>LR738715.1:388966957-389012390 GCA_902687465.1 Secale cereale | reverse complement strand
ACGGGGCACGAGGAGGTGAGCTAAGGGGCTCTACGGACTCCTAGGAGCATGCTGAGCACGACGGAAGGCTCGGACGCGAGCTTTGCTAGCTCTGTCCACGGCGACACCATGTTCGGCGGCGAGGAGCTCCGGTCACGGCGGGAACGACGCTACGGCAAGGGGGCAAGCGAAAAGGAGAGAGGGGAAATGCAGTGGAGCTCACAGTGAGGACGACAGGGGTCTCAAAAGGCTCGGGGAGGCGCCAGCCATCGCGAATTCGACGGTGAGATCATCGGCGGCCAGAGGTTGAAGAAGACGAAGACGGCGGCGTTTTGGGGCTTCCGGCGTCGGGCGGCTTGGTGAGGAGGAAGAGAGGGACGAGGCGGAGCTACTGGGCGCGCCGGCGAGGTGAGAGGTGGACGGTGGCCACGGCTATGGCGAACGGCGGCGACGTCAGTGCTCGGGCGCGTGCGAGGGAGAGAGCAGGGGAAGGAGATGAGGACGAGGGAGAGTGAGAGAGGTCCAGGGGGTGCGTGGCGTCGTCTAGAGGCAACCGGGCGCGTCGGGCAGCGGCGGGAAGCAGGAGGTGGCCGGGCGCGTGCCGCCGCGCGGTGGCCACGCGCGCTACCTACTGGCGCGAGGAAGACGACAGAGAGGGGGCTGCGGTGGTGGGCTGGGCCAGCGAGCTGGGCCGGCTACAGGTAGGTGGGCCAGGTAACTTCTCTCTCTCTTTTCTTTCTGTTTTCTAATTTCTTTCTGTGTTTTGATTTAGTTTAGGCACTAAACCATTTTTATAGATGCTGAAAATTATTGTGGATGTTAACTGAGTTATACCAGAGACCCACAACAATTTTCAAAACATTTGGAGCTATAAAATTATTTATAGATTTTATTTGCTCCAATTCAAATACAATATACATTAATTCATAAATCCAGAATGGCCTAAAAATAGTTCCATCATTTTTGGCGGAGGTTTTTAATCAATCCAAAAATGATGGACTTTTCCCAAGGCATTTTTCGATCACTGAAAAAGATTTTAATTTGACCCTAGTTGAATTCATTTGGTGCTAGGGTTTGAACATCCCCATTTCAATTTTCTGTGAAAGTAAACATGATGCACATGAAGACCAAGCAAGACAGGCAAGGGCTGGTCTAGGGCTGTGACACCGTGACCGTCTCTATTCACTTTGAGAAGAGAACATGGTGGGGTTATGTTTGACTCGTAGGTAGTTCAGGATCTTTTAGCGGTCATTACTAGTGTGCGACCGTTTGCGTAGATGCTCATCTTATTCTTGTACTCGTAAGTTAGCCACCATACATATGCTTAGCCGCTGCTGCAACCTCACAAACCTAACCTCTCCATGCCCCTTTAAGCTTTGCTAGTCTTGATACCCATGGTTATGGGATTGCTGAGTCCTTGTGGCTCATAGTTATTACAACAACAGTTGTAGGTGTTGGTTTTCCGATGACTTGACGTGAGAGCGATGTTTACATGTGTTGGAGTTCTTTCTTCTTCTTCTTTAGTCTTGGGATAGGATCCTGGTAGGCAGCCTGGGATAGCAGATGGATGTCGTTGTGATTCTCATGTTTTTCATCCGTAGTCCGATGACTGGTGTATAATATGTTGTATTCATGTGACTATTGTAGGACTTCTATGTATCCCCATCTATTTGTGTAATGGTACGATGTAATGATATCCATCTTGCTAAGCGCTCGAAATGCGGTTGTGCCCCAATCACGAAGTTATCACGTGACCGGGATAGAATCGCATCTTGGGCGTGACAGTTATGTTCCTTGATTTTGTGTTCCTAACGCTGTTGGGTTTATGGGGACCCCTTGACAGTTCGCTTTGAATAAAACTCCTGCAGCAAGGCCCAACATTGGTTTTACCATTTGCCTAATAACTAAAACTTGCATAGGGAGTTAGCGCTACCCACGAACTTAATTTACAACCAGGGCCAGTACTCCTCATGAGTGTTAGTCCAAACTAGAGTATTTTGCGGGGCCATCCCTTGGAACTTGGGGTATATGGCTCCCGTACGCGTCGCTCATCCGGACGTGGCCTGAGAGGAGATACGCGCAGCTACTATCATGGTGTTGGCACGCCGGTAGCTCTTGCTGGACTTGTTTTACCATTGTCGAAATGTCTTGTGCACCGAGATTCCAAGTCTGATCGGGTTTTCCCTAAGATAAGGGGTTTTACCTCTCCTGATCATGAGAGCTTGTGATGGGCTAAGTTGGGACACCCCTGCAGGGTTATGATCTTTCTAAAGCCGTGCCCATGGTTATGTGGCAGATTGGAATTTGTTAATGTCCGGTTGTAGTTAACTTGACAGAGGATCCGAAATAAAATACACCAACCGCATGAGTAACCGTGACCGTCTCTTTTCATTTTGAGAAGAGAACACGGTGTCGTTATGTTTGACTCATAGGTAGTTCAGGATCACTTATTGATCATTAGTAGTTTCCTACCGTCTGCGTAGATGCTCATCTTATCCTTGTACTCGTAACTTAGCCACCACACAATGCTTAGTCGCTGCTGCAACCTCACCACT
Organism: Secale cereale; assembly: GCA_902687465.1. NCBI lineage: Eukaryota > Viridiplantae > Streptophyta > Magnoliopsida > Poales > Poaceae > Secale > Secale cereale. The sequence goes on along the minus strand of LR738715.1, from coordinate 389,009,856 downwards.
TAACCTCTCCATACCCATTGAGCTTTGCTAGTCTTGATACCTATGGTTATGGGATTGCTGAGTCCTCGTGGCTCACAGTTACTACAACAATAGTTGCTGGTGCAGGTTTCCGATGACTTGACGTGAGAGCGATGCTTATTTGTGTTGGAGTTCTTTCTTCTTCTTCTTCTTCATCAGTCTTGGGGTAGGTTCCTGGTCAGCAGCCTAGGATAGCGGGACAGATGTCGTGTGTTTTCATGTGTTCCTCATCCGTAGTCGGATGTATTGTGTATGATTTGTTGTATTCATGTGCAGTTGTATGACTTGTTTGTATCCCCACCTATTTATGTAATGGTACGATGTAATGATATCCATCTTGCTAAGCGCCCGAAATGCGGTTGTGCCCCGGCCAATCACAAGTTTATCATGTGATCGGGATAGAATCGCTTCTTGGGCGTGACAAGTTGGTATCAGAGCCTCGACCGACTATAGGAGCCTCCTTGATTGATTGTAGTTTGGCCGTTGTCGAGTCTAGAAGAAAACCATTTTTAGAGTCTAGTTATATCGGAGAGTAGGGATTCTTTTACCCCTCGGCCCCTTCGTCGCTCTGGTGAGGAATCTTGACGTAGGTATTTTTAATTACTCATCTTCCTCTTCAATTTTTTTAGGATCACGCAGTTAGTTTTTCGATCGATGTGTTGTCAGCTCTTTTTATCTGGTGCATCTCTCGTCAAGTTGATTCGATCCTCTTCGTCTTTTGCCAGTTCAATCCTCAGGTCTTTCTCAACCGATATTGCTTCCCCTTCTGAAGTGGTCTTTCTTTTCCCACACGCCCACCCTTTTTCTTCTTCGAGTCAGAGCCCTTAATCGAGTATCCATCCTACTTGTGCGAAGCCTTTGCATTCTTCCCTCAATTGTTTCAACTGGTGAATTCTTGTCTAGTTCATAATTCTGGATCTCTTCTTCTTATCCAGTGGATTCAATTCAAGTATTCGGTGTTGTTCATATTCTTTCCCTCGGCTCGTATGATTCCAATTGCTCGTTCGCCTATCGCCATTGAGCAAAACAAATCTCATTTGATTCGTCTGTGTTACAGTTAATTCGAGGTTGTTACCTCCTTCGAGTCTTTTAATTGTTCCGACGCATTATCTCCTTTTCAATCCTTTCCAACGGTGTTTCTCTTCGGTGGGCTCATAACCCACAAGTCTTTTCCCAGGATCTTACAAGACTCTTCTAATTTGTTGGGGTTATTCCCAAATTCATTTCAAAGTGTCATGTAAGAATGGTTTCCATCAGTTACATGCCTTCCAAAGATCGTTTTCAAATTTTTTCCAATGTTGGTTCAACTTATCCTCTTTTCATTCACCCGGAGTATTTCAACAATTTTTGTGTTGTTTCTCGTCTCCATGCTCAACATTTGAAGACCGAAGAAGAGTTTCTCTTAAATCTTGTCCGTTCTCTTGAAGATTATTGGTCCTAGCTTCATGTTATCCTCTCGAATAATTCCGCTTGTCATAAACTCTTTTCCTTACCCACCAGGAGCATTTCATGAATTCTTTCCATCGTGATCCTCCGAAGGCCATCATTTCAGAAGGTTTCTTCATTCTCAGTTTCAACTTCGTCCTCCAACTATTCTTAATTGATGCCTCTTCATTCATCACCATATTATTCCGGTGCTTCGTTCAAGTATCCTTCAATAAGTTCACGATCTCTTCGTTCTCTTATATTTAAGCTTCCTCAAGTGATTTCTTCTTCCCGGTGATTCATTCTCTTGTATTCACTCAATTTCAATTCCTTACGGTGGATTATTCTCCTTCATCACTCGGTTTCAATTCTTATGGTGGTTCGTTTAAGATTTTCACTTCCGTTCTTATCACGTCAATTCATTCGTTCTTTCAAATCCTACCGGTAGTTCATGAAGACTTTCGCAAAGTTTTGCGCTATATCTTTTCATAATCATTTCAACATGAATAAGTGGTATGCAAATCCATTGCTTCTCATAAATTGAATTGATGAAGGATAAGCATAACATAATTATTATTCTTTTTATCAAGTTGAGTAATCCCTTCCTTCGGAGTTTGTTCTTGAGGAATAAGTTCTAATCCCAAGTGTTTTCATCTTTTCGTTTCCGGAGTTCAAAGTTTCCTCGGCCATCTCGTCGGAACCCCCATCTAAGTCATCGCGTGGTGTTATTCTTATTCTGGCATCCTTCACTTCTATCTCATCATCTTTTGTCACCAGAGTTCTTCATGGTGGTTCATCGTGATTTAAGTCATTCTTCAAGTTCTTGTGGAGCAGCTCAAGTATTCTTCTTCTTGCACCTCGAGATGCAATAAAGTCTCCGTATTTCGTTTGAAGTGGAGTTTTGCATTTCTGACTTCATCTAGTATATTCAATCATTAGGTAGTGGCGGAGATTCACCTCAAGTTTTAGGATCATTTACATAAGCCCACAACAAGCTTATTCTTTTGCTGTTGATTTTCTCAACAACTCCGTTCAACCTTTTTGTTCAAGATGCTCTTTCAATTCATTCGTGGTGGAAGTTGATGTTCTCTTATCGGTTCTTTTAATTCACTCTTTTAATTCGTCCAGAGGCAAAGTCTTTTCATCTCGTCATGTATCGTTCCATCTTATCAAGTTCATGTCCTATTCCATTCATGTTCAACCAGAGCTCTACCTAAATTTTCTTGTTCTTATTCCTTGTCTATCCCGCTTAAAAAAGTGGTTCCAATGTCTCTCTTGGCACTTAATCTCTCGACTCCCATCGGATGCCTTGTTCCTCCTTTTACCGGAGTTTCTCTATGTCGTTCATCTCCATTGTATTCTTTCTTTCAAGTTGTCCAACCTCTCAAGGTTCTTTGGCTTCACTATTTTGTTCGAGAAGAACTTCTTCTTCCTTTTCCCCTTCCATCTCATTCCTAAGATCTCGAGACGAGATCTCTTGTTAGTAGGGGAGTGTTGTGACGCCCCGAGACCGATGCGCCACGTGTCTTCCTCTTATTCACTGTTGTTGCCTTGTCGTTTTGTTGCGTGTTGTGCTTTGCCATGTCATCATGTGCATTGCAACTGCATAGTTTTCAAAACTTGCATCCGTTCGTAGTTGCCGTCTCCCAGTTCTCTCTGTTGTCCATTTTGATCCCAGACACACTCGCACGCGCCCGCGGCACCTCCGAATATTTATTTTATAAGTGGCCGAAAAACGTCCTCGGAATGGGTTGAAACTTGGTGTGTGGTCTTATTATAGTGTAGACAGACCGCTTGCCAATTTTGTCGCATTCAGAGCCCGTTTGATAGCCCAACCGTTAAACTTAGAGCAGTGTCGTTGCCGGTCTGACGTCTGACATTTTGAGTCCCCGAAAACCCTCCCCGGGCCACTCTCTCTCTCCTGTCCTGCAGGCCTCGGCATTCTACACAGCTCACTAAAACCAGCCTGCAGCCCACCTAGAACCCCTTCGCTCCGGAGCCGTCGGATCTCGATCGGAGGCTCCAAAACGCTCCTAAACACCCCCAAACCCTAATCCCTAGACCCCTTCCTATTTAAGCCCCCTCCCCTACCATTTTTTACCTTCTTCCAACTCTTCCTCGAATTCCATGCGCAGCCACCTCCGTCCCGCCACTTGGCAGCGCCGCCGCAGCCGTCGTCACCACGTCGCCCCCGCAGCTCCCGCAACTAACCAGGTGCCGCCACCTTGCCTACCCTGCTCCCCACTTCGCCGCGGCCCGCCGTGGCCTGGATCTCGCCTGGGCCGGGCCGAATCAGGCTTGAACTGCCCCGCCCCTGAGTGCCCGAGCGCTCGCCCGCAGCTCCCGCCCTCGAGCGCTCTGCCGCCTGGTGCCCCACCAGCTCGCTCCTCCGCCCCGCGCCCGGTTGGCACTACCGGCCACCGGAGGCCTCGCCGCAGGGGACCGGTGCTGCCCCTGCCCGCGCCTCCTCTTCCTGCTACCTCTCCACGGCGTCGCCGGCGAGCTGCGCCCCTTGCCTTGCTGCCGCGGCTGGATCGACCTCACCCTGCTGCCCCGGACACCATCCTAGAGCGCCTCCCCGCGCTGGTAGCCGGCCTGATCCGGTGAGGAGCGGCCGGTTCCGCCCGGCACCGCCCTCCTCCGACCCTCCATCGCCCACTCAGGTCGTCGCCTCGTTGTGAACCGCCGCCGGCGTCCCTGCCATGGCCTTATTCGACTGCTGTCAGGGATGGACGACGACACCTCGACCTGATCCGTTCGTGGCTGGACCCCACTGTAGGCCCAGCTCCGCTCTGCCCAAGTGCCGGCCTTCCCTAGCCCTCCTTTGCAACTGGGCCTCGGCCCGCATTGGTGAGATCCCCCTCAACCCAGCCAGTGTGCTAAGTTTTGGCCCGTTATTATTATTTTTCCTTGACCTGCGAATTTGGACTAAGTCCCTTAAAAATCACATCATATAGGCATCTCGTGGAGGTCATAACTTTGTGTATGTTCATCGTGTGATGTTGTATAATATGTCAAAATGTTCATCTCTCTGTGATCTACATGTTGGTCTACATTGCATTCATGTTAGGATGCATTTTGGCATGTTAATCTCTGTTGCAAAAGTGCTAAGTGTTGTTAACTGCTGAAAATCATCATAACTTGCAGATTTGTCATTTTCATATCTTTTTGTGTGATCTTAGTTTGAGCATCATGTCAACATGTTTTAGGAGCATAACCATGTCATATGTGATGTGGTGCTCCACTTTTCATGATATGCCTTGTGGTGAGTGAAACAAGCTTGTAAAGTGACTTACTTGTTGTTTGCTGTTTTCTGGGCCTTGTTAAAAGCTGCCAAGTCTAAATCTGTTATATTATGATGCCATGTTTGCTTGATGCTACAGTCATGTCCATGCATGTTTTGGTATGTCCAATGACCATGTCTTGAAGTCCATGTTATGCTCTATCCATCCATGCCCTTGTTTGAAATTATCGGTTGTTGTAGCTTGTCTCTGTCTTGCTCTTGAGTTGCTTGATAATATATCTGTCAGCCTGTCAACAGCATGTTCATTTTGGCAAAGCTTGTTGTAGTCAATATATGCCTCCTATGGAGTTGTGCCAATGGAGTTATTTGGAGTATGCCATGCCTATTACATGTTCATGTCCTTTGCATGCTTATTGGAAGTGCTATGCTTTCTGTTATGTGTCTTTGAAGGCAGCATCAAGATGTTGTTGTTTGCCTTCCCAGATTTTCACTAAGTCTGAGAATCTGCTATATAATGTTTGCATCTTGTCTTGATGAATGCCATGAACCTGTTGCTCCCATGTATATTCCATCTTGTGTTCCTTGAGCTCAATGTTATGGACTAGCATGCCATGCTTTTGCTTGCCATGTTCTTCTGAGGTAGCTTACTTATTTCTTGCCTCCAGCATGTCAACATAATAACTCTGCTCATGTATATGCTCTGTTTTCCACTAAGTCATAATATGTGATATAAAGTATGCTTGTTGCCTTGATCATCTTGGATTACTCTTGATGCCTATAGACCTGATACTTGTTGATATTGGAAGCATGCTATCTGTACTTTGAGTTCATACCATGCTTGTGCCTATGTCTTACTTGTAGCATGTTGTTTTGATTCTTGTAAGATGCCTAGTTGTTGTTGAGGACAACTTGTCCTTTAATCTTGTTTCATGTGTATGTGTTGATTCGTTGCTCCGTTTTGAGTGTGCTCTATATGGAACTTGCTTGGTTTTGCATTTAGACGCATCATGTAATGTTGCATCCATGTTTTGAGAGTGTGTGCTTGATGTTTGAATGCATTTTACATCAATGCCATGTTTGACTTATTTTGCTCATATCTTCTAGGTCGTAGCTCCGAATTAAATGAACTTTATATGTCATTTGACTAGAATTTCGTGTAGATCATCATGGTGCATGTTAACTAGATGTTTAACAACTTCAACTTAAGGTTTGTTCAGATTTGGACCAATTTCGAAATTTGCATATGAGGATTTACCGGAATTGTTATATGTTGTCTCCTACCTCATTTAAACTTCCTTGGTGTGTTGTTCGTGTATGCATCATCTCTTCCCATGATTAGCATCATGTAGCCTTGTCATGTGTCGTACATGTTTGAGCATCATGTCTTATTCTGTGTTGTGTGTTTACCGTGTCGTTTGCTTCTTCTCGTTAGTTCATGTTTCGTTGCAATCGTGATGATTCGTTCGACTACACTTGGTTCGTCTTCGTGGCTTCGTCTTCTTCATGGGCTTGTTCTTCTTCCTTGCGGGATCTCAGACAATATGATCGTGAACTTGGATACCTTTACTATCATTGCTATTCTAGTTGTCTCGATGCTATCGCTATATGTCGTGCTACATATCTATTGTTGTCAGCCTCTCATTGTTGCCATGAAACCTCTAACCTTTGACACCATGCAAGCAAACCGTTATTTGGCTATGTTACCGCTTGCTCAGCCCCTCTTATAGCATTGTTAGTTGCAGGTGAAGATGAAGATTGCTCCATGTCGGAGCTTGGATATTTTGGGAATATCAAAATATATATTACTATAGTTAATGCACCTATATACTTGGAAATGGGTGGAAGGCTTGGCCTTTTGCTCGGTGTTTTGTTCCACTCGTGCCGCCTGAGGAACTGATAAATCGGTGTTATGTTCCTTGATTTTGCGTTCGTAACGCGGTAGGGTTTATGGGGACCCCTTGACAGTTCGCTTTGAATAAAACTCCTCCAGGAAGGCCCAACATTGGTTTTACCATTTGCCTAATAACTATAACTTGCATAGGGAGTTAGCGCTACCCGAAGACTTAATTTACAACCCAGGCCAGTACTCCTCATGAGTGTTGGTCCAAACTAGAGCACTTTGCAGGGCCGCCCCTTGGCAACTTGGGGTATCTGGCTCCCGTACGCGTCGCTCATCCCGACGTGGCCTGAGACGAGATACGCGCGGCTACTATCAGGGTGTTGGCACGCCGGGAGGTCTTACTGGACTTGTTTTACCATTGTCGAAATGTCTTGTGCACCAGGATTCTGCGTCTGTTCGGGTTGTCCCTAAGATAAACGGTTTTACCTCTCCTGATCATGAGAGCTTCTGATGGGCTAAGTTGGGACACCCCTGGAGGGTTATGATCTTTCGAAAGGCGTGCCCGCGGTTATGTGCCAGATTGGAATTTGTTAATGTCCGGTTGTAGTTAACTTGACAGAGGATCCGAAATAAAATACACCAACCGCGTGAGTAACCGTGACCGTCTGTTTTCATTTTGAGAAGAGAACACTGTGGGGTTATGTTTGACTCTTAGGTAGTTCAGGATCACTTATTTATCATTACTAGTTTGTGACCATTTGCGTAGATGCTCATCTTATTCTTGTACTCGTAAGTTAGCCACCATATAATGCTTAGTCGCTCCTGCAACCTCACCACTTAACCTCTCCATACCCATTGAGCTTTGCTAGTAATGATACCCATGGTTTTGGGATTGCTGAGTGCTCGTGGCGCACAGTTACTACAGCAACAGTTGCAGGTGCAGGTTTCTGATGACGTGACGTGAGAGCGATGCTTAGTTGTGTTGGAGTTTTTTCTTCTTCTTCTTCTTCGTCAGTCTTGGGATAGGTTCCTGGTCGGCAGCCTAGGATAGCAGGATGGATGTCGTATGTTTTCATGTGTTTCTCATCCGTAGTCGGATGTCTTGTGTATGATTTGTTGTATTCATGTGGAGTTGTATGACCTGTATGTATCCCCACCTATTTATGTAACGGTACGATGTAATGAAATCCATCTTGCTCAGCACCCGAAATGTGGTTCTGCCCTTTATCACGTGATCGGGATAGAATCGCATCTTGGGCGTGACAGCCATTAGCCAGAATTGAGTGCCTCCGTGATTAGCGACAACAAAACCTAGTGCTTTTTGAAGGAAATATGCCCTAGAGGCAATAATAAAGTTATTATTTATTTCCTAATATCATGATAAATGTTTATTATTCTTGCTAGAATTGTATTAAATGGAAACTTAGTACATGTGTGAATACATAGACAAAACAGAGTGTCCCTAGTATGCCTCTACTAGACTAGCTCATTGGTCAAAGATGGTTATGTTTCCTGGCCATAGACATGAGTTGTCATTTTATCAACGGGGTCACATCATTAGGAGAATGATGTGATGGACAAGACCCATCCGTTAGCTTAGCAACTTGATCGTTTAGTTTTATTGCTATTGCTTTCTTCATGACTTTTACATGTTCCTATGACTATGAGATTATGCAACTCCCGAATACCGGAGGAACACTTTGTGTGCTACCAAATGTCACAACGTAACTGGGTGATTATAAAGGTACTCTACAGGTGTCTCCGAAGGTACTTGTTGGGTTGGCGTATTTCGAGATTAGGATTTGTCACTCCGATTGTCGGAGAGGTATCTCTGGGCCCACTCGGTAATGCACATCACTATAAGCCTTGCAAGCATTGCAGCTAATGAGTTAGTTGCGGGATGATGTATTACGGAACGAGTAAAGAGACTTGCCGGTAACGAGATTGAACTAGGTATTGAGATACCGACGATCGAATCTCGGGCTAGTAACATACCGATGACAAAGGGAACAACGTATGTTGTTATGCGGTTTGACCGATAAAGATCTTCGTAGAATATGTGGGAGCCAATATGAGCATCCAGGTTCCGCTATTGGTTATTGACCGGAGACGTGTCTCGGTCATGTCTACATAGTTCTCGAACCCGTAGGGTCCGCATGCTTAAGGTTTCGATGACAGTTTTATTATGAGTTTATGAGTTTTGATGTACCGAAGGAGTTCGGAGTCCCGGATGAGATCGGGGACATGACGAGGAGTCTCGAAATGCTCGAGACGTAAAAATCGATATATTGGACGACTATATTCGGACATCGGAAAGGTTCCGAGTGATTCGGGTATTTTCGGAGTACCGGGGAGTTACGGGAATAGAGGAGAGAGACCAAAAGGAAGGAGGTGCGTGGCCCCCTTCTGGTCCGAATTGGACAAGGGGTGCAGCCCCCTTTTCCTTCTCCCTCTCCCCCTCTTTCCTTCTCTCCTACTCCGGAAAGGAAAGGGGAATCCTACTAGGACTTGGGAGTCCTAGTAGGACTCCCCACACTTGGCGCGCCCCTTCTAGGGCCGGCCTCTCCCTCCCTCCTTTATATACGGGGGCAGGGGGCACCTCTAGACACAACAGTTGATCTCTTGATCTCTTAGCCGTGTGCGGTGCCCCACTCCACCACAGTTCTCCTCGATAATACTGTAGCGGTGCTTAGGCGAAGCCCTGCGATGGTAGAACATCAAGATCGTCACCACGCCGTCGTGCTGACGGAACTCTTCCTCGACACTCGGCTGGATCGGAGTTCGAGGGACGTCATCGAGTTGAACGTGTGCTAGAACTCGGAGGTGCCGTAGTTTCGGTGCTTGATCGGTCGGGCCGTGAAGACGTACGACTACATCAACCGCGTTGTTCTAACGCTTCCGCTTTCGGTCTACGAGGGTACGTAGACAAACTCTCCCCTCTCGTTGCTCTGCATCTGGTAGATAGATCTTGCGTGATCATAGGAAAATTTTGAAATACTACGTTCCCCAACAGTGGCATCATGAGCCAGGTCTATGCGTAGATGATATGCATGAGTAGAACACAATGAGTTGTGGGCGATACTAGTCATACTGCTTACCAGCATGTCATACTTTGCTTCGGCGGTATTGTGAGATGAAGCGGCCCGGACCGACATTACGCGTACGCTTACGCGAGACTGGTTTCACCGTTAGGAGCACTCATTGCTTAAAGGTGACTGGCGGGTGTCTGTCTCTCTCACTTCAGCTGAATCAAGTGTGGCTACGCCCGGTCCTTGTGAAGGTTAAAACAGCACATACTTGACAAAACATCGTTGTGGTTTTGTATGCGTAGGTAAGAACGGTTCTTGCTAAAGCCCATAGCAGCCACGTAAAACTTGCAACAACAAAGTAGAGGACGTTTAACTTGTTTTTGCAGGGCATGTTGTGATGTGATATGGTCAAGACATGATGAGTTATACGGTTTTGTATGAGATGATCATGTTTTGTAAAGTTATCGGCAACCGGCAGGAGCCATATGGTTGTCGCTTTATTGTATGAAATGCAATCGTCATGTAATTGCATTACTTTATCACTAAGAAGTAGCGATAGTCGTAGAAGCAATAGTTGGCGAGACGACAACGATGCTACGATGGAGATCAAGGTGTCGCGCCGGTGACCAAGGTGATCATGACGGTGCTTTGGAGATGGAGATCAAAAGCACAAGATGATGATGGCCATATCATGTCACATATTTTGATTTGCATGTGATGTTTATCTTATTATGCTTCTTATTTAGCTTAGAACGACGGTAGCATTATAAGATGATCCCTTACAAAATTTCAAGGTATAAGTGTTCTCCCTGAGTATGCACCGTTGCGAAAGTTCGTCGTGCCGAGACACCACGTGATGATCGGGTGTGATAAGCTCTACGTTCAAATACAACGGGTGTAAGCCAGTTTTGCACATGCAGAATACTTGGGTTAACCTTGACGAGCCTAGCATATGCAGATATGGCCTCGGAACACTGGAGACCGAAAGGTCGAGCGTGAATCATATAGTAGATATGATCAACATAAGATGTTCACCATTGAAACTACTCCATCTCACGTGATGATCGGACATGGTTTAGTTGATTTGGATCACGTGATCATTTAGATGACCGGAGGGATGTCTATCTAAGTGGGAGTTCTTTAAGTATTATGATTAATTGAACTTTAATTTATCATGAACTTAGTCCTCGTAGTATTAGCATATCTATGTTGTAGATCAATAGCTCACGATGTTGCTCCCCGTTTATTTTTTATATGTTCCTAGAGAAAACTAAGTTGAAAGATGTTAGTAGCAATGATGCGGAATTGTTCCGTGATCTGAGGATTATCCTCATTGCTGCACAGAGAATTATGTCCTTGATGCACCGCTAGGTGATAGACCTATTGCAGGAGCAGATGTAGACGTTATGAACGTTTTGACAAAAGCTCGGTATGATGACTACTTGATAGTTTAAGTGCACCATGCTTTACGGCTTAGAACCGGGAGTTCAAAAACGTTTTGAACGCCACGGAGCATATAAGATGTTCCAAGAGTTGAAATTAGTATTTCATACTCATGCCCGTGTCGAGAGGTATTAGACTTCTGACAGTACTTTGCCTACAAGATGGAGGAGAATAGCTCAACCAGTGAGCATGTGCTCAAATTGTCTGGGTACTACAATTACTTGAATCAAGTGGGAGTTAATCTTCCAGATAATATAGTAATTTACAAAGTTCTCTAGTCACTATCACCAAGTTAGTAGAACTTCGTGATGAACTATAATATGCAAGGGATGACGAAAGGAATTCCCGAGCTCTTCACGATGCTGAAGTCGGCGAAGGTAGAAATCATGAAAAAGCATCAAGTGTTGATGGATAACAAGACCACTTGTTTCAATTAAAGGGCAAAGGGATAGAAGGGGAACTTCAAGAAGAATGACAAGCAAGTTGTCACTCCCATGAAGAAACCCAAAGCTAAACTCAACCCTGAAACTAAGTGCTTCTACTGCAAAGGAAATGGTCACTGGAAGTGGAACTGCCCTAGATATTTGGCGGATAAGAAGGATGGCAAAGTGAACAAAGGTATATTTTGATATACATATTATTGATGTGTACTTTACTAGTGTTCATAGCAACCCCTGGGTATTTGATACCGGTTCAGTTGCTAAAATTAGTAACTCGAAACGAGAATTGCAGAATGAACAGAGACTAGTTAAAGGTGAAGTGACGATGTGTGTTGGAAGTGGTTCCAAGATTGATATGATCATCATCGCACACTCCCTATACTTTCGGGATTAGTGTAAAACCTAAATAAATGTTATTTGGCATTTGCGTTGAGCATGAATATGATTTGATCATATTTGTTGCAATACGGTTATTCATTTAAAGTCATAGAATAATTGTTATTCTGTTTACATGAATAAAACCTTCGATGGTCATACACCCAATGAAAATAGTTTGTTGGATCTCGATCGTGGTGATACACATATTCATAATATTGAAGCCAAAAGATGCAAGGTTAATAATGATAGTGCAACTTATTTGTGGCACTGCCCTTTAGGTCATAATGGTGTAAAGCGCATGAAAAAACTCCATAGTGATGGACTTTTGGAATCACTTGATTATGAATCACTTGGTGCTTGCGAACCATGCCTCATGGGCAAGATGACTAAAACTCCGTTCTCCGGAACAATGGAGCGAGCAACAGATTTGTTGGAGATCATACATACAGATGTATGTGGACCAATGAGTGTTGAAGCTCGCGGCGGGCATCGTTATTTTCTGACCTTCACTGATGATTTGAGCAGATATGGGTATATCTACTTAATGAAGCACAAGTCTGAAACATTTGAAAAGTTCAAAGAATTTCAGAGTGAAGTGGAGAATCATCGTAACAAGAAAATAAGAGTTTCTACGATATGATCGTAGAGGTAAAATATTTGAGTTAGCGAGTTTGGCCTTCAGTAAAAACAATGTGAAATAGTTTCACTACTCACGCCACCTGGAACACCACAGTGTAATGGTGTGTCCGAACGTCATAACCGTACTTTATTAGATATGGTGCGATCGATGATGTCTCTTACCGATCTACCACTATCACTTTTGGGGTTATGCATTAGAGACAGCTACATTCACGTTAAATAGGGCACCATCTAAATCCATGGAGATGACACCGTATGAACTGTGGTTTGACGAGAAACCTAAGCTGTCATTTCTTTAAGTTTGGGACTGCGATGCTTATGTGAAAAAGTTTCAACATGATAAGCTCGAACCCAAATCGGAGAAGTAAATCTTCATAGGATACCCAAAAGAAACTGTTGGGTACACCTTCTATCACAGATCCGAAGGCAAGGTCTTTGTTGCTAAGAGTGGATCCTTTCTAGAGAAGGAGTTTCTCTCGAAAGAAGTGAGTGGGAGGAAAGTGGAACTTGATGAGGTAATTGTACCTTCTCCCGAATTGGAAAGTAGTACATCACAGAAACTAGTTTCAGTGATTCCTACACCAATTAGTGAGGAAGCTAATGATGATGATCATGAAACTTCGGATCAAGTTACTACTAAACTTCGTAGATCAACCAGAGTACGTTCCGCGCCAGAGTGGTACGGTAACCCAGTTCTGGAAATCATGTTACTAGACCATGATGAACCTACGAACTATGAGGAAGCGATGATGAGCCCAGATTCCGCAAAATGGCTTGAGGCCATGAAATCTGAGATGGGATCCATGTATGAGAACAAAGTATGGACTTTGGTTAACTTGCCCGATGATCGGCAAGCCATTGAAAATAAATGGATCTTTAAGAGGAAGACTGACGCCGATGGTAATGTTACTGTCTACAAAGCTCGACTTGTTGGGAAAGGTTTTTCTACAAGTTCAAGGTGTTGACTATGATGAGATTTTCTCACCCGTAGCGATGCTTAAGTCTGTCCGAATCATGTTAGCAATTGCCGCATTTTATGAAATCTGGCAAATGGATAACAAAACTGCATTCTTTAATGTATTTATTGAAGAAGAATTGTATATGATGCAACCAGAAGGTTTTGTCAATCCTAAAGGTGCTAACAAAATGTGCAAGCTCCAGCGGTCCATTTATGGACTGGTGCAAGCATCTCGGAGTTGGAATATACGCTTTGATGAGGTGATCAAAGCATATAGATTTATACAGACTTGCGGTGAAGCCTGTATTTACAAGAAGTGAGTGGGAGCACTACAACCTTTCTGATGAATATATGTGAATGACATATTGTCGATCGAAAATGATGTAGAATTTTCTGGAAAGCATAAAGGAGTGTTTGAAAGGAGTTTTTTAAAGAAAGACCTCGGTGAAGCTGCTTACATATTGGGCATCAAGATCTATAGAGATAGATCAAGACGCTTGATAAGACTTTCGATGAGTACATACCTTGATAAGATTTTGAAGTAGTTCAAAATGGATCAGTCAAAGAAGGAGTTCTTTCCTGACTTGTAAGGTGTGAAGTTGAGTAAGACTCAAAGCCAGACCACGGCAGAAAAATATAGAGAGAATGAAAGTCATTCCCTATGCCTGAGCCATAGGTTCTATAAAGTATGCCATGCTGTGTAGCAAACATGTTGTGTACCTTGCCATGAGTTTCACAAGGAGGTACAATAGTGATCTAGGAGTAGATCACTGTACAGCGGTCAAAATTATCCTTAGTTACTGGATGACTAAGGAAATGTTTCTCGATTATGGAGGTGATAAAGAGTTCGTCGTAAAGAGTTACGCCGATGCAAGCTTTGACACTAATCCAGATGACTCTAAGTATCAATCTGGATGCGTATTAAAAGTGGGAGCAATTATCTAGAGTAGCTCCATGCAGAGCATTGTAGACATAGAAATTTGCAAAATACATACGGATCTGAATATAACAGACCTGCTGACTAAACTTCTCTCACGAAGCAAAACATGATCACACCTTAGTACTCTTTGGGTGTTAATCACATGGCAATGTGAACTAGATTGTTGACTCTAGTAAACCCTTTTGGGTATTGGTTGCATGGCGATGAGAACTATGGGTGTTAGTCACATGGTGATGTGAACTATTGGTGTTAATCACATGGTGATGTGATCTAGATTATTGACTCTAGTGCAAGTGGGAGACTGAAGGAAATATGCCCTAGAGGCAATAATAAAGTTATTATTTATTTCCGAATATCATGATAAATGTTTATTATTCATGCTAGAATTGTATTAACTGGAAACTTAGTACATGTGTGAATACATAGACAAAACAGAGTGTCCCTAGTATGCCTCTACTAGACTAGCTCATTGATCAAAGATGGTTATGTTTCCTGGCCATAGACATGAGTTGTCATTTGATCAACGGGGTCACATCATTAGGAGAATGATGTGATGGACAAGACCCATCCGTTAGCTTAGCAACTTGATCGTTTAGTTTTATTGCTATTGCTTTCTTCATGACTTATACATGTTCCTATGACTATGATATTATGCAACTCCCGAATACCGGAGGAACACTTTGTGTGCTACCAAACGTCACAACGTAACTGGGTGATTATAAAGGTACTCTACAGGTGTCTCCGAAGGTACTTGTTGGGTTGGCGTATTTCGAGATTAGGATTTGTCACTCCGATTGTCGGAGAGGTATCTCTGGGCCCACTCGGTAATGCACATCACTATAAGCCTTGCAAGCATTGCAGCTAATGAGTTAGTTGCGGGATGATGTATTACGGAACGAGTAAAGAGACTTGCCGGTAACGAGATTGAACTAGGTATTGAGATACCGACGATCGAATCTCGGGCTAGTAACATACCGATGACAAAGGGAACAACGTATGTTGTTATGCGGTTTGACCGATAAAGATCTTCGTAGAATATGTGGGAGCCAATATGAGCATCCAGGTTCCGCTATTAGTTATTGACCGGAGACGTGTCTCGGTCATGTCTACATAGTTCTCGAACCCGTAGGGTCCGCACGCTTAAGGTTTCGATGATAGTTTTATTATGAGTTTAAGAGTTTTGATGTACCGAAGGAGTTCGGAGTCCCGGATGAGATCGGGGACATGACGAGGAGTCTCGAAATACTCGAGACGTAAAAATGGATATATTGGACGACTATATTCGGACATCGGAAAGGTTCCGAGTGATTCGGGTATTTTCGGAGTACCGGGGAGTTACGGGAATAGAGGAGAGAGACCAAAAGGAAGGAGGTGCGTGGCCCCCTTCTGGTCCGAATTGGACAAGGGGTGCAGCCCCCTTTTCCTTCTCCCTCTCCCCCTCTTTCCTTCTCTCCTACTCCGGAAAGGAAAGGGGAATCCTACTAGGACTTGGGAGTCCTAGTAGGACTCCCCACACTTGGCGCGCCCCTTCTAGGGTCGGCCTCTCCCTCCCTCCTTTATATACGGGGGCAGGGGGCACCTCTAGACACAACAGTTGATCTCTTGATCTCTTAGCCGTGTGCGGTGCCCCCCTCCACCACAATTCTCCTCGATAATATTGTAGCGGTGCTTAGGCGAAGACCTGCGACGGTAGAACATCAAGATCGTCACCACGCAGTCGTGCTGACGGAACTCTTCCTCGACACTCGGTTGGATCGGAGTTCGAGGGACGTCATCGAGTTGAACGTGTGCTAGAACTCGGAGGTGCCGTAGTTTCGGTGCTTGATCGGTCGGGCCGTGAAGACGTACGACTACATCAACCGCGTTGTTCTAACGCTTCCGCTTTCGGTCTACGAGGGTACGTAGACACACTCTCCCCTCTCGTTGCTATGCATCTGGTAGATAGATCTTGCGTGATCGTAGGAAAATTTTGAAATACTACGTTTGCCAACACTTTTAGCCACCAAAAGAGACATGAGAGATGTGAGTGACAGCCTATCGAGTGTTCTATACTTTGTACTTGTGTGAAGATGACATGGTGATGACTAATATGTCATGACATCTACCTTTGATGGTATATCATTTATTGCAAGAATTCGAGGATGTATTCCGCAATGAGTTACCTCCCAGACTTCCTACACTTCGTGCAATTGAACACTGCATTGACCTAATACCTGGTTCACCTTTACCGAACAAGGCACCATACTGCATCAACCCCAATGAGTTCAAAGATATCCGACGACAAGTACAACATCTCATGGAAAATGGATATGTACGAGAGAGCTAAGTCAATGTGCCGTCTCGGAATTTCTTATGCCTTAGAAATATGGTAGTTTTCTCATGTGTTCCATTTGCCATCCCATCAATGCTATTACCATCAGATATCGTCCCCTGTTTCATGCCTTGATGATATGCTAGATGAACTTAGCGGAGCCACCATTTTCTCAAAAAATGATCTTAAAAGTGTCTCCTATCAAATTCACATTCGAGAGGGTGATGAATGGAAAAAGCCTTTCAAAACCCAATTTGTCTTATTTGAATGGTTAGTCATGCGTATGGGCTTATCCGAAGCACCTAGCACTTTTATGCGTGTGATGCATTATATTTTCCGCTAATACATTGGCATATGTGTTGTGGTATACTTTCCTGGTATACTTGTGTTTAAAGAATCTCTTGAAGATCATGTCATACATATTAGGGACGTCTTGCAAGTTCTTAGAAATGAGCAACATTATGCTAACATGAAAAACACATCTTTGCTGTTGATAAGGTTGTTTTCTTGGGCTTTATTGTGTCCTCTAAGGGTGTTCATGTTGACGAGTACAAAATTAGCACAAGTAAAACTTGGCCACAACCAACCAATTTGCAATAGTTTCCTTGGCCAAGTTGGTTTCTATCATACATTTGTTAATGATTTCATCACTATTGCAACACCATTGCACTCATTGAGTAAGAAGAATGGGCTATTTTTTGGGAACCTTCCCAAGACACTGCATTCCATGAGCATAAAGAATTTCTTATGCATGCTCCATTACTTGCCTTACCTAATTTTGATAAATGTTTAAAGTGCATTGCGACGCTAGTGGCAATGACATAGGAGATGTCTTGATGCAAGAGAAGCACCGATTGCGTATTTTTGTGAGAAACTTTCTGACACACAACTTAATTATCCCATTTATGACAATGAGCTGTATGCTTCGGTGAGAGTCTTGCATGTTTGGGTGCATTATAATTGACCTCGTGAATTCGTTCTTCATATGTATCATGAACGCTAAAGTACCATAAAGGTCAAACCAAGTTAAATTAACATCATGCCAAACCGATTGAATTTATTGAATATTTTGCTTATGTCATTAAGTTCATTAAAGGTAAAAAGATTGTTTCAGTGGATGCTCTTTCTCGAAGTGCATGTTAGTTACTCAACTTGAATTGAATGTCATTGGATTTGAACACATTAAAGACTTATGTGTGCATGATGTTTCATTTGCAATTCCTTGTGCCAAATGCTTACCACTTACATCTCGGGAGCGATATTATATCAAGGATGATTATCTAGTGCGAGATAGCAAGCTTTATATCCCCAAGTCTTCTCTTTGTGTGTTGATTTGGTAAGAGCCTCACTATGGAGAACGTATGGGACACTTGGGATGCGAAAAGATATTCGCAACACTCTCCAAGAACTAATTTTGGCCCAAGATGTTTCGTGATGTTTCATACTACACCAACCGGTGCTCTACATGCCGCAAAGCTAAGTCAAAAGCTAAATCCCATGGTGTCTATATGCCACTTCCGATTCCGTACCAACCTTGGAAAGATATTAGTATAGATTTTGTGCTTGGTTTTCCTCGAACTGAAAGCGATAAAGATTCAACATTTGTCGTTGTGGACCATATATCTAAGACGACACACTTTATTCCATGTAGCAAGTTAGATGATGCTTCACATGTTGAAAATCTCTTTTGTAGGGAAACCTTGCATCTACATGGAGTGCCCAAGACTATTGTGTCGGACCGCGCCATCAAGTTGTAACTGTGACGCCCGAGACCGACGTCCCAGAAGATTCCAAAAGATTCCAGATGTTCCGGGTTGCCCGTGTGTTTCTTTTGAGCTTGTGTCATTTATTTTTGCATTGCATCATGTCATCATGCCATCATGTCATATTTTATTTTGCATCTCAACCTAAATAAATCGTGTGGACCTTCGGTCCATTTAAATCGAGGGAAGGTGACTTCTCTTTATAACATATAAAAGCCTCTCAATATTTAGGGAGCTATATTTATTAAATATTCCATTGCTTCGGAATCAACATAACACACTTGCATAATTTTTCCCCATGCCTATTCCATATCAAGTTTGACTTCTAAACCTTGCCTATAATTCTTTCCGTTGTTTCGAGGCTCCTCCATTTTTTTTCTAGACTCTTTTCAAACTCCTTGAGGCAAGCTATTATTTTAGTTTGCACTTCCCTTTTGTTGGAACTAATTTTTGTGAGGTTGGAATTATTCCGTAAAGCCTTACAAAAATGTCCATCATTTTATTCTTATTCGTTGTCTCTTTTCTTCTTATTTTTGGCTCTCTCCTTTTTGTTTTTTTTTCTGTCTAAGAGTTAAAAAGCAGAGGCCATCTCCCCCGCAGCTTCTAGGCCAGCCGGCCTGCTAGGCCCTATAGGCCAACCGCTTCCACCAGCCCAGCCGGCCCCTTTGGCCCACTGGCCCGCAGTTTCCCCTAACCCTAACCCAACCGCAGCATCGCTCCCCCGATCCCTCGCTCTCCCTGTTTCCCTCGCTCGCCGCCGCACCCTTCCCTCTGCCTCGCTCGTCCCTACCTCTCTCTCCCCAAGTCCCGCATCGACCACACTCTGTTCTCCCTCTCCGCTCCTTCCGCTCGTACGCCCTGACCCCTCCGCGTCCTCCTGCTCGGGGCCTGCTCCGACGCGCCCGCGAGCCGCCCCAAGCCCCGGCGAGCGCCGGTCCGTCCATCCTCCCTCCGGCCTCAGCTCCGCGCCTCTCTCGTCCAGATCCTCGCCATGGCCTCGTTCCTCGCCGCCCGTCCTCTGCCAAGGCGACGCCTCCTTCCCCGAGTCGACCCGCCGCACCTCCTCTTCGGTTCTTCCTCGCCAGGCCGAACGGCGCCGTCCGCGTCGCGAAGGCCGCCTCCCCACCCTCCTCCATCTTCAGCGCCTGCTGCCCCCCTCCATGCTCCAGCGCCAAGAGGCGCCCCGTCTTCCCCGTCGTCCACCGCAGGCCCGCGCCGCCGAGCCTCTTCTCTGCCGCGACCTGCTTCCATGGCCGCCTCGCCATCTCCTCGTCAGCGCCTAGGAGCGCCCGGAGCTGCGAGTCCCTGCGCCTTCTTCCTCTGTGCGCCAGGTCGGGGCCCTGAGCGCCTCTCCTCTGCGCCAGCGACGCCGCGGTCGTGGCCTCGCCTTGTTTCCCTCCGTCAGCGCCTCGTCGTTCGCGCCAGGCGACCACCCTCCTGCTGCTTTCCTCCCCTCAGGCCGCAGCTTCGTCCAGCGGCTCTGTCCTCCAGAAGCCCCGCAGCCGTTTCCCTCCGTCCAGCGCGCAAGATCCCGCGGCCCCTGCCTCGCAGTGCTGCTGCCTGGCCGCGTCGTCCCGAGACCGTGCTGTAGTTGTGTTGTGTTTTGTTGTTGTTTTGTGTTGCCGGTGCGGCAATTTTGACAGATGAGCGCGAGTACCTCTACCGTCGCCCGGAAACGAGTAATTCGCCAAGTACCACGACACGATGACGAGAACAACTACTTCCCTCTACGACACGTGTACCACGAATAACGAGAACGTCTACTTCCTCTACGACTCGTGAGAACGACTCCTTCCTCTACGTCTCGAACCGCCCCGAAACGCACGCTTCAAAGGTATAACCCCTAGACGTGACCCGTGGATGCTTGTTGTGTTGTATGATATGTTTCCCGTGCGTGCTCCGTGCCCGTTCCGACCTCTTGTCATGTTCCTCGGTTGCCTCGTCACCGACTCGTGGGAACCCGGTAACGGGATCGCCCCACCTTTCATCTCGTTTGACTCACCCATGCCATCTATCTTTTGCACCGGACTCTCAACGAGATACCGGAACCGATATGATGCGTTGCATCATTTTCGGATCGTTGCCGTGGCACCCTTTCGTTCCACCACGGTGACAAATGCTTCATATCTCTCTTGTCAACCTTTTAATAAAAATTGCATAAACTTGATCATGTCATCCGCATCATGTTAACAACATTATATATGTGTGAATTGCTGTTGCTTTAATAATTATTAAACATGCTCATGGGGATTTTCCGGATATGTTGTTGTTATTTTCCGGCCCCATTTAAAATGTCTTATTAGTGTAGTTTCTTTATGCTTCACCTCTTGCCATGTTAAAAACATTTAATCTTGTCTTGAAAATAACGAGAGTCAACTAAATAATTAAATGTGGTGTTTTCGTCAATATGCAACTCGTTGCATATTGAGCTCCACTTAACTTGTAGTTTTGTTTGTGCACTTTGCCATGCCATGCATATTTAAACCGGACATGCATCATACTTGTTTGTGCATCGTATGCCATGTTTATGATATGTGTGTTTACCGTGTTGTTTTTCTTCTTTCCGGTTGCTTCTCTGTTAGCTTCGGTTTCGTTCCGGAGTTGTGAGGTTTCGCTCGTCTGTTGCTCCGTCTACTTCTTGG
Organism: Secale cereale; assembly: GCA_902687465.1. Taxonomy (NCBI): domain Eukaryota; kingdom Viridiplantae; phylum Streptophyta; class Magnoliopsida; order Poales; family Poaceae; genus Secale; species Secale cereale. The sequence goes on along the minus strand of LR738715.1, from coordinate 388,988,786 downwards.
ATCCGTTCTTCTCCCTTGTGGAATTCCAGGCAAGATGACGAACCCGGATACCATTACTATATTTGCCTATTGCTAGTAGTTTCGCACTATAGTTTTGCCTCGATGCCCATGTCTTTCTTGTCAGCCTCCCACTTGTAACCATTGCCATGTTTAACCACTCTACCTATGCAAACCGGGCTAAGTACGCTTCGCTCAGCCCCTCTTATAGCATTGTTAGTTGCAGGTGAAGATCGAAGATGCTTGCTTCATGTTAAAGTTTGGTTGGGTTATATCACACTACATAAATGCTTAAAAATGAAATCATCTATATACTGGCAGGGTGGAAGGCTAAGCCTTTTGCTTGGTGTTTTGTTCCACTCATGCCGTTAGGAACCGTATAAACCGGTGTTATGTTCCTTGATTATGCGTTCCTAACACGGTTGGGGTGTATGGGACCCCCTTGATAAACCGCTAAGTGCTAAGTCTTTTCCAGCAAGTCCCAACATTTGGTACTATTTGCCTCATCATAACAACTTAATTAATTAATTAAATTGCATAGGGAGTTAGCGCTACCCGAGGATTCTTAATTCTACATAGCAGGGGGGGCCAGTGCCGATGGTGTTGGTCCCAAACGGGGAGTCTGCGGGAACCACCACGGGGAAACTCGAGGATTGGGTTCTGTAGAATCGCCCATCCGGTCGTGGCCTAAGACGAGATACGCGCGGCTACTATCAAGGTGTCGGCACGCCGGGAGGATTTGCTGGATTAGCCTTACCTTAGTTCGGTTTAACTTGAGCACGGGATTCCGAGAATACTCGGGTCTTCCCACCTATGGAGTTGCGACTTCGCAGATCGTGGGCTTGTGATGGGCCAAGTTGGAACACCCCTGCAGGGTTTGAACTTTCGAAAGCCGTGCCCACGGTTATGTGGCAGATGGGAGCTTGTTAATTCCGGTTGTAGAAAACTTGACACAATGATTCAATACACTACCAGCGTGTGTACCGTGACTGTCAATTTCCGAATAGGGATTCGGGAGTTGAACACGGTGGGGTTATGTTTGACCGGCTTTAGCTAGGATCACTTCGTGATCATCTTTCGACCGATGCACTCTCTTCTCGCTCTCTATTACGTAAGTTAGTGCTAGTTGCTGCTGCAGACTCTTGTTTGTTCCTTCACCTCTTATTCTTTCTTCAGCCTTGTCCTCACCCAAGGCTTAAATAGTCTTGTTACCCGGGAACGGGATTGCTGAGTCCTCGTGGCTCACAGATACTACAACACCAGATGCAGGTTCAGCCGAGTTTGAAGCAGGAGCTGGTTCAGTTCTTCACCCGGGAGTCCGATGAAGCTTGTGGCCGTTTGCTTGTGACGTTTTGATGTTCAGTAGTGGTTTCTACTAGGATTCGATCCTGACCTGTGGCTTTATGTTGTTTTGGTATCTTTCTTTTGGTTCTTCACCCGTAGTCGGGTTGTGATGTTCTGAATGATGATTTGTTTGTGTAATGTATTGTGTGAAGTGGCGAGTGTAAGCCAACTATCTCCTTTTGCAATTTAATCCCTCTTTTACATGAGTTGTGCAAAGATACCAAACTTGAGATCATTCTAGGATGGGCTTATACCTTTAAGTCGTGCCTCGACACGTAGTAGGTATAGTCCCATCCTGGGCATTACAAGTTGGTATTCAGAGCCTTCTCCGACCTAGAAGCCCCCACTGATTGATCGAATCGTTGACGGTTGAGTCTAGGCACACACTGAAAAATATTTTGAGTCCTATATTATATCGGAGAGTAGGATTTCTTTGCTTCTCATCCCCTTTCACTCTGGTGAGGACTCCTGACGTCTACTCTTGTCTCTCCTATCTTCAAAATTGCACAAAATTATTTTTAGGATCCCGCGAGTATTCTGGGATTGTTTCGATGTTCTTGTGACAAGGATATTTTTCTCGATGCCTCCTGTTACCGAGGAGTTGAGCTTCGGGGTATCATTGACACAAGCATATCGCGGCAGTACTAAATACTTAAGACGGCCGACATCGAAAATCTCTCCTATACGGCCAGTGGTAAGATAACCCCGACATCACCCAGTACTGGGGAGGTAGTTCGAGAGTATTGCCATAGCTTGTTATAGTGGATGCTTTTCGAAGGTCCGAGGTAAACAGTTTCCGAGAACAACTGGTTATGTGTTGAAGGATGGATACACCTGGATGTAGGGTTAGAGTTGATTGCGCGGTGCTTCCCGTGTATCCCCAACACCTGATTGCATAACTGGAAACTTTCGGAAATCTATAGGTGGGTTTATCCAGTAGTTCTAGGCATTCTTCCAACGGATGCTCGATATGAAGTTTGGGGTTCTACATTGAGTGAAGTGGTTTTATGGACTTGTTCTGATCGGGAGTTGCATCTTAAAGGGTCCTTGGCTATGCTGATCCGGGGATGACAAAACCCTTTTGTAACACGTTCCATGAGCTTTCAGCACGAATATGTCGAACGAAGCTTCTATCTTGTATTTGTTCTATCTGTTCCTTGTTCCTTTTTATTTACCTTTTATTCTCCAAGTGGCTTCTCGACGAGTTGATTTACCTGTGGAATTTATTCGTTCAATCCTCTGTTCGAATGATATTGTGAAGACCTGCTGCAACATATCTACCCTTTGTTCTTGTTTTGATTCTGGTATTCGAGTTGCTTCGATGTCAAATGTTGATTCCATACCTTTCCTAATCGGTGTTCTCATATTTCTATGAGAGTGCTAGTCCTTCTTGATCATCGAGATGGTCATGTTAATTCTTTTCCAACCGGTGCCCATTTTGTTCATCCCAAGTTATCTTTGCTTTTCCCCACCCTCCCACCCTTCTTCTTCTTGGAGCCAGAAATTCTCAAATGAAATAGCCATTTTATTCATGTGATATTTCTTCATTCTTTTCCTTCAATGTTCTTATCCGGTGATTTATTGTGAAGATGCTCAAGAGCTTCAAGTTCATCATTCTTAATTCTAATATTCTGCCGGTGGATGTAATTCAAGATTTCGGTGTTGATCTTATCTTTTTCCTCTTTTCACAATGCTTTCTTATTCCGGTGCACCAATTAATCATTCTCCTCTTGCTATTCATATCCGGAGAGCTCAAGATATCTCAGAAGATTCATAATTCCATTCTTAATCAGTTCAAGCTATTTTGAGATTGCTATCTTATTCAAGCCTTTTTAATTCAACCGGTGCAATATCTCTTAAGCAATCTTTTCCAATGGTGATTTCTTTAGTGGGCCCTAACCCACAGGTCTTTCCCAGGATCTTACCTGACTCTTCTATTTTCTGGAGTTATACTCAAATTCTTTTCAAAGTGTGGCGTAAGTATGATCCCCATCAGTCACATGCCTTCTCCAAGATCGCTTTCAAATTCTTGTTCATCATTGGTTCAACCTTTTAATTTTTCATTCCGGAGTGCTCAATAATTCTTCATGGCTTTTCTCGTCTTCATTCTCAACATTTGGAGATCGGAGAAGAGTTTCTCTTAAATCTTGGCCCGTTCTCATGAAGATTCGTGGTTCTAGCTTCATGCCATCCTCATTATTGTTCCGATCGTGAGGAATTCTTTTTATAACATCCGAAGCATGAATTCTTTTCTTTGTGATCCTCCGAAGGCCATCATTTCAGAATATTTCTTCGTTCTCAGTTTTCAACTTCGTCCTCCAACTATTCTTCATTGATGTCTCTTCGTTCGTCTCCCTATTCTTACGGTGGTTCTTTCAAGTTTACTCTTCCGTTGTTATCGTTTTAATTCATTTGTTCTTTCATAATCCTACCGGTGCTTTGTTGAATACTTATCCAAGCTTGTGCTAGATCTCTCTTTAATTCTTTGCAACAAGAATAAGTAGTATGCCAAATCCTTGGTTGTCATCAATTTAATTGGTGGAGGAGATGCATTACATAATTCTTATTCTTATTCCTTCAAGGTGATTTAATTCTTTTGTCTGGAGCTTGTTCATCATATCATATCCTTGGTTCTGAATTCTTCATCTTGTTTTCCGGAGTTTCAAGTTATTTCAATTATATCATTTCAAGCTCCATCTAATTCATCGCAGGCCTTGAATCTTATTCTTTTCATCTTCTTTTCTCACCCTTTTTGTTACCGGAGTTCTTCATGGTGGTTCATCATGTTTTAATTCATCCCTGAAGTCTTCATCAAGATTCTTGTTGGAGCTCAAGCATTCTTCATCATGCATTCCAATTGCAATCCTTTCTACCTTATCTTTTCAGATGGTGTTATGTCATTTTTGACAATTCCTTCATGTTTCATGATTCACGAGTTGTCAAGTATGAGATATTTAAACCCATCATTTTCTTTGTTCAGGAGATCTTTTCAACCCTTCAATCTATTCATTGGAGTTATCTTGGGTTGTAATTCACCTAAAAGCTTTCCTTGAGAATTGTTCTAATTATGGTGCTCATAAATGACCCAAGTTCTTCATTTATCCTCTCCGTGAGATAACCCTTTCGTCTCCTTGTTGATCTCAATCCAAGCAAATGTTTCCGTCAGTGGCTGGTTGTCACCTCTTAATTCTAAGATGTTTTCAATAAGCCCACATCAAGCTTATTCGTTTTCGTTGTTGATTTTGTCCAACAACTCCGTTCAACCCTTCTTTGTAAGGATGCTCTTTCAAATTCAATTTTGAGAGAAGTTGTCATTTTCTTCTCCATTCTTTTCTTTTGTTGATTTGTACTCTATTCTTTCATTCTGGAGGCATTGTTATGTTGCTCTCTTCGACCATCATCTCGTTTTTATCAAGATCATGTTCTTTTCCTTGTTTATCCTTTTAACCGGAGTGTTGTATTCTTCATTCAAGTTCCGTCATCTCATCTAGTTTTTCCTATCCTGTTAACCGGAGTGCTGTCTGAATTTTTTTCTTGCACCTTGTGCCATTCTTTTAATTGTTTCGGAGGCAATGTGTTGTTGTTTTCATCAAGTATCATTCCTTCTCCTCAAATTCTTGTTAATTCCTTCCATTTTCAGACGGAGTGCTGTCCAAATTCTGTCATTCTTATTCCTTGGCTATACCATTGCGGTTTCATATTCTTTCCGTCCGTAAGCTCTTGTTTCATGTCTTTCAACCTCTCAAGGTTCTCGTAATGTTCCTTGTTCCTCCTTTTTTTTACCGAAGTGCTCTTAACTTCGTTCATCTCCGTGGTATTCTTTCTTTCAACTTGTTTAACCTCTCAAGGTTCTTGGTTTCACTCGTCTGTCAAAGAAGCAACTTTGTTTTACCTCTTCCTCTTCCGTTTTTACCCGGTGATATCTCTAGGATCTCGGGTCGAGATCCTCTGTTAGTGTGGGAGAGTTGTGACGCCCGAGACCGACGTCCCAGAAGATTCCAGAAGATTCCAGATGTTCCGGGTTGCCCGTGTGTTTCTTTTGAGCTTGTGTCATTTATTTTTGCATTGCATCATGTCATCATGCCATCATGTCATATTTTATTTTGCATCTCAACCTAAATAAATCGTGTGGACCTTCGGTCCATTTAAATCGAGGGAAGGTGACTTCTCTTTATAACATATAAAAGCCTCTCAATATTTAGGGAGCTATATTTATTAAATATTCCATTGCTTCGGAATCAACATAACACACTTGCATAATTTTTCCCCATGCCTATTCCATATCAAGTTTGACTTCTAAACCTTGCCTATAATTCTTTCCGTTGTTTCGAGGCTCCTCCATTTTTTTTTCTAGACTCTTTTCAAACTCCTTGAGGCAAGCTATTATTTTAGTTTGCACTTCCCTTTTGTTGGAACTAATTTTTGTGAGGTTGGAATTATTCCGTAAAGCCTTACAAAAATGTCCATCATTTTATTCTTATTCGTTGTCTCTTTTCTTCTTATTTTTGGCTCTCTCCTTTTTGTTTTTTTCTGTCTAAGAGTTAAAAAGCAGAGGCCATCTCCCCCGCAGCTTCTAGGCCAGCCGGCCTTCTAGGCCCTATAGGCCAACCGCTTCCACCAGCCCAGCCGACCCCTTTGGCCCACTGGCCCGCAGCTTCCCCTAACCCTTACCCAACCGCAGCATCGCTCCCCCGATCCCTCGCTCTCCCTGTTTCCCTCGCTCGCCGCCGCACCCTTCCCTCTGCCTCGCTCGTCCCTACCTCTCTCTCCCCAAGTCCCGCATCGACCGCACTCTGTTCTCCCTCTCCGCTCCTTCCGCTCGTACGCCCTGACCCCTCCGCGTCCTCCTGCTCGGGGCCTGCTCCGACGCGCCCGCGAGCCGCCCCAAGCCCCGGCGAGCGCCGGTCCGTCCATCCTCCCTCCGGCCTCAGCTCCGCGCCTCTCTCGTCCAGATCCTCGCCATGGCCTCGTTCCTCGCCGCCCGTCCTCTGCCAAGGCGACGCCTCCTTCCCCGAGTCGACCCGCCGCACCTCCTCTTCGGTTCTTCCTCGCCAGGCCGAACGGCGCCGTCCGCGTCGCGAAGGCCGCCTCCCCGCCCTCCTCCATCTTCAGCGCCTGCTGCCCTCCTCCATGCTCCAGCGCCAAGAGGCGCCCCGTCTTCCCCGTCGTCCACCGCAGGCCCGCGCCGCCGAGCCTCTTCTCTGCCGCGACCTGCTTCCATGGCCGCCTCGCCATCTCCTCGTCAGCGCCTAGGAGCGCCCGGAGCTGCGAGTCCCTGCGCCTTCTTCCTCCGTGCGCCAGGTCGGGGCCCTGAGCGCCTCTCCTCTGCACCAGCGACGCCGCGGTCGTGGCCTCGCCTAGTTTCCCTCCGTCAGCGCCTCGTCGTCCGCGCCAGGCGACCACCCTCCTGCTGCTTTCCTCCCCTCAGGCCGCAGCTTCGTCCAGCGGCTCTGTCCTCCAGAAGCCCCACAGCCGTTTCCCTCCGTCCAGCGCGCAAGATCCCGCGGCCCCTGCCTCGCAGTGCTGCTGCCTGGCCGCGTCGTCCCGAGACCGTGCTGTAGTTGTGTTGTGTTTTGTTGTTGTTTTGTGTTGCCGGTGCGGCAATTTTGACAGATGAGCGCGAGTACCTCTACCGTCGCCCGGAAACGAGGAATTCGCCAAGTACCACGACACGATGACGAGAACAACTACTTCCCTCTACGACACGTGTACCACGAATAACGAGAACGTCTACTTCCTCTACGACTCGTGAGAACGACTCCTTCCTCTACGTCTTGAACCGCCCCGAAACGCACGCTTCAAAGGTATAACCCCGAGACGTGACCCGTGGATGCTTGTTGTGTTGTATGATATGTTTCCCGTGCGTGCTCCGTGCCCGTTCCGACCTCTTGTCATGTTCCTCGGTTGCCTCGTCACCGACTCGTGGGAACTCGGTAACGGGATCGCCCCACCTTTCATCTCGTTCGACTCACCCATGCCATCTATCTTTTGCACCGGACTCTCAACGAGATACCGGAACCGATATGATGCGTTGCATCATTTTCGGATCGTTGCCGTGGCACCCTTTCGTTCCACCACGGTGACAAATGCTTCATATCTCTCTTGTCAACCTTTTAATAAAAATTGCATAAACTTGATCATGTCATCCGCATCATGTTAACAACATTATATATGTGTGAATTGTTGTTGCTTTAATAATTATTAAACATGCTCATGGGGATTTTCCGGATATGTTGTTGTTATTTTCCGGCCCCATTTAAAATGTCTTATTTGTGTAGTTTCTTTATGCTTCACCTCTTGCCATGTTAAAAACATTTAATCTTGTCTTGTAAATAACGAGAGTCAACTAAATAATTAAATGTGGTGTTTTCGTCAATATGCAACTCGTTGCATATTGAGCTCCACTTAACTTGTAGTTTTGTTTGTGCACTTTGCCATGCCATGCATATTTAAACCGGACATGCATCATACTTGTTTGTGCATCGTATGCCATGTTTATGATATGTGTGTTTACCGTGTTGTTTTTCTTCTTTCCGGTTGCTTCTCTGTTAGCTTCGGTTTCGTTCCGGAGTTGTGAGGTTTCGCTCGTCTGTTGCTCCGTCTACTTCTTGGATCCGTTCTTCTCCCTTGTGGAATTCCAGGCAAGATGACCGAACCCGGATACCATTACTATCTTTGCCTATTGCTAGTAGTTTCGCACTATAGTTTTGCCTCGATGCCCATGTCTTTCTTGTCAGCCTCCCACTTGTAACCATTGCCATGTTTAACCACTCTACCTATGCAAACCGTTGCTTGTCTAAGTACGCTTCGCTCAGCCCCTCTTATAGCATTGTTAGTTGCAGGTGAAGATCGAAGATGCTTGCTTCATGTTGAAGTTTGGTTGGGTTATATCACACTACATAAATGCTTAAAAATGAAATCATCTATATACTGGCAGGGTGGAAGGCTAAGCCTTTTGCTTGGTGTTTTGTTCCACTCATGCCGTTAGGAACCGTATAAACCGGTGTTATGTTCCTTGATTATGCGTTCCTAACACGGTTGGGGTGTATGGGACCCCCTTGATAAACCGCTAAGTGCTAAGTCTTTTCCAGCAAGTCCCAACATTTGGTACTATTTGCCTCATCATAACAACTTAATTAATTAATTAAATTGCATAGGGAGTTAGCGCTACCCGAGGATTTTTAATTCTACATAGCAGGGGGGGCCAGTGCCGATGGTGTTGGTCCCAAACGGGGAGTCGGCGGGAACCACCACGGGGAAACTCGAGGATTGGGTCCTGTAGAATCGCCCATCCGGTCGTGGCCTGAGACGAGATACGCGCGGCTACTATCAGGGTGTCGGCACGCCGGGAGGATTTGCTGGATTAGCCTTACCTTAGTTCGGTTTAACTTGAGCACGGGATTCCGAGAATACTCGGGTCTTCCCACCTATGGAGTTGCGACTCCGCGGATCGTGGGCTTGTGATGGGCCAAGTCCCTGCAGGGTTTGAACTTTCGAAAGCCGTGCCCGCGGTTATGTGGCAGATGGGAGCTTGTTAATTCCGGTTGTAGAAAACTTGACACAATGATTCAATACACTACCAGCGTGTGTACCGTGACTGTCAATTTCCGAATAGGGATTCGGGAGTTGAACACGGTGGGGTTATGTTTGACCGGCTTTAGCTAGGATCACTTCGTGATCATCTTTCGACCGATGCACTCTCTTCTCGCTCTCTATTACGTAAGTTAGTGCTAGTTGCTGCTGCAGACTCTTGTTTGTTCCTTCACCTCTTATTCTTTCTTCAGCCTTGTCCTCACCCAAGGCTTAAATAGTCTTGTTACCCGGGAACGGGATTGCTGAGTCCTCGTGGCTCACAGATACTACAACACCAGATGCAGGTTCAGCCGAGTTTGAAGCAGGAGCTGGTTCAGTTCTTCACCCGGGAGTCCGATGAAGCTTGTGGCCGTTTGCTTGTGACGTTTCGATGTTCAGTAGTCTTTTCTACTAGGATTCGATCCTGACCTGTGGCTTTATGTTGTTTTGGTATCTTTCTTTTGGTTCTTCACCCGTAGTCGGGTTGTGATGTTCTGAATGATGATTTGTTTATGTAATGTATTGTGTGAAGTGGCGAGTGTAAGCCAACTATCTCCTTTTGCAATTTAATCCCTCTTTTACATGAGTTGTGCAAAGATACCAAACTTGAGATCATTCTAGGATGGGCTTATACCTTTAAGTCGTGCCTCGACACGTAGGAGGTATAGTCCCATCCTGGGCATTACAAGTTGGTATTCAGAGCCTTCTCCGACCTAGAAGCCCCCACTGATTGATCGAATCGTTGACGGTTGAGTCTAGGCACACACTGAAAAATATTTTGAGTCCTATATTATATCAGAGAGTAGGATTTCTTTGCTTCTCATCCCCTTTCACTCTGGTGAGGACTCCTGACGTCTACTCTTGTCTCTCCTATCTTCAAAATTGCACAAAATTTTTTTTAGGATCCCGCGAGTATTCTGGGATTGTTTCGATGTTCTTGTGACAAGGATATTTTTCTCGATGCCTCCTGTTACCGAGGAGTTGAGCTTCGGGGTATCATTGACACAAGCATATCGCGGCAGTACTAAATACTTAAGACGGCCGACATCGAAAATCTCTCCTATACGGCCAGTGGTAAGATAACCCCGACATCACCCAGTACTGGGGAGGTAGTTCGAGAGTATTGCCATAGCTTGTTATAGTGAATGCTTTTCGAAGGTCCGAGGTAAACAGTTTCCGAGAACAACTGGTTATGTGTTGAAGGATGGATACACCTGGATGTAGGGTTAGAGTTGATTGCGCGGTGCTTCCCGTGTATCCCCAACACCTGATTGCATAACTGGAAACTTTCGGAAATCTATAGGTGGGTTTATCCAGTAGTTCTAGGCATTCTTCCAACGGATGCTCGATATGAAGTTTGGGGTTCTACATTGAGTGAAGTGGTTTTATGGACTTGTTCTGATCGGGAGTTGCATCTTAAAGGGTCCTTGGCTATGCTGATCCGGGGATGACAAAACCCTTTTGTAACACGTTCCATGAGCTTTCAGCACGAATATGTCGGACGAAGCTTCTATCTTGTATTTGTTCTATCTGTTCCTTGTTCCTTTTTATTTACCTTTTATTCTCCAAGTGGCTTCTCGACGAGTTGATGTACCTGTGGAATTCATTCGTTCAATCCTCTGTTCGAATGATATTGTGAAGACCTGCTGCAACATATCTACCCTTTGTTCTTGTTTTGATTCTGGTATTCGAGTTGCTTCGATGTCAAATGTTGATTCCATACCTTTCCTAATCGGTGTTCTCATATTTCTATGAGAGTGCTAGTCCTTCTTGATCATCGAGATGGTCATGTTAATTCTTTTCCAACCGGTGCCCATTTTGTTCATCCCAAGTTATCTTTGCTTTTCCCCACCCTCCCACCCTTCTTCTTCTTGGAGCCAGAAATTCTCAAATGAAATAGCCATTTTATTCATGTGATATTTCTTCATTCTTTTCCTTCAATGTTCTTATCCGGTGATTTATCGTGAAGATGCTCAAGAGCTTCAAGTTCATCATTCTTAATTCTAATATTCTGCCGGTGGATGTAATTCAAGATTTCGGTGTTGATCTTATCTTTTTCCTCTTTTCACAATGCTTTCTTATTCCGGTGCACCAATTAATCATTCTCCTCTTGCTATTCATATCCGGAGAGCTCAAGATATCTCAGAAGATTCATAATTCCATTCTTAATCAGTTCAAGCTATTTTGAGATTGCTATCTTATTCAAGCCTTTTTAATTCAACCGGTGCAATATCTCTTAAGCAATCTTTTCCAACGGTGATTTCTTTAGTGGGCCCTAACCCACAGGTCTTTCCCAGGATCTTACCTGACTCTTCTATTTTCTGGAGTTATACTCAAATTATTTTCAAAGTGTGGCGTAAGTATGATCCCCATCAGTCACATGCCTTCTCCAAGATCGCTTTCAAATTCTTGTTCATCATTGGTTCAACCTTTTAATTTTTCATTCCGGAGTGCTCAATAATTCTTCATGGCTTTTCTCGTCTTCATTCTCAACATTTGGAGATCGGAGAAGAGTTTCTCTTAAATCTTGGCCCGTTCTCTTGAAGATTCGTGGTTCTAGCTTCATGCCATCCTCATTATTGTTCCGATCGTGAGGAATTCTTTTTATAACATCCGAAGCATTTCATGAATTCTTTTCTTTGTGATCCTCCGAAGGCCATCATTTCAGAATATTTCTTCGTTCTCAGTTTTCAACTTCGTCCTCCAACTATTCTTCATTGATGTCTCTTCGTTCGTCTCCCTATTCTTACGGTGGTTCTTTCAAGTTTACTCTTCCGTTGTTATCGTTTTAATTCATTTGTTCTTTCATAATCCTACCGGTGCTTTGTTGAATACTTATCCAAGCTTGTGCTAGATCTCTCTTTAATTCTTTGCGACGAGAATAAGTAGTATGCCAAATCCTTGGTTGTCATCAATTTAATTGGTGAAGGAGATGCATTACATAATTCTTATTCTTATTCCTTCAAGGTGATTTAATTCTTTTGTCTGGAGCTTGTTCATCATATCATATCCTTGGTTCTAAATTCTTCATCTTGTTTTCCGGAGTTTCAAGTTATTTCAATTATATCATTTCAAGCTCCATCTAATTCATCGCAGGCCTTGAATCTTATTCTTTTCATCTTCTTTTCTCACCCCTTTTGTTACCGGAGTTCTTCATGGTGGTTCATCATGTTTTAATTCATCCCTGAAGTCTTCATCAATATTCTTGTTGGAGCTCAAGCATTCTTCATCATGCATTCCAATTGCAATCCTTTCTACCTTATCTTTTCAGATGGTGTTATGTCATTTTTGACAATTCCTTCATGTTTCATGATTCACGAGTTGTCAAGTATGAGATATTTAAACCCATCATTTTCTTTGTTCAGGAGATCTTTTCAACCCTTCAATCTATTCATTGGAGTTATCTTGGGTTGTAATTCACCTAAAAGCTTTCCTTGAGAATTGTTGCTAATTATGGTGCTCATAAATGACCCAAGTTCTTCATTTATCCTCTCCGTGAGATAACCCTTTCGTCTCCTTGTTGATCTCAATCCAAGCAAATGTTTCCGTCAGTGGCTGGTTGTCACCTCTTAATTCTGAGATGTTTTCAATAAGCCCACATCAAGCTTATTCGTTTTCGTTGTTGATTTTTTCCAACAACTCCGTTCAACCCTTCTTTGTAAGGATGCTCTTTCAAATTCAATTTTGAGAGAAGTTGTCATTTTCTTCTCCATTCTTTTCTTTTGTTGATTTGTACTCTATTCTTTCATTCCGGAGGCATTGTTATGTTGCTCTCTTCGACCATCATCTCGTTTTTATCAAGATCATGTTCTTTTCCTTGTTTATCCTTTTAACCGGAGTGTTGTATTCTTCATTCAAGTTCCGTCATCTCATCTAGTTTTTCCTATCCTGTTAACCGGAGTGCTGTCTGAATTTTTTTCTTGCACCTTGTGCCATTCTTTTAATTGTTTCGGAGGCAATGTGTTGTTGTTTTCATCAAGTATCATTCCTTCTCCTCAAATTCTTGTTAATTCCTTCCATTTTCAGACGGAGTGCTGTCCAAATTCTGTCATTCTTATTCCTTGGCTATACCATTGCGGTTTCATATTCTTTCCGTCCGTAAGCTCTTGTTTCATGTCTTTCAACCTCTCAAGGTTCTCGTAATGTTCCTTGTTCCTCCTTTTTTTTACCGAAGTGCTCTTAACTTCGTTCATCTCCGTGGTATTCTTTCTTTCAACTTGTTTAACCTCTCAAGGTTCTTGGTTTCACTCGTCTGTCAAAGAAGCAACTTTGTTTTACCTCTTCCTCTTCCGTTTTTACCCGGTGATATCTCTAGGATCTCGGGTCGAGATCCTCTGTTAGTGTGGGAGAGTTGTGACGCCCGAGACCGACGTCCCAGAAGATTCCAGAAGATTCCAGATGTTCCGGGTTGCCCGTGTGTTTCTTTTGAGCTTGTGTCATTTATTTTTGCATTGCATCATGTCATCATGCCATCATGTCATATTTTATTTTGCATCTCAACCTAAATAAATTGTGTGGACCTTCGGTCCATTTAAATCGAGGGAAGGTGACTTCTCTTTATAACATATAAAAGCCTCTCAATATTTAGGGAGCTATATTTATTAAATATTCCATTGCTTCGGAATCAACATAACACACTTGCATAATTTTTCCCCATGCCTATTCCATATCAAGTTTGACTTCTAAACCTTGCCTATAATTCTTTCCGTTGTTTCGAGGCTCCTCCATTTTTTTTCTAGACTCTTTTCAAACTCCTTGAGGCAAGCTATTATTTTAGTTTGCACTTCCCTTTTGTTGGAACTAATTTTTGTGAGGTTGGAATTATTCCGTAAAGCCTTACAAAAATGTCCATCATTTTATTCTTATTCGTTGTCTCTTTTCTTCTTATTTTTGGCTCTCTCCTTTTTGTTTTTTTCTGTCTAAGAGTTAAAAAGCAGAGGCCATCTCCCCCGCAGCTTCTAGGCCAGCCGGCCTGCTAGGCCCTATAGGCCAACCGCTTCCACCAGCCCAGCCGGCCCCTTTGGCCCACTGGCCCGCAGCTTCCCCTAACCCTAACCCAACCGCAGCATCGCTCCCCCGATCCCTCGCTCTCCCTGTTTCCCTCGCTCGCCGCCGCACCCTTCCCTCTGCCTCGCTCGTCCCTACCTCTCTCTCCCCAAGTCCCGCATCGACCGCACTCTGTTCTCCCTCTCCGCTCCTTCCGCTCGTACGCCCTGACCCCTCCGCGTCCTCCTGCTCGGGGCCTGCTCCGACGCGCCCGCGAGCCGCCCCAAGCCCCGGCGAGCGCCGGTCCGTCCATCCTCCCTCCGGCCTCAGCTCCGCGCCTCTCTCGTCCAGATCCTCGCCATGGCCTCGTTCCTCGCCGCCCGTCCTCTGCCAAGGCGACGCCTCCTTCCCCGAGTCGACCCGCCGCACCTCCTCTTCGGTTCTTCCTCGCCAGGCCGAACGGCGCCGTCCGCGTCGCGAAGGCCGCCTCCCCGCCCTCCTCCATCTTCAGCGCCTGCTGCCCCCCTCCATGCTCCAGCGCCAAGAGGCGCCCCGTCTTCCCCGTCGTCCACCGCAGGCCCGCGCCGCCGAGCCTCTTCTCTACCGCGACCTGCTTCCATGGCCGCCTCGCCATCTCCTCGTCAGCGCCTAGGAGCGCCCGGAGCTGCGAGTCCCTGCGCCTTCTTCCTCCGTGCGCCAGGTCGGGGCCCTGAGCGCCTCTCCTCTGCGCCAGCGACGCCGCGGTCGTGGCCTCGCCTTGTTTCCCTCCGTCAGCGCCTTGTCGTCCGCGCCAGGCGACCACCCTCCTGCTGCTTTCCTCCCCTCAGGCCGCAGCTTCGTCCAGCGGCTCTGTCCTCCAGAAGCCCCGCAGCCGTTTCCCTCCGTCCAGCGCGCAAGATCCCGCGGCCCCTGCCTCGCAGTGCTGCTGCCTGGCCGCGTCGTCCCGAGACCGTGCTGTAGTTGTGTTGTGTTTTGTTGTTGTTTTGTGTTGCCGGTGCGGCAATTTTGACAGATGAGCGCGACTACCTCTACCGTCGCCCGGAAACGAGGAATTCGCCAAGTACCACGACACGATGACGAGAACAACTACTTCCCTCTACGACACGTGTACCACGAATAACGAGAACGTCTACTTCCTCTACGACTCGTGAGAACGACTCCTTCCTCTACGTCTCGAACCGCCCCGAAACGCACGCTTCAAAGGTATAACCCCGAGACGTGACCCGTGGATGCTTGTTGTGTTGTATGATATGTTTCCCGCGCGTGCTCCGTGCCCGTTCCGACCTCTTGTCATGTTCCTCGGTTGCCTCGTCACCGACTCGTGGGAACCCGGTAACGGGATCGCCCCACCTTTCATCTCGTTTGACTCACCCATGCCATCTATCTTTTGCACCGGACTCTCAACGAGATACCGGAACCGATATGATGCGTTGCATCATTTTCGGATCGTTGCCGTGGCACCCTTTCGTTCCACCACGGTGACAAATGCTTCATATCTCTCTTGTCAACCTTTTAATAAAAATTGCATAAACTTGATCATGTCATCCGCATCATGTTAACAACATTATATATGTGTGAATTGTTGTTGCTTTAATAATTATTAAACATGCTCATGGGGATTTTCCGGATATGTTGTTGTTATTTTCTGGCCCCATTTAAAATGTCTTATTAGTGTAGTTTCTTTATGCTTCACCTCTTGCCATGTTAAAAACATTTAATCTTGTCTTGTAAATAACGAGAGTCAACTAAATAATTAAATGTGGTGTTTTCGTCAATATGCAACTCGTTGCATATTGAGCTCCACTTAACTTGTAGTTTTGTTTGTGCACTTTGCCATGCCATGCATATTTAAACCGGACATGCATCATACTTGTTTGTGCATCGTATGCCATGTTTATGATATGTGTGTTTACCGTGTTGTTTTTCTTCTTTCCGGTTGCTTCTCTGTTAGCTTCGGTTTCGTTCCGGAGTTGTGAGGTTTCGCTCGTCTGTTGCTCCGTCTACTTCTTGGATCCGTTCTTCTCCCTTGTGGAATTCCAGGCAAGATGACCGAACCCGGATACCATTACTATCTTTGCCTATTGCTAGTAGTTTCGCACTATAGTTTTGCCTCGATGCCCATGTCTTTCTTGTCAGCCTCCCACTTGTAACCATTGCCATGTTTAACCACTCTACCTATGCAAACCGTTGCTTGGCTAAGTACGCTTCGCTCAGCCCCTCTTATAGCATTGTTAGTTGCAGGTGAAGATCGAAGATGCTTGCTTCATGTTGAAGTTTGGTTGGGTTATATCACACTACATAAATGCTTAAAAATGAAATCATCTATATACTGGCAGGGTGGAAGGCTAAGCCTTTTGGTTGGTGTTTTGTTCCACTCATGCCGTTAGGAACCGTATAAACCGGTGTTATGTTCCTTGATTATGCGTTCCTAACACGGTTGGGGTGTATGGGACCCCCTTGATAAACCGCTAAGTGCTAAGTCTTTTCCAGCAAGTCCCAACATTTGGTACTATTTGCCTCATCATAACAACTTAATTAATTAATTACATTGCATAGGGAGTTAGCGCTACCCGAGGATTCTTAATTCTACATAGCAGGGGGGGCCAGTGCCGATGGTGTTGGTCCCAAACGGGGAGTCTGCGGGAACCACCACGGGGAAACTCGAGGATTGGGTCCTGTAGAATCGTCCATCCGGTCGTGGCCTGAGACGAGATACGCGCGGCTACTATCAGGGTGTCGGCACGCCGGGAGGATTTGCTGGATTAGCCTTACCTTAGTTCGGTTTAACTTGAGCACGGGATTCCGAGAATACTCGGGTCTTCCCACCTATGGAGTTGCGACTCCGCGGATCGTGGGCTTGTGATGGGCCAAGTTGGAACACCCCTGCAGGGTTTGAACTTTCGAAAGCCGTGCCCGCGGTTATGTGGCAGATGGGAGCTTGTTAATTCCGGTTGTAGAAAACTTGACACAATGATTCAATACACTACCAGCGTGTGTACCGTGACTGTCAATTTCCGAATAGGGATTCGGGAGTTGAACACGGTGGGGTTATGTTTGACCGGCTTTAGCTAGGATCACTTCGTGATCATCTTTCGACCGATGCACTCTCTTCTCGCTCTCTATTACGTAAGTTAGTGCTAGTTGCTGCTGCAGACTCTTGTTTGTTCCTTCACCTCTTATTCTTTCTTCAGCCTTGTCCTCACCCAAGGCTTAAATAGTCTTGTTACCCGGGAATGGGATTGCTGAGTCCTCGTGGCTCACAGATACTACAACACCAGATGCAGGTTCAGCCGAGTTTGAAGCAGGAGCTGGTTCAGTTCTTCACCCGGGAGTCCGATGAAGCTTGTGGCCGTTTGCTTGTGACGTTTCGATGTTCAGTAGTGGTTTCTACTAGGATTCGATCCTGACCTGTGGCTTTATGTTGTTTTGGTATCTTTCTTTTGGTTCTTCACCCGTAGTCGGGTTGTGATGTTCTGAATGATGATTTGTTTATGTAATGTATTGTGTGAAGTGGCGAGTGTAAGCCAACTATCTCCTTTTGCAATTTAATCCCTCTTTTACATGAGTTGTGCAAAGATACCAAACTTGAGATCATTCTAGGATGGGCTTATACCTTTAAGTCGTGCCTCGACACGTAGGAGGTATAGTCCCATCCTGGGCATTACAGTAACGACCCGAACCTGATAAGATTCGATGTCTTTGTGCTTACCGGGCTAGTCCCTAGATTGACTCGCCGGCACATACAGTACATAGGAATATCAAAGTAACAAGTGCATCATTTACTAAAATGTATGATCCAGAAATTATAATGTATTACAAACCGAGTAGCACATAGCTAGCTTTATTCAATAATAAAAGCGGAAAGGTAGCATAATAAACGATGAGTCCCGTCAATGCCCACTGGCGAAAGTGCTGAGTGAAGACTCGCGACCCTACTTTATCTCACTTATCATCTGAAAATCCTGCAACATGATAAGTTGCGGCCACAAGGGTCAATACATTGAATGTATTGGAAAATCATGCAATATGATATAACAAACCTACATCGAGAAGCAAAGTATGTCAAACAGAACACTCAAGTTGGTTTATTGAAGAATGTCTTCACCTACCTCCACTAACTGTATTTACAATCGCCTCTCATTTTATACGCCCAAGACAACCCCAAAGATTCCTACAAACATGCCAAGAATTTCAAAAGTCTCTCAAGTGCACTCTGCTAGTGGCGCATTCTCTAGGAACAATAGAGCACTCTGGTATGAATTAATTCACCTGATTTATGTTCTGAAAACTATACCTCCCCTCAAGTGTGCTTTGTTAATGGCGCATTCTCTAGGGACAATAGAGCGCTCTACGAGTGACGCATTCACCTAGTTAATTATCCCCAGCCTACTTCTATAAGCACTCACCACCTTCATGGATCACTTGACACATGCCCACATCTACCATAGCAAGTTGATCACACCATCACACAACACTATCAATACCAAACATGACAACACGGGATACACATATCAGGCCAAACCTTTGTCAAAGCATAAAACCACACATGCATAGCAGAATATAGGATGAGCAAAAATCAAAAAGTGCAAACTTGGCTTGAACGCTGCTGAAGTACTCTAACGATTAATTTCAATCCGCTTCACACTCATGACAATCTATATGATAATGAAGGCACCGATAAATAAACCGTACTCACATAACACCACAATAAAGTAAATAGCAAGGAATCCAAATAAAAACTTAAACAATAGAACATATTAGTAGGTATATCTCATCTACATGCTAGTAGGATCACAATGCAAAAAGAATCAACTAATTTGGATCAATGGTTTAAAAGATACATCCTCAGCAAGGTTGAATTCATATTTAAACAAATTTAAATTTGAAAAGTGCAAACATGTGAAATTTTGGTACTGTGATAAAGTGACGGTTTTCGTGAGTGCATAGGAAAAAGGATTACCTAAATTTTACCTATAGAATAAAAAATATAGTTAGAAGAATTTTGGAGGAAAACCTGAAAAACAAAACAACAGAAAACTCCTGATCTGGCATTAGTGTAGCCGCTCCTGTAGCGTCCGACCCGTGGCAGTACCCGATTGGTCAAAGACCTTCTGTGTGCGCGTGGTCACCAGGAAAATAGAGGACGGAGGCGGCGGGTCGGGCGTTGGTGGTGGCGCTTCTCCAGGGGGTCTCTCGCAAAGGTAAAGGGATGGACGTGTGCGGCGTCAAGTGGTGGAGGTGGTCGTGGTGTCCAACGGTGGCGACACATCCTCTGCGGGCGGTGGCTACGACGTGATCCGCGGTGGCTCAGGCGGTGTCGGGTGGACGCCGGGGGTAGTTCTGGTGCTCTGTAGACCACACCAAGGTGTCAAACAAGTGGGTCTTTGAAGGGGAAAATGACTGGAGCAAGTGGTGCTGCTGGAGAGGCCCTTACGGCGATGACAACATCCGGTGAACAGCGGCAGCTTTGGAGCTCTCGGCGAGATCAAAATCGCCCTAGGGAGGCGTGCAATCGAGGAAAGGACGGAGAAGAGGTTCATAGGGTTCCCCTCGAGGTTTTCCTCGCGCGAGGTTTCTCCAGGGTGCACGGGGTCCACCAGGGCACCGGGCTCGGTCCGGCAAGGCTTCGGGTGGGGGCGCGGTGTGGCGCGCGTCCGACCGGAGGAAGAAGAATAGGGTGCGGGTGCGGGGTCCGCTATCAGCAGATGAGGTGAGGGAAAGAAGAAAAAACAAAAAGAAGGAACATATGGAGCTGCAGGATGGGTCGGCCTACTGCTGCGCTGCGGGTGCCGCGGCTGGGCGCGGCTGCTGGTCTAGCTGGGCTACGGCTGCTATTGCTGCTGCCAGGCGCAGACGAACAGTAAACACTGCGAATATAAAATACTCTACAAGCAAAATATTTTGTCTAAAAATATAAATACTCGAAACAAAAATCGTAAAATAAATATAATCACACACTAAAATACATAACCTATTTATATACTACAGGAACACTAGATCCACATCTAATGCAATTTTTGAAAATAAATTTTACGCAACTGGCCACACAAACAACAATAAAACACTAACATAATAATAAATTGGAGTTTGTAAAAATACCGAAACACATCAGCTGAACTGAAAATAATAATCTGGACATTATGAATATTTTTTTTAAAACAGGGGAGAAGTCATATTATCTCCACTCCAAATATATTGCCTTGAGTTGAAAAACTCTTTGAATATTCAGATAATTCACATATGCATAGAAATCCTGATGAAAAGTAATGATCCTATTAACATACCAAATAGGAAAATTTGGATGTTACACAAGTTTCTTATCTACTTTTGGAAGACACTTCGCGCCAAACGTGGAATAAGGCTACTCTTCTCATCGGCATACCATCCACAAACTGACGACCAAACGGAGGTCATTAACCGGACGCTATCTACTCTACCCATTGGACATTCTACTACTACCACTACAAGAGCGCACAAACAATGAGGCGAGTGTGATACGTCTCCAATGTATCTATAATTTTTTATTGTTCCATGCTGTTATATTATCATTCTTGGATGTTTTAGAATCATTTTATAGTCATTTTATATCATTTTTTGGTACTAACCTATTGACATATTGCCAAGTGCCAGTTGCTGTTTTCTGCATGTTTTTTACATCACATGAAATTAATATCAAACGGAGCCCAAACACCCCGAAACAATTTTTGTGATTTTTTCTGGGCCAGAAGGAAGACAATGAGCCTTGGTGGCACCTGGGGGGAGTCCCGAGGAGGGCACGATACACCAGGGCGTGCCCTGGTGGGTTGTGCCCACCTCGGGTGCCCCCGGACCGCCTCTTTGCTCTATACATACCCCCAATATTCCCAAAACCCTAGGGAAGTCAACGAAATATTCATCCAGCCACCGTAGAGTCCAGTAACACCAGATCCAATCTAGACACCATAACGGAGGGGTTCACCACTTCCATAGGTGCCTCTCCGATGATGTGTGAGTAGTTCTTTGTAGACCTTCGGGTCCGTAGTTAGTAGCTAGATGGCTTCCTCTCTCTCTCTCTCTTTTGATTTTCAATACAATGGTCTCTTGGAGATCCATATGATGTAACTCTTTTTGCGATGTGTTTGTTGGGATTCGCTGAACTTTGAGTTTATGATCAGATCTATCTTTTTATATCCATGAAAGTATTTTAGTTTCTTTGATCTCGTATATGCATGATTGCTTATAGCCTTGTATTTCTTCTGTGATACTGGGTTTTGTTTGGCCAACTTGATCTCTTTATCTTGCAACGGGAAGATGTTCCCTTTAGTGGGTTCGATCTTATGGTGCTTGATTGTAACGCCCGGGTAATCACGCTACAGTAATTCCCTGCTAATGATGCCACGTCATCGTGTTACTGTTGATAGCATCACGCTAATCGAAAACCCCGTTCGAAATAAGAACCGAAAAAGAAATAAACAAAATAAGTTTTCAAAATGATAATTAAAAATGTTCGGGCGGTGCTAAATATTGCAAGATCAATTATGGACTAGTTATTACAATTTCTAAAATTGCCTAAGTATTTTAAATAAAGTAAAAAAAGAAAAGGAATAATTAAATAAAAGAAAAGGAAAAGCAAACAACAAAATAAAATAAAAAACTAACCTAACCTACTGGGCCTCGGCCCACTACCATCTAAACTGGCTATAAACCCACCCCTCGGTGGGATAAAATATCCCACCGACACCTTTTTCCCCCACCGACACCTTTCCCCCCCTCTCTCCCTCGACTGGATCGGGGGGAGAACCCCATCGCCGCTCGACGCTGAACGCCGCCGCCCGGAGTCCACCTCTCGCCGGATCGCCGCCGCCGGACTGCTTCCTCGTCGGACCTCCTCGTCCCCCTCCCCGCGCCCCGCTGCCAAGACCACTCCTCCCCCCTCGTGAGCCTCTCCCCT
>LR738715.1:388937906-388962153 GCA_902687465.1 Secale cereale | reverse complement strand
ATATATGTTTGTGTGTGTGTGTGTGTGTGTGTGTGTGTGTGTGTTCTTGATCCTATCTTTCAAGTTCTATGCACCTATTATGTGTTATGATCTGCATACCGCAAGGTGACAATAATTGAGTTTCCTTTCGGTGATTGTCGTAGTTTGAGGAATTCATGTATTCACTAAGTGATAATGCTTTGTTCCGGTTCTATATTAAAAGGAGGACTTAATATCCCCTAATTTCCATTAGGACCCAGCTGCCATGGGAGGGTAGGACAAAATATGTCAACAAAGTTCTTTTCCATAAGCACGTATGACTATATAGGGAATACATGCCTACATTACATTGATGAATTGGAGTTAGTTCTTCGTTGCACTTGTGATGAGGACATCAATACCATTGTTACACCCACAACCCCTGATGCTATACATATTGGATCAATTACTAGAGCTCGCACACGCCAATTAAATTACTAGGTACTTTCGTTTTTGGAAACGATTCAAATGTTCATGAGAATATGATGTTGCCTAAATTGGATACATTTGTTTTGCTTACAAATGAAGGGCCTAGCTTGGACAAGAAGGATGAACATTGGAGCAAGATCTAGCATGGAGATAATGGCATGCGCAAGGGGGACAAGAATGGAGTCTCAAGTGATGATTTCAGGACTCTGAAGACGCCATAATGAGTGCATGAAGGCTTGGATGAAATATACAAGATGCTACTTCATAAATTTCGTCCAGAGGCTAATATAGGTGCTGCATCACCTTATTATTGGGCCAGGACCATGTAATTTAGAAATACTACAGTATAGGCTGGTTTTAGAGTTCGTATGTGTGGGGAAACAGAGTTAGGGTTTGTTTCGGACTCCTCCTCCAAGGGGTCACAAATTTTCCCCCTATCTTACTTATATACAGCCCTTATAGTACTGCAGGATGCTGCTAACGCGACACTACGATCAGAGACCCTTCGACGAAACTGTGTGTGATGCAATAATCGCAGACGGTGGAGTGAAAACCCGTAAAAAAAGGTGCAAAATGTTTGCGATGGCGGATGCATCAAACATGGTTCAGACTTTAGTTGTGTGTGCGATGCAGGGCATACGATTTAGGTCAATTACCTGTTTGCGATGAGGCGGAACAAAAGAAACGGGCAGCCATATGAAGGCATGTGCGATATATAGCATACGATTCACTCGGATGAACTGTTTGTGATTAGGCAACACAAAAGAAATGGTCAACCAGAACAAGGTGTGTGCGATATACGGCATGCGGTTCACTCGGATGAACTACATATGTTGAGACAAGAGAACAGAAATGGTTCAACATAACAAGATGTGTGTGATACGCGGCAAACTGGTGTGTAATCAGACACGTGTGCGAAGACCAATAACAACACAGACGAATGCTGCTAACAAGCTGTGTGTGTCGTGAGCAAACGATCGCTGGTATACAATTGTAAGTGATTGATGAAAACATCACCGACGGGTTCCATTGATTAGTCCGTGTGTGATGTGATTTTCTTTGTCCACAGAACATCTATGCTCTCTCTACAGAGCATCAACATATATACTTAAAAAGACAACATTGCATAACCAAATTAAGCATACACTTACACAAGTTACTATGCACATAACATTTCCACACACCAAAGTAAGGAATTACATGCATACTAAACTAGAAGAAACGAGGATCTAATCATCTACTTATTGGTGCGAGGACGCTTGCTATTGCTCTGCTTCCGGCTGGATCACTGGCCATTTTGGGGAAGGAGGCACTTCCTCATGTCAACGATCCGCCTGAGCATGTAAAATCCTATGTACGCCTCCTTGTCCGCGTACACGACATGAGCTTTGTCGAGTTTCTCCATCCAGGCCGAGTGCCAGGCACACTTGTCCTTGTTGCACGAATCCTTCATGTCTGTGTAGTAGGGGTCAATGATGACCTCGGTGATGTGAACCAGTGAGTCCTTCACATGCTCCTTGCTACCCCAGATCTTGTATTGGCCTTGGATGTTGACAAGATTCTGGCTGGCGATGCCTAAATTCTCGAGCGCATTTACATCGTTGGTGATGACCACCGTAGCAAACATGTAGTGGGGTCTGTTGACAAACCTGGCGAAATGCTCGAAAGGTCTTGTGGCCAGGTAGTAGTGGTGGACGAGGATGTGAGGCACACACACATCTGGGTGACGACGACCTTGGGACGAGACCCGACACGAGCGCGGGTGGACTTGAGGACGAACCCGTCCACCTTGTACTTCTCCTCAGCAAGCAACAGCTCCATGATGTGCATGGAGTGCTCCACCCAGACCGGGTCGTTAGTGTACACCACCGAGAGGACCATGAACCTTCTGTGGGTTCCCACCACGACACGCATGGTGAACTGCTTCTTGTTGTCGGCAGCCGCTCGGAGCGCCATTGGAGTCGCGCAGGATACCCTCTAAGAATTTATCGTGGTAGTTGTGCTTCTTGCAATGGCGGGGCACGATCGAAAGGTTGAAGAGACACAGGGGTTAAATAGCTGTTGTAATAAATGGGGGCCGGCCGGCCTGTAATCGTCACGTCTTGTCATGGCGTTCATAGCGGAGGATTCCAATGCACGCTTGACAACACCGCACTGCACGCGTGGGCTCGAAGAGGCGCCAAATGTATCGTCGGTGAGCCTGTTCCCGCGCTACCGCGCAGTTTACCACGCAAGCTTCCTATCCGGCTAGTTTGTCCACGCGTCGGCTTGAAAAGGGACAAATCGTGGGCGTTTATTGGCAAAAACCTTTGTAAAAACGAAGTGTGTGTGGAATGACTTCGGTCATAAGTTTACCCATGGGTGATGATGTCAAAGTTACATAGAATGGTGATGATGGACACTCGAGTGCGATAATTAATTATGCGCTCTATAGGGAACGCGGTGGAAGAAGCCAACTGTGTGCAATAATGTCAAACATCACAGTCGAGCTAGCTATAAAGATCATGTGCTGTGAGATCGACATGGTAAACAGATTCGAGAATGGTTGATAAAAGCTAAGACCATTTCATATTATGGTCAAAATAGAGCTACCAATATACGAGTCTCATACGATGCCGTTTCAACGATTGTACCACAAAAGCTCAAAATATTACAAGGTTCAAATTCCATAGTTATATGGCTCAAATTCAAAGATTACAAGGTTCAAACTGATATTAGAAATGAAATTCAGCTCATCAGATGCAAATGGTCGCGCTGATCCATTGAACATGGATATCAGAGAGGTTCAAACTAATATTACCACTTCTTAGTCTGGTTTTGAAACCTCATAATTTTTGCAAAGGGGTCAGCCCCTGAGAAGTCATGTATGGGGTTGACATGATGACTTTCGATTACTCTGTCATCCGAAGTTCCAAAATGAAATTCAGCATTTTCGGCCTATTCCATTCTTACGCAGGCGCCGGCGCTGATCAACAAACCATTCATTTTTGCGAAATACATGTAGGGCAGACCTCATTACCTTCAGCACCCTTGCTCTGACAACAAAGAACCTGGCAAATATAATCTCCGGTAAGGTCCCTCGGTAGGAGTTCAAAGTAATTTCTGAGAGATACAGATCTAGGCATTCGACGTGATTGTTATATTGTATCACATTATCCACCACTTGCCCTAATCTTATCTACAAAAGAAGAAAACGTGTTAGTGCCTACATGTTGTTTTGAACACTACTACAGGCCTATTTGGTTTGCAGGATTTGTAAAATGCAATAACATGCCATCTTCGATCTAACATGATTAACATGGTCATTTTATTACATTCAAGAAAAAATATAGCCTTCTTCACAAGAGGTCGGAGTGGATGAAATGTTCCCTAAGAAAACTAGTACAGATGAATCCAAAGGGGAAATGCTTATTGATTGTAACCATATGGATCAAGCAACCAAAATGGGGGAAGGGGGAAGATGTATGTACTGAAATCCTCCAAAAGAATCCTTCAGAAATCATAGTACATTGTAATTGTAAGTTTGGAAAAAGGTGTCACAAATTAAACTCCCTTATGGTTTACATTTAATAGGAAAGGAACATCACCTCGATATATAGCTTCTCTAGGCACGGAAAGCATCTCAGGAAACTAACAACTTGCTCCAGGTTGGGGCCGATAGATTCTAGTGCCAAAACCTTCACTATGCACAGTTTTGGGATCAAGCTTGTCGGAATCATTTTCTGAATGACAGATGAACAAACATCTTCAAATTTAAAAATAATGTTAATTTGTAGAAGCAAAGGTAGAAGCCGGCTGTTGTACCTGAATGGGTCTGGATCCAATAACAAGTTTGGAGTATTTGTCAGATGAGTAGCCCACCACTGTAAATTTCAGCGCAGAAATGACATTGATTCTTGGTGGACCTTCTTGATCAACTACAAGTAATCTCTCAAGTGTAGGTGTGTCCTCAATGACCATATAGTAATACACATCTTGTGATGTTTTCCTGCCGCACCAGCAACACACATAAATTGTCCGGAGAGTCATGGAGGTGATGTAGCAGGTACTCAACCCATTGATCGCCTGAAGATGAAGGTACTCGAGTGCAGTACAGCCACAGAGTAGGCGCTCCATGTCACCGTTTGAGAGGAGGACGGCGATGAGCTTGATGTGCTTCGGTCGTGGTAGAATAAGACCGGGCGCGTCATTAAGGTGGGTGGAAATGGCAGTCACTGAACATGGCGACGGGGAGTGTGGGCGTGAGGCGGAGTGCCGATGTTGGCAGTGAGCGCATATGCCCATCATCAAAAGTGAGCTCCTCAAACTGATCGAGGGCGGGGGATCAGAACTAGTCGTCAAGCTTGGCTCGGTCCTTGCCGTTGGAACAGAACTTTCCCAGTCTAAGGCCTCTGGTTGGGCAAGGGTGACTGCCGAGGATCTTGGAGAACACATCCAAGCTTTTGCGATAGCCATGGCAGAGCTCGTGGGTGTCGATGAGGTCGAGAGGGCTGGAGTTCCATAGGGGGCGCCACCACTGGGAATGGACGATTGTCCGCGCCCCATATTTGATTGGGATGAGGGAGATGATGGCTGTCAACATATCATCAGGGAGGTTGTTGATGAAGTCTAGGCCCACTAGAGTTGCTTGCGGTTCTAGCTTGCCCCACCTCCGCTTGTTGGGAGCCCCATTCTCCACCTCCAGAGTCTCCTTGTCAGCAGCGGTTTCTGATAGAAATGGGAGTACAGGGAATATTTAGTTAAAATGGGGCAATAGAAAAGTGTATTTGTAACTAGAAGTTCTTAGGTAGGAATACAGTAAGAAAAGGGAATAACAATTGGCTGCTTAAATACTACACAAATCATTTCATATTGTTGGGTAAGTCAACATGAAGATAGTTGAAAAGAAAACTTACTTCAAACAAAGTCAGGATGGATGCTATCGTCGGGGAAGCTAGCATATATCTCATGACCAGGCCCTTTTATGTGCAATGCAGTTCTAGTGCCAGCTTTCAGATCATAAAACTTACAAATTTCTTTCCAAAAGCCAGTGCCAAAATAGGAGTCACCACGTTCATCAAGTCTTACAGTAGCAAAAATTGTAAATCCATGGTTTGTGTGCAGTATGACATCTCTGCAGTCTTGATTTATGTAAAGGGAAAGATTGTGCACTACAGATTCTATTGCATAGCAAAGGACGCCCTGCAGAAAATGGAAGGATTGTTAAAGAAAATATGGTAACATGCAAATATGGGCCAAAATTGAAAGAACTGTACAGCAGTCGAAATCGAAGGACAAAAATCTATAATTAAACAGATAGGGTAAACCTGATGTCGTGGAAATATGAGAGTAATCGAAAGAACAATACTCCCTCCGTTCCTAAATGTAAGGTGCATTAGTTTTTCAAAAAGTCAAACCTTTTCCATGTTTGACCAACTTTATAGCAAAATATATAAAGATTTACAATACTAAATATATAAAATATAAAAATATATTTCATGGTGAATCTGGTGATGATGATTTGGTATTCTAGACATTCTTATGTTTGTCTATAAACTTGGTAAAAGTAAGGGAAGTTTGACTTTTTGAAAAAATAATACACCTTATATTTAGGAACGGAGGGAGTACATCATTAATTTGCCTAATATAGAAAGAAGAGGGGAAAATCCCTTTTGACGTATATGGCGCATGTGGCACCTTTTGTACAAATGTAGTAATATTTAGAATATGTTAAGGAAAGTAGGCCATGCCAGCCGATTTAGGGTGGGATTGAACATACTGCGCGCATCATCAAGTCATCTGGTATGATGAGATGGAATGTCTGGCGGAGGCCGCACGGTCCTGATGTGTCCGCACACTTTACACTCTATGAACGGAAGAAAACCCTAAAGTAAGCTCAAATAAAAATGAATTCACGGCGATTTCGTCCGGGTGATTAAAGGAGGCAGATGAACTGGGTTTAGAGATGAGATAATATATCATTAAATTAGTTACCTTGTTGTCCATGAGAAAGAACCCTTAGTATGGCAGATTCCCCAACCGAGCAGAGCTGGGCAAACCGCGAGCAGCGTCGAGAAAGTGGATGGAGATAGGCGGCGGCAAGCGGATCTGGCGAAATGCGGTGGGCTTTGCCGGCAGCCTGGCGGCTGCGGCAGTCGTCGAGCTAAGTGGTTACCGCAGCGATAGGCGGTACCATGCATAGATGCAGAGGAGCTTGTGCATGTGTGAATGGGGACCGGAGGGGATGGTGGACGGAGTGAGGGTTTTTGTGATGTGGGGATGGTGAGGGTTTTCTTTTTTTTCTTTTTTGAATTGGGTGGTGATGGTTTTTTGTCCCACAAAGAATTTTGGAGGCGACGGTTCGCTAGAGCCAACCATGTGTGATTGACGCAATAGGCAAAATGAAAGTCATTGCACACAGTTCCAATTTTGGGAACCTTGTGTGATTGACGTACTACCTCCATCCTATTTTATTGGTCCCCTTTGTAATTTCTACCAAATTTCGATCAAATATTTAACTAAGAAATGTTTATGCATGTCACCAAAATTATATCTTTGAACACTATGTTCAAATACGCACCAACGATATAATTTTTGATGACCACCACTAACATTTTGTCAATTAAATCTTTTGTCAAACCAATAAATGAGGACGGAGGTATATTCCATCGACCGAACTGATTGCATCCATATCCCACGTTTAGAAATAAGTAAACATAGATTAAACATACTCGGACATAGATAATAAGCGTACACGTGCACAAGCATAGTTCAACCATAAGTACATAGTTCAACCGTCATTAAGCATTGCTCACGCGTACATAGTTTGATCCCACATCTCATCTCACAAGTCAGTACGATCCTGAAGCTTCTCCAGGTACTCGGCGTACGCGCCGTGCTCCACCCTACGAGAATACTTCTTCTTGAAGGAGCCAATGGCCCGTCCTCTTTCATGCGCCAGAAAACTTTGATAGGCGTCATGAAGCTTGTGGTAGAAAAATGGGCATCGATAGCCACCGTCCCAGGTCCTAATATGTCTGTTATGCTTTCCCGCATAAAGCTCCCTCAGGATTTGCCTCTTGTACCTCCTTTGGACATCTTCGTCCTCGATGTCCATATCGTCAGACAGCACCTATACAAATAGTAAAACAAATTTGGCATCAAATCAATGTTTAAGTGCCACGAAGTAGGATTAGGAATTTATGGCTATTTATTTGTACATATCCAAAGATTATGGTTCAATTCTTAAGCACAGTCATCCATGTACAAACAAATCTTGAAGAAAATAATGGCACAAACATATGTATGTCATTCAAAATCAATTGTCAAGTCCTGGCTAGGAAATATTAGCACGGACACTAATCATAGTCGGATTACTAGCAGAAATTATTTACATAGATGAAACAACTAATCACTTATCACTTGTACCATTCAAACAATCAACATACTACATGGATCTAACGAAACTTACTTAGATTTCATGGATTGGGAGAAGATAATCATAGGATTTCTATTCAAAAAAGTGGGAGGCAGGAGTAACCAGAGAAACCCTAGGATCTATTTGATACATAAATGGGAATAGATGACTATCCAACTATCGGTCGTCGTTAGAGTCGTCGCAGGAGTGGTCGTCCGAGTCGTCGCCGGGGTCGTCACCGGAGTCGGTGTGGAACTCTGCCTCCGCTTGTGAAAGCTCGACACCATCGATGATGTCAGGATGCAGCGATAACTCGTCGGCGGTGACGACAACCTTTGTCTCCATCTCCACGCCATGCTCCGGTGCTTTAGCAGGCCCGACATCACCACTCCCTCTGATGGGGCGCTCGGTGGCATCCTCATACACTAACGGCTTTGAGGACTGAGAGCGGCGTCGAGGATGCAATCGGAGAGAGAAGATTGTGTGCGCGGCGAGGATGGGGGTGCGGTCGCTCGGGCGCACCAATGATATGGAGTAGTGGGAGTTGTGGGAGATAGGCGGGCGGCGGTCAAACCAATGGCTCGCCTCCCGGTGAGCCTGCGCATCGGACTGCTGGCATGCCTACCAAAGTTTCACATAGCTACTCACATGCCTCCTGATAACACTGCACAGCGAGCACGCCTCCATCAATTCACACACCTGCATGCATGCCTCCCGGTCTGTGTCGTGGAAATAACACGGCAGATGTCCGGTTTAACGGACTTAGTGATGGAACCATCGCACGGGTTAGCTTGAAGGGGTTAAAAGCACACAAAGGACACAAGGGATTTTATACTAGTTCGGCCCCTTCGATGAAGGTAAAAGCCTACGTCTAGTTTGGTTTGGTATTGCTTGGGCGTCGATGAACAGGGAGCGGATCGCTTGCCTGTGTCTCGATGGGTTGTTTCTTGCTTGTCCCTGAACCGTCGCCGGGTAGTCCCTTTATATAGAGGCGACGCCCGGTCGGTTTACAGAGTCCCGAGGCCGGCTCATACTTGTGTCCGCCTCGGTCTGTGCTCTTTCTTCCTTATCTCTCAAGTTACAAGATCAGGCGGTTTACAAACCGTAACTCTATACACGGGCCCTAAGATCTCATGGGCCGTAGCCTCTACTAAGTATTACAATGATACAAATATATTACCGTAATCCGGTTTACACTAGCCGGTTCATACCTGCTAGTAATATCCCTGACATTAGGCCCCAGAATGATTTGAACTTGTTCACATCAATCTTCCCAGTCTTGCATAATCTTCCTTCTTGTGTCTTCTCATTTTTGTAAACCGCCCCTGACGTCATCCTTGAAAATCACTTAATTTGACCGTGACATCACTTCCGCATTTAATGCACCCAGCTATCTATCGGCTTTGTTTAAAGGCCATCCTGAGAATCGAGGCGACAGAGGATCTTTATCCAATCTTCTGCCTCCTCAAATCTCACGCCTGTCGTTTCAACTCTGCCCCTCTATAAATACTGCTGCCTCTGTTCTTTATCTCCTTCCGTTCATTCTTCTTCCTCCGTCGCCCGAGCTCAAGTCTCCGCCGTCATCCGTCGAGCTCAAGTCTCCGCCGTCATCCATCGAGCTCACCTCCGCCGGCCGCTGCATCAACCTGAGTGCGACCAGAGAAAACTCCGCCGCCGCTTCTTGCTGTTCCAGATACTTCATCTTCTTCGCCGCAGATCTACAGCTCTAGGGTTCTTCTCGCGCCTCCGCCATTAAACCTCAGTGAAAGCTTCATCTGTTTATCTTAGGCACCAAGTTCTCAGTAATTTCAACCTTTAGATCTTGCCCTTAAAACTTGCCTCTGTTCCGCTGCCGTATACTTTAGATCTCGTCCTTTAGATCCAACCTTTAAATTTGTTTGCTCCTAGTTCTTCTTGCAATAGCAGCGTATTTGTTTTTGTTTTTCCTGGGCGCTCAGATCTTTTCTACTTTAGCTGTCTACAAAAACTTGTTTCTTCACCTTTGTAGATCTGTAAAGTCTTCTCCGGTTTAAACAGTCATATGCTGCTTCTGTAAAAATTCAATGATGAACGCGACGGTTTAACTTCTCTTTTGCTATCATGAACCGGTCCTGCTTACTGCCGGATTAGCCATATCATTAGTCCCTTGTCTAAACCGTTGCGTGATCTTTGCATATGTCTTCCGGTTTATGCCACTGTACTCGAATAATCCGGGTTTACACTTTACCCTTTCAGCACTCGTTCTTCTGTTGCTATGGCCAAACAGTTTGTCTCTTGCAACTGGGTTCCTTCCGTTATCACGGAAGAAGATTTAGCCAATGTTGCTGCAATTGGCACTTTAGGCCCTCAGTCCATTTTAAAATGGCGGGCTCCAGGAGGTGAATGCCCTCCTACTCCCAAAGAGGGAGAAGTTATTGTCTTCTTCGACCACATTGCTCGAGGCTTTACTCCTCCCGGTTCAAAGGTTTTCCGGGATGTGCTTGCCGCTTTCCAGCTTCATCCTCAGGACATAGGTCCCAACTCTGTTTCCAACATCTGCGATTTTCAAGTGTTCTCTGAGGTGTATTTGGAAGAAGAACCGTCAGTCGACCTGTTCCGGGACTTCTTCCACCTGAACCGGCGAACTGAATTTACTAGTGGACCTCATCAAGAACTGGGCGGCGTCAGCATTCAGAACAGAAAAGATGCAGTCTTTCCTCATGCCGCTCTCCACACACACCCCAAGGATTGGAATAAATCTTGGTTTTATTGTATTGACACTTCACCTGAAGGGGAAAACCCATTGCCGGGTTATCGCGAGCACCGTCTTCCGGAGGATCACCCTTTGTCGCAGCGCCTCAGCTCCTCAGAGCGGCCCCGATTTGCTTCTCAACTTGCCAGGCTAAATGCTTTTATGGCCAATGGCTTAACCGGAGTAGATTTTATGCGCTGCTGGCTTTCTTGGAGTATCCTTCCTCAGAGTCCGCGCCCCAGCTTGATGTATAAATATTCTGGTAAACCGGATGATTCTCAACGTTTCTCCAAGGACAAACTTTCTGAATCGGAAGTCACTGAATCTGCTAAGAAGATGCTAAATATCACCTTAGAAGAATGTAGCCAAACCGGATTGGCTCCATATTACAAGAAAAACAAGCTGCCTGCAGTAAGTCTTGCTTTCCTTCGTATGTTTGTAATCCGTTCCTTTAAACCATTCTTTCAATTACTTTCACCTTTTAAACAAGCTGATGATCCTTTTTGGAAGAGGAAACCTCAGGAGAAGGCCGGAAAACAGCCATGCCGGAAAGCTTTCGCTATCAAGAAGAGAAAGGCGGCTGCTGGTTCCGGTTCACATGCTGAAGATGATGACCCGGACTCTAAGGTATGAATTAACCCGGCTATGACTTATTTACCTTTTATCCATATTTGTGTTAAATGGTAACTTTTCGCAGGAGTTGGCTGAAGGGGATAAACCGGCGGAAATTGAGGTAACTATTCTTTCTTCAGATTCAGAACCACCTCCACAAAAAATTCGTCGGACAGTCCGGAAATATCAGTTTTCTCACCCTTATGCTCAACTGGACCCCAATTTTCTTTTGAAGAAACAACAACATGAAGCCCTTCGCCGGACTACCCGCCATAGTGGCCTTGCAGTTGAATCGTCTGGAATTTCTCTTACTCCGGCTCGGAGGCGCCGCTCTGAGGTTATACTCTCTCCAACTCTTCTTCACCCCTAGGCCGGGCTTATACGCAAACCACTTAAACCGTCTGACCCTAATTATCAGGATACTCTTTTATCTTCTTCCGGCGAATCAACTGCCACACAACTTCCACCCCTGAAAACTGTCCCAGGGTAAGTCTTTTTAATTTATCCGGTTTATGATTGCACTTTGCTTTACAGTTCTGACTTCTTTTTCCAATTTCTTTCAGCAAGCCTTAACCCAGCAAAAAGGCAAAGGCCAACAAACCAACTGCTGAGGCTGCTACTGATGACCCGGCGATTGATCCGGATACAACCGTCCCTCCAGTAGGTGAGCCCACAATGCCGCTTGAAGATCCCGCTCCTATGGATCATACCACTGCAGCTGAGAATCCCCATACTGAGAACATTCGTGAACCGGCAAGTCTTGCCCGGGCCAATTCTCCTCAGACTAGTCCGGCTCCTGCTAGTCTGACTCACACTGCGACCCCACCGCCAACGACTACTTCTCCGGAAGTTCATGTGACCGGCACAACTTACACCGCTCCTGCTGAGCCCACTGTCTTAGCCAAACATACGGCTAAAGCGGAGAAGTTGCATCAAGAAAGGGGTAAATGGAGTACAGAGCTGTCTAGCCTTGCCGACATGAGTGCCCAGGAGCTCTATTCCGGGTACTTGAACCGGCTTCATAGCAGTCGAGATTATGAAGCGGGCTTGGTTAACATGATGAAGGACAAGTATGAGGTAATCATTTGCTTTTGATTTGCTTCTGTCTATATCATAGTAGCCCCCAAGTTCCGGTTTAGCTATGTCCAGAAGGTGAACCGGTACTTCCTGATTAAACAAATGATCTTACATTAGCCCCCAAGTGCCAGGGGCATAACTCGACTTATGTGCCTGGGACTTGTCTGACTTTTTCCTTTGATACTTCAACTATCCATTAGCCCCCAAGTGTCAGGTAGACAACTTGTTTGTGTGCTTGAGACTTGTCTTTGAATTGCTATTGTTTGACGCTTCAACTGCCCATTAGCCCCCAAGTGTCAAGTGTATAACTTTGTTATGTGCTTGAGACTTGCCTGACTTTTGCTTTTATTCCACTTGATTTTTTCATTGCAGGCTGACTTGAACCGGAGAGCTGAAGAGATCACTGTACTCCGGAACAGACTTGCTGAAACGAAGTCTGCTGCTTCTAAGGCCAAGAAAGACTTGGCGCTGAGCTTAAAGACTGCTGAACAGCTGAAGAAATTCTTTGAAGAGGAGCGGACCGCCCTTGAGGATCAGAAGAAGGATCTGGAAAAAAGGGCAAAGGACGCTGAGGAAGCCCTTAATCCGGTGACTGAAGAGTTAACCGGCTTAAAGCGGCAAATAGAATTGATGACTTCTGTTGTCTTCGGTAAGTACTTAATCTGTATTCCTGCTTTCATCCTTGCAATTTTAATCCGTTCCGGTTTAACTATGATAATCATATACAGGGCGCCGTGTCACGCATCTTGGGGATGATTTGCGGAAAAAACTCAAGGCGTGTTATACTTTGGTCGAGCAGCTGTATTCCGGCGCTCAAAGGATCATAAGTGCAACATCTTTCAATAAACCGGCCCCTACTACCATCCAACGTACATTAGAGAAACTGTCTGTCTTGCCGGTTCGCTTGGAAGAAGTTAAGAAGTTTGCTGCTTGAGCCGGTTCCCTCATGGCGCTTACCAGAGCGAAAGCGTGGGTTCCGGACTTTGATCCGGAAGAAGCTTTAAATGGGTATCCCAATGCTAAAGATGACGGATCAGCTTTTACTGCAAAAGATCTCCACGCCTTGACGAAGGAGATGTGTCCTCTCGCTAGCAAGCTTGTTGCCGAATCAGACTTGTCCAGGTATCATCCGGGGTATGATTTACAGAACGAGCGGGAGGATCGGCCGGTTTATGATACCGTCAATCTAATCCCACCAGTACGCCCTCATACTTTCGCCCCAGATATTGATCCGTCAGAACTCATCAATGAAGAGATGTACTTTCGTGCTTTAACGAAAATCAATTGGTGCGTCTCTGACTTCCAGCCGCTTCAAGAAGAGGAGGAGACTCCAGAACAAATTGATCCCCAGCCGTCGCAGCAGGAAGAAGCGTAGATCATAGTATGTCTTTGTAGTTGCAGTCTCATGTTGCTGGATAATCTTTAATCCGTTCAGGCTTGCTATGCCTTGTAATAGGATAGTATAAAACATTATTCGTCTTGATCCGGCTATTCCAACTTCTTGTTCTGACGTCTTGATATGTTTTATTCTGCATATTATATGTTCCTGCATAGATAACACTGAAAATATGTCCTAGCGGTTTACCGCTGGACAAATTAAATTGCTCTCACAATATATCAAACAAGTGTATGTTTGTATCAGAAATAACTTTGTACCTGAGGTCAAGTATGCTTGATACTCTTGATCCGGCGAAATTTGCAATTTTCTGAGGGAGCCTTCTGATAGACCCAATAGTAATCCCGGGTCTTATAGAAGCTACCGGTTTAGATCATGCTTAGCTTCTTGCTTTGTTTCTGCCTGATGATTCTGCTGAAGCTCTTGGCTTTCTTACTTGGCTTCTGCCTGATGATTGTTCCGGGTTAGGATGAACACCGGTTTAACTCTTGCTGGTGTCTATAACCCAGATTTTGAACTTATGCTGGTGTTCATGACCCAGACTTTTGAACTTATGCTGGTGTTCATGACCCAGACTTTTGATCTTATGCTGGTGTTCATGACCCAGACCTTTTGAACTTATGCTGGTGTTCATGACCCAGACCTTTGAAGATATGTGGTCAACTCTGGAGTTGTCCCACTTCGGATTAAAGAACCATAAAACATAAACATCAGAAATGCAAATTTGCAAATAAAACCATGTAGTCGAGGCTTTTTACGAGCTGCCAGGCTCAAAGCAAGGTTCAGCCAATCAATGGATGCGGGTACCATCCAGAGGGCCGGTCGATGGATGCGGGTACCATCCATAGGAACCGGATATGACCAACATGGGTTAAGCTAGAATTCGGGTACAATCCTGCCCCCTGCTGGCCATATAAAACTTAGCCAATCACTGGATGCGGGTACCATCCAGAGGGCCTTTATGGTTCGGGTACAACCATAGGAAATACTTAGCCAATCACTGGATGCGGGTACCATCCAGAGGGCCTTTATGGTTCGGGTACAACCATAGGAAATACTTAGCCAATCACTGGATGCGGGTACCATCCAGAGGGCCTTTATGGTTCGGGTACAACCATAGGAAATACTTAGCCAATCACTGGATGCGGGTACCATCCAGAGGGCCTTTATGTCATGTCTTCTATGGCTCGAATACGACCTCTGTTTGAACAGTAATTCCTTCGGTGAGTTTTATCGCTCCAGAGTATATATGCCCTGCACAATCAGTTTAAACCGATCGAAGCGTTTGGAAATATGACATATGATAAGAAATGTATGGTTGTCATCATAAAATACTCGTATTGGAAAAAAGGCAGAGCCCCCGGTTTACCGAGGGTGCCGGTTTATTCATTAATCATAATATACACATAGGATACAGTGGAGCTCATGGCTCAGTTATAGTAGGGCGGCAAGAGCGCAATGTTCCATGGCCTCTTTGTCTCTTCTTCTGATGTCCGTGAGTCCTTGTGCTCTCGAACGTCCACCAGGTAATATAAACCGTTGTGCAGATTCTTGATGACCACAAAGGGCCCTTCCCAAGGCGGGGATAGCTTGTGCATATCTGTTTGATCTTGGATGAGCCGGAGTACTAAGTCTCCCTCCTCGACCGTCCTGGTCTTGATCCGGCGGCTATGATATCTACGCAAGTCTTGTTGATAAATCGCAGACCGTGCTGCTGCTATATCGCGCTCTTCATCCAGCCAGTCCAAACTGTCTTGTCTCGCCTGCTCGTTGGCCGCTTCAACATAGGCCGTCACCCTTGGCGAATCATGACGGATATCACTTGGAAGGACCGCTTCAGCGCCATATACCATAAAGAAGGGTGTGTAACCTGTGGACCGGTTTGGCGTAGTATTGATACTCCAAAGGACAGAAGGTAACTCCTCAACCCAGCACCCAGGTGTTCTTTGCAAGGGAGTCATAAGCCGGGGCTTGATACCTCGCAAAATCTCCTGATTTGCTCTTTCAGCTTGACCATTGGATTGAGGGTGGGCCACAGAAGATACGTCTAAGCAAATATGTTCCCGTTGACAAAATGCTTCCATCTCACCCTTAGATAAATTGGTGCCGTTGTCTGTGTTGATGCTGTGTGGAAAGCCAAACCGGAAAATTACCTTTTTGATGAATTTAACTGCTGTTGCCGCATCACACTTGCTCACAGGCTCTGCCTCAATCCACATTGTAAATTTATCAACAGCCACCAGTAGATGAGTCTTTTGATCTTGGGATCGCTTAAAAGGTCCGACCATATCAAGCCCCCAAGTCGCAAACGGCCACGTTATCGGTATCATCCGGAGCTCCTGTGCCGGAACAAGAGCACGTCGTGAAAACTTCTGACAAGCATCACACTTCCGGACTAGATCCGCCGCATCAGCATGAGCTGTCAACCAATAGCATCCATGTCGAAAAGCCTTAGCCACCAAGGATTTTGAACCGGCATGATGGCCACAATCCCCTTCATGGATCTCGCGAAGAATATCACAACCTTCCTCTGTTGATACACACCGCTGAAATGCTCCAGAAACACTGCGATGATGAAGCTCTCCGTTTGCAATTGTCATTGACTTAGAGCGCCGGATTATCTGTCTTGCTTCGATCTCGTCATCCGGCAGCTCTCCTCGGCTTAGATACGCCAAATAGGGCAGCGTCCAATCCGGAATAACATGAAGTGCCGCAACTAACTATGCCTTCGGATCAGGAACAGCCAGGTCTTCCTCTGACAGTACTTGAACTGATGGATTGTGCAACTCATCGAAAAAAGTATTCAGTGGTACCGGTTTACGCTGTGAACCCAGCCGGCTTAAAGCATCGTCCGCTTCATTCCTACGCCGGTCTATGTGGTCCACCTGATACCCTTTGAAATACCCTACAACTGCCTCCACTTCTTGTATGTAAGCTGCCATGAGAGGATCTCTTGAATCCCACTTGCCTGATACTTGTTGTGCCACCAAATCTGAATCGTCGAAACACTTGACCCGGCTCAAATTCATTTCCTTGGCCATCCGCAAGCCATGAAGCAATGCTTCATACTCTCCTGCATTATTAGTACAAGGAAACAATAAACGGAGGACATAACAAAACTTGTCTCCTCGCGGGGAAGTTAAGACAACTCCAGCCCCCGAGCCCTCTAACTGCCTTGAACCGTCAAAGTGAATCGTCCAGTATGTAAGATCCGGCTTCTCCTCTGGTGTTTGCAGTTCTGTCCAATCATTGATAAAATCCACCAATGCCTGAGATTTGATAGCGGTGCGTGGCACATATTTCAATTCGTGTGGGCTGAGATCAATGGCCCACTTCGCCACTCTGCCCGTAGTTTCCCTGTTCTGGATTATGTCCCCCAACGGTGCTGAACTAACAACAGTTATTGGATGGCCTTGGAAACAATGCTTCAACTTCCGGTTTGCCATGAACACACAATACACCAGCTTCTGCCAATGTGGGTACCTCTGTTTAGACTCAATGAGTACTTCACTGATGTAATAGACTGGACGCTGAACCGGATATTCCTTCCCTGCTTCCTTGCATTCAACCACGATTGCCACACTAACTGCACGTGCATTGGCGGCGACATATAACAGCAAAGGCTCATTATCAACAGGGGCAGCCAGGACCGGTGGCCTTGCCAACTGTCGCTTTAAGTCTTCAAACGCAGCATTTGCCTCATCACTCCATATAAACCGATCCGTCTTTCTCAGCATGTGATAAAGCGGAATCGCCTTCTCCCCCAAACGGCTGATGAACCGGCTCAATGCTGTGATCCGGCCAGCGATACGCTGAACATCATTAATGCAAGCCGGTTTAGTCAAAGATGTGATTGCCCTGATCTTCTCTGGATTAGCTTCTATTCCTCAGTTGGACACCAAGAATCCAAGGAGCTTTCCTGCCGGAACACCAAAAGCACACTTCTCCGGATTAAGCATCATCTTATAGGCCCGAAGATTGTCAAAAGTCTCCTTGAGGTCCTTTATCAGCGTCTCCTCCTTTCTTGACTTCACCACGATATCGTCCACATAAGCATGAACATTTCTCCCTATCTGCCCCTTAAGACAGTTCTGTACGCAACGCTGATAAGTTGCTTGGGCACTCTTGAGCCCAAAAGGCATAGATACATAACAAAAGGCACCAAAAGGAGTTACGAAAGTTGTGTTCTCCTGGTCCTTAACTACCATCTTGATCTGATGATATCCTGAGTATCCATCCAAAAAACTTAGCCGCTCACATCCCGCTGTAGCATCGATGATCTGATCAATGCGAGGGAGAGCAAAGGGATCAGTTGGACAAGCTTTGTTGAGGTCTGTGTAGTCCACACACATTCTCCACTTTCCATTCTTCTTTAACACCAGTACTGGATTAGCCAACCATTCCGGATGAAAAACTTCAACTATGAACCCTGCGGCTAAAAGCCTGGCCACCTCTTCTCCTATAGCCTTGCGTCTTTCTTCGTTGAAACGGCGTAGATACTGCTTGACCGGTTTAAACTTCGGATCAATGTTAAGACTGTGCTCAGCGAGTTCCCTCGGTATACCTGGCATGTCAGAAGGTTTCCATGCAAAGATATCCAGGTTCTCACGGATGAACTCGATGAGCGCGCTTTCCTATTGGGGATCAAGGTTAGCGCTGATAGTGAACTGCTTGGATGAACCGCCTGGCACAAAATCAACTTGCTTGGTCTCCTCCGCTGATTTAAACTTCAACGCCGGGTCATGCTCTGTAGTTGGCTTCTTCAACTGGGTCATATCTGCCGGATCAACATTATCCTTGTAAAACTTCAACTCCTCTGTAACACACACTGCCTCCGCGTAAGTAGCGTCTCCCTCTTCACACTCCAATGCAATCTTGCGACTTCCATGAACCGTGATTGTGCCTTTGTGACCCGGCATCTTGAGCTGTTGGTAAACATAACACGGCTTGGCCATAAACTTCGCATAAACCGTCCTCCCGAACAGGGCATGATAAGGGCTCCGGATCTTGACGACTTCAAAAGTTATCATCTCTGACCTGGAATCCTGTTCATCTCCAAAGGTAACTTCTAGGTCAATTTTCCCGACTGTGTAAGCCGATTTACCTGGTACCACCCCATGAAACACCGTGTTTGACTGCCTTAGCCTTTTATCTGTCAAGCCCATACGACGGAAAGTTTTATAATACAAGATATTGATGCAGCTGCCGCCATCCATAAGAACTTTAGTGAACTTGTAGCCACCCACCTGTGGTGCTACCACCAAGGCCAAGCGGCCCGGATTATCAACTCGCATCGGGTGATCCTCCCTGCTCCACACAATGGGCTGCTCTGACCAGCGTAGGAATTGCGGCGTCGCCGGTTCAACCGCGTGGACTGCCCGCTTCAAAACTTTTTGATCCCGTTTACACAAACTCGTGGTAAACACATGATACTGCCCACTACTCAACTCCTTCGGATTACTCTGATATCCGGATTGCTGCTGCTGTTGCTGACGCTGCTGATTACCTTGGTTATTGTGATTACCTTGGCCCTGCTATTGGCTGCCTTGGTTATTGTAACCACCTTGACCATGCGGCTGATTGCCTTGGTTATTATAACCACCTTGACCATATTGATTATTGCCTCGGTTATTATAACCACTGTTGTTGCCACGATATCCTGATCCGGAGCCGTTCCCCTGGTGACCCGGACCGTAGAACCCCGGGCCTGATCCGCCGTTTGGAGGCCCGTTGTTAGAGTTGAAGCGGCTCATTACAGCTTCCATCAGGGGCTTGCATTCTCCTATAGTGTGTTTTGCTGGTCGTTCCCTTGTGCTATGCTTCGAACAAGGCTGATTTAACTCCTGGTCCCAGCTAACATTCCCTACGCCGGTTTGTGGAGGCGGTTTTCCCTTATTGCGCTGAAAACCCCCTTGAACTTGGGTATTGGCCACGAAATCAGAGCCACCCTCTGCCTTTCGCTTGCCTAAGAAACTGGTACCAGCCGGATTAATCTGCGCCGGTTTACCAGGCTTATTAACCTTTCCAGCTTTGTCTCCCTCCGCTTCTGGATACTTATTGTTGTCGGAGTCCCCGTATTTCACCAGAGCGCTCATGAGAGTTCCCATATCATTACAATCCCGTTTAAGCCGTCCAAATTTTAACTTTAGAGACTCAAACCGGCAATTGTTTTCCAGTGTCACTATTGCTGTACTGGGATTGATACCATTCGAAGAGTGCAAGATCTCTGACACTCGCCGCACCCATGCACTTGTAGACTCCTGTTCTCCTTGCACACAAGCTGCTAGATCTACTATCGACATCGGCTGCTTGCATGTATCCTTGAAGTTCTTGATAAACTGGCGACGTAGCTCTCCCCATGACCCGATAGAATTAGGGGGTAAACCCTTTAGCCAGGTCCGGGCTGTACCTTCAAGCATCATGGTAAAGTATTTCGCACAAGCCGCTTCATCCACGTCCAGCATTTCCATGGCCATCTCATAACTCTCCACCCAAGCTTCTGGAGCTAAATCTGCTGTGTAGTTAGGCACCTTACGTGGACCTTTAAAATCCTTGGGCAGCTTCAAGCTCCGTAAAGCGGGGATAAGACATTGCACCCCAAAGGAACTCGTTGTGACTCCTGTCTCTGCTGTGGTTGTATGAACCGGCGTTGCTTGACGAATCTCCTCACGATCCACCGATCTAACCCGGTTTGCATCCTGAACTTGTGCATCCGCGCCTGCCGGATTATTTTGTCTGTGACGGTGTCGCCTGTGTTCACTACTAGACACTTCTGGTTCCTCCCAATGCCTAGTGTAACTCCGGTTGTGGCGTGGCGTTGAATGGAGCCTCTCCCTGCTATAAGAATATGCTTGCTGTTGTGTTAATGCCGTGTTAAGCAGATCCTTGACCCTGCGTGCCTCCAACGCCACAGGGGATGTCCCCTCGATGGGTAAAGCGGCCAAGCGTGAAGCAGCAGCAACGATGTTGTCCAAAGGATTTGAATAATGACCCGGAGGGGTAGGAACGTGAGGCGCAGACGTGATCCGCCGATCTTGCTCCGCAGTAGGCTGCTGAACCGGCTCATCCCTCGCCGGGGGTGCCCTCCGGTTTAAAGCCGGATCATTGCTGGTCCCCACTCCTGGTGTTCTGAAAAGATCTGTCGCCTCGTAAACCAGCGGTAGACGAGACTGGTACTTCCGACTCCTTACTCCCTGTGCGGAGGCCTGCTCCATCCTTAGGTGAAATGCCTGATCATTAAGCTCTGCCTGCCTCATTGCTATCATAGCCTTCTCTGTTTTAAAATTTTCCCTTGCTTGATCAATCCGGCCCTTTAGCTGAAGGAGCTCTGCATCATGTTGCGCCTTGTCTGCTGGAGCTACCTCTGCCATGGCTCGGGCTGTAAACTCCTCGACCAAGGTGGATAGAACGTCAGCGGGCGAGAGGGCCTGGCCGCTCCCCCTGCACCAGCTTCTGCTGTCGCCCCGATCACCGTTGACTGCGGCGTGGATTGTGAACCGGCCATAAAGACAGCCACCCGGTTTGGCGGGTCAAAGGGGCCCGGAATACTGTCTCCGTCGGACTCACCCTCAGACCGGCCGTCCCGCAACTGATACAAAGACTCAGTCTCTCCGTATGAAGATTCATCGTCAGAATAGATAACTGTCTCGCCCCCGGAATCCGATCCGTCCTCGGCTTGAACCCCGTGAACTGCCCCGACGAAAACGTGCTTCATGGCGGGCTGAATCGGGGCCGATCTCGCACGCTGAGCCGGCTCGACGATGTTGGGGAAGACGTCCGACTAAGGTCCCGGTTCGCCAATTTTGCCGATGAAGACGTGAATGCCGCCGAAGGGAACCTGGTACCCATACTCGATCGAATCGGCCTCCGGTCCCCAGCCTGCGTCGTCGATGTAGATCCGGCCGCGGTGACTCTTGGTCATCCGGCCGACCGCGTAACCCTTGAGCCCTTCAAAGCTGCCCTTCAAGAACTCGAAACCATCGTGCGGAGGCCCCACGGTGGGCGCCAACTGTCGTGTTATTTCCACGAAAGTCTGCCTGCGCGGCGGACTGCTCGCATGTGTCCTGTCAAATCACACCTGCTCACACGGCACACGGGTCACTCGGCGGCACGTATATTGTTTTTCTATTTGGATGATTAATGATGCCACTTTATTGCTTAACTGAAGCAGGGCACATATCCATTGCTAACCTAATGCTCAAGGTTCGAATAGATAATCCGTTTGGGATATTGGTTCCCAATCATTAATAATCTCCCGTTTGTAATTAGATAAAGATTATACATCAATATTGTTCTCAAATTTGACAAAAAAGTACAATGCCACTTTGTATTGGTGTCCATATGACAACATGATAAGTTTCAAGAACTTCAAATAAGTTTTGGATGTAATAGAATTTGAAAATCTCGATTCTCAATGTTTGAAATTTGTTGCACGAGTGGTAAACATGCACCCAGTGAGACACATGTGTTTTTCCAATCCATTTAGGTGCACTGTCACATGTGCATGTAGGTCAAATTTGATTTTTGCACATTATACCCATAGAAAATCAATCAATTATAATGTACTAAAACATCTTAATGATGTCTATTTTTTCGAAATTGAAACATCCCTCCTTTGGTAACATATGTTCACCATGGGATAATTAATTTAACATGCATCTTACTTTCGGTAGATTGACGGTGTGTGTGTGTGTGGGTGTATGTGTCTGGGGGTGGTGGGTGGCTCGCAGTACACTACTAGTTGTGAGCTACCATGTGGGTTGGCCGTTTTGTTAGGCAGACCGGTACCAGATGAGAGTCGTGAATTTGTTATTTATAAAATTACACAACCCTTTCATACATACATGTTTTGGCCACATGCAGTCGATGGTTGTCCTACACGACAATCGATACTCGCGTGTGAAGCTTTGTGTGGGCTAGCTAGGTCGTCATCCATCACTTTGACGAACGGCCGGCAGTGAGGTTAATTTGACCAGCAAGGTAGAATATTTTTTGTTAGTCTTATGGTGGTATATAGCACGCGTCGAAGAGGTCGGAGGGGACTAGCATATATACTGTATGTATGCATCCGTGATCAAGTACACCTCACTCAGTGTCAGGACTTTTCGGTTTCCGAGGCATGTGCCACATCCAAATTGTGAAATTGGCTATTCAAATATCACACGACACCTCATTGGGCCACATGCATGCACCTGGTGGTTATCTAGCTAGGACACTCACGTGTGACACATCCATCTGTGGGTCCACGAGGCCATCGTTGATGCATCCATGCATCACT
This sequence comes from Secale cereale, assembly GCA_902687465.1. NCBI lineage: Eukaryota > Viridiplantae > Streptophyta > Magnoliopsida > Poales > Poaceae > Secale > Secale cereale. The sequence goes on along the minus strand of LR738715.1, from coordinate 388,939,217 downwards.
TTGACCTAGCTACATCGGGAGAGGTTAATTAATTTCACCATCGATGATGATTCTTTTGGGGTTGTACGTATTACGGTAGGAGCATATAGTATGCGTCAAAGAGGGGGAATGGGGACCATCATATGTAGCACTCTTCATGAACCTCGCTCTAGGTGGGTGCATGGTTTATGGTTTTTGAGGCATATAGCACATCAAAGTTGTGCTTTTTGGGTTTTCAACATATACATGTTTGGCCCACATGCAAAGCAATGGTCGTTGTCCTCTCGCACCCACTTACGCGGTTATCAGCGATATCGATGCTTTCCATCTGTGGGCCCGCTTGGTCCATCACTACTTTTTGCCTGACAACGTGAGAGGTTAATTTGACTTAGGAGGGGTTTATCTTCTTTGCATGTAATACGGTATATATATAGTTCATGCTCTGGGATGACATGCATATGATACAGTTTGAGCACACACACATGCATGTGTACACATGAATCCCTCCCATCGAGTCGAAGTGGCTCGTACAACGACACGTCATGAATCGATCTTGCTCTGTGTGGGGAGTGTATGATTTTCAACGCACGCGCCACATCAATGTTGTGAAATGGTATTCAAACATGCATGCACGCATCACCTCCATACATATGCATGTTGTGGTTTCCTTTGAATGGTACACTCCCTCTCGTGGTTATCGATGACAAGCCTATATATTCGTGGACCCGCGTCGACATCCTTCATGATCACCTTGACCGACAACAAGATAGGTTACCATGGCAGATTCTTCGTTTGGTTTGTGTTATCGTAGTATAGGTCATGGTGAGATTTAGACCTAATTAAGTTTGAGCGTATATACTATGCACACATGCATGCATGAATCCTCGTCGTTGGCTTGAAGTGTGGTGTAACACACATATGCATCGTCAACCTAATCCTCACTCATCAGTGTGGGAATTTCTAGTTCGAAATCACGGTGGCACATCAAAGTTGTTCCATTGTGTACTCAAAAACGCACCTCTCCACACATATGTTTGGGCTACACGCATGTAGTGCTTGTCTTTGCGGACTAGCTAGTTGCGTGATTATTGGTGAGCTAGCCCATCTCCTGGGTCGCATGGACGACCATCACTTTGACCTACAACAAGAGAGAGGTTGTACGACCAAGGTGGATTATTATTGGTCAGTCGACTGAAAGTGTGTTGGGGGGGCTTCTACTTCACACTTTGCTAGGTGAACCTCGGTTTGGGGGGGACATGCATTCATAGCTTAGGATTCCCTTCATGCCGACACGAGCAGGGATGGGGGGGTTGCTAGCTACTTCGCACTTTG
>LR738715.1:388885168-388937838 GCA_902687465.1 Secale cereale | reverse complement strand
TCCCTTCGTGCCAAGACGAGGGGGGTGCTAGCTAGTTCGCACTTTTCTAGGTGAACCTTGGTTGGGGGGCATGCATTCATAGCTTAGGATTCCCTTCGTGCCGACACGAGGGAGTGGGGGGCTGCTAGCTACTTCGCAGTTTGCTAGGTGAACCTGGGTTGGGTGGAGGGCATGAATTCATTGCTTAGGATTCCCTTGGTGCCGACATGAGGGGGTGGGGCCAAGCAATACCGTGCGCTTTGTGATATAGGTGCCACATCGCAGTTGCATTTGGTATTTGAAAATAAAACAACCCTTTTAATACATAAATTTGGTCCACATGCAAGTGTGTTCGTGTTCTGACCCTCTCCCGCGCCATTTTTCGCCAAATTTATGAACACTCGACAAGTCAGATGACGCAGCAGACATGGTTCACTCAAACTAACCGTGTGCATTGGCCTCCACGAGGCTCCCCCTCTCAAAAATATCTACCCGCATGCAGCTTTTTTCTATTTGATAACACACAGTTAATGTGTTTCAACCATGTGTGATGTTTCTTGTTTCCAATCCCGCCTGCATCCCTCGAAAATATCTGCCCCCTTGAGGGTTTTTATATTTCATAACACATGGTTGTTATCTCCGGACCGTGTGAGATGCACCATCATAAAAAATTTCAATAGCCCTGGCATTTAACTTAAGCGTTTGAACTCCCACGTAGTAAAGTACTCGTGTCATTTCCTCAAACACACCCCTGCCCCCCTCCACACACACACACACACACACACACACACACACACACACACAGACACCACAACCTCCTTGGGTGCACACACACATACCCTCCCTCGCTCGAATCCCTAGCAAGGTCCCCTCCCCCCGTCGCCGCCACTGCCATCGCAAGGCCTCCATTGTCAACATCTACCGGTTTTCTCATGTAGCTTACCCACTGATCAAAATACCCAGGCCACCCTGGGTTTCTTAGATGACGCCTGCCAAATGCCCCCTTTCCCACAGATCCCCATCCCCATCACCATCCCCCACTCCAGAGCATTGCAGCCTAAGCCCGGCTACACTTCCCATGGAGCTCAAGGAGCGACTGGCCTAAAAGAGGTATATCGTGGTCTCTTCGCCCGACGTCGCCGAGGAAGCTGACAACCATTATTGGAGGTAGGCACTCAAGGAGCGGGCTAGAGTACGCGAGCATGTCTTGGCCACCGGCTATGACATCGAGGTCATCAACAGCGATAGCCTGAGGCGGGCTATGTCACAGGTTAAGTGGCCCACCCCCAACCCCTCGAGTTCAACCGCCGTCTATCTCATCCATGGCCCGGCCGCTGATCTCCTCTGGCTCGCTGTCAACAATTTGCCATCCATCGAGCCCCTTTTGTCATTTCTATAGGACATGTTTTGCGATGCTGGCTTGGGATCCACAACTTCCAAGTCAGACCTCCTCGACGGTGACCACGAGAAGGGCACCCTCTCCCGCTCTTCCAAGGGGAAAGAGCCCATCTGCTCTTCCAAGGGGAAAGCTCCCGTCTGCGACATCAGGGAGGGCACCCTATATCCGTGCTCTTCCAAGGGGAAGGATCCCATCTGCGACAACATGGAGCGCATCCAGGGTCCGTGCTCTTCCCATGGGAATGAGCCCATCTGTGACAAGTGAGGAAACCCATGATTTGTTTTTCCATGCCTCTTCACAAGGGGAAACTCACGATTTGTTTTGTCCGCCACCCCCATGGGGGGAGGATTTGGGAGATATCCCCGTGATGGCATGCAGATCTTTGTGAAGACCTTCAAGATCAGAAACAAGGTAAGAAGACGACGACCCTTGGCGGGATCCCAGCCAAGGGGATCCACAAGGCCCCCGGCAAGCACCTTGCCGGGGATGACAGCAGGCGCCGCGGCAAGACCCTTGTCGGTGCCCCGGCAAGGTCCTTGCCAAGGACACCCACGGGGCCACCATCAGGCCCGCACCAACTGGGTCTCCACCGACCCACGCAGCTGCCGACCCAACCAGCTGGACAGGCTCCTGCATGGCAACCCACAGGTCTTCGTGGAGGCCCGCCGTGGCGCCACCTCAGCTGCCTGTCTGCCTACATGGCACCTCAGGCACCGCTGGCCAGGGCGCGCGTCGACACGAGGAGGAGCGGCGACGGACAAGACGGGCGTCTCCCCTCGTCCCCGATAAAGCAAGGACACCTAAGCAGGGCGCATTAAATGCACCTTGTCCTGTAATGCGAGGGATAACCTCGCATTACTGTACCCTTTCCACCTCCTGTGTGCCACTGTGGCGACCCCTTTTCCCTATAAAAGGAGGCCCGAGGCGACCAGGAGAAGGATTCGGCTTTTTGGAACCCCTCACGACTCTTTTGGAGCTCCTCGTTAGCTGAAGAACACCAACATATAATCCACCAAAGCGGGAGTAGGGTTTTACGCATCTTTGCGGCCCGACCCTGGGTAAAGGAACAGTGTCCCGATCGTTAGATCCGCTCTTCTCTCAACCCCGCGCCCCGCAACCGTAGTAGGGATTCTTGTGATCCCATAGGTGTCGAACCAAATACACCGACATAGATTGACAATAAATGCACTATGAGAACTAGCTCCAATTAGCACCTCTTGGGTTGGATAGTTTTTTTTGGGTGGGTTATAGATGCAACTAGCTCAAACTAGCCCTCATGTTTAGATATACTTTAGGGCCATTTGAGCCTGAACTAGCTCAAACTAACTATAACCCATGGACACAGCAGCAGTAAATCAGCTGATACTTTGTAAGAATGCAATAAACTCCTTCCGGCCCATAATATAAGATGTTAATTCATCTAATATGTGAGTATATTGGATGTTATAAGATATTATAAAAGAGTGTTGTACTACATCATTGTGTAATTGCTCTTTAGTTTCTAATATTAACTTGGTGCTTTTAGGTACATATGTCAATGGTAAAGATCCGCGCTTCGACCCTTTCTACGTATGGGGCAATGAGATATCTATGAACTAGCATCAAGTGAGGAAACTGATAAAGATTTTTAGTGAAATGGTTCCAAAGATGGCAATTAAACTATTTGTTTACACTTTATCCAAGACAACAACAAACAACAAGATGGTAAGCAAGAACTCTGCATCCTTCTTTTTATTGCCGATAATGAGTTGTGTTAGATGACAATGTGTGAATCTTTTTCCTTTGTAGTGGTTGCCAAAGCAGTTTACTCAAGATTACCACTCAAACTACATGATTGCTGGGCATGCAAAGGTTAAAGTATGTCTACCAGAACACGATGGTTATCTAGATGTTTTCATGAAGACCGTGAAGGATGGGCGGTCGGCCATCACAAGGGGTTGAACTAGAGTCGTGCATGCCTTCTGCATGGAGAAGGGCAAAATATGGGCATTCCGCTTCACCTTGTTCAGCAACTAGAATGTATTTCGCCCTTTTCTTTACCGTCTTTAATAGTACAAGTATGCAACTGTGGTCCATCATTCTTTATTTGGTTCTTATGTAATTCTTGAACATATGTACCTATGAATCGAATAATGCATTGGTTGTTTGAACCTGATGGATATGAAAAAGGCTATTGCATACATTCGAATTCAAATTCAAAACCGGTACAATTTGAAATAGAAGCAATTAAATTACGGTGAAATTACACTCTTCGGTTCATTACGGTACACACGGTTGGTAAAACACAAACGTTTGCGATATACGCCATAATCCGAGACAGTTTACAGAGAGGAAACGTGTGCAAGCGTGCACACAGTTGCCGTTTGCAAAGCGTGTGAGATGTCAGACAATATCACAAACGGTGTGACCAAACTAAATGTTTGTGATAGTTGCCTTATCGTACATGATTCACAACCATGAACTGTTTCTAATGAAGTATGCATCGTAAGCGTTGCACCAAAGAATAGTGTGTGCGATAGTTGTCATGTACGACGATGTTACGACGCTCCGACATTTCGTAATCCTATCCGAAACTCATACGACGATTAGCTAATATTCTTAATTAGTTATCACATACGGTTTGTGTGTGTGATTGCATGCTTATCATACACGTTCAATAATAGTGAACCGTTTCTGATGGGTCGCGGATCGTAAACGTAGCACCACAAAATACCGACTATGATGGCAATGCGAGCACAAACGAGTAGGAGTACTGTATATGCATCTTGGCTCCCTATCCCCGACGGTTTCTGGGTCATGTGTGAAGGACCCCCCCCATATCGCCGTCACTCACTTCGCGATGGTTCCGAACGCCGTCGCGGAAAGGGGTTAAAAACCATTTGTACCAATGTCCTTTAGTCTTTGGGTTTTGTTTAGATTAAAGTTTGCCATAGCTGCAACTTAGTGTACTCGTTTGTGTTCAACGACCAGACAACGACATCACAGAACCCCATTTTCATCAATAAAGATTTCCTCCTAAATTCACGATATCCAGATTGCAATATTAGTGTCGCGGGATATCCGCGGCCACCTATGGGCCCGGGAGGTCCCTTGCTGGTTCGGCAGGGGGACATCGCGTTGCACAAAGAGCAGACCAGCGCGCGGCAGCACGACAGAGAGCACACAAGCAATTTACCCAGGTTCGGACCGCCACGAGGAGTAAAACCCTACTCTTGCTTTAGTGCATTAATGATGGAATGGTGGTGTTGGAGCGTAGTACACTCGTCCGGCAAGGGTTGCCCCAGGGCTGCAGCGGCTACGCGCGTACGGGAGTGTGGGTTCATCTATTTTCCAACCCGTTCTATGATTGCCATGGGCCTCCATTTATAGATCAGGGGGCGATCATAGTGGCAAAGCAGTCATTACGCACTAATATGACAGCAAACAGTGCTATCATACCTAACTCTGCGGGTGACAGGGTGCATTAAATGCACCGCTTAGTGTCACATCGCTAGTTGCCTAGCAAGGCATGTTGGGCTTCCTTGCCAGCTCCGCGCCTGTCTTCTTGACCTGTCGCGGGACAGGTGCCATCTGTGGGTTCTTCTTGTAGCAACTGGCTGCCATGTTGCTAATGGCTGCAACTTAATCATCCTACGGCTTGGGACCGCACTGATTGACGACATGGGCCATGCTTGAGTGTTTGGTCAGGTGGTTTTGCCTCCGCAAGCCCCCGGAGGCCCTGCCGGTGTGTCTCTCTTTATCTGCTTCTGGGGGTGTCCTCGCCCCTTGCCGAGCTCGCCTGCTCGGCAAGGGAGGCCCTTCTCTTGGTGATGTCTTGCTTCTCTTGCTTGGCCTTGGTCTCTCAGATCTGAGCTAGTACTCTGAATCTCTTGGTTTCTTATACTCTGACTTGGGCTGATGCTTCAATCTTGTACTTGCGCCTGTGCACAGTCTGGGCAATAGACCAAGGGTTTGTTGCACCGACATAAGCCCCCGAGTCTGCCCCGATCCCGCTTCTGAGCGTCGTCAGGGTGGGCGCTGCACCACATTCTTCCTTGCCGCGTCCTTGGGGTTGCTCTCGTTGACGTGCTCATTGCTGTCCTTGGTTCCGAAAGGGTTTGCCAGGACGGTTTGCTTCACCCGCTCGGCCCTTACCACTAGCGCCATTCTGACCCTTTTCCTTGTCACGCTTATCATATTATGCCCTCTGCTTCTTGACAAGCTACTCAACTTGGTAACACTCATGAAAGTCATGGCCCTTGGTCCGATGGATCTTGCGGAACGGCCCATCGCCTTTCCCAGTTTTCTCGTCGGCAACGGCTTCCTGGCAGGCAGCGCAAGGGGCACCTTCCTTGTCGGGAGCCTCTGTCTTTGCCTTCTTGCCGGTACTAGGTGTGCTTGATCCTTCCACAGTCATCACTGCTTTGTCTCTTGGCTTCTTATTGCTCTTCTTGCCCTTTCTTTCACTGGTTGATTCATCCTCATCCTCTGAAAGAACATTAATACAATCTTCCTCTTCGGGCAACTTCCTTCCTTCCTCCATCCGAGCACACTTATCGACCAGTGTGTATAGCTCCATCACTGTCTTGGGCAACCGCATGTTCATGTTGGAATGAATGTGACGGTTGCGCACATTTGACTAGAAAGCTACAATGACGGCTGCTGGATGGATATTTGGAATATTTCTCTGAACTTTACTGAATCTCTGTAAATACATACGGAGAGTTTCTCCTTCATTCTGCTAAAGGAGTTGCAGGTTGCTGGGCCTACCGGGCTCTTGGTGGCCACCGGTGAAAGCATCGATGAACTCTTGGCATAGGTCTGCCCATGACGAAATGGAGCCTTCCGGTAGGTGCATCAGCCAAGACCTCACATTGGACCTAAGGGCCAAAGGGAAGTAGTTGGTGAACACCTTCTCGTCTCTTCCCCCGTCAACCTGAACAATAATGGTGTAGATGCTTAGGAACTCTGCGGGTTCAGCCTCCCGTCGTACTTGTCAGGTATCTCTGGCTTGAATGTGTGGACGGACGGCGAACGGACTTGCTGTAGTTCTAGCATGAAGGCAAGGCAGCCGACCTTGAATGGTAAGAACCCACCAACAGTGAGCACAGGCTCGTCGACGTTGAGGCCGTCGCACCCGTTGGTCTGGGGGAGGTCGTCGCGACCTCGATCTATGACGACACACGCGTCTCCCAGCCGCCTATCCTCCGAGGCTTGATTTTGGCTAGGACGCACTCGAGGGCCAGAGGAGGCCATCGAGACATCGTCAGGTTCTTGATTCTGTATTGTCCCGCATAGGCTGCCATGGCAGGGATCGCACCGTGGGGACGACCCCTCCGTTCTGCCAGCAGTACGGGCGGTTGCTATTGCTTGGGGAGGCCGTGGTAGACCAGCTTGTCAGGAGCCCCCAGCTTCGGCGAAACTGAGCAGGCTTTGGATGGTGGCACGCCATTCATCCATCTGGTCAGCAACTGGCAAAAACCTCAGTAGCAGCTGAGCTCGCGACATAGCCTCTGTGGCTATACCCGTCGGTGGGTGGAGGGGGTGTGGGCAGAGTGACCCCCTCACCCACACCATGCGAAGCGTGGCCGCCGAGGCACTGCTGATGTCGTTCTTTCCCGACATCTCCTACCCCTCTGTCGGCCGCAGGGGATGTGGTGATGGCGCCGCCTGTTCCAACCACATCCCAGCATCATTCACGTCCTCGTTTGCATCCGCGTCTCTCGCGACATTAGAAGCCGCGGGCGGGAGAGCCTTGGAGGTGGATGGATGCGCAGAAGCACCGAACTTCTTCTTGTGTGTCATAGCTGATGGCATCGTCAAAGATGAAGATAGCGATGATGATGGCGCGCTACACATGCTATTAGGTTCGCGTAAGTGAGCACCCTACCTGGCGCGCCAAAGATGTCACAGGATATCCGTGGCCACCTATGAGACCGCGAGGCCCCTTGCTGGTTCGGCAGGGGGACGCCGCATTGCACAAAGAGCAGAACAGCGCGTGGCAGCATGACAGAGAGCACACAAGCAATTTACCCTGGTTCGGGCTGCCACAAAGTGTAAAACCCTACTCCTGCTTTGGTAGATTGATGATGGAATGGTGGTGGTGGAGCGTAGTACACTCGCCCGACAAGGGTTGCCTCAGCGCTGCTACGACTACGCGCGTATGGGAGTGTGGCTTCATCTATTTGCCAACCTTTTCTACGATTGCCATGGGCCTCCTTTTATAAATCAAGGGGCGGCCACAATGGCAAAGTAGTCATTACGCACTAATATGACAACAAACAGTGCTATCATACCTAACTCCGCGGACTGACAGGGTGCATTAAATGCATCGCTTAGTGTCACATTGCTGGTTGCCTCATAAGGCTTGCCGGGCTTCCTTGCCAGCTTCGCGTCTGTCTTCTTGACACATCGCATGACTGGTGTCATCAGTGGGTTCTTCTTGTAGGAACTGGCTGCCATGTGGCTAATGGCTGCCACTTAATCATCCTGCAGCTTGACACCGCATTGACTGACGACATGGGTCGTGCCGGGGTGTGTCCGTTTATCCTCCGAAAGCCCCCGGCAGGTCCTGTCGGGGTGTGTCCGTTTATATGCTTCCGGGGGTCGTCTCGCCCCTTGCCGGGCTCGCCTGCCCGGCAAGGACGGCCCTTCTCTTTGTGATGTCTTGCTTCTCTGGCTTGGCCTTTGTCTCTCTCATCTGAGCATGTACTCTGAATATCTTGATTTCTTATACTCTAACTTGGGCTGGTGCTTCAATCTTGTTCTTGCGCCTGTGCACAGTCTGGGCAACAGACCCAGGGTTTGTTGCACCGACACTGAGTTTCTTTCTTGTTCTTCGTCTGCTTCCAGGAAATAGACACTCGTGGCAGGTTGATCGTGCTCCGGCGTGGTCAATAACCTCTCGGAGTTAGTTTAGCGATAGCTAAGGCGCGACGTCCTCGCACGTTCGTACTCAGATCATCAAAGTCTACTCCACCAAAAATGATAGCCATCATCTCATCGAAAGATGAGACACCTTTGCCTCTATCAAATGGTATAAGATTTCCAGGTTGGTCGGTGAGATTTTATAGTTTTTCGTAGTTTAGATCGAGTCTATTCTTCATACCTATAGTCCATGCAAAATCCAAAAAATGAGGGTTAGTTTATCATATCCAAACCAATCTGAGCCATTGCATAATAATATTTTATTTATTTTCTTTAATTGAATGTGTGGTTGCATCATCGTGTCGAGTTGCTGGTCTTAGCGTCTAGTCCTTTAGAGTTTCGAGTTCTGCTCACAAATTGTCACGCCGCCGCTGCACCACCTTTACCACTGCTATATATCATCACCCCACCATATACATCGCCGCTGCCATATACCAATCTGAGTCCACATATAACACTTTTTGTCCACCACCAATCCGAGTTCTTGTCTTATAAGGTTAGTTTTGGAGATCCATCTAGTTTCAGTTACGTGTTTCCTTGTCGGAGTAGGCTTCGAAAACAAGGAGTCTAGAGACCCCCCGGATAATTTTCAGGCTAAAATTTCGGCAGGTGGAAATCCCTATCCTATTTTCAGGTCCCACGGATCATTTTGAGACACTCGCCATCATAGTGATTTTTTGTCGCACTTTTTGGTCGTCGCTGCGCTGATTTCCAAAACAAAGATTTTTTCGTGGCTATCCTGTTATTTTGATTTGTGAAGAGTTTTGAGACACTCGCCTTTATAGTGTTTTTTGGCAAAAACAGAGCAAAAAAACAGAGCACCAAAAAAGATGCACCAAAAAAAATCAGAATGTGCTTTTCCCTTGTTTACATGCAGCGCCGTGAATTTGTTAATGTTCTAGGCTCCCATATCTAGCACGGCCTAGCCTAGGACCCGCACAATACTGTCGTTAAGCATTTATTCAACTTTGCATCTCTAAATTGATTATTGCTTACAATCTTGCAACCATATCATCAGCCTTCCCAGCTCCACATACATCTACTTCATGAGTTACACACCACCTGGCCATCGCTCTGTCCAAGCTTTGAGAGTTTTGACTACAACGGTTGCCGATCACCCCCTGCTGCTGGGTAAGAATTTGAGATCTGCTTGACAGATTTATGAAACCCCACCACCACCACTTTCTAGTAGTCTATAGGATCATATTCTTGTGTGTTTCTATTGCTGCTAACCATGGCAAGATCACAAGCCGACGAGATTGACTGGGAGAATAGGACGAAGGAGCTTCATGATAAATTTGAGCAAATGTTGGGTCAACAGGTGGAAGACATGATGGCCACCTTTGGAAAGGCACTAGAGAGGACTGATGACATTGAGAAGACAATTGACACCAAGTTGGATGCCAAGTTCAATGAAGTACTCATGCGTCTATCACAAACACTAGCCGCCTCTACTACACTGTGCACCAACATCAATAACAACCTCCACGTCGCGATATAGTAGGATGAGCACAGTGCATTCCCCTTGCGCCCGGCAAAACTTCTGGTGCCGCTGCACCTATTGTTAATACTCATGTGGCTACTACTGCCGAGGTGGACTATTATGAAGATGTGGTTGATGAAAATCAGAATTACGTGCAACCACCAGCACCAGCACCACCAGGTCGTCCTCATGCATATAATCGTAATAGTAGGGCTGCACCACCACTTCAGGTACGAGATTGTGACCATATTCCTAAACTGAAATTGAATATTCCTTTGTTTCAGGGTAGATACATTGATGATGTCTATCTTACATGGGAGTTAGAAACTAAATAACGTTTGACATGCTTACAATATCGTGAGGATAGTCATGTTGCTGCTGCTATTTGTGAATTCACTAGTTTTGCTTCTATTTGGTGGTCTCAACATTGTAGATTGTATCATGATAATATTCCTACTACTTGGGCTGCTTTGGAAATTCCTATGCGTACTCGTTTGATTCCACCATATTATCAACGTGAATTACTCCAAAAATTGCAGAGTTTAAAACAAGGGAAAAATTCTGTAGAGGAATATTATCAAGAATTATAAACTAGCATCATTCGATGTGGTATTGTTGAGGATAATGAAGCTATGCTTGCACGTTTTATGGGTGGATTAGCATCTAGATTATAAGGAGTATAATAATATCACTCGTTTATTCCGTCTTGCTTGCAAAGCTGAATGTGAAGTGCAGGATCGACACACATTGGCGCGGACTAAGTTTTCTGCAGGTCGACCTTCATCATGGACACCTCGTTCATCTTCTACTTCCACACATTCTGCTACACTGACACGTCCTTTAGCTGCCACCTCCAACCATGATACAAGAAGCTAGGCACAAGGACAACTATCTACCAAGAGCACACCTTCTTGGCCTACATAGAGCTCTTCTTCATATGTGGCATCAACAGGGAGAACACATGATATTATTTGTCGTTGTTGCAAGGGTAGAGGTCATTATGCGAGCGAGTGCTCATCTCAGTGTGTGATGATTGCTACCGGGGATGGTGGGTATGAGTCCGCTAGTGACTATGATGAGGAGACTTTGGCTCTTATTACAAGTGAAGAACACGGTGGAGTTGATTATGAACTAGAGGCGCAATAGATGGCTACTGACGACGCTGACAACTATGAATGTTTAGTTGCTCAATATGTTTTGAGTGTGCAGGTCACACAAGCTGAGAAAAACCAGAGGAACAATTTGTTCCATTCAAAGGAAGTTGTGAAGGAAGGTCATGTTAGCGTCACCATAGATGGAGGGATCTGCAACAATTTGGCTAGCATGGAGATGGTGGAGAAGCTGTCTCTCACCACAAGACAACATCCATATCCCTACTACATCAAATGGTTCAACAACAGCGGCAAGGTTAAGGTAACACGTACTGTTCGTGTGCATTTTAGTATAGCTACATATGTTGATTATGATGTGGTAACCATGAAAGCATGTTCCTTATTACTTTGTAGACCATCGAAATTTGATAAAAATTATGCACACCATGGTAGAAACAATCAGTATACCCTTGTTCATAAGGATAAACATATTACTTTGCTTCATATGACTCGTGATTCCATTTTCAAAGATGATATTAATCGAGCTAGTAAGGAAAACAGGAGCAAAATAAGAGTGAAAATCAAATTGTGGATAAAGAATTGGAGCAACAAATGAAACCTAGTAATAAACCATCATCTCATGTTGCGTCTGAAATTAAATTTAAAAGTGGATGTTTACTTGCCGCTAAATGTGATACTGATGATCTAGATTTCAGCAAATCAGTTTGCTATGCTTTTATGTGCAAAGAGACATTATTTTCATTTGAGGACGTGCCTTCCTCTTTGCCTCCTACTATCACTAACATTTTGCAGGAGTTCGTTGATGTCTTTCCACAAGACGTGCCACCGGGATTACCACATATTTGAGGGATTGATCATGAGATTGACTTAATTCCTAGTGCATCGCTACCCGACCGGACACCATACCGTTCCAGTCCAGAGGAGACAAAGGAAGTTATGCGTCAAGTACAAGAGCTACTCGACAAAGGTTATATACACGAATCCCTTTGTCCTAGTGTCCTTCCTATTATTCTAGTGCCAAAAAAGGATGGTACATCATGTATGTGTGTTGATTGTAGAGGCATCTATAGTATTACTATCCGTTATAGTCATCCTATTCCTGGGCTACTGTCACACCCTGATTTTCATGCCAAAACAGATAAGCTAACAATCATGCTAAAAATGTGGTTTGACAAAAAAAAAGAGTGTTTTTGACTTTGCTTGATTGATTTTCTGTTTGCTGTTTGCAAGTGCTCTAAAAATCAAATAAATCATCCAACTCTTATACTTCATCTCCTTGATCCAAAACCTTTTCCCAATGATCATGCCATGTGTATATAGCAGTATAGTATTTTCTTACAAAAATATTTTGGCCAAATAGTATTTTCTAAAATTAGTTTTCCAAAAACCCCTGAATTGAGGTTTGCACTGCAAGTACCTTATTTGGGGTGTGAAAAATCTTTCATGAAGCATATTTGAATCCTATTAGGTATAGGACTCCCATAAACCACAAAATTATAATTTTAAAAGTTATTTTTATATTTTATTTAAAAGCTTTTTCTTTAGGCCAGAAATGGTCTTCAATAGGTTAAAATTATTTAACTGTTTCAAAAATATTTGCCAAAATTCAGAGAGACACCTAGGACATATATTGTCCATATATAAGAGTTTCAACACATGGTCATGTTCAAAATATTGGGCAAATCCTTCCAAAACCCTTTTTGGATATTTCAAGCTTTTGAAATATTTACAAAGGAAATATTCTCTAAAAACTCCAGGGAAATTCTATCATGTCAGATATGACATATTTGATGATCTTACAAAGCCTCATGCCTTGAAGATAAAGAAAACATCATCTAATCCCCTCAAAACCATTCCTGTCCATTTTGAAGTTTGAGCAACTTTACATTGCCAAACTTGTCCAAATGCTCTCAAACTTAGTGCACATTCTAAAATGGTCTAATTATGCATGTAGACCAAATGGCACAAGTATTGGAGAAGCATAGCTTGATCTAAGTGCCCCAAAACCCTTTCTGACCAGATCCAAATTTGAACAACTCTACATTTCCAACTTTTTACTTGTGGCCTCAAATTTTGTGGACATGCTCACAACCCCCAATGATGACACTACACCAAGTGGTGCATCAAAGAGGGATGATTTGCTTAACTTAATCTTGGAAAATCCATTTCTGTTGATTTCTAGGGTTTACAAAAGTTGCATTGGCAACTTTGCCCAAATAAGCTCAAATTTGGTGGAAGGGCCTAAATGTATTTGCCATTTCATCCTGTTAAGACTCATGTCATTTGGACTCCATTTGCTTGCCCAAAACATCATCAAACACCTTCTGGCACTTTGCCAAAATCACCTTTTGATCCACTTCCACCACTCCCCCTTGCCTCAAGTTTTTACCACAACTGCTCCTAGTGACCCTCTACCTCCAGGAACTCCTTCCCCTCCTCAGATCAATGATTGAGGGGTGGGGGTAAAACCCCATTTACCCTTCTGGACATCAGCATTCTCCTCTTTTCTAACCTTCCTCCTCACTCAAGTGGCCCTCCGTGGCATCCAAGGCCATAGCCCACTTCTTTACTCCTCCCCTGACCCCCTAGACACCATTGGGCTAACTGGACGCGTCCAGAGCGGTGAGGACACGGCCATGCCGGCCATATGGGCGTCTGGAGCGCACTACAGTGTGCTCCAGCACTGTAGCCACGTCCTGCCTGAGGCACCCGACAGCCTAGGGCATTGGGATCGTGTCCCCCGAGGCCGCCTCGGCGTCCGGGACACGCAAGGCGGTCGGCCCCCTCCTCCTTCTCTCTCCGGCGACCTCTGCCACGCATGCCGAGCGCCGCCCGCGTTCACCACTCCCTAGCCATGCTGCTGGGATGCCTCTGACCTCTCCCCGCGCTCATTTCCCTTTCCCGGAGTCCTAAAACTCGCCTAGGAGAGCCGTAGACACGAGCCAGAGTGATGTTTTAGCCTCTTGCTTCGCCCAGGCCGTGGCCGTGGACATCGTCCGCAGAGCACCGCCGCCCCGCTACATAGGGCAGTCCCCAGCTTCTTTGTTAACGCGCGGCACCACCTGCGCCTCCCCATAGACCCCCAGGGCCAATCCACTCCCCCTCTCGTTCCTTCTTCCTCCTCATATGCCGCCATTGCCGCCTCGGGCCCCTGGTCAAATTCAGCCGCCCCGGCCTCTCCCTCTCCATCTAACCATCACCAGAGCCCCTCACGCTCTCCCTTGAGCCTCCCCGTGCTTCGTCCTATCCTCCATGTGGCCACGGCGCCGTATCCATCCTCGCCATCGTCGGTCGTCGCCGCATCCGAAGCCCCGCTCGCCACCGTACTCCATGGGGGAAGCCAAGCCCCCAAGAGGATGCGCCTCTTCGCCCTGATCGCTCCGGTGGCCAGTGGCTCGCCGGAGGCAGACCAAGTTGCAGGGACAAGCGTTGGCGAGTGCTAGGCCTCGCCTCCTCTGCCTCTCCCTTGCTCGAGTGGGAGGAAGGGGAAGAACCTGCCATGCGGTTCCCGCCTATCGGCGACCCAGCAAACAGGCCCCACCTGTTTAAGTGGAAACGGATTCCGTGAGATCTGCCACCCCTGCGCGAAGACGTATTCCCGCAGGGCGCGTTCGACGTCGCGTGGCTCTCTCTGCGCGCGGCTGAGTAGCTGGGCTGGCCCAGGGCGCTGCGGCGCAATACTACGCCCTGTGCACAGTAAAGGGTAAAAACCCCTTCCCTTTTTCCTTTTTCTTTTTTCCAGACAACTTCAAAAATCTCCCAAATATTCAAAAGAATTCCAAATTTGATGATTCAAATTTCTATGAGTTCATAAAATCATGCTCTATCACATTTGCACAATTTTGCAGAGATATTCTATTCACAAATATTATCAAAATGTCGTTTTTCTATTTCTGCGATATACTTTAGAAAATCACAAAGAGCTCAAAGTTGATCCAAATGCCATGATTCAAATTCCTAGATGCTTCTAAGTTCATAACTTAGTTTATCAACATTTTTCTTAATACTTTCTGTACCCCACAAAATAATGAGCCATCCTTCATATTTGTCAACTTTGCGAAATCATAGGAAATTCATTTGAACTCCAAATCCAGTGAAACCAACTCCTAGATGCTTCTAAAATCATGATCTGATAAATGGGTGCCTTTGCTAATTTTTCAAAAATATATTTCTGTACACTTCTTGCAAATCCACAAACCCATTGTTTCCAACATACTGAAATGATCAGAAATATCCACTAATCCAATCCCAATGAAACCACTCTGGTTATTTTTCATATAACCAGGGATATCCTAGAAAAGTCCAACTCCTATTTTTAGAGCAGTTTTATTTTTTTGCCTTGTTGTTATGCTTGTTATGATTGTTCCCGCCATTAGTTGACGAAATAAACGGAGTACTCGGAGATGGACCAGAAGGTTTGAAGACTCGGAAGGACAAGGCAAGCAGCCCTTTGACCATGTTCGAGAAACCTTTTTATGCATGTCTCATAGCACCTTATTATCAATGCATCTGAATCATGTTAAGGTCGTGACAACTTTGGTTGGTACCTTTGATACTTTACCATTGGAACTTGCATCAAGCATGACCCTACCTTCCTATGAGAGTTATGTGGGTAGGAGTAGTTAGATGTGTGCTATAGTAGTCGGCTACGCGAAATGGGTCAGGATTATGCATTGAGAGAAACAAGTGTGGTTTGACATACTTGCAAATAACCCAGTGGGTGCCATTAATGCCCTTGGGATATGACGAGGAACTAGGGCACTACTTGGTGAAGAAGTAGTGTACCGAGGCTTGATGAAAGTGTTGTTTACAGATATGGATTAGATTTAAGATTTGTTTACCGTTCCAACCAAACATGCGCAACCACTCTACCCTTATATGGGAAAGGGCATTATTGATTACCTAGGTCGATACTAGCATGGTGCCCGCATTACTAGTGACGGGGGTGACACGAGGTCACTCTCGGGACGGGGTCGTGCATGGATAGGCAGCCATGACTGTCTTTACAAGGCACCAGACACAACGTTGGTACCCCGTTCTTGTGGTATGAGATGAATATGGGAGCAAGGCTCCACAATTTTTAAGATGTGAAATGTTTGGCACGGGGCTGTTACCAATCGAGTGGACTCTTTGTTAGTGTTGTCTAGGAAAAGATAGTGATCGGGTGCTTACCCTGCGTACTTGAGGTACCGCGGGTCGTGGATGACACGGAAGTTCCTCGGTTCTTGTGGGTAAAGTGTGCAACCTCTGCTGAGTGTAAAACTATTCGAATAGCCGTGTCCACGGTCAAGGACAGTTGGGTGGTGCTGCTTAGACTATGTCCATAAGTTTCTGGAAAACAACACAGTTTGGGTAAATCTGCTGACGTGGTTTGTGAGAAAGTCACGATGAGCTTGAGCAAGAGTTGTTCATAACTCTTTTTCAATGTTGATGTCTGTAACCTCCTAATACTTGTTGCAGACGTATGCATGCCCTGGTTATATGTTGATCATACTTGCACATGAAAAGCTAGCTTTCCACAAAAACTGCCAATTTAGCAGTAGAGCCTTGCATAACTATTCTGTCATCACACTTGGGTTGCTTGCGAGTACATTCAAAGTACTCATTGGCTTGCCACTGGTTATTTTTATTGGCCAGGCATGAGAGAACAGGATATGATGAAGAGTTCTTGGTGACGAGCATGCGAGCTAGGACGCTTCCCTGTCAGAATGCCTGTAGGGTTAAGGCATATGGCATGGGTCCAAGTTGTTACTGAAGATTTCCGCTGCAATGATATACTCAAGACTTGACCATAAAGGTCCTATTTGTGTAATACAGTATGTATGGATGTAATACTCTTGTTATTCAGCTTATGTGTGTTCAGTGAGCCTTGATCTCTGGGATCACTGTACACGTGCATTCGGTGATCACGACTTATGAATCGGGGTCCCCACAGAGTTGGTATCAGAGCCATCCTAACTGTAGGAAGCCTTAGTTTGCATGGTCGTTAGTTAGGGTGAAACTATTTACAAAACTATTACTAGTTTTCAAAACTATCTATACTTCTCTTCTCTTCTATGTTTTTCGAAAACTAGGCTATACATTCCTTATTGACCTCTTCCCCTTCAAAACTTTTGGTCGTTAGAACCCTTATGCCCCTGACCACTGGATTTTCTGTAATCCTCGTGGATAATCTAGAAGGATGATACCTTTCCAAACACTCACCCACCTCTTCTGAACACAAGATTGGCGACACCATAACAAGATGATGCCAACAGAAGATACATCCTCGAGGAATGAGGACATGAAGACCTAGAAGATGGTGACACCCTTGACACTGCCCCAAGATGGTGCAACCTTAGCCTACGATGACCAGGGCACAGGGTGTGCAAGATCATGATATACATCGCTAATAGAGTAATCTTGTCACTACCGTTGTTGTATCGGCAACCATCGGTGGATGAGAACCTCGCCATTTGGTCCGCCTCACTATAGTGAGCAGGAAAACGGTTCTCTTCGTCCCCCGCTCTTGGTGTCGATGTTGTCACCAACGTAACTGACATGTTGGACCTCTATTATGCCTTGTTATTGTCATTACATACGGATTACCTACCCAGTACCATGGACGCCTTAGAAGACAAAAGGGATCATTATGATTAAGAAGACAACAGAAGACCAAGTCAATGCCAGCTACGAGGAGACACCTTCACCACATCACCTCATCAGGCAAGAAGTTGTTGAAGATTCTTCAATCTCAACCCGGATCGTTCATCAAACAACTACAAGGGACATAGCAACACCTGAGGAAAACTCAGAAGACTGCACGAGGCACAAGGCAAGACTGCTGAGTCGAGAACCCCTAAGGTAGGATGAGTCGTGTACCCCCTATGCGCAGTCGAGTCCGTATGATGGTTCGAATAGAACCATGATTGTGTGTTGCTTGCTTTTATTGTTTGTGTTTTGATATAAGTCGCACTTTTGCCCTAGGTAACAAGTACACGGCTATATCACCTTCCTTACCTTGTTTCTTTTGTTTCGGCCTTTTTGCACCTGTTTGTTTGCACTTGCACTATAGACCCCCCCTTTAGGCATTCTCCCCCTCTATGCTACTCTCTCCCTCTCTCCTATCTCCTCAACTGAAGAACAGCAAGACAAGAAGTACCAAGGATTCCAACTCAGCAACCAACTAACAATGAAGACATCTGCTACAACCTCCACGACCAAGTGCAACCCCGTGGAGTTATGTTTAACCCTCCAGACTAAAAACCCATTCCTGGACCCTTTGAGACTTCACAGATACCCCAGAATGAATCCTTAACCATGTGCTTAACCCATAGTATTATAAGAGAACCAGTTAAGCCTCTATAACCTTGCACAACACTGGGCTCATAATTTAACTAGTGGACGTAGTGAACGAGCACATTGTCATCCTAATATAGCACAAGAACTGACGATGCCATAGATAGACCAATTTGAGGATATAGGACTGATGACTTGGTGACTTTATATCAGTGACGTCGAGGAATTATCTAAGGCCTTGATGGATTGTGAGGTTTTCATATTGGTGGGATCTTGATTAATAGAGTAGCGTAACTTTCATCACCCATGAGTAACTTGGATTTGCAGGTCAATTGTGATCGCAAATTGAAATTCTTGGAGGTATAAGGATTTCACCTAGCCAGGGGATATTGATAGAAGATAGTTAACATTTTGAGAATGACTTGGGGGAAATGTAGGAATTCTCGTTGGACATGAGATTTGGATTTATGTAGGTGATTCTGGTTGGGTATAGATGCTAGATATGTCTACATGGTTCGGAGTAAATTGGATTTAGACTGATGATCCCGATCATGATTCCATGTTTCTCGGTGGACAATAAACTAGGAGATTGGATTATTTGTCGGAGTTGATTTAGGAATCTATATAATCATGACCTTGGAGTTTACTTAACCATGATGGTGGGAATTTGGTGGACTTACTATCGTAATGGATAGCCCTTCCAAGTATTTGGGTATTATAGGGACTTAAGATCTTGTGGAACACCGTAGACTTTGGATTTGTAGAACTGTTGGATTATGTTGTGATTGATGGAAGTTAACGGGTTGTTGGAGTTGATCCATAGGAAGGAAACAAGATCTTGGAGTGGCATATGATGTGTTTCCTTAGGATAGTGATGCACTATCTTGGACCTTGCAAGCATAGGCTGGGCACTTGGATTGTCGTGTTTTATCCCAGCTGGGAAGCTTGTATGCTCTACCCATGGATTTTTAGGGGTAGACATACATATGAGTTTGGGGATCATAGACATGTATAATTTTGTTAGATCTCCTCTAAGGGGCAATGAGGATATGTATGGCATGAGTGGTGATTGGAGTTAGTCTATATGAGAGGATGCTTTTAGTGGTATAAGGTTATTCGTTTACAATACTAGACAGAGCTATTGGCATCTCAGAAACCGTGCTTAAGGATGAGATAATAAACGTTCACTCACACACTAGAATCCTTGAAACCATTAAGCCCCACCAAGCCACAACAAGGCCAGGTCCTGACCACAGCCTTGACTCTAAGTCAAGAAGACCTGGCCAATACTCAACGGAGACCACCACCAATACTCCAGCCTACCTCGCGTACCCCGTAGACTTCATTGAGTACTTGGACAAGTTGGGTAACATCATTATTTGATGACCTACTTGTCTGCCCAAAGACAAAAGAAGAGACGGTCAGCTGGATAGAAGACATTTGAAGACCGACATGTCAAGAAGGAAGAACTACACCGACCACCGTCATCAAGAAGTGAACTTCCACGTCGAAGAACAGGCGTATCTGCAAACCACTCCTCTCGAAGGGACCAAGCATTTCCATGTCGAAGGGACGCTCACAGCAAGATTTATCGACCTTCTTCAAGATCACTTCAAGAAGAATACTAGAAGGCTACCGGCTAGATTTACCACCTGAGTTACCCACCGTGCACCAAATTTTCCACGAGTAACAACTTTGGAAATATTCTTAACTTCCTAGCTAGCCCGGTCCCTACAAGGACATCGATCACCAAGCCCTTAACGTCTAGCTCAACCTAGCCTATGCAAGAGACCCCTCAGCAACCTGCATCAAAGAGGGCAATATGCGAGAAGCCACGCCACCAAGCACTTCAAGGTTCCATGGAGCACCACTCAGAAGCAGAACCAACAAGAAGAAGTGAAGACTACCCCATCTCCAAGTCTCCGTATTCCTTTCCACGCCTAGTCTTGGAATCTCGGGGACGAGATTCTTGTAAGGGGGGTAGGTCTGTCACACCCTGATTTTCATGCCACAACAGATAAGCTAATAATCATGCTAAAAATGTGGTTTCACAAAAACTTTTGAGTGTTTTTGACTTTGCTTCATTGATTTTCTGTTTGATGTTTGCAAGTGCTCTAAAAATCAAATAAATCACCCAACTCTTATACTTCATCTCCTTGATCCAAAACAATTTACCAATGATCATGCCATGTGTATAGAGCAGTATAGTATTTTCTTACAAAAATATTTTGGCCAAATAGTATTTTCTAAAATTAGTTTTCCAAAAACCCCAGAATTGAGGTTTGCACTGCAAGTACCTTATTTCGGGTGTGAAAAATCTTTCATGAAGTATATTTGAATCCTATTAGGTATAGGACTCCCATAAACCACAAAATTATAATTTTAAAAGTTATTTTTATATTTTATTTAAAAGCTTTTACTTTAGGCCAGAAATGGTCTTCAATAGGTTAAAATTATTTAACTATTTCAAAAATATTTGCCAAAATTCAGAGAGACTCCTAGGACATATATTGTCCATATATAAGTGTTTCAACACATGGTCATGTTCAAAATATTGGGTAAATCCTTCCAAACAAAGGAAATATTCTCTAAAAATTCCAGGGAAATTCTATCATGTCAGATAGGACATATTTGATGATCTTACAAAGCCTCATGCCTTGAAGATCAAGAAAACATCATCTAATCCCCTCAAAACCATTTCTGTCCATTTTGAAGTTTGAGCAACTTTACATTGCCAAACTTGTCCAAATGCTCTAAAACTTAGTGCGCATGCTAAAATGGTCTAATTATGCATGTAGACCAAATGGAACAAGTATTGGAGAAGCATAGCTTGATCTAAGTGCCCCAAAACTCTTTTTGACCAGATTCAAATTTGAACAACTCTACATTGCCAACTTTTTACTTGTGGCCTCAAATTTTGTGGACATGCTCACAACCACAAATGATGACACTACACCAAGTGGTGCATCAAGGAGGGATGATTTCCTTAACTTAATCTTGGAAAATCCATCTCTGTTGATTTCTAGGGTTTACAAAAGTTGCATTGGCAACTTTGCCAAAATGAGCTCAAATTTCGTGGAAGCGCCTAAATGTATGTGCCATTTCATCCTGTTAAGTCTCATGTCATTTGGACTCCATTTGCTTGCCCAAAACATCACCTTCTGGCACTTTGCCAAAATCACCTTTTCATCCACTTCCACCACTCCCCCTTGCCTCAAGTTCTTACCACAACTGCTCCTAGACACCCTCTACCTCCAGGAACTCCTTCCCCTCCTCAGATCAATGATTGAGGGGGGGGGGGTAAAACCCCATTTACCCTTCTGGACAGCAGCATTCTCCTCTTTTCTCACCTCCCTCCTCACTCCAGTGGCCCTCCATGGCATCCAAGGCCACAACCCACTTCTTTACTCCTCCCCTGACCCCCTAGACACCATTGGGCAAAGTGGACGCGTCCAAAGCGGTGAGGACACGGCCATGCCGGCCATACGGGCGCTCTGGAGCGCGCTACAGTGTGCTCCCGCACTGTAGCCGCGTCCTGCCCGAGGCACCTGGCAGCCTAGGGCGTTGGGATCGTGTCCCCCGAGGCCACCTCGGCGTCCGGGACACGCAAGGCGGTCGGCCCCCTCCTCCTTCTCTCTCCGGCAACCTCTACCACGCATGCCGAGCGCCGCCCGCGTTCACCACTCCCTAGCCACGCTGCTGGCATGCCTCTGACCTCCCCCCGCGCTTGTTTCCCTTTCCCGGAGTCCTAAACCTCGCCTAGGAGGGCCGTAGACACGAGCTGGAGCGATGTTTTAGCCTCGTGCTTCGACCAGGCCGTGGCCGTGAACATCGTCCATGGAGCACCACCGCCCCGCTACATAGGGCAGTCCCCGGCCTCTCTGTTAACGCGCGGCACCACCTGCGCCTCCCCATAGACCCCCAGGGCCAATCCACTCCCCCTCTCGTTCCTTCTTCCTCCTCATCTGCCACCATTGCCGCCTCGGGCCCCTGCTCAAATTCAGGCACCCGACCTCTCCCTCTCCATCTAACCATCACCAGAGACCCTCACGCTCTCCCTTGAGCCTCCTCGTGCTTCGTCCTATCCTCCCTGTGGCCGTGGCGCCGTATCCATCCTCGCCATCATCGGTCGTCGCCGCATCCGGAGCCCCGCTCACCACCGTGCTCCATGGAGGTAGCCAAGCCCCCAGGAGGATGCACCTCGTCGCCCTGATTGCTCCGGTGGCCAGTGGCTCGCCGGAGGCAGACCAAGTCGCAGGGACGAGCACCGGCGAGTGCTCGGCCTTGCCTCCTCTGCCTCTCCCCTGCTCGAGCGGGGGGAAGGGGAAGAACCTGCCATGCGGGCCTCGCTTGTCGGCGACCCAGCAAACAGGCCCCACTCGTTTAAGTGGAAACGAATTCGGCGAGATATGCCTCCCCTGCGCGAAGAAACATTCCCGTTGGGCGCGTTCGACATTGCCTGGCTCTCTCTGCGCGCGGCTGAGTAGCTGGGCCGGCCCAGGGCGCTGCGGCGGAATAATGCGCCCTGTGCGCAGTAAACGGTAAAAACCCCTTCCCTTTTCCTTTTTTCTTTTTTCCAGACAACTTAAAAAATCTCCCAAATATTCACATGAACTCCAAATTTGATGATTCAAATTTCTATGAGTTCATAAAATCATGCTCTATCACATGGTGCCATTTGCACATTTTTGCAGAGATATTCTATTCACAAATATTATCAAAATGTCATTTTTCTATTTCTGTGATAAACTTTAGAAAATCATAGAGAGCTCAAAGTTGATCCAAATGCCATGATTCAAATTCCTAGATGCTTCTAAGTTCATAACTTAGTTTATGAACATTTTTATTAATACTTTCTGTACCCCACAAAATAATGAGCCATTCCTTCATATTTGTCAACTTTGCAAAATCATAGGAAATTCATTTGAACTCCAAATCCAGTGAAACCAACTCCTAGATGCTTCTAAAATCATGATCTGTTAAATGGGTGCCTTTGCTCATTATTGAAAAATATATTTCTGTACAGTTCTTGCAAATCCATAAACTCATTGTTTCCAACATATTGAAATGATCAGAAATATCCACTAATCCAATCCCAATGAAACCAATCTAGTTATTTTTCATATAACCAGGGATATCCTAGAAAAGTCCAACTCCTATTTTTAGAGCACTTTTATTTTTTTGCCTTGTTGTGTTGCTTATTATGATAGTTTCTGTCGTTAGTTGACGAAATAAATGGAGTACTCGAAGATGGACCAGAAGGTTTGAAGACTCAGAAGGACAAGGCAAGCATCCCTTTGACCATGTTCGAGAAACCTTTTTATGCATGTCTCATAGCACCCTATTATCAATGCATCGAAATCATGTTAAGGTGGTGACCACTTTGGTTGGTACCTTTGATACTTTACCATAGGAACTTGCATCAAGCATGACCTTAGCTTCCTATG
Organism: Secale cereale; assembly: GCA_902687465.1. Taxonomy (NCBI): domain Eukaryota; kingdom Viridiplantae; phylum Streptophyta; class Magnoliopsida; order Poales; family Poaceae; genus Secale; species Secale cereale. Next base: position 388,914,234 of record LR738715.1, on the reverse strand, counting down.
AGGGTTATGTTGGTGGGAGTAGATAGATGTGTGCTATAGTAGTCGGCTACGCAAAATGGGTCAGGGTTATGCATTGAGACAAACAAGTGTGGTTTGACATACATGCAAATAACCCAGTGGGTGCCACTAATGCCCCTGGGAGATGATGAGGAACTAGGGCACTACTTGGTGAAGAAGTAGTGTACCGAGGCTTGATGAAAGTGTTGTTTACAAAGATGGATTAGATTTAACATTCGTTTACCGTTCCAACCAAACATGCGCAACCACTCTACCCTTATATGAGAAAGGGCATTATTGATTACCTAGGTCGATACTAGCATGGTCCCTGCATTACTAGTGACGGGGGTGACACGAGGTCACTCTCGGGACGGGGTCGTGCATGGATAGGCGGCCATGACTGTCTTTACAGAGCACCGGACACACCGTTGGTACCCCGTGCTTGTGGTATGAGATGAATATGGGAGCAAGGCTCCACAATTTTTAAAATGTGAAATGTTTGGCACGGGGATGTTACCAATCGAGTGGACTCTGTGTTAGTGTCGTCTAGGGAAAGATAGTGATCGGGTTCTTACCCCGGGTACTTGAGGTACTGCGGGTCGTGGATGACACGGAAGTTCCCCGGTTCTTGTGGGTAAAGTGTGCAACCTCTGCAGAGTGTAAAACTATTCAAATATCCGTGTCCATGGTCAAGGACAGCTGGGTGGTGCTGCTTAGACTATGTCCATAAGTTTCTGGAAAACAACACAGTTTGGGTAAATCTGTTGACGTGGTTTGTGAGAAAGTCACGATGAGCTTGAGCAAGAGTTGTTCATAACTCTTTTCCGATGTTGATGTCTGTAACCTCCTGATACTTGTTGCAGACGTATGCATGCCCTGGTTATATGTTGATCATACTTGCATATGAAAAGCTAGCTTTCCGCAAAAACTACCAATTTAGCAGTAGAGCCTTGCATAACTATTCTGTCATCACAATTGGGTTGCTTGCGAGTACATTAAAAGTACTCATTGGCTTGCCACTGGTTATTTTTACTGGCCAGGCATGAGAGAACAGGATATGATGAAGATTTCTTGGTGACAAGCATGCGAGCTAGGACGCTTCCCAGTCAGAATGCATGTAGGGTTAAGGCAGATGGCATGGGTCTAAGATGTTACAGAAGATTTCCGCTGCAATGATATGCTCAAGACTTGACCATAAAGGTCCTATTTGTGTAATACGGTATGTATGGATGTAAGACTCTTGTTATTCAGCTTCTGTGTGTTTAGTGAGCATTGATCCCTGGGATCACTGTACACGTGCATTCGGTGATCACGACTTATGAGTCGGGGTCCCCACAGCTACATGATATGCTTGATGAATTAAGTGGCTCTACTATTTCTCCAAAGTTGTTTTGCGTAGTGGATACCATCAAATTTGTATGAAATTGGGAGATGAATGGAAAACAACATTTAAACTAAATTTGGATTATATGAGTGGTTAGTCATGCCTTTTCGGTTAACTAATGCACCTAGTACTTTGATGACATTAATGAATGAAGCTTTACATGCTTTCATTGGATGATTTGTGGTAGTTTACATTGATGATATACTGAATTATAGCAGATCTTTGGAGGAACTTTTACGTGTTGTTTTTATTTCTCTACGTGATGCACGCTTGTTTCGTAACCTTGGGAAGTGCACCTTTTGAACCAACCATGTACCTTTTATTGGCTATGTTGTTAGTCCACAGGGAATTGAGGTTGATAAATCCAAGATTGAAGCTATTGAGAATTGGCCGCAGCCCAAAACGGTAACACAAGTGCGGAGTTTTCTTGGACTCACTAATTTCTATAGGCATTTTGTGAGAGATTTCAGCACCATTGCTGCACCTCTCAATGATATTACAAATAAGGATGAGCCTTTTGTTTGGGGTACTGCACAGGAAGAAGCCTTCATGGAATTGAAAGATAAGTTGACACATGCTCCATTACTCCAACTTCCTAATTTTAATAAGACTTTTGAGCTTGAATGCGATGCTAGTGGAATTGGGTTAGGAGGTGTGTTACTAAAAGATGGTAAACATGTTGCATACTTTTCTAAAAAATTGAGTGGGCCTAGTCTGAAATATTCTACTTATGATAAGGAATTATATGCGCATGTTCGGACTTTAGAAACATGGCAACACTATTTATGGCCCAAATAATTTGTTATACATTATGATCATGAATCTTTGAAACATATTAAAAGTCAAGCAAAACTGAATCGTAGACATGCTAAATGGGTTGAATTCATTGAGACTTTCCCGAATGTCATAAAACACGAGAAGGGTAAAGAAAAAATGAATGTTGGTGCATTGTCTTATCGTTATACTATGATTTCACAACTTGAAATTAAAATATTTGATTCGGAGACCATCAAAGATCAATATGTGCATGATGTTGAATTTAAAGATGTACTACAAAATTGTAAAGAAGGAAGAACTTGGAACAAGTTTGTAGTTAATGATGGATTTGTGTTCCATGCTAACAAGTTATGCATTCCAGCTAGCTCCATTCGTCTTTTGTTGTTGCAAGAGGCACATGGAGGAGGATTAATTGGAAACTTTGGCGTGAAGAAGACGGAGGACGTAGTTGCTACACATTTTTTTGGCAAAAGATGAGACAAGATGTTGAGCACTTTGTTGCTCGCTACATACATGTCAAAAAGCTAAGTCGAGACTCAATCCTCATGGTTTATATATTCCTTTGCCTGTACCTAGTGTTCCATGGGAGGATATATCTATGGACTTTGTTTTACATTTACCTTGAACAAATAAGGGGAGGGATAGCATATTTGTTGTTGTGGATAGATTTTCGAAAATGGGATACTTCATACCATGTCATAAAAGTGATGATGCTGCTAATGTTGCTGATTTGTTCTTTCGTGAAATTATTCGCTTGCATGGTGTGCCATATACTATCGTTTGAGATCGTGATACTAAAAATTTTAGCCACTTTTGGAGATGTTTATGGGCTAAGTTGGGGACTAAACTACTTTTTAGTACTACATGCCAGCCCCAAACTGATAGACAAACTGAAGTAGTCAATAGAACATTGTATACTATGCTTAGGGCTGTTTTGAAGAATAGCAAGAAAAATGTGGGAAGAATGCTTTCCTCATATTGAATTTGCTTATAAGCGTTCGCTGCATTCTACTACTAAGATGTGCCATTTGAAATTGTGTATGGTTTCTTACCTCGTGCACCTATTGATTTGTTGCCTCTTCCATCTTTGGAGAAGGTTAATTTTGATGCTAAACAACATGCTGAATTGATCTTAAAAATGCACGAGTTAACTAGGGAAAACATTGAATGTATGAATGCTAAATATATAGTTGCTAGAGCTAAAGGTAGAAAACATGTTGTCTTTGCACCTGGAGATCTTGTTTGGTTACATTTGCGTAAAGATAGGTTTCCTGATTTTGGCAAGTCAAAACTAATGCCACGTGTTGATGGTCCTTTTAACGTGTTAGAGAAAATAAATGATAATGCATATAAACTTGAGTTGCTTGCAGATTTTGGGGTTAGTCCCAGTTTTAACATTGCGGATTTGAAGCCTCGTTTGGCTGAGGAAGATGAGTTTCCGTCAAGGACGACTTCAGTTCAAGAAGGGGCGGATGATGAGGACATCAATACCATTGTTACACCCATAGCCCCTGCTGCTATACATACTGTACCAATTAATAGAGCTTGCGCAGGCCAATTAAATTACTAGGTACTTTTTTTTCTTGGTAATGATTCTAATGTTCATGAGTATATGATGCTGCCTAAATTGGATACATTTATTTTGCTTACAAATGAAGGGCCTAGTTTGGACAAGCAAGATGAACATTGGAGCAAGATCAAGCATGGAGATGATTGTAATGCCCCAGATGTAACACTTTCCCAATATGGCAATATATAAACTTTGGCTTCAGCAATTCCGTTCTGGGATTTTCTGTCTTTTCGGGTTTCTTCGTTTTGTCGTGTGCGTGTGTACATTCATCCATGTCATGTTGTCATGTGCATTGCGTTGGATTTGTGTTGTCACTTGCATCCGGTCCCACTCGTCTCTTCCCGTTGTCCGTTTCGAGTTCCGACGCTCACACACGTGCCCGTGGCATCCCCGAGTCCTTCTTTCGTGTGTGGCCGTGTAACATTTCCGGAATGATGTGAGACTTGTCGTGCGATGTTGTTTTGGTACGTATAGGCCGCCTGTCAAGTTTCTTCACGTTTGGAGTTCGTTTGGTACTCCAACAGTTAACCTAGTGGGCTAAAAGAACCTCTTCTTTGAGGCCCAAGACCCCCTCCACAACAGCCCACTAACCCAGCACAACCACTCCCATCATCTCTATCGTCGAATTGTGATCGCGTGGCCGAAAACCACTCCCCATTTGGAGTCTCCTAGCTCCTTGTGCCTATAAAAACGTTCCCCCATGTCCATTTTTCGGGCAAAACCCTAGCTCCACTTATCCCCGCCGCGCCGGACACGTCCGACCGCCGCCGGACGCGTCCAGCCGACGGCCGCACCTACCACAAGCTGCACGTGTCCACCTCCCTCTCTCCCATCGCGCCAGGCCCGGGCAGCCCATCCGGGGCCCGCCCGGCCCGGCCGCCGCCGCCACCGTGGGGCGCGAGCGCCTGCTCGCCCCGATCCCCTCTGCCTCCGTCCTTCGCCGGCGCGCGACCCCGCCGCCGCGCCGGACTGCGCCTCCGCCGCCGGCCCCTCTAACCCCCCGCCTCGCCGCCCCTCCGTCCGTCACCGGCCGGCCGCAGGCGCCGCGCCGCCGGCCTGTCTCCTTCCGTCGGGAGGAGAGGGACAGCCGCCGCCATCGCGTGGGCCTCCCCCCGCAGCCCGCATCGTCTGGCCCAGCCACCACCTTGGGCCGAGCCCGCAAGGTGAGGCCCAGCCGCCGCCCCGTTTCGGCCCATCTTGTGTTTTTTTATATTTTTGCGTTTTTAGTTTTTTCCATTAATTGCATATTTAGAGTTTAGTCCCTGAGATTGTAATTCTGATGCATACTTTGCATACCTGTATCTTTTTGTGTGTATGTCCAAATTGTGCATATGATATGTCAAAATGACCGTGGTGATGTGTACTACGTTTTGTTCCATTGTGTCATGCTTGTTTGAGTCCATCTAGATTTCTTAATCTTCGTGACAAGTGTGCTACTTGATATAAACTGCTGCTACTTGTTATTTTCATGCCATGTTTTAGATGTGATAACTTGGTGCATGTTTATCCAAATGAAGCAAATGAGATGTCAAAATGTTCATCATGAGATGCTCTACATGTTGGTTGTTGTAGCATGCATGTTAGGGTTCATATTGCCATGTTAAACTTGGTTGCAAAAGTGCATGTGGCTGTTAAGTTTTGTAACATGTTATGAGATGCTGATTTGAAGAGCTCGTTCCTATTGATGTGTTTGTTCCCTTTTCACATGCCAATATGTTTTAGAATCTCCATAATGTGGTCTTTGCTGTGGTGCAAACCATTTTCCATGACATGCCATGAGGTGACTTAAACATGCTTGCAAACATGCCATGCCAACATAATTGTTTTAAAACTTAGTGAAATTTTGGCTAGGTCTGGAATCTGTCATATCCTGATGCTATGTTTGCTTGATGCCCTAGGCAAATCCATGTTAGTTTTGGGGTGGCGATTGATCATTCCTTGTTGTATATGTTGTTGTCTATCCATCCATGCCCTCACTTGCTCATATGGATTGTTGTAGCTTATTTAATTCTTGCTCCCAAGTTGCTATAAAATATAACTGTCAGGTTTTTAACGTCATGATCAAAATGTTTTAGCTTGTTGCTATTGATCCATGCCTCCTATGGAGTTGCTCCACTGGAGTTGTTTGCTGTAGGATATGTCTACTTCATGTCCATGCTTCTTGTCACAATGTTTGAGTGCAGTAGAGTATATATTTCTTGCTCCAAAGTTGCTATGTGGCTGTTAATTTCAGCTTTGCATTGTATCTTGTTTCGAGTGTATGTGTTGAACCGTTACTCCGTTTTGAGCGTGCCCTACATGAAACTTGTGTGATTTTGCATGTAGATTCATAATATCATCTTGTTAACATGTTTGAAGTTTGTTTGCTTGATGTTTGGGTGCATCTTGCATCGTTGCCATGCTTATCTTGTTTTGCTCATATCTTCTAGACCGTAGCTCCGTTTTAAACAAACTTTATTTGAAACTTGACTAGAATTTCGTGTAGATCATCATGGTGCATGTTAACTTGCTGTTTAACAACTTTAACTTAAGGTTTGTTCAGATCTGGACCAATTTCAACATATGCATATGAGGACTTACCGGATTCGCTATATGTGGATTCCAGCCTCATTTAAACTTGTTGTCTTGTGTTGTTTTTGAGTGCTTCCCGCCATGCCATGTTTTGCATCATATATAGACTTGTCTTGCTTCATACTTGCTTGAGCACATTGACATCTTCTTGAGTTGTTTCTCTGTGCTTCCTACCTTGCCATGTATTGCATCATATATAGACTTGTCATGCATCATAAGTGCATCATACTTGCATCATGTTGATTGTGCATTGCACCTTGTTTGATTTCGTGCCTCGTGTGTTCTTGTGTTGAGTAGAGCCGGAAGCCGAGACCGAGAATGAGAATGAGGTTACTACCGAGGTTGAGTACGAGGAGCCGTCTTACGATCCCATCGATGACTCGACAGGCAAGATGACCTGACCCAGATATCATTACTATCTTTGCCTATTGCTAGAAGTCTCGCTATTTAGCTTATTGCCTCAATGCCCATGTTTGTTTGTCAGCCTCCTATTGTAACCATGAATCTGTCTAACCACCCAACCTAGCAAACCTTTGTTTGGCTAAGTAAGCTTCGCTCAGCCCCTCTTATAGCATTGCTAGTTGCAGGAGAAGATTTGAAGATTCTTGCTTCATGTTGAAGTTATTGTTGGGATATCACACTATATAAGCTCTTAAACTAAATCATCTATATATTGGTAATGGGTGGAAGGCTAAGCCTCTTGCTTGGTGATTTGTTCCACTCATGCCGCCCTAGGAACCGTATAAACCGGTGTTATGTTCCTTGATTATGTGTTCCTAACACGGTTGGGGTTATGGGACCCCCTCGATAACCCGCTTAGCGCTAAACCTTTTCCAGCAAGGCCCAACATTGGTACTCCTTTTGCCTAATAACTAAAACTTGCATAGGGCTTTGCAAACCCGAGTTCTTAATCAACAACCCTCGGGCCAGTGCTCCACATGAGTGTTGGTCCTAACTGGGCAGACTGCGGGGCCACCACGAGGAAACTCGAGGATTGGTATATACCTGTAGGCTGACCTATCCGGTAGTGGCCTGAGACTAGATACGCGCGGCTACTGTTAGGGTGTCGGCATGCCGGGAGGTCTTGCTGGATTAGTTTTACCTATGTTGGTATATCTTGAGCACGGGATTCCGAGAATACTCGGGCCTTCCCACCTTGGAGTTGCGACTCCGTAGATCGTGAGCTTGTCATGGGCTAAGTTGGGACACCCCTATAGGGTTTTGAACTTTCAAAAGCCATGCCCGCGGTTATGTGGCAGATGGGAATTTGTTAATATCCGGTTGTAGAAAACTTGACACCATGTTCAGAAACACTACCAGCGTGAGTAACCGTGATGGTCATTTTCCGAAAGGGGTTCGGGAAGTGAACAGGGTGGGGTTATGATTGACGTGCTTAGATAGGATCACTTCGTGATCACCTTGTCACTCGTGGCACTTCTCTTCTCGCTGTAAACACGTAAGCTAGTTTTAGTGCAGCTGCAAGCTTTAACCTTTCTTCAGCCTTGTTCCTCACCCAAGGCTTAGATAGTTTTGCTACCCGGGAACGGGATTGCTGAGTCCTCCGTGGCTCACAAATTCTACACCACACCAGATGCAGGTACCATGGTGAACTAATCAGGTGACGGCACAGAGTTGTACTGGGAGTACGATGAAGAACGTAGTCGATACTATGTGCACTATCCAGATGATCAGTGGTGGTTTCTACTAGGGGCGATACGGACCTGTGGCTTTATGTATTTGGTATCTTTCATTTGGATCTTCACCCGTAGTCGGGTTGTGATGTTATTTGGATGATGATTTGCTTATGTAATGTATTGTGTGATGTGGCGAGTGTAAGCCAACTATCCTTTTGCAATTTCATCCCTATTTTTACATGAGTCGTGCAAAGATACCGAACTTGAGATCATTCCAGAATGGGCTTATACCTTTAAGTCGTGCCTCGACACGTAGGAGGTATAGTCCCATCCTGGGCATTACAAATTGGTATTCAGAGCCTTCTCCGACCTAGAAGCCCCCACTGATTGATCGAATCGTTGAAGGTTGAGTCTAGGCACACACTTAAAATATTTTGAGTCCTATATATATATCGGAGAGTAGGATTTCTTTTGCTCCTCATCTCTTTTCACTCTAGTGAGGACTCCTGACGGTTACTCTTGTCTCTTCTACTCTCAAAATTCACCAAAAAAAATTTAGGATCACGCGGGTATTGTTTGGATTGTTCCGATGTCTTTGTGACGAGAACATTGTTCTCGATGCCTCCCTTCATTTAGGGGTTGTGGAGTGTCCTGGGGAGTTGAGCTCCGAGGTGTTGTCGTCACAAATATATCGCAGCAGTTCTGGAATGCTTAAGACGGCCGGCATCGAAAACTCTCCTATGTGGTTGGTGACAAGATAACCCCGACATCACCTAGTACTGGGGAGGTAGTTCGGGAGTATTGCCATAGCTTGTATAGTAGATGCGTTTCGAAGGTCTGAGGTAGACGGTTTCCGGAAATAACTATTTATGTGTTGAAGGATGGACACAGCTGGATGTAGGATTAGAGTTGAGTGCGCGATGCTTCCCCTGTATCCCCAACACCTGATTGCATAACTGGAAACTTTCGGAAATTAATAGGTGGGTTCATCTAGTAGTTCGTAGGCATTCTCCCAACGAATGCATGATATGGAGTTTGGGGTTCTACATTGAGTGAAGTAGTTTTATGGCCATTGTTCTGATTGGGAGTTGCATCTTAAAGGGTCCTTGGCTATGCTGATCCGGGGATTGCAAAACCCTTTTGTAACACGTTCCAAAAGCTTTCAGCACGAATATGTCGAACGAAGCTTCTATCTTGCATTTGTTCTATCTGCTCCTTTTTGTTTTTATTTACCTTTTGTTCTCCCAAGTGGCTTCTCGTGAAAGTTGTTGTTACCATTAAATTGTGGATTACATTCGTTCATCTTGTTCGTATGTTCTTGCGAAGTCTTATGTTGCAATTTCTATCCGTTGATTCAGCTTATATATTTTCTCTCAATCAATGGCTAATAGTTGTCATCTCATTCAGGATGGCTCCTAAAATGGTTCCCAACGTTAACCCAGAGGGTGAAAAGATTCATGATCGTCCTCCTTCCCCTCCTCCTCCGTCTGAGGCCTGGAGAGCAATTATGCAAGCGACGAACCAGAACACCCAGATGCTTATGAAAATGATGCAGAACACTCAAGCAAATCAAGCAAATCAGGGTGCTCATGGGAACCAAGGCCAAGGCAATTTGTTCAACCAACCTCACTTTGCTACACTCAACCAGTTCCTGGCAAACCAACCAAAGGCATTCAGATACTGCGTGGACCCTCTAGATGTTGAAGACTGGATAACAGATATCAAGAAGCATTTCGAGTGCAGTAACGCCAAGCCCGAGGACTATGTGAAGTTTGCAATCTTCCAACTCAAGGACCAAGCCGCTGATTGGTGGCAGCAGTACAAAGACTCCAGAGAAGGGCGTGAAATCTCGTGGGCTGACTTCTGCAAGGACTTTCGCTCTCACCACATTCCAACAAGTGTCATCGAGGGTATGCGTGAGCAATTCCGAAACCTGAAGCAAGGATCAATGACTGTCTACCAATATAATGTCAAGTTCCAGAACCTTGCCCGCTATGCCAAGAGAGACATCCCAGATGCCAAGAGCAAGATCTATCAGTTCCGTGGTGGTCTGAAGGATGAACTCCAACTAGCTCTCACCTTGTTCGAGCCTGATGAGTTTGATCAATTCTATAACATGGCACTTAAGCAAGAGGCAGCCCAGCTCAAGATGGAAGCTTCCAAAAAGAGGATCAAAGACGCTGTTCACTCCTCCAATTCTTCTCAAGTGGTCGCAAAGCAACAGAAGTTTTGCCTTCCACCTCCTCCACTGATCCGACCTCCCAACAGCAACAACAAGCTTTCTCGTGGCCGTGGTTTCTCCCAACCACACAACCAAGGCAATCAGTCCAAGTCGCAGTACCAAGCTCCAAGACCAAGTGTTCCTCCTCCTCGTCCAGTTTCTAAGGTCACTTGCTACAAATGTGGTCTGAAGGGTCATTATTCCAACAAGCGCACCAACCAGACGCGCCTTCCACCTCCTCCACCTGTCAGCACTACTATTGTAAGGCACAACCCCAAGTCAGCAAGAGTGAATCTGATGAATGCAGCTCAAGCAGAGAATTCTTCAGATGTGATACTTGGTAACCTTCCAGTCAATCTTAAACCCGCTAAAGTCTTGTTTGATTCGGGTCCATCATGTTCCTTCATGTCATATCCATTTGCATCAAAGCACAATGTTGTCACCAAAAATTTGCCAAGGGAGTTATCAATTGTTTCTCCGGGAAAAATGATGCATTCTCGCGTGTATGGTCCGGATGTATCTATTCGTATGGGTGATTACCGCTTTTTGGCTTCTCCGGTTGTTCTTGGCAACTCCGACATTGATCTTATTCTTGGGATGGATTGGCTTTCACAGCATCATGCTCACATTGATTGTGCAAATAAGGAAGTCAAGCTTACTCATTCCAACGAAGACGTGATTATCGTCGCCTCTCGAGATAACAAAATCAGGCTATTCTCTCTCAATGACAAGGGCGAGATTAATGCCATCTCTCAAATTCCGGTGGTCAATGAATATGAAGATGTTTTCCCTGAAGAGCTTCCAGGCATGCCTCCGCATCGTCAAGTTGAATTCGTTATTGAACTCGAGCCCGATACTAAGCCAACATGTCGGCGTCCGTACAAGCTTTCCCCTGAAGAGTTGAAGGAGTTGAAGAAACAACTCGATGAGCAAGAGCGTATGGGTCAAATCAGGCCTAGCACTTCTCCTTGGGGCTGTGGTGTCCTATTTGTCAAGAAGAAGGATGGAACGGAGTGCCTTTGCGTTGATTACCGGACATTGAACAAGAAGACAATAAAGAACAAGTATCCGCTCCCCAACATCAATGAATTGTTCGAGCAGCTCAAAGGAGCAAAAGTGTTCTCTAAGCTCGATCTCCGGATGGGTTACCACCAGATCCGCATCCGTGAAGAAGATATTCACAAGACTGCATTCAGAACAAGCTACGGCTCCTATGAATACACAGTCATGTCTTTTGGCCTCGCAAATGCTCCATCCACCTTCTCGAGGATGATGCACTACATATTCAACCCCTACACCAACGAATTTGTGCTCGTCTATCTCGATGACATCTTGGTATTCTCCAAGAATGAAGAGGATCATGAAAAGCACCTCCGTCTGGTTCTTGATAGACTCCGTGAACATAAGTTCTATGCTAAGTTCTCCAAGTGCGAATTCTGGCTCGATAAGGTCTTATATCTGGGCCATATCATCTCTGCTGACGGTATTGCTGTCAACCCCGAGAAAGTTGAAGCGATTGTCAACTGGGAACCTCCTCAGAACGTCAAGCAACTCCGAAGCTTTCTTGGTCTTGCTAGCTATTGGAGAAGGTTCGTTGAGAACTTCTCCAAGATTACCAAGCCTCTCTCCAACTTGCTGCAGAAGAATGTCAAGTACAACTAGTCTCCGGATTGTGATGTGGCATTCAAAACTCTCAAAGAAAAGCTCATCTCTGCTCCGGTTCTTACTCCTCCAGATGAGTCCAAGCCCTACGAAGTATTCTGTGATGCTTCTCTTCAAGGACTTGGTGGTGTGCTAATTCAAGACAAGAAAATTGTGGCATACACTTCTCGTCAATTGAAGCCAAGTGAGAAGAACTACCCCACACATGATCTCGAGCTAGCAGCTGTGGTACACGCCTTGATCACGTGGAGACACCTTCTGTTGGGCAGAAAAGTCGACATCTTCATCGATCACAAGAGCTTGAAGTACATCTTCACATAACCGAACCTGAACCTTCGCCAGACTCGTTGGGTTGAGATGATCCAAGAGTATGATCCAAGCATCGAATACACACCTGGCAAGGCCAATGTCATTGCAGATGCCTTGAGCAGAAAGGCATATTGCAATAGTCTCCTTATCAAGCCGTTTCAGCCTGAGCTTTGTGAAGCATTCAGGAAGCTCAACCTCCAAGTTGTTCCGCAAGGCTTTCTTGCAAATCTTCAAGTGGCTCCTACCTTGGAAGATCAGATCCGTGAGGCCCAACTCAGTGATGCTATGGTGCAGAAAGTGAAACATGGTATTGCAAAGGGTACTCCCAAATACAAGTGCTATCGCGTTGATGAGAAGGACACCTTGTTCTTTGAGGACAGACTTGACTCCTCCTTTCGATTCATCCTGGAAGTTCCAAGATGTACCAAGACCTCAAGCAATCTTACTGGTGGACTCGCATGAAAAGGGAGATTGCCCAATTCGTGAATTAATGTGATGTCTGCAGAAGAGTGAAGGTAGAGCATCAACGTCCAGCCGGTCTCCTCCAACCTCTTCCGATTCCCGTGTGGAAATTCGACCACATTGAAATGGATTTCGTCACTGGGTTTCCCAAGTCCAAGAAGGGGAATGATTCTATCTTTGTGGTGATTGACAAGCTAACCAAAGTAGCTCACTTCCTGCCAGTCAAAGAATCCATCAACGCAGCTCAGCTGGCAGAGTTGTACACTTCCAAAATTGTGTCCTTACATGGCATTCCTCAAGTTATCTCCTCAGACCGTGGAAGTTTGTTCACATCCAAGTTCTGGGACTCCTTTCAGTCTGCCATGGGCACTAAAATCCGTTTCAGCACTGTGTTTCACCCTTAGACTAGTGGTCAAGTCAAGAGAGTGAACCAGATCCTCGAAGACATTCTCAGAGCTTGTGTCATCTCTTTTGGCATGAAGTGGGAAGATTGCCTTCCGTTTGCCGAGTTCTCTTACAACAACAGTTTCCAAGCAAGTGCCGGCAAAGCTCCGTTTAAAATCCTCTATGGAAGAAAGTGTCGTACTCCTCTCAACTGGTCCGAGACTGGTGAACGTCAACTTCTTGGCAATGACTTGATCTCAGAAGCCGAAGAAATGTGCAAAGTCATATGTGAGAATCTCAAGGCCGCTCAGTCGCGTCAAAAGAGCTACTAGGATAGCAAGCATCATGATTTGGCTTTTGACATTGGGGATCATGTCTATCTCCGTGTTTCTCCTATGAAAGGAACCAAAAGATTCAGTATCAAAGGCAAGCTTGCTCCTAGATACGTGGGCCCTTTCAAGATCCTTGGCAAAAGAGGCGATCTATCCTATCAACTCGAGCTTCCTTCCAAGTTCGCTAATGTTCATGATGTGTTTCACGTGTCTCAACTCCGCAAGTGCTTCTAGACACCTGAACGCACCATTCCGTTTGAGGAGATTGATCTTCAACAAGACTTGTCTTACCGTGAACACCCTGTTGCTATTCTCGAAGAAACCGAGCGCAAGACCCGCAACAAGTCAATCAAGTTCTTGAAAGTTAAGTGGTCACACCATACCGACCGAGAAGATACGTGGGAACGAGAAGATCACCTTCATACCGAGTATCCTTCCTTGTTCCAGTCCTAGATCTCGGGACGAGATCTTTTCGTGGTAGAGGAGAGTTTGTAATGCCCCAGATGTAACACTTTCCCAATATGGCAATATATAAACTTTGGCTTCATCAATTCGGTTCCGGGCTTTTCTGTCTTTTCGGGTTTCTTCGTTTTGTCGTGTGCGTGTGTGCATTCATCTATGTCATGTTGTCATGTGCATTGCATTGGATTTGTGTTGTCACTTGCATCCGGTCCCACTCGTCTCTTCCCGTTGTCCGTTTCGAGTTCTGACGCTCACACACGTGCCCGTGGCATCCCCGAGTCCTTCTTTCGTGTGTGGCCGTGTAACATTTCCGGAATGACATGAGACTTGTCGTGCGATGTTGTTTTGGTACGTGTAGGCCGCCTGTCAAGTTTCGTCGCGTTTGGAGTTCGTTTGGTACTCCAACGGTTAACCTAGCGGGCTAAAAGAACCTCTCCTTTGAGGCCCAAGACCCCCTCCACAACAGCCCACTAACCGAGCACAACCACTCCCATCATCTCGGTCGTCGAATTGTGATTGCGTGGCCGAAAATCGCTCCCCATTTGGAGTCTCCTAGCTCCTTGTGCCTATAACAACGTTCCCCCATGTCCATTTTTGGGGAAAACCCTAGCTCCACTCCTCCCCGCCGCGCTGGACATGTCCGACCGCCGCCGGACGCGTCCAGCCGACGGCCACACCTACCACAAGCTGCCACGTGTCCAGCTCCCTTTCTCCCACTGCGCTAGGCTCGGGGAGCCCATCTGGGGACCGCCCGGACCGGCCGCAGCCGCCGCGGGGCGCGAGCGCCTGCTCGCCCCGATCCCCTCCGCCTCCATCCGTCGCCGACGCGCGACCCCGCCGCCGCGCCGGACTGCGCCACCGCCTCCATCACCCTTCCCGATCGCCGCCGGCCCCTCTAACCCCTTGCCTCGCCGCCCCTCCGTCCGCCGCCGGCCGGCCGCAGGCGCCGCACCGCCGGCATGTCTCCTTCCGTCGGGACGGGAGGGACAGCCGCCGCCACCGCGTGGGCCTCCTCCCGAAGCCCGCATCGTCCGGCCCAGACACCACCTTGGGCCGAGCCCGCAAGGTGAGGCCCAGCCGCCGCCCCGTTTCGGCCCATCTTGTGTTTTTTTAGTTTTGTGTTTTTAGTTTTTTTCCATTAATTGCATATTTACAGTTTAGTCCCTGAGATTGTAATTCTGATGCATACTTTGCATACCTGTATCTTTTGTGTGTATGTCCAAATTGTGCATATGATATGTCAAAATGACCGTGGTGATGTGTACTATGTTTTGTTCCATTGTGTCATGCTTGTTTGAGTCCATCTAGATGTCTTAATCTTTGTGACAAGAGTGCTACTTGTTATTTTCATGCCATGTTTATCCAAATGAAGCAAATGAGATGTCAAAATATTAATCATGAGATGCTCTACATGTTGGTTGTTGTAGCATGCATGTTAGGGTTCATATTGCCATGTTAAACTTGGTTGCAAAAGTGCATGTGGCTGTTTAGTTTTGTAACATGCTATGAGATGCTGATTTGAAGAGCTCGTTGCTATTGATGTGTTTGTTCCCTTGTCACCTTCTAATATGTTTTAGAATCTCCATAATGTGGTCTTTGCTGTGGTGCAAACCGTTTGCCATGACATGCCTTGAAGTGACTTAAACATGCTTGCAAAAATGTCATGCCAACATAATTGTTTTAACACTTAGTGAAAATTTGGCTAAGTGTGGAATCTGTCATATCCTGATGCTATGTTTGCTTGATGCCCTAGGCAAATCCATGTTAGTTTTGGGGTGGAGATTAATCATTCCTTGTGGTATATGTTGTTTTCTATCCATCCATGACATCACTTGCTCATATGGCTTTATGTAGCTTATTTAATTCTTGCTCCCAAGTTGCTATAAAATATAACTGTCTGGTTTTTAACGTCATGATCAAAATGTTGTAGCTTGTTGCTATTGATCCATGCCTCCTATGGAGTGGCTCCAATGGAGTTGTTTGTTGTAGGATAAGTCTACTTCATGTCCATGCTTCTTGTCACCATGTTTGAGTGTTGTAGAGTATATATTTCTTGCTCCAAAGTTGCTATGTGGCTGTTAATTTCAGCTTTGCATTGTATCTTGTTTCGAGTGTATGTGTTGAACCGTTGCTCCGTTTTGAGCGTGCCCTACATGAAACTTTTGCGATTTTGCATGTAGATTCATAATATCATATTGTTAACATGTTTGGAGTATGTTTGCTTGATGTTTGGGTGCATCTTGCACCGTTTCCATGCTTATCTTGTTTTGCTCATATCTTCTAGACCGTAGCTCCGTTTTAAACAAACTTTATTTGAAACTTGACTAGAATTTCGTGTAGATCATCATGGTGCATGTTAACTTGCTTTTTAACAACTTTAACTTAAGGTTTGTCCAGATCTGGACCAATTTCAACATATGCATATGAGGACTTACCGGATTCGCTATATGTAGATTTCGGCCTCATTTAAACTTGTTGTCTTGTGTTGTTTTTGAGTGCTTCCTGCCTTGCCATGTTTTGCATCATATATAGACTTGTCTTCCTTCATACTTGCTTGAGCACATTGTCATGTTCTTGTGTTCTTTTTCTGTGCTTCCTACCTTGCCATGTATTGCATCATATATATACTTGTCATGCATCATAAGTGCATCATACTTGCATCATGTTGATTGTGCATTGCACCTTGTTTGATTTCGTGCCTCGTGTGTTCTTGTGTTGAGTAGAGCCGGAAGCCGAGACCGAGAACGAGAACGAGGTTACTACCGAGGTTGAGTACGAGGAGCCGTCTTACGATCCCATCGACGACTCGACAGACAAGATGACGTGACCCAGATATCATTACTATATTTGCATATTGCTAGAAGTCTCGCTCTTTAGCTTATTGCCTCGATGCCCATATTTGTTTTCAGCCTCCTATTGGAACCATGAATCTGTCTAACCACCCAACCTAGCAAACCTTTGTTTGGCTAAGTAAGCTTCGCTCAGCCCCACTTATAGCATTGCTAGTTGCAGGAGAAGATTTGAAGATTCTTGCTTCATGTTGAAGTTATTGTTGGGATATGACACTATATAAGCTCTTAAACTAAATCATCTATATATTGGTAATGGGTGGAAGGCTAAGCCTCTTGCTTGGTGATTTGTTCCACTCATGCCGCCCTAGGAACCGTATAAACCGGTGTTATGTTCCTTGATTATGCGTTCCTAACACGGTTGGGGTTATGGGACCCCTCGATAACCTGCTTAGCGCTAAAGCTTTTCCAGCAAGGCCCAACAATTGTACTCCTTTCGCCTAATAACTAAAACTTGCATAGGGATTTGCAAACCCGAGTTCTTAATCAACAACCCCCGGGCCAGTGCTCCACATGAGTGTTGGTCCAAACTGGGCAGACTGCGGGGCGACCACGAGGAAACTCGAGGATTGGTATATACCTGTAGGCTGACCTATCCGGTCGTGGCCTGAGACTAGATACGTGCGGCTACTGTCAGGGTGTCGGCACGCCGGGAGGTCTTGCTGGATTAGTTTTACCTATGTCGGTATATCTTGAGCGCAGGATTCCGAGAATACTCGGGCCTTCCCACCTTGGAGTTGCGACTCCGCAGATCATGAGCTTGTCATGGGCTAAGTTGGGACACCACTGCAGGGTTTTTAACTTTCGAAAGCCGTGCCCACGGTTATGTGGCAGATGGGAATTTGTTAATATCCGGTTGTAGAAAACTTGACACCATGTTCAGAACACACTACCAGCGTGAGTAACCGTGACGGTCATTTTTCGAAAGGGTTCGGGAAGTGAACACGGTGGGGTTATGATTGACGTGCTTAGATAGGATCACTTCGTGATCACCTTGTTGCTCGTGGCACTTCTCTTCTCGCTCTAAACACGTAAGCTAGTGTTAGTGCAGCTGCAACCTTTTACCTTTCTTCAGCCTTGTTCCTCACCCAAGGCTTAGATAGTTTTGCTACCCGGGAACGGGATTGCTGAGTCCTTCGTGGCTCACAGATTCTACACCACACCAAATGCAGGTACCATGGTGAACTACTCAGGTGACGGCACAGAGCTGTACTCGGAGTACGATGAAGAACGTAGTCGATACTATGTGCACTATCCCGATGATCAGTAGTGGTTTCTACTAGGGGCGATTCGGACCTCTGGCTTTATGTATTTGGTATCTTTCATTTGGATCTTCACCCGTAGTCGGGTTGTGATGTTATTTGGATGATGATTTGCTTATGTAATGTATTGTGTGACGTGGCGAGTGTAAGCCAACTATCCTTTTGCAATTTCATCCATATTTTTACATGAGTCGTGCAAAGATACCAAACTTGAGATCATTTCAGAATGGGCTTATACCTTTAAGTCGTGCCTCAACACGTAGGAGGTATAGTCCCATCCTGGGCATTACAATGATGGCATGCGTAAGGGGAACAAGAATGGAGTCTCAAGTGATGATTTCAGGACTCTGAAGCCACCAAAATGAGTGTAGAAGGCTTGGACGGAATATACAAGATGCTACTTCAGAAATTTCGTCCTAAGGCTATTATAGGTGTTGCGTCACCTTATTATTGGGCCTAGCCCATGTAATTTCGAAATACTTAAGTATACACTACAAAAAAATGACACATCCGTGACATTTTGGTGTGAACGAAACTTTTTTCTGTCATACTTATGACACTTCTATGACAATAATTGTGACAAAACACGGTATCATCATATATGTGGTGGGGTCCTACTTCTATGACAAAAAATCATGACAGAAAATGGGCTTTTCGTCCTAGGCGGGCCGGAGACGCAGCTGCATGACATTCTTTGGGTTGTCCATGATGGAAAAAACCATGGTATAAGCGAGGGCGAGGAAAATATCGGGGTGTTCCCAGTTACGGTGGGTGATCGGGGCCGAGCAATGCGCGTTTCTCTCGTACACGCATGCGCGTGGGTGCGAGGCGTTGGGCTCTAACTGAACCCGAGCGAGGCGTTGGGCTCTAACTGAACCCGAGCGATTGCACTATAGGCTACGCGTTACTGAACCCGAGAGATCGATCGATGACTGTTAACTGAACCCGATCGAACGATTCCTTCGCTACTGCTGCTAACTGAAGCCGATCGATGCTGCCTCTGCATGAACAGTGAGCGTTGCTGGGGGGTTTGGATGAACAGTTCCCGGTGGGGGTGGCTGAACAGGTCCTCGTGGTGTTGCCTCTGCATGAACAGGACCCCGTTCGATCGAGCCGGTTGGGGCTGCATGAACAGGACCCCGTGGAGGGATGCATGAATAGGACCACCCCGTGGAGGGCTGCATGAAAAGTAGACGGTGGAGGGTTGGATGAACAGGAGCCCGTGGAGGGGTGGTTGAACAGGAGCCCGTGGAGAGGGCTGGTTGAACAGTAGCCGGTGGAGTAGCGCGCGGTGGAGGCTGAACAGTCGAAGGTGGAGGCTGGAGGAGGTCGACGGTGGATGAACAGTAGCCCATGGAGGCTGGAGGGGGTCGACGGTGGTGATGAACAGTATCCCGTGGAGTCCCGTTTTGCGGTACGCCACACCCCTCCCGATGAAAAGGAGCCCCATTTCGACCGTAGCGCTCCAACACAAGTCCGTTTCCTCCATTTTGCGGTACGCCACACCCCTCCCGATCAACAGGACCCCCGTTTCGACCGTAGTGCTCCAACACAAGTCTGTTTCCTCTATTTTGCGGTACGCCACACCCCTCCCAATCAACAGGACCCCCGTTTTGGTCATAGGAGGTTCGTTTCCTCTGTTTTGCGCTACGCCAGACCCCTCCCGATGAACAGAATCCACTACTGGAAATAGGGAATTTGCCATCAGCCAGCTCTTTGCCATCTGCCAGAGGATGACAAAGAAAGTCTTTGCCATCTGCTTATAAAAAACAGATGGCAAAGAACTGATAGACGACAAAGAACATTGTTGCCATCAGCCAATTCTTTGCCATGTGCCAGTGCATGGCAAATAATCCTTGCCATCTGCCAACAGATGGCAAAGAGGTTGGCAAATCCTATGGCCGTCAGGGGTGTAACGGCGTACCAGCCCCACCGCTTTGCCATCTGCTGGCACATGGCAAAGAGATGGGGTTATTTTTTTCAGGTAAAAAAAACTGTGGCCTCTATCCCCTCCCTCTCTCCCCTCCTCTCCCTCTCTCCCACGCATCTCACCCGCCGCCGCCCCACCACCCCACCACCCCACCACCCCCCCGCCCCATCTTCTTCTCCCTACCCGATGCCGCCGCTGTCACGACCCCGATCCTAAGTCACACAGGTCTAGCCTATAACACACCATATCACATTGCGGCCTCACGCACGGTATCCCCACGGGTGCCACCTTACCTGGCCCGTGACCGTTTGCGCATTTTGGCACACGTATATGATAGTGCCGCTAGCATCCATATGACAGAGAACCCGGGCCGACATGACCAGTTATAAACCAAAAGTGGCACTAAATTACAGAGACAGGCATACATGACCCAGCAACGAACGTGTCGGTCATCAACGTATGAACCCAAGTCGTAGCAAGCTACAAGGACTTAAAGGAACAACGCGTGACATTTCCCTTAAGGGACAGACACAGGAACGAAGAAGGACACATGCCGGCCAGCCTAAGTGTTCCGGAGCAGTAGCAAGCTACCAAGGCTCAGTGGAAGCACTAGGAGAAATTTCCCTATAAAATAGGCTACCAAGGGTAAACAACTAGGTGTCGGATCCCACACATAGCAATACACATTACACGTACGCATAACATGCAGGTATGTGCTATACGACATGGCATCACAACTTAACTCAACAACTCATATAGATAAAGGCTCAGAAGAGCCATCATAGCATTTATTACAAACAGAGGTCACATGACCCATCATACAGAGCATACAGGCAACGGAAGCATAACATGTCTGAGTACAGACAACTACAAATGAAAAAGGCTGAGAAGCCTGACTATCTACAAGATCCTACAAGGGTACAAGATCGTAGCTGAGGTAACAAGCTAAACGTCGAAGTCCACGCGGAACCACTAGCGAGACTGAGGTCTCTCTGCAAAAACATAAATTAAGCAAAAGTGAGTACAAAGGTACTCACCAAGACTTACATCAGAACTAGCTACATATGCATCAGTATCAACAAAGGGGGTGGTGGAGTTTGACTGCAGTAAGCCAGCTTTGACTCGGTGGCTATCCTAAACTACGACTGCAAGCAATTCTTTTGAGGTGGCGCACACGAGTCCACATATTCACCAATCAATACACCACTATGGATCCGCTCCCGTAACCCTACGAGAAGGCCATCTATAGCACTCACGCTTATCTTGCGTGTTTTAGAGTATCCACTTTCACTTGTCTATGAACTGTAGAGGCAACCCAGAAGTCCATTTCCGCGGACACGGCTATTCGAATAGATTATATATATAACCCTGCGGGGGTGTACTTCTTCACACACGCTCTCACCACTTACCGCCGTTTACACGACATGTACTCGGCAACCGTCAAGCGGAGGCCCAGCGAGGGTGTCGGCCACAACCTGACTAACCACACAAGTCTCTCGTCCAGGTTTATCGCCTATTTGGGTTCCATCCGGCGGGAGATCCGGTCGGGGTGTCGCTCACGGCCCCTAATGATGTGTACAGGGTTCCCGCATCACCAAACGGGCAATCGGTACACCGTGCCACGTACCTGCCGCGTCACAGCCCACCCCGAGGGTCAGCGCTGCGCACGACCTCCAGTAAACTACAAACACCAGAAACTAGTTGCAACTCCTAGACAGAGATCATGTTGATTAATAAGTCGAGAGAGTCAATTAAGGATCCCAATGTGTGGTAGTAGCTGTTTCATGGACCAACCAACACAGAATTCAGTTCCTGAGGACGGCTGCAATGAGACAACCCACCATGTACTCCTACATGGCCTTTCATCGCTACCTTTACGAAATCGTGTTCACACACTTAGCTCGCACACAGTAGGACATGTTCATCACCCTTCCAATTCATCCCCGATGACTCAGACCTGACACAACTCTAAGCAATAGCAGGCATAACCAGAAAGCATGAATGAGTAGGCACAACATGGCTCAAACAACTCCTACTCATACTAGTGGGTTTCAACTATTTACTGTGGCAATGACAGGTCATGCAATGGAGAGGGGTTCAACTACCGCAGCAGGTAACAGTTGAAGAGTTGTTGTCCTAATGCATTAAAAGAGAGCAAGAGCGAGAGAGTGGGATTGTATCGGAATGCTCAATGGGGTTTTGCTTGCCTGGCACTTCTGAAGATAACATTGGGTCTTCATCCGTGTCATCGATCACATCGTCGGAACGTCGTCTACTGAGAGGGAACAAACACCGGCAACAAAGAAAGAACACAATCAATGCAATGCACAATATGATGCATGATCATGACATGGCATTATGTTATGAATTGAGCTAATGCAACTAGCAACGCAATTAAATGAAGTTGGTTTGAACCCAAGATTCAAATTCAAACTCCATATGTGGTTATTTAATTATCATTTAATTGATTTGACCTGATCAGCAGGTTTAACTTCTTCAAACATGCATGAAAATGCCATAAACAGATTCCTTGAATTTTTCTGATCAATTTTCATATATAAATTATTTTCATCTGAGCTATAGTTTATTTTCTATTATTTTTAGATGTTTTGGCTATTTTCTGAAATAAATAAATCATTTATGATTTATTTAAAATTCCAGAAAACACTTATTGCGTCAGCACTAGGTCATGTTGACATCAGCAAGTCAACAGGGGCTGGTCCAGTCAAACCTGACCAGTGTGGCCCACTGGTCAGTGACACAACTAACTAAACTAACTTATTTAATACTAACCTAGTTTAATTAGCCGGGCGGGGCCCACATGTCAGTGAGTCACAGGGTTAACTAATTACAAATTAGCACTAACCTAAAATTAGCAGGGCACTGGGCCCACCTGTCACTGACTAACCTAACTAACTAGACTAATTAACAATTAACTTAATTATCTTAGCTAATTAGAGGCGGAGGGGGCCCACGCGTCAGTGACCCAGGGGGTCAACTGGGTCAGCCCGGGTCAAACTCGCCGGAGTTGACCCGTGGCTCGTCGCCGGCGGAGCCAGAGACAGCGGAGGGCGTCGGGTTTCGCCCTCAGGCGACCAAACGAGCGGCGGAAGGGCTCTACGTGGAGCTGGGACCCGCCCGCATCCATTTATGCCATCGGGAGGGGCTGGGGTGGCCGGAGCTCGTCGGAAACGAGCTCGCGGCGGCGCCGGAGTTCGGGCACCGACGGAATAGGTGCTACGGGGCATGGGGAGGTGAGCTAAGTTGTGCTACGTGCTCGTGGAGAAGCGCTGAGCACGCCGGTGTGCTTGTGGGTGACGGGCATGAGCTCTAGGTGCAGCGGCGACATGACCGGCGGTGGTGAGCTCACGGGTCCGGCGGGCAGCTAGCTAGGGGGCGAGATCGAGGGCAAGGAGTGTGGGGAAGGGAAAAGGAGCTCGCGGCGGGTCCAGCGGTGGCATCATCGAGCTCGAGGAGGGGCTGGTGAGGACGTGCAGTCGCCGGCGATCTCGGTATGCCGTGGTTGAGGAAGACGATGAGGAGAGCATTCGGGGCATCTAGCGGCACGTGAGTCGTCGGGGAGACGTAGGAGAGGGTGGCGGAGCTCTGGAACACGGTGGTGAGGCGAGGAGGTGACGGTGGCCGCGGTGGTTCAGGACGGCGGCGACGAGCTCCGCTCGGTGGCTGCGCGCGAGAGAACAGAGGGGAGGTAGAGAGAGCAGCGAGTGAGGGGAAGGGGAGAGAAGTCTTTGGGCGTCTGTGTGGCGTCGTCAGGGAGGGCCAGGGCTAGCAGGCAGGGTGGAGGTGGCGCTGCGCGCGTCGGGCACACGCCCTCCTGCCTACTGGCAGGAGGTTGAAGATGGTGCGATGGCTGGTGGGCTGGGCCGGCCACTTGGGCCGCCAGGTGGGCTGCACAGGTAAAACTCTCCCTCTCTGCTTTCTATTTTAATTTCTGTTTTCTATTTGTTTTGCTCTATTTTGATTTAGTAGTAATACTAAACCATTTTGTTGCTTCTGAAATTTTTTGTGGATGCTAAATGGATTATTCCAAAACTCCACAAAATGTTTTCAGAATAATTGGAGCATTAAAAATAATTATAGGATTTATTTGCTCCAACTCAAATACATTAGTGAATTAAATCAAAGCCCCAAACAATTCCCCATAAATGTTCAATATTTTTGGTTTGGACCAAAACCCTTGCCAAAATTATCAAACATTACTGAAGGCAATTTTTGGGTTCATTGAAAATATTTTTAGGTTAAACCTAATTGCTTTGATTTGGTGCTAGGGTTTAGTCATCCCCATTTCAAGTTTAACAAAATTTTAAACATGATGCACAGGCAAAAACTATCCTAGGGCAAAGTAAAGCTAGGGATGTGACAACTCACCCCCACTAAACAAGAATCTCGTCCCGAGATTCATGCGTAGTGTAAGAAATCAGAGGGGACACTAACTAACACAATCTTCTCTATCCAGTTTTCCTCCTCGAAATTGTTGATTCAAAGCATCATGTAGACCTTGGCATCTTTGAATTCAAAGCTTCATCTAACACGACAACAAAAGAACGTGAATTCTACAGGATTTGATCTTCTCGAAGATCGAGCAATTCAAGATCAACTCATGGATTGAGACGTCGAAACATCTCTTGAGCTGAGACACGGGACACACATCCAAAGGGATGGAGTGAAACAAACGATGAAGATTCACCTAGTGGCAATAATTCCACTCCTAAGAAGAGTGTGATCGAGGTCACTAGACGGGGCACCTTAGAGAAGGTGACTCATAGAGTTATTCCCTTAAGTGGCAAAAAGAATTACTTTTGATATAGAGGTCATTGAAATTCCCTATACCAGCCTAAGGCAACACAATCGATCGTTTGACGGAGTTCGAGAGAATGACATTCTCGGCCAAAATGGATGATGTGGACTACCTTGTTGAAGACAACACAAGGGATGATTTTGCTTATCACCAGAGATGGATGGGACCCATGGCAAAATGGCACATTGGCGGTGCAGGCTGGCAACAAAATGCAAATGTTGGGAATGATTTTGGTAACTGGGGTGAATCCCAACAGTAGAGAGTAAATCTACTCTTTGAGAGGTTATAGCATAACCAAGAACACGGGGAGCAATCCCGGTTAGTGTCGAGGATAACACCTAGTGCTTGTGCGTGCTCTCAAGAACTTGAGTATTCCCATAATCATCAAGGTTTTACCAATATCCGTGTCAAGGATCCTGGCAACACCACATACTACCATGATGAATAGCGATGGACAATGCAGATGCAAAGGAAGATAACACTTCCTCAGATTTCACCCTAGCGGAGTCAAGGGCAAAACCTGGATGATCGACCGAGAGACATTTAGCAGGAGGTTGAAGACGGTACGGCGGCTGGTGGGCTGGGCCGGCCACTTGGGCCGCCAGGTGGGCTGTACAGTTAAAACTCTCCCTCTCTGCTTTCTATTTTAATTTCTGTTTTCTATTTGTTTTGCTCTATTTTGATTTAGTACTAATACTAAACCATTTTGTTGCTTCTGAAATTATTTGTGGATGCTAAATGGATTATTCCAAAACTCCACAAAATGTTTTCAGAATAATTGGAGCATTACAAATAATTATAGTATTTATTTGCTCCAACTCAAATACATTAGTGAATTAAATCAAAGCCCCAAACAATTCCCCATAAATGTTCAATATTTTTGGTTTGGACCAAAACCCTTGCCAAAATTATCAAACATTACTGAAGGCAATTTTTGGGTTCATTGAAAATATTTTTAGGTTAAACCTAATTGCTTTGATTTGGTGCTAGGGTTTAGTCATCCCCATTTCAAGTTTAACAATATTTTAAACATGATGCACGGGCAAAAACTATCCTAGGGCAAAGTAAAGCTAGGGATGTGACAGCCGCCCCCGCCTCATCTTATTCTCCCCACCCGATGCGCCGCCGCCGCCCCAATATCCCGCTTAGCCCCCGTCATCTACCCCTCCCATTACCTTCCCTCCCTCGCGGGGCGCTCCCGAATCGAGCAGGTGACATGGTGGCGCTGCCGGATCGAGCAGGTGAAGGGGTGGGGATCCCAGATCCACGACGAGCCACATCTGGCTCGTCCTCCTCAAGGGACACATCTTGTCGTGACCAAGAGAGGCTCCTGGACCTGCGCTCCCGCGGCCGACGGCGGTCGCGGTGACGGAGGTGCTCGAGTTGGACGATGCCGCCGTCGCCCAATACCCTGCCTTCTCCACACTCGAGCGCCGGAATACTAGGAGGGGGCGGCCGCCACGTTCCACCAAGAGAGGAGGTGGTGGCACCGATAGGATTCTCCTGCATGCACATCCAGGTACACATGCAAGTCGTCCAGATTTGCAGCAGATCACAGTGCGTGCTGCACTTCACTGATGGTTGTTTTACCCTGAAATGAATACTGACACACAACCTCAAATCAAGCAGCTTTGGACTTGTGGCAACCAACACACATGCACACAACAACCCCATCAAACGCAGTGATATTTATTACCACTAAATATACATAGCTTCATTTGGTTTGTTCAAATCATATGCAAACAATAACAGAGTTATGCCATGATGGGAGATAAATAACTAAAATTTAGGGATATTACACAACTTATCGGCGCTTCCCCGGCAGTTTGAGTTGCAGACTGAATCTGTTACATGTTGGTGGCTGGCCATTTGAGTTGCAGAGTTGCAGTGAATCGCATGATTGGACAGCCGTGTAGCTCTCCACATGAATCTACGGGCTGCTACACAACATGAATACATGAGCATGTTCTTACAGTTTCAGTATGAATAGTGTAGGACATATTTAAGATAACCACACCATTTGCATTACCATTGGATAAGGCAGCTAGTTTTCGTTGGCCAGTCTCTCCGTCAGACTCCTTAATCGCTCATTGATTTCCCTGAGTCGCTCAAGACTTTCTTCCCTCTCCATCCTTTCTTTTGAGATGGTCTCTTCCCACTCCTTGTCATCCTTAAACATGGATTCTTCCATGACTCTGCTTACATGGATTTCACGGTTGCGATGCAAGTCGACTACATTTTCAATACAAGACTCCAGAGCCTTCACCCAACCTAGGGCTGCTCTGAAACAATTAATTTTGATCAGCATGTACACATGCAAGTCGTCCGGTTACAGGTACTGATATTTCCCCTCCCCATACACATCCTTTGCTCCTCCTCCTCCTCCTCTTCCAGATGCTAGTTTGGTTTCGTGGTCCCCGGCCACCATATTCATCTGATTCTCCCATACGGCTTTTGGCTGGGGTGTTACTGTACTGATCCATATGCACGCCGCGCGTGAATCTGTTGCTGTGCACAGAGGAAGTTCTCGTTGATCCTGCCCGCCCGTGAAGTTCTCGTATATGATTTACTAGGAATTTTTGAAATTGCTATTGGACTGGCCCAAAATAGACAAAATTTCAGCACTTCATATACTATGAAGAATGATGGATTATAATCATGGGAATCCTTCTGCTCTGTTGATTGTTTGAGTTGTCTGATTGAACTATATAGACATTGAGTTGTGGCACTTTCTTGCGAGACCACATCGATGCTAGTAGTCCGCAGACACCGATCGATCATGTGGTGTTGTGGTACGACTCCTTTTTTGCATTTGCAAATGGTGCGAACACGTAGCCCTTGACCAAAAACAAGAGGAGAGGTTTCTCAAAAATCAAAGGAAGGGAAAAAGAAACATAGAGGAGAGGAGAGGAGCGTGTGGGTTTTGGCAGCCGAGCGAACTGAGGTGTCGATTTGATCTAGCGAGTTTCGGATTCGATTAGGGGGTTTTAGATGCGTCGCGGTAGGTAAGCTGTGCTTGTGCACACATTCTAATCACAACAAACTGATACCATGTACAACTCGATGCAAGCATGACACAGTTTAGGAAATAAACAGTTAGGTGGATGGATACTGGTTTGGCAGTAGAACAGACGGTATACTAGTTCATCCGAAGACGACAAGAGAATATTCTTTTCTTGGTTGCTGTCAAGTTCCATGCGAAACTATATTCTGAACTTCACTGTATTGTTGGTTTGCTTGTATCCAGACGCTAGAATGAGCCGATGGATCTCCATTGTAGTTTCTCACCATACTCTAGTGCATACAATTATGTTTCTAATTACTACTGGTAGTGTTCTTCTGCAAACATGCTGAATGCATATGTTGGGTTTCTTTACCCATCACATTATCAGGATCGAAGCATTAAGATACATTTCAAAGTTCATGATTGTTTTTACAGTCAGTACTAAATACATGATCACTTCCTTTTATGATTTAGTAACTATTTTATATATGAATTATTTATGTGTAATAGTGAATGTATTTTAGAATACTGAATCCGTGTACTGACATTCCTTTCTGAAACTTACAGGGACAATCTTGATGTTTATGCAAGTGAGCATCAGGCAAATTCATGTTGGGGTATTGCTCCATATACATATTCATGCAAACATTTATGATCCCCGGAACAATATTTATGTATTTACTTGCTGGAGCGCTTTTCGGGGTGATTAAAGGGGGCGTTTTGGTCGTCTTCACTACCACAGCTGGGGCATCATCTTGTTATTTTCTCTCCAAGTTGATTGGCAGACCTTTGGTTTGCTGGTTGTGGCCTGAAAGATTGAGATATTTCCAGTCAGAGGTAATCTTCGGCTTTTAATAACAAACTGCTTACTGTATCTGCACTAGCAATCTTTTTCTTGAAAACTTTCCCCCAACTGATGAGAGCTTTCATGTTCTTTATTTCATATAACTAATACTTTTGATTCTTTTGCAGATTGCAAAGAGGAAAGACAAGCTGTTGAACTACATGCTTTTTCTGAGAATAACACCAACTCTGCCCAATACTTTCATAAATATGGCATCGCCTATTGTCGACATACATTTCCATATTTTCTTTGCTGCAACACTAATTGGACTCATCCCAGCATCTTATATTACTGTAAAGGTAAATACCAACGCGTGCAGTGATCTTATATTTTTGCTCAGTTTTGTCTGGAACAATGCAATTTACCTGAACCAGGATCCATGTTATACGTGAAGCTCTTAAACCCGCCGCCCCACCCACCACCTCGCCGCCCCACCCACCACCCCGCCGCCCCACCACCCCACCACCCTCGAGCTCGCCGTTTCTCGCCGACCGGAGCCCAGCTGCCCCGCCCCTCCTTCCCGCCCTCCTGGATCCAGCCGTGTGGACGCGCTCCCCTGCGTGCGCCCCTGCTCTGCGCGGGCTTGGCTGCAC
>LR738715.1:388795262-388856782 GCA_902687465.1 Secale cereale | reverse complement strand
CGGATGCCTTGTATTGATGTTGTTGTATTCATGTGACTTGTATGTATTGTTGTATCCCCCATGTATGTGTGTAATGGTACGATGTAATGGTATCCATCTTGCTAAGCGCCCGAAATGCGGTTGTGCCCCAATCACGTAAGTGTCACGTGATCGGGATAGAATCGCATCTTGGGTCTGACACCCCCCCCCCCCCGGCACCCATTCGATTCCCCATTTGTACTCCGTGGGCACGAAAACTACCTCTCCACCAGCAGCAAAACCCCGGTGTCCTCCGTCCGCCACCCCATTCCACCTATCAACCGCCGCCCTCCTCCATCACGTCGAAGCCGATACCCCGACATCGTCGTCCACCGCAACCTCAACCGCAACGCCCTCCACGGCTTGTAGTTGAAGCCGAGGCCGAGCCGTCCGTACCCGAGCCAGTTCAACCACGCCGTCCTGTGCCTCACCGCTACCGCTCCAACTTCGCCACCCTCCACCGCACCGGAGCTGTTCCTTGATACGTCTCCAACGTATCTATACTTTTTGATTGTTCCATGCTATTATTTATGAAGTCTTGGATGTTTAATGGGATTTATCATTCACTTTTATATGATTTTTGGAACTAACCTACTAACCCAAAGGACCACTCCAGATTGTTGTTTTTTTCCTGTTTCACGGTTTTGCAGAAAAAGAATATCAAACGGAGTCCAAACGGATTGATATTTTTGGATAAAATCACGCACGAAGAACTTGAGAACCACATCAGAAGAGCCACGTGGGGTCTATGAGGGTGGGGGGCGCGCCCCCCTTCCCAGGGCGCGCCCCCTGCCTCGTGGAGCCCCCATGACTCCCCCGGTGCCCTCCTTCTTCCTATATAAGTCTACGTACCCCCAGAAACTTCGTGAATAGAGAGAAAACCCTAATTCCACCACTGTACCTTCTGTTCCCATGGAGATCCCATCTTGCAGCATGTTCCGAAGCTCCACCGGAGGGGGATCTATCACGGAGGCCTTCATCATCATCATCATCACCCTCACCATGAGTTGTGAGTAGTTTACCACAGACATTAGGGTCCATCGCAAGTATCTAGATGGCTTCTTCTCTCTCTCTGGATCTCAATACAAAGTTCTCCTTAGTCTTCGAGGAGATCTAATCGATGTAATCTCTTTTTGCGGTGTGTTTGTCGAGATCCGATGAATTGTGAGTTTATGATCAAGGTTATCTATGAAAGATATTTGGTTCTTCTCTGAACTTTTTATGTGTGCTCATAATATCCTTGAAAGTCTCTTCGAATTATTGGTTTGGTTTGGCCTACTTGATATATAGTTCTTGCACTGGGAGAAGTGCTTGGCTTTGGGTTCAATCTTACGGTGTCCTTTCCCAGTGACAGTAGGGGCAGCAAGGCAAGTATTGTATTGTTGCCATCGACGATAAAAAGATGGGGTTTATATCATATTGCTTGAGTTTATCACTCTACATCATGTCATCTTGCTTAAGGCGTTACTCTGTTCTTATGAACTCAATACACTAGATGCATGCTGGATAGCGGTCGATGTGTGGAGTAATAGTAGTAGATGCAGGCAGGAGTCGGTCTACTTGTCTCGGACGTGATGCCTATATACAATGATCATGCCTAGATAGTCTCATAATTATTTGCTTTTCTATCAATTGCTCGACAGTAATCTGTTTACCCACCGTAGAATATCGCTATCATGAGAGAAGCCACTAGAGAAAACTATGGCCCCCGGGTCTATTCTCACCATATCAATCTACATCTGCTTTACTTTTACCGCTTTTATTTGTTGTTCTTATAAACCAAAAATACAAAAATATAAACTATCATCTCTATCAGATCTCACTTTCGTAAGTGACCGTAAAGGGATTGACAACACCTTATCGCGTTGGCTGCGAAGTTCTTATTTGTTTGTGCGGGTGCGAGTGACTCGTGCGTGGTCTCCTACTGGATTGATACCTTGGTTCTCAAAAACTAAGGGAAATACTTACGCTACTGTGCTGCATATCCCTTTCCTTTTCGAGGGAATACTATGCAAGCTCAAGAGGTAGCAAGAAGAATTTCTAGCACCGTTGCCTGGGAGGCTTACGCAAAAGTCATATACCAAGTACATATCACAAACCTTTATCCTTCGCATTACATTTATTTGCCTCTCGTCTTCCTCTCCCCCACTTCACCCTTGTCATTTTATTTGCCCTTCTTCCGCCGTGTGTTTATCGTCCGCTTACTTCTTGTTTCCTTGTGTGTGTTGGATTGCTTGCTTGCTTGTCATTATGGCTAGTCCCTTATCCGCTCCTTTGTCTCCCGAGTTTGAAGTCCTTCACTTCAAGCAAAAGCAAGGAGAAAACTTAAAAGATGTTTGGTTTAGGATGATGGAATCTTATCGTAAGTGCACCTTAGAGGTGAATTTTAGAATCTTGCTTCGCAATTTTTATGTTGGATTGAATATGTCTCATAGACAACTGTTGGATTGCATTGCCAAAGGGAATTTTATCGAAGTTTATCCTAGTATCGCACATGAAATTGTAGAGGAAATAGTGGGAACACTACCTCCCCAAAAGGAGTCAAATTCAACCCCGGAAGGGACGCAAGTTTTTGAGAAAATTTGCCAAGTAACAAAAATATTATAAAAATCTCTTGAACCTCTTAAAAGTGTTAGTGAGAATCTCCACCGCATGAATATGTTGATTACTCTTTGTAACAAGAGGTTGGATGCTTTGGATCTTAAGATTTCTGAATATGAAGGGAAACGTAAAGAACCTCCCGGATTCGAGCTTGACACCATTAAAAAGGTAAAGATCAAATATGGCAATACCTAGATCTATCTTGTATCGTGCCTAGCTAGGGGCGTAAAACGATAGCGCTTATTGGGAGGCAACCCAAATTTTTGTTTTTTTTGTTTTTGTTGCTGTTAGGGAATAAATATTGCATCTAGCCTCTGATTAGATGTGGTTTCTTGTTTTGTTTAGTGTTTGTGCCAAGTAGAACCTTTGGGAAGACTTGTGTAAAGTTTATATGATCTTGCTGTGAAAAATAGAATCATTAGCGCTCGCTAAAGTAGTATTCAGATTTTACTAGAGCGCGCTTTTTAGCTGATTCTTTTTGCAAATGATTGGTACACAAATTCCGCAAATTTACCAATTTAGTTTGAATTTTTTGGAGTTCAAGAAGTTGGCGAAACCTGCATATTACTACAGACTGTTCTGTTTTTGACAGATTCTGTTTTTCGTGTGTTGTTTGCTTATTCCGATGCATCTATGACTAGTATTGGAGGATATAAACCATAGAGAAGTTGGAATACAGTACATTGAACACCAATATAAACAAATAATGAATTCATTGATGTACCTTTGAGTAGTGGTTTTCTTTCTTATAGTAACGGAGCTCACGAGAAGTTTTGTCTAAGTTTTGTGTTGTGAAGTTTTCAAGTTTTGAGTATTGCTTTTATGGACTATGGAACAAGGAGTAGCAAAGGCATAAGCTTGGGGATGCCCATGGCACCCCAAGTAAATTCAAGAAAATCAAAAGCCTAAGCTTGGGGATGCCCCGGGAAGGCATCCCCTCTTTCCTCTTCATCCATCGGTAACTATACTTGGAGCTATATTTTTATTTGCAACATGATATGTGTTTTGCTTGGAGCGTCTTGTATAATTTGAGTCTTTGCTTGTTAGTTTGCTACAATCATCCTTGCTGGACACACCTATTTGAGAGAGTTAAATATGGCCTAGAAATTATTATAACACTCTATGTGCTTCACTTATATCTTTTGAGTTGAATAGTTTTTGCTCTAGTGCTTCACATATATCTTTTAGAGCACGGTGGTGGTAATATTTTGTAGAAATTGTTGAACTCTCATGCTTCACTTATATCCTTTTGGGAGTCTATTAAAACAGCATGGTAATGTTTTTAGGCTAAAGAAACTAGTCTTCACATGGTAAACATACAATGTCAATGTAGTAAAAACAATCACACTAAGTGCATTGAATAGAATGAGATGTTGGATGCTTGATAATTGTTTTGAGACATGAGGATAGTGATATTATAGTCATGCTAGTGGAGTTATTATGAAATTGAGAAATACTTGTGTTAAGGTTAGTGATTCCCGTATCATGCACGTATGGTGAACCGCTATGTGACGGAGTTAGAGCATGAGGTATTTGTAGAGTGCCAACCTTTGTGTGGAGGCCGGGGGCGCGCGATGGTTAACTCCTACTAACCTCCCCCCTAGGAGCATGCGTTGATTGCTTTGTTTTGATGACTCATAAATTTTTGCAATAAGTATATGAGTTCTTATGACTAATGTTGAGTCCATGGATTATACGCACTCTCACCCTTCCACCATTGCTAGCCTCTCTTGTACCGTGCAACTTTCGCCGGTGCCATAAACCCACTATATATCCTTCCTCAAAACAGCCACCATATTGTTCCTCAAAACAGCCACCATACCTACCTATCATGGCATTTCCATAGCCATTCCGAGATATATTGCCATGCAACTTTCCACCGTTCCGTTCATATGACGCACATCATATTGTCATATTGCCATTGCATGATCATGTAGTTGACATCGTATTTGTGGCAAAGCCACCATGCATAATTTTTATACATGTCACTCTTGTTTCATTGCACATACCGGTACACCGCTGGAGGCATTCATATAGAGTCATACTTTGTTGTTGTAGTATCGAGTTGTAATATCGTGTTGTAATGAAAGTGTGATGATCATCATTATTAGAGCATTGTCCCATGGGAGGAAATGCTAAATCAACAAAGCCCCTCCGCAAAAAAAAAGAAAAAATAAAGGCCAAAGAAAAAAAGAAAAAAGAAAAAAAGAAAAAAAAGGGAAAAAAGAAAAGAAAAAGGGACAATTGCTACTATCTTCTTTTCCACACTTGTGCTTCAAAGTAGCACCATGTTCTTCATTGTAGAGAGTCTCATGCTTAGTCATTTTCATATACTAATGGGAATTTTTCATTGTAGAACTTAGCTTGTATATTCCAACGATGGGCTTCCTCAAATGCCCTAAGTCTTCGTGAGCAAGCAAGTTGGATGCACACCCACTAGTTTCTTTTGTTGAGCTTTCATTCATATTTAGCTCTAGTGCATCTGTTGCATGGCAATCCCTACTCACTCACATTGATATCTATTAATGGGCATTTCCATAGTCCATTGATACGCCTAGTTGATGTGAGACTATCTCCCTCCTTTTTGTCTTCTCCACAACCACCTCTATTCCACCTATAGTGTTATATCCATGGCTCACGCTCATGTATTTTCGTGAAAGTTGAAAGGTTTGAAAAGATAGAGTATGAAAACAAGTGCTTGGCTGAAATCGGGGTTGTGCATGATATGAATATTTTGTGTGATAACAAGGGGGCCTAACCAACACTATATGATTGTGTAGGGATAACTTTCTTTAGCCTTAGTATTTTGAGAAGACATGATTGCTTTGTTAGTATGCACGAAGTATTATTGTTTTTTATGTCAATATAGACTTTTATCTTGAATCTTTCAGATCTGAACATTCATGCCACAATTAAGAGAATTACATTGAAAAACTATATTGGTTAGCATTCCACATCAAAAATTCTTTCTTTATCATTTACCTACTCGAGGACGAGCAGGAATTAAGCTTGGGGATGCTTGATACGTCTCCAACGTATCTATAATTTTTGATTGTTCCATGCTATTATTTATTAAGTCTTGGATGTTTAATGGGCTTTATCATTCACTTTTATATCATTTTTGGGACTAACCTACTAACCCAAAGGCCTAGTCCAGATTGTTGTTTTTTGCCTGTTTCAGGGTTTTGCAGAAAAATAATATCAAACGGAGTCCAAATGGAATGAAACCTTCGCGAGAGATATTTTTGGAGAAAATCACGCACGAAGAACTTGAGAACCACGTCAGAAGAGCCACGTGGGGCCCACAAGGGTGGGGGGTGCGCCCCCTTCCTAGGGCGCGCCCCCTGCCTCGTGGAGCCCCCGTGACTCCCCCGGTGCCCTCCTTCTTCCTATATAAGTCTACATACCCCAGAAACTCCGTGAATAGAGAGAAAACCCTAATTCCACCACCGTACCTTTTGTTCCCGTGGAGATCCCATCTTGGATCCTGTTTCGGAGGTCCACCGAAGGGGGATCTATCATGGAGGCCTTCATCATCATCATCATCACCCTCACCATGAGTTGTGAGTAGTTTACCATAGACCTTCGGGTCCATAGCTAGTATCTAGATGGCTTCTTCTCTCTCTCTGGATCTCAATACAAAGTTCTCCTTAGTCTTCGAGGAGATCTATTCGATGTAATCTTTTTTTGCGGTGTGTTTGTCGAGATCTGATGAATTGTGAGTTTATGATCAAGGTTATCTATGAGAGATATTAGGTTCTTCTCTGAACTTTTTATGTGTGCTCATAATCCTTGCAAGTCACTTCGAATTATTGGTTTGGTTTGGCCTACTAGATCTATAGTTCTTGCAATGGGAGAAGTGCTTGGCTTTGGATTCAATCTTGCGGTGTCCTTTACCAGTGATAGTAGGGGCAGCAAGGCACGTATTGTATTGTTGCCATCGAGGATAAAAAGATGGGGTTTATATCATATTGCTTGAGTTTATCCCTCTACATCATGTCATCTAGCTTAAGGCGTTACTCTGTTCTTATGAACTCAATACTCTAGATGCATGCTGGATAGCGGTCGATGTGTGGAGTAATAGTAGTAGATGCAGGTAGGAGTCGGTCTACTTGTCTCGGACGTGATGCCTATATACAATGATCATGCCTAGATAGTCTCATAATTATTTGTTTTTCTATCAGTTGCTCGACAGTAATCTGTTTACCCGCCATAGAATATCGCTATCATGAGAGAAGCCACTAGAGAAAACTATGGCCCCGGGGTCTATTCTCAACATATCAATCTACATCTACTTTACTTTTACCGCTTTTATTTTCTTTTCTTATAAACTAAAAATACCAAAAATATAAACTATCACTCTTTCAGATCTCACTTTCGTAAGTGACCATAAAGGGATTGACAACCCCTTATCGCGTTGGCTGCGAAGTTCTTATTTGTTTGTGCAGGTGCGAGGGACTCGCGCGTGGTCTCCTACTGGATTGATACCTTGGTTGTCAAAAACTGAGGGAAATACTTACGCTACTGTGTTGCATTTCCCTTTCCTCTTCGAGGGAATACAACACAAGCTCAAGAGGTAGCAAGAAGAATTTCTGGCGCCGTTGCCGGGGAGGCTTATGCAAAAGTCAGGGCACTGGCCGAGCCAGTGACAAGCTCAGCAAAGAGAGGCATCACGTGGAAGCCAACTAAAAAGCCATGATGGTGGCGAAACAGCCCGCCTCCCACCAGGCTCTCAGGTCCTAGATGATCATCCTCACCACTCCAGCCAGATGTCTAGCTTGTATTGCTTCCAATTTGGTTAAATTGCATCTACTTAGCTTACACATTATACCTTTAAATATGACATGCCTTTCTGTTTTTTGGTACATACTAGTACATCTCTGTATTAACCATGTTCTTACATTAAACTAATGTTCTTGTGTATCCCTCATCAATCACTTATGATGAGGCAGTCAGGCAAGTCGATTACTCCTCATTTAAAGAATGCAGCGTCAGCCTCCCGACATGATTCTCAAGAAACAACAAGGCTAGATGAAAATAGTGAACGTAGCTCTGTAGTTGATTACCACATTTCCCCTACACTAGCATCGCAGGTGCTTGCTCTAACTTGGCAACGTTATATGTGGTTGCATGTTGCATATGGTGTCTAGATTGTAATTTTTCCAATCTGGTTAAACTGCATGTGCTATTCTGCTTAGCTTATACATTATACATGTTAATGTGACATGTAATTGTTCCAGCTCCACTCAATGATACTTGTCCTCTACCAGCATATCATGTGTATACAACTCTGCTCTGTGACTCAAGGACCAAACCTATTTTGACTCACACTCTAGAAGATCCCTTCTTGGAAATTGATGTCAAAGGGGGAGAGAGAGTTCACATCAAAGCTTCAGGGAGAGAGAGCTCAAAGCTTAAGGGAGAAAAATCATGTGCCCCAGATGCTTGGTGTTCAAGAGGAGAGTAGTTACATGTCTTTATGATGGGAAAGACATGTCTATGTTATTGATCTGATCTGTTTTGCTCTGATTATGTTTCCCTACTTTCTTCCATTATCAAATATAAGATTTAGGGGGAGAAAGACTGTTAGGGAAGGAAGTCTTTGAATTAATTGCATATCTTTTACCTTTGGGAACATGTGTGTATTCAAGAGTACCTAGTACTCACTCTCTACATGTTATCCCAATCTTGGTACCCTTGTGGCTCTTTTGTTACTCTGTCTAGTAGATGTACATGTGTTATCTAACCTTGTTTACTCACCATCTTCATCGCTGCCGCCATATACCATCACCAAATATCTGCTGCCAATCCGAGTCCATATACGCCACCACATATCCAGCGCCATCACACCAATCCGAGTCCACCTCCAACATACATCCGCCACCAGTCTGAGTTCCACCATATACATATCTGCACCAGTCTGAGTTCCACTAGATTCATCTCCGCCACTAGTTCTATTCCGACTCTAGTATTTGTTCCTTTGTTTTTGAGTTTGATATCATGTGATACAACGTGTCGTGGCCAAGTTGGATTTCCCAACTTCTGATCCACCCACAGAACAAAAATAGTTCCAGTTTAAAAAAACTAAGTCTCAAAAATTTTGGCTAGGCAGTTTTTGGACCATTTCTAGACTTTAAAAAAATGTTGCAGAGCAAAAAAAAGGAGGAAAAAGGTGAAGGGGGGATTCGGAGTATGCTCCTCCCTTGTTTACATGCAGCACCATGATTTTGTTACTGTTCTAGGCTCACGTCTCTAATATGGTCTATCCTAGGACCAGCACAGTACCGTCATTGAGCATTTATTCACCTTTGCATCTCTGAATTGATTATTGCCGAAATTTTTGCTACCATATAATAAGCCTTCCCAGCTCCACATACACCTAAGTCGTGCGTTTGTCACCACCAGGCAATCGTTTTGTCCAAGCTTTGAGAATTTTGACTACAATGTTTGGCGATTACCACCTGCTGCTGGGTAAGAACTGGTAAGAGGTTGAGATTCGCTTGCCGGATTTGTGATTAGACACCCCACCACCACCACTTTCTAGTAGTCTGTAGGATCATATTCTTCTGTGTTTCTATTGCTGCTAACCATGGCAGGATCACAAGCCGATGAGCCTGACTACGAGAACATGACAAACAAGGTGTTGCATGATAAGTTTCAGCAAATGATGATTGGCCAAGTGGGGGATGTGCTAATCAGATTTGAATAGGCCATGTAGAAGATAGATGGCATGGATAAGTCATTCGAAAAAAGCTGGATAACAAGTATAATGAATTGCTCACGCATCTTCCACAATCACCACCGGCTGCACCTGCCGAACCTATGCAACGACAACAATAACACCCCCTTCCGAATTAGATCATACAAGTGAAGTGTATTCCTCTTGAGGATGGCCAAACTTCTGGTGCTGATGTACCTATTGTTGATGCTTATTTGGCTCGTGCTACTGCTGCTGCTGGTGCCGAGGAGGATGACGTTTATGCCGGCGATTATGAGGATGAGGTTGATCAAAATCAGAACTACATGCAACCACCTCCACCAGGTTGTCCACATGCATATAATCGCCACAGTAGGGCAGCACCACCATCTCAGGTACGAGACCCTGACCATCTCCCTAAACTAAAATTGAATATTACACCATTTGAGGTTAGATATGTTTCTGATATATGTCTTACTTGGGAGTTAGAAACTCAACAATGTTTTACATGTTTACAATATTCCGAGGAGAGACGGAATGCTGCTGTTCTTTGTGCTTTCACTAGTTTTGCTTGTGTGTGGTGGCTGAACATCGTAGTTTATATCAGAATAATATTCCAACTACTTGTGCTACTTTGAAATCTGCTATGCATGAATTACTACAAAAATTGCAGCGTTTAAGACAAGGGAAAAATTATGTAGAGGAATATTATTAGGAATTACAAACTGGCATGATTAGATGTGGTATTGTTTAGGATAATGAAGCTATGCTTGCATGTTTTATCGGTGGATTGAATAGGGAGATTCAGACCATTTTAGAGTATAAGGAGTCTAACAATATCACTCATTTATTCCATGTTGCTTGCAAAGTTGAACGTGAAGTACGGCATCGACAGGCCTTGGCGTGAACTAATTTTTCTGCAGGTCGACCTTCATCATGGACATCGCGTGCATCATCTACTTCCAATCATCCGGCTGCAACACCGCATAATTCATCCGTCACTTCTAACCATGATAAAGGCAAACATGCACCACCACCATCAGCCAGGAGTACACCTTCCGGTCCTGCGCGGAGCTCTTCTTTACCCATGGCATCCACAGGGCCAACACATGATGTTATATGTCGTCGTTGCACTGCTCGTGGTCATTATGTGAGCAAATGCCCATCTTAGTGTGTCATGATCGATACTGAGGGTTGTGGGTATGAGTCCGCTAGTGATTATGATGATAAGAATTTGTCTCTTATTGCGAGTGAAGAGTTCTACCTCTTGAGCATGCGTTGTTTTCCTTGAAGAGGAAAGGGTGATGTAGCAAAGTAGCGTAAGTATTTCCCTCAGTCTTGGGAACCAAGGTATCAATCCAGTAGGAGACAACAGACAAGTCTCCTAGTACCTGCACAAACAAGCAAGAACCTTGCAACCAATGCGATAAGGGGTTGTCAATCCCTTCACGCCCACTCGCAAAAGTGAGATCTAATAAATATAGTAAAGTAAATATTTTCGGTATTTTTGTTGTATAGATTGGAAAGTAAAGATTGCAAAATAGTAAACAAGATGCGATGTAAATAAAACCGATTCAATATAATAGGAAAGAGACCCGAGGGCCATAGGTTTCACTAGTGGCTTCTCTGAAGATAGCATGTATTATGGTGGGTGAAAAAATAAATGTCGAGCAATTGATAGAAAAGCGCATAGTTGTGACGATATCTAAGGCAACGATCATGAATATAGGCATCACGTCAGTGTCAAGTAGACCGAAACGAGTCTGCATCTACTACTACTGCTCCACACATCCAGCGCTATCCATCATGCATCTAGAGTATTAAGTTCATCAGAACGGAGTAACGCATTAAGCAAGATGACATGATGTAGAGGGACAAACTCAAGCAATATGATATAAACCCCTTCTTCTTATCCTTGATGGGAACAATACAATACGTTCCTTGCTTCCCCTACTGTCACTGGGAAAGGACACCGGAAGATTGAACCCAAAGCTAAGCACTTCTCCCATTACAAGAAAGATCAATCTAGTATGCCAAACTAAACCGATAATTCGAAGAGACTTGCAAAGATATCAAATCATGCATATAAGAATTCAGAGAAGAACCAAATAATATACATAGATAAACTTGTTCAAAAATCCACAATTCATCGGATCTCTGCAAAACACACCACAAAAGAGTATTACATCGAATAGATCTCCAAGAACATCTAGGAGAACTTTATATTGAGAATCAAAAAGAGAGAAAAAGCCATCTAGCTAATACCTATGGTCCCGAAGGTCTATGGTAAACTACTCATGCTTCATCGGAGGGGCAATGGTGTTGATGCAAAAGCCCTCCGTGATCAATTCCCCCTCCGGCAGATCGCCGGAAAAG
The DNA here is from genome assembly GCA_902687465.1 of Secale cereale. Taxonomy (NCBI): domain Eukaryota; kingdom Viridiplantae; phylum Streptophyta; class Magnoliopsida; order Poales; family Poaceae; genus Secale; species Secale cereale. The sequence goes on along the minus strand of LR738715.1, from coordinate 388,845,090 downwards.
GCCCCAAGATGGGATCTCAGGAATACAGAAAGTTGCGGCGGTGGAAAAGTGGTTTTGTGGCTCCCCTTGATATTTTTAGGGTATAAGGGTATACATAGGCGGAAGAAGTATGTCGGTGGAGCTAAGAGGGGGCCATGAGGGTGGGGGCGCGCCCTCCTGCCTTGTGGCTTCTTCACGGAGCTCCAGACATCTACTCCAAGTCTTCTGGATTGCTTTCGGTGCAAGAAAGATCATCATAAAGGTTTCATTTCGTTTGGACTCCGTTTGGTGTTCCTTTTGTGCGTAACTCTAAGATAGGCAAAAAAACATAAACTGGCACTAGGCCTCCGGTGAATAGGTTAGTTCCAAAAATAATATTAAAGAGCATATTAAAGCCCATTAAACATCCAAAACAGATAATATAATAGCATGGAACAATAAAAAATTATATATATGTTGGAGACGTATCAAGCATCCCCAAGCTTAATTCCTGCTCGTCCTCGAGTAGGTAAATGATAAAAACAGAATTTTTGATGTGGAATGCTACCTAACATAATTATCAATGTAATTTTCTTTATTGTGGCATGAATGCTCAGATCCGAAAGATTCAAGACAAAAGTTTAATACTAACATAAAAATAATAATACTTCAAGCATACCAACAAAGTAATCATGTCTTCTCAAAATAACATGGCCAAAGAAACTGTATCCCTACAAAATCATATAGTTTGGCTATGCTCCATCTTCATCACACAAAATATTGAAATCATGCACAACCCTGGTTTCAGCCAAGCAATTGTTCATACTTTAGTATTCTCAAACTTTTCCAACTTTCACGCAATACATGAGCGTGAGCCATGGACAGAGCACTATAGGTGGAATAGAGTGGTGGTTGTGGAGAAGAAAAAAAGGAGGAAGATGGTCTCACATCAACTAGGCATATTAATGGGCTATGGAGATGCCCATCAATAAATATCAATGTGAGTGAGTAGGGATTGCCATGCAACGGATGCACTAGAGCTATACATGTATGAAAGCTCAACAAAAGAAACTAAGTGGGTGTGCATCCAACTTACTTGCTCACGAAGACCTAGGGCATTTTGAGGAAGCCCATTGTTGGAATATACAAGCCAAGTTCTCTAACGAAAATTCCCACTAGTATATGAAAGTGACAAACCAAGAGACTCTCTATCATGAAGATCACGGTGCTACTTTGAAGCACTAGTGTGGGAAAAGGATAGTAGCATGGTCCCTTCTCTCTTTTTCTCTCTCCTTTTTTTCTTTTTTTTGTTTGGCTTCTTTGGCCTCTCTTTTTTCTTCATTGGCCTCTTTGGCCTTCCCCTTTTTTTCACACGGGACAATGCTCTAATAATGATGATCATCACGCTTCTATTTATTTACAACTCAAGGATTACAACTCGATACTTAGAACAAAATATGACTCTATATGAATGCCTCCGGCGGTGTACCGGGATGCGCAATGAATCAAGAGTGGCATGTATGAAAAAATTATGAAGGGTGGCTTTGCCACAAATATGATGTCAACTACATGATTATGCAAGGCAATATGACAATGATGAAGTGTGTCCTAATAAACGGAACAGTCGAAAGTTGCATGGCAATATATCTCGGAATGGCTATGGAAATGCCATAATAGGTAGGTATGGTGGATGTTTTTAGGAAGGTAAACGGTGGGTTTATGGTACTGGCGAAAGTTGTGCGGTACTAGAGAGGCTAGCAACGGTGGAAGGGTGAGAGTGTGTATAATCCATGGACTCAACATTAGTCATAAAGAACTCACATACTTATTGCAAAAATCTACAAGTCATCAAAAACCAAGCACTACACACATGCTCCTAGGGGAAGGGTTGGTAGGAGTTAACAATCGCGCGATCTCGACCTCCACACAAAGGAAGACAATCAAAGAAACACCTCATGCTTCAAATTTGTTACACATCGGTTACCATATGTGCATGCTACGGGACTTGCAAACCTCAACACAAGTATTCCTCAAATTCACAATTACTATACTAGCATGAATATAATATCACCATCCTCATATCTCAAAACAATCATCAAGTATCAAACTTCTCATAGTATTCAACACACTTTATACGGAAGTTTTTATTATACCCATATTGGATGCCCATCATATTAGGACTAGTTTTATAACCAAAGAAAATTACCATGTTGTTCTAAAAGACTATCAAAATATTATAAGTGAAGCATGAGAGATCAATAATTTCTATAAAATAAAACCACCACCGTGCTCTAAAAAGATATAAGTGAAGCACTAGAGGAAAATTATCGAGTTCAAAAGATATAAGTGAAGCACATAGAGTATTCTAATAAATTCCGATTCAAGAGTGTCTCTCCTAAAGATGTATTCAGCGAGGATGATTGTGGCAAACTAAAAAGCAAAGACTCATATCATACATGACGCTCCAAGCAAAACACATATCATGTGGTGAATAGCCTCAAGTAAAGTTACCAGTAGACGAAGACGAAAGAGGGGATGCCTTCCCGGGGCATTCCCAAGCTTAGGCTTTTGGTTGTCCTTGAATTTAACCTTGGGGTGCCTTGGTAATCCCTAAGCTTAGGCTCTTTCCACTCTTTAATCCATAATCCATCAAATCTTCACCCAAAAACTTGAAAACTTCACAACACAAAATATCAACAGAAAATCTCATGAGCTCCGTTAGTATAAGAAAATAAACCACCACTTTAAGGTAATGTAATGAAATTGTAGCGACCAGACCTCGAACAGTCTGTTCTCTGTGCATCAGTGTCATCCCTGGATCAATAATGCTGACACGCACAGTACTTGAAGGATTTATAACAGAGTAGCAATCACACACTTATTACATCGATAGTCCAACGATGAACTTATTACAATAAATATGGCTGAAGGCCATTTAATACGATAACAGCGGAAGGCTTGGAAGATAAGTGAGTCCATCAACTCCAACGGCATCACTGACTATAGAACCACGACCCAAAAAGGCACCTTACTCGTTGTCTGAAAAGTCTGCAACATGAAACGTTGCAGCCCGAAAACGGGTCAGCACATGGAATATGCTGGCAATGTAACACAAGAGAGCAATGAAAGTAAAGCTATACTATATGCAATATGGCTGGTGGAAAGCTCTATGGTTACAGTTTTTGCGTAAAGCCAATTTTTCCCTACTTCAAAGGAATAGATTTTAATTAACTATCATGGTAGTTGAAACATTGTTGAGAAGATAGACATCCTCTCAACCCCAATTAAAATAATCATTAAACCCAACAAAATTAATTAAAGTAACATGATGAGATTCACATGATAATCCAAGTACTAGATATTCAAGACGTCCGTAACCGGGGACACGGCTAATCATGATCAGTTTGTACCCTCTTCAGAGGTTTGTGCACTTTTCCCCACAAGACTCGATCTCCTCCGTTTGGTTTCTCGCACTCCATGGTGTTTGAGAAACGGATGACCGAGACACAGTCTTTCCGAAGAGGTCCCCTTGGCCAGATAGATAGGTCGGTACACCTATAAAACCCACTACATCTGCTAGCCCATCATGGAAAGGTCTCCCACAACTTACTCAACTATGCCAGAGCCCATATTGGCATGTGGCTGCACACGGAAGTTTCTAGTATGAAAAATCTCATGATCCCTTTGAGCCTGGGTGGCGGTCCAAAAGAAAAACAGGCAATCACTGGAATAACCAGATGCCTCAGTCCACCTAGATGTGTATTAATGTTGCCACCTTAAGTTGAACCATTAATTAACAAACTCACATCTGTCATGGATTTCACTCACCCAATCCACGTCTACGAGCATAGCATGTCCTAACAGCAACGTAGAAGTAACTCCCAAAGGGTTGAATGTAATGCAGGTAATAGGTACTATCTCAATCTACTTCCCAGTCCCACACGTTATTAGATCCTACTCATGCAATGTGTGAGGGTTGGACTAATGCAATGAAAACTGGGTAATTGGAAAGTATGATCAAAGTGTTACTTGCCTTGCTGATGATCTGCAAAACCTAGAGACTCAAAGTAGCAAGCGGCGCACTCCGGGTACTCTATCGCAATCAAACAAGCACACCATAAGTACTTAACTAATGCACGGGTAAAACTCAAATAAGAGATCTAACCGGAAAGTTCAACTTAAGAACTCCGGTTTGCAAAAAGAATCAACTCAAAAGAAGCAACGAAACTCAAACTGCAAAAGAAACGAGCTCTGGTTACTAATTGGCCTAAAGTCAAATTTTACAGTAGCCAAAACCTTGTTCAAGTTGGTTAAACGTAAAGAGGGCATCGAGACGAAGATCTGGGATTTTGAATCACCTGATTCCGACTCTCGAGCGAAAAGAAAAACGAAAAACAAGATCAGGGCAGAAATCTCGATCGGAATAACCGCGGATAAATACCCCGAAAAAGAAAACGGGCGAACAGGCTAACGAACGAACGTTCGCTGTCTGCGGCTAACTAACGAAAACCGTTCGTTAAAACGAACGTACGGATGAACGTCCGCTAAATAACTAAATCGACCGAAAAAAACGAACCGATCTAATCTAATAAAAAACAAATATACGGTTTTACTAAACCGACCGGTAAAAAAAACCGATATACCTCGACGACAAACTCCGAAGAACGGCGGTCCGGCGGCGGGGTGGTCCGGCGGGGCGAGGCGGGCGGCGCGGCGGCGGGTTTGCGGGGCGGCGGCGGCACGCGGCGGCGGGGCGGCGCAGAGGGGCGGCGGCGGCGGCACGCGGCGGCGGGGCGGCGGCGGCGGCAGCAGCGGCGGCGCAGGCGGCGGCGGCGCGGAGGTGGCGGCGGGGCGGCGCTAGGGTTGCGGGCGGCTGGGGCGAGGCGGGCTGGCGACTTGGGCCGGCTCTAGTGCTTATAAAGCCCAGAGTCCCAATCCTATACGAGTCTAAGTCGGTTCACTTTTTTTTTAAATAGAGTCCTGGCGCAGAAAAAAAAACGAAAGAAATACTAAACGGACTCCAAAAATCCGGAAATAAATTTTCACCGTCCTCTAATAATATTTAGGACAAAGTGAACATTTTTCCCGGACCTAAATGCAATTTTGAAAAACGCGCACTTTTCCTATGCAAATAAAATCGCAAATAAATCCAGAAAAATACCCCTTAGAATGAATCTCGCCCTCGAGATTCGACTTGGCTAGAGAACAGGTGTGGGTTGTCGTTGCGTAGATCATCTTCTCGTTCCCAGGTGGCTTCTTCCTCGGTGTGGTGACTCCACTGAACTTTGCAAAACGTGATAACCTTACTGCGGGTGACTCTGCTCGAAAATTCGAGAATCTTAATAGGCTTCTCCTCGTAAGTCAGATCACTGTACAACTGAATTGCTTCTAGGGGTATTGTGTCTCTAAGCGGTATATCGGCCATCTCTGCATGGCACTTCTTAAGCTGTGAAACGTGAAACACGTCGTGCACTCCTGACAATCCTTCGGGCAATTCCAACTTATAGGCAACCTCTCCCATGCGTTACTTCCCTTTAACTCCGAAACGTTTAACTCCTCGCAGAAGCGATACTCTCAAGTACGATCTGTCTCCGATCTCATAGGATATCTCCTTGTGCTTCGAGTCTGCATAACTCTTCTGGCTGGACTGAGCTACCTGCAGTCTATCTCGAATCAACTTCACCTTCTCCTCAGACTCTTTGATTATGTCTGGTCCAAACAAATGTCGGTCTCCAACTTCATCCCACATCAACGGTGTTCGGCATCTCCTTCCATACAATGCCTCGAACGGTGCCATCTTCAAACTGGCTTGGTAACTGTCGTTGTAAGAGAATTCAGCATACGACAAATTGTCGTCCCAACTAGATCCATAATCTAGTGCACAGGCTCTCAGCATATCCTCCAAAATCTGATTGACTCTCTCCGTCTGTCCATCTGTCTGTGGGTGAAAAGCTGTGCTAAACTCTAGTCTGGTACCCAAAGTTTCATGTAACTGATTCCAGAATTTTGAGGTAAACTGGGTTCCTCTATCTGATACGATGCTCCTCGGAACTCCATGTAGACATACAATTCGGGTCATGTATATCTTTGCCAACTTTGCACTGGTATAAGTGGTTTTCACAGGAATAAAGTGGGCTACCTTCGTCAATCGGTCAACTACTACCCAGATTGAATCATATCCTGCTTTGGTCCTGGGCAATCCAGTGATAAAATCTATGCCAAGCTTCTCCCACTTCCATTCGGGTATCGGCATAGGTTGTAACAATCCTGCTGGCTTCTGATGTTCTGCCTTTACTCTTTGACATACATCACAAACTGCTACATACTCCGCGATATCTTTCTTCATACCGGTCCACCAGAAAATGTCCTTCAAATCCAAATACATCTTAGTATTTCCTGGGTGAATCGAGTATGGTGAATCATGGCCCTCCTGTAGAATCAACTTCCTGATCTCCGGGTCATTAGGCACATAAACGCGGTCCTCAAACCATAAGGTGTCGTGTTCATCCTCACGAAAACCTTTAGCTCTTCCTTCGCTCATCCTCTCCTTTATAGAGGCAACCTCCTTGTCATTTTTCTGAGCTTCTCTGATTTTATCCATCAGGGTAGACTGGATTTCTAATGTTGCTACATAGCCTCTCGGAACTATCTCCATACATAGTTCTCGTAGGTCCTCGGCTAACTCCTTTGGAAATTCCTCCATCATTAGGGTATTGACATGGCTCTTACGGCTTAGCGCATCGGCTACTACGTTAGCCTTTCCGGGATGATAATGCAATCTCATGTCGTAATCCTTAATGAGTTCCAGCCATCTCCTTTGCCTAAGATTCAGCTCCTTCTGAGTGAATATATACTTCAAACTCTTGTGATCCGTATATACTTCACAATGGTTTCCAATAAGAAAATATCTCCACGTCTTCAATGCATGCACTACGGTTGCTAACTCCAAATCGTGGGTGGCATAGTTCAGCTCATGGGGTTTCAGTTGTCGTGAAGCATACGAGACAACTCTTCCTTCCTGCATAAGAACTGCTCCAAGTCCTCGACGTGAAGCGTCGCAGCACACCTCATAATCCTTATGTTGATCTGGCAGAATCAACACAGGGGATGAGACCAATCTTTTCTTTAATTCCTGGAAACTGGCCTCACATTCTCCTGTCCAACTGAACTTGGTGTCCTTCTTTAACAACTTCGTCATTGGCTTTGCAATCCTCGAGAAATTCTCAATAAATCTCCGGTAGTATCCTGCGAGTCCAAGAAAACTCCGAATCTCTCCAACTGTTGTTGGTGCTTCCCAATGGGTCACAGTGTCCACCTTGGCGGGATTTACTGCTATTCCTTCTCCCGATATAACATGTCCGAGAAATCCGACTTCCTTCAACCAAAACTCACATTTGCTAAACTTGGCATATAACTGATGTTATCTGAGCTTCTCCAATACCAACGCAAATGCTCTGCATGCTCCTCTTCATCCTTCGAGAAGATCAATATATCATCTATGAACACTACGACGAACTTATCCAAATACTCCATAAACACTTTGTTCATCAGGTTCATAAAGTATGCCGGTGCGTTAGTCAGACCAAACGACATAACAGTATACTCGTACAACCCGTACCTGGTGGTAAAGGCCGTCTTAGGTATATCCTGCTCTCGGATCTTCAATTTATGGTACCCTGATCGCACATCGATCTTGGAAAATATCTTAGCTCCTTGCAATCTATCGAACAGATCATTGATCATCAGCAATGGGTAGTTGTTCTTGATCGTTACTTCGTTCAGTCCTCGGTAATCAACAACCATTCTTAACGATCCATCCTTCTTCTCCACTAAAAGTACCGGCGAACCCCAAGGCGAAGAACTTGGGCGTATGAATCCTTTATCGAGTAACTCCTTAATCTGTTTCTTTATCTCCTCCAAATCCTTTGCGGGCATCCTGTATGGTCTCTTAGAAATTGGCCCGGTGCCTGGCAAAAGTTCAATCAAAAACTCTATATCTCTATCCGGTGGCATGCCAGGTAACTCCTCTGGAAACACATCCGGATAATCCTTCACTACTGGCACTTCCGCCTGAACAACTCCCGTGAGAGAATGCAATTGAGTCCTTATAGGCGAATGCCTAGATACATACTTAATCCTTTTTCCCTCCGGGGTGGTGAGCAAAATAGACTTACTAGCACAGTCAATGTTACCTCCATACTTCGATAGCCAATCCATACCTAATATCACATCCAATCCTTGTGACTCCAGGACTATTAGGTCAGAGGGGAAAGTATGGCGTCCTATGATCAATGGCGTCTGAAAACATCCTTGGTGTGCCATATAATCTGCTCCAGGTGAACTTACTAACATGGGGGTCTTAAGAACTCAGGTGGACATCCTATGTCTATTTACGAATCCCCTTGAAATATATGAATGCGATGCACCAGTATCGAAAAGAACTATTGCGTTAAATGTCTTAACCAAAAACTTACCGACAACAGCATCTGGTTACTCTTCTACCTCCTCCACGGTCACGTGGTTCACTTGTCCTTTGCTGAACGGGTTGGGCTTCTTCGCGGCGCTTCCATTGCCGTTTCTATTCTTAACTTCTGGGCATTCATTGGCATAATGTCCATTCTTCCCGCACTTGTAACAAGTGACATGGCTGAAATCCCTCTTGGTGGGTGTGGACGGTGTAGGGCGGTTCTGGTTTCCATTGGCTCCATTCCCATTTCCATTGCCATTCTTGGTGCCATTGTGATTGTGCGAGCTACCTCCTCCATGGGTATGCTGAAACTGTCTTATCATTTTAGGGGTAAAACGGGGCTTCTGCTGAGCTCCAGAATTATACTTTCCTTGCCCATACTTCCTCTTGCGACTTTCAATCTGTTGATGCTTCCTTTCAATCATTAGGGCGCGATGAACCAACTCCTGGTAGTTATTGAAAGTGGCCACCATCAACTGTACACTCATCTCATCATTCAGCCCTTCCATGAATCTCTCCTGCTTTGCTGCATCTGTGGCCACATCATCTGGGGCATCACGAGATAGGTACTAAACTCATCCACGTACTGGGCCATAGTATGGTTGCCTTGGCGCAAATTGTGAAACTCCTGCTTCTTCATACTCATAGCTCCAGTTGAGACATGGGCGGTACGAAAAGTTTGTTGGAACTGATCCCAAGTCACATTGGCTATGGGGTAAGTGGCTGTGTAATTCTCCCACCATGCTGCAGCTGGTCCAGACAACTGGTGTGCGGCAAATCACACCATCTCAGCATCCGAGCAATTGGCGGTGGTCAAATCACTTCCAATCTTGCGTAGCCAGTCATCAGACACTATTGGTTCGATGCTGCTAGCAAGCACGGGTGGTTGCAACCTTAAGAAACGTGTCAGGTTGTCCACGGGTGGTGGTGGTGGAGGGTTGTTGTTGTTGTTCAGGTTGTTCTGAGTGTTCTGGACAAGAAGTTGCATCAGGGTGTTCTGCTGCTGGATCAACTGGGTGAGCTCAGGGGGAAACTCAAATTCACGTCTTGGAGGCATCTGATGGGTGTAGAGGGAAGAGATTAGAATAGAAAAGAGGTCTAAGGGAACATCACTACCCATATGCACATGAGACAAACACACAATCATATCACACCAATAAATTTCAAGCAAGATCTTACAAATCTAACTATCGTTACAAAAGTGCTCTAAAACTAATATATGGAAGTAGCTACTAGTCACGGGGTGGCCATCTAAAAATATTGATCGGTAGAGGATTCCATAATATCTGCTCCAGCTTCATCTTCATAGTCTTTGTCCTTGCTATCCTCAGCTTCCGAATCTGTGTCGTCAATAATGATGTAGTCTTCCGGTGGAATGTCCTTGGGTTCTTCTTCCTCGTCTTCTTCTCCCATGAGTATCCCTAACGTCCGTGTCAAGTCATCATTCTTCTCCACAGTATTTTCATCTCCTCCTCATATCCGTCGCGTGTAGACTTGAGTTCTTCCTCTAGCTCCAAATTCCTAATTAGGGCTTTCTTCAAATCTATCATCCCTGCACACATATGGTGCTCCTGGCGACGAATGTGGTGGTTCAACTCCTGAATGAAGGCTGCAATGGATCTATCCTTCCGGGTGCTGATCATATCCCAATTCTCATTTCGGCGTCCACTAATCTGGTAGATGGTGTCCTTTAGCTCCTGCTTGTATACTTCTCCAATCCTTCCCATAGCAATGTGGGCTGCCATGCTCCTACCTAGGCTGCATGTAGGTGCATTAAAGGAAAATGCTATGAGTGAGGTGACGGGTGCGAACGTCCTTCCTGGAACTTGGGCTTGAATCAACCAACGCTCCTCCTCAGGTAGAGTGGCATTGTAGGTTCCGGTGAAACTTGGTAGTCCAATGTTTAGATATCTGGTGACTTCCTTCAGGTGTCGTCCAAATGGTGTATCATCATCCGGTTGCATGAACTTGTTCTTTGCATCCACCATCCTAAAGAGTAGAAAAGATGAGGAGTCAGAAAAGAGAAGAGTGAATAGTGCTCTAGGGCTTTAGCTTAGTAGTCGTGTCCTACAGTCAGCGTGTGCTCTGATACCATCTTGTAGCGACCAGACCTCAAACAGTCTGATCTCTGTGCATCAGTGTCATCCCTGGATCAGTAATGCTCACACGCACAGTACTTGAAGGATTTATAACAGAGTAGCAATCACACACTTATTACATCGATAGTCCAACGATGAACTTATTACAATAAATATGGCTGAAGGCCATCTAATACGATAACAGCGGAAGGCTTGGAAGATAAGTGAGTCCATCAACTCCAACGGCATCACTGAGTATAGAACAACGACCTAAAAAGGCACCTTACTCGTCGTCTGAAAAGTCTACAACATGAAATGTTGAAGCCCGAAAACGGGTCAACACATGGAATATGCTGGCAATGTAACACAAGAGAGCAATGAAAGTTAAGCTATACTATATGCAATATGGCTGGTGGAAAGCTCTATGGTTACAGTTTTTGCGTAAAGCCAATTTTTCCCTACTTCAAAGGAATAGATTTTAATTAACTATCATGGTAGTTGAAACATTGTTGAGAAGATAGACATCCTCTCAACCCCAATTAAAATAATCATTAAACCCAACAAAATTAATTAAAGTAACATGATGAGATTCACATGATAATCCAAGTACTAGATACTCAAGACGTCCGTAACCGGGGACATGGCTAATCATGATCAGTTTGTACACTCCTCATAGGTTTGTGCACTTTTCCCCACAAGACTCGATCTCCTCCGTTTGGTTTCTCGCACTGCATGGTGTTTGAGAAACGGATGACCGAGAAACAGTCTTTCCGAAGAGGTTCCCTTAACCAGATAGATAGGCCGGTACACCTACAAAACCCACTACATCTACTAGCCCATCATGGAAAGGTTTCCCACAACTTACTCAACTATGCCAGAGCCCATATTGGCATGTGGCTGCACACGGAAGTTTCTAGTATGAAAAATCTCATGATCCCTTTGAGCCTGGGTGGCGGTCCAATAGAAAAACAGGCAATCACTGGAATAACCAGATGCCTCAATCCACCCAGATGTGTATTAATGTTGCCACCTTAAGTTGAACCATTAATTAACAAACTCACATCTGTCATGGATTTCACTCACCCAATCCACGTCTACGAGCATAGCATGTCCTAACAGCAGCGTAGAAGTAACTCCCAAAGGTTTGAATGTAATGCAGGTAATAGGTACTACCTCAATCTACTTCCCAGTCCCACAAGTTATTAGATCCTACTCATTCAATGTGTGAGGGTTGGACTAATGCAATGAAAACTGGGTAATTGGAAAATATGATCAAAGTGTTACTTGCCTTGCTGATGATCCGCAAAACCTAGAGACTCAAAGTAACAAGCGGCGCACTCCGGGTACTCTATCGCAATCAAACAAGCACACAATAAGTACTTAAATAATGCATGGGTAAAACTCAAATAAGAGATCTAACCGAAAATTTCAACTTAAGAACTCCGGTTTGCTAAAAAAATCAACTCGAAAGAAGCAACGAAACTCAAACTGCAAAAGAAACGAGCTCCGGTTACTAATTGGCCTAAAGTCAAATTTACAGTAGCCAAAACCTTGTTCAAGTTGGTTAAACGTAAAGAGGGCATCGAGACGAAGATCTGGGATTTTGAATCACCTGATTCCGACTCTCGAGCGAAAAGAAAAACGAAAAACAAGATCAGGGCAGAAATCGCGATCGGAATAACCGCGGATAAATACCCCGAAAAAGAAAACGGACGAACAGGCTAACGAACGAACGTTCGCTGTCTGCGGTTAACTAACGAAAACCGTTCGTTAGAACGAACGTATGGACGAACGTTCGCTAAATAACTAAACCGACGGAAAAAAACCGAACCGATCTAATCTAATAAAAAAACAAATCTACGGTTTTACTAAACCGACCGGTAAAAAAAACCGATATACCTCGACGACGAACTCCGGCGAACGGCGGTCCGGCGGTGGGGTGGTCCGGCGGGGCGAGGCGGGCGGCGCGGCGGCAGGTTTGTGGGGCGGCGGCGGCGCGGAGGTGCGGCGGCGGCGGCACGTGGCGGCAGCAGCGGCAGCGGCTGCCGGCGCCGGCGGCGCGGAGGTGGCGGCGGGGCGGCGCTAGGGTTGCGGGCGGCTGGGGCGAGGCGGGCTGGCGACTTGGGCCGGCTCTGGTGCTTATAAAGCCCAGAGTCCCAATCCTATACGAGTCTAAGTAGGTTCACTTTTTTTTAAATAGAGTCCTGGCGCAGAAAAACTAACGAAAGAAATACTAAACGGACTCCAAAAATCCTGAAATAAAATTTCACCGTTCCCTAATAATATTTAGGACAAAGTTAACATTTTTCCCGGACCTAAATGCAATTTTGAAAAACGCGCATTTTTCCTATGCAATAAAATCGCAAATAAATCCAGAAAAATACCAAAAGTGATTTTAATATTTTTCCTCTAATATTTCTGTTATTTTGGAGAAGTCATATTATCTCCGCTCATATTTTGTATTTAGAAATATTTTTAGGAGAGAAAAATAATTAGAATCACACTGTCCTCGTACCGGTATTCGAGCGAACTCAAATACAAAAACGGTAAAATTCCCAACTCTCTCCGTAGGTCCTTGAGTTGCATAGAATTTCGAGGAACGCCACAAACAAAAATGCAAAAAGGCATGCAATGCAAATATGATCTATGTATAACATTCCAAATTGAAAATTTGGGATGTTACAGAAATAATTCTTTATTTATATTGGTGTCAAACCTACTTTATACCAACTTCTCTATGGTTCATTCCCCCCGATACTACTCATAGATTCATTAAAATAAGCAAACAACACACGAAAAACAGAATCTGTCGAAAACAGAACAGTCTGTATCAATCTGTAACTTTCGAATACTTCTGTAACTCCAAAAATTCTGAAATAAATTGGTGGACGTGAGTAATTTGTCTATTAATCATCTTCAAAAAGAATCAACCTAAAACCCCTCTCCCATAAATAAAGACAGCTAACCTCGTCAGCGCAATAGTTTCTGTTTGTTATAGGAAGATTGCGAAGACTTCACCCAAGTCTTCCCAAAGGTCCTACTTGGCACAAACACTAATTAAAACATAAAACCAAATCTAAACAGAAGCTAGATGAATTATTTATTACTAATAAGGAGAAAAAAAAGCAAAGAACAAAAATAGAATTGGGTTGCCTCCCAACAAGCTCTTTCTTTATACACATTAAGATGGGCTTGAGAATTTAATGATGCTCACATGAAAGATAAGAATTGAAGCACAAGGAGAGCATCATATAGAATGTGAAAATCACATATAAGTCTAACATACTTCCTCTGCATAAGCATTTTATAGGAAAACAAATTAGCAAGACAAGCAAGATCTAGCATATGCAGGGAAGAAGAAAGAAACAATAGCAATCTCAACATAATGAGAGGTAATTTAGTAACATGAAAATTTCTTCAACCATATTTTCCTCTCTCATAATAATTGCATGTAGGATCATAAGCAAATTCAACAGTATAGCTATCACATAACATATTCTCAACACGATCCACATGCATGCGAAGTTGACACTCTTCCAAAATAGTAGGATTTACATTAACTAAAGTCATGACCTCTCCAAACCCACTTTAAAAAAATCATAAGATTGAACATTCTCCAAATATGTGGGATCTAAAGTTGACACTCTTACAAACCCACTTTCAATATTATTGCAAACATTATTATCTATCTCATATTCATCATGGGGCTTAAATAAATTTTCAAGATCATAAGAAGAATTACCCCAATCATGATTATTGCAACAAGTAGTGGGCACAGCATCCCCAAGCTTAGGGTTTTGCATATCATTAACACAATTGACATTAATAGAATCTATAATAAAATACTTGCAATCATGTTTTTCATTCAAAGTGCTATCGTGATCACTTCATAAATTTATTCTTCAATCACTTCAACACAAATTTTAGATTCACGAATTGCAAGCAAAACCTCATAAAGATAATCTGGTGCAGTCAACGCACTAGCAATTGGTTCAACATAAATGGATCTTTTAAAAAGATTAGCGAGTGGATGATGATCCATAGATAGATTTTTAGCAAGCGAAGATGCAAGCAAATAGAAGGCACATGGAAACAAAAGCAAACATAAGATCGAGCCAGAAAAATGGAAACAAAAGAAGGCAAATGTTTTTTTTTGTTTTTCTGAAAATGTTTTATAAGTGGGGGATTGGAAAACGAGAGGTGAATGGCAAATAATGTAATGAGAGGGAGAAGATTTTATGATGGGTACTTGGTATGTCTTGACTTGGCGTAGATCTCCCCGGCAACGGCGCCAGAAATACTGCTTGCTACCTCTTGAGCATGCGTTGGTTTTCCTTTGAAGAGAAAAGGGTGATGCAGGAAAGTTGCGTAAGTATTTCCCTTAGTTTTGAGAACCAGGGTATCAATCAAGCAGGAGACAATGCACATGTCACCTAGTACCTGCACAAACAATCAAGAACCTTGCAACCAATGCGATAAAGAGGTTGGCAATCCCTTCACGGTCACTCACAAAAGTGAGATCTAATAAAGATAGTAAAGTAAATATTTTTGGTATTTTTGTTGTATAGATTGTAAAGTAAAGGTTGCAAAATAGTAGACGAGATGCGATGTAAGTAAAAGAGATTTGATATAATAGGAAAGAGACCTGGGGGGCATAGGTTTCACTAGTGGCTTCTCTCAAGATAGCATGTATTACGGTGGGTGAACAAATTACTGTCGAGCAATTGATAGAAAAGCGCATAGTTATGAAGATATCTAAGGCAATGATCATGAATATAAGCATCACGTCCGTGTCAAGTAGACCGAAACGATTATGCATCTACTACTATTACTCCACACATCAACCGCTATCCAGCATGCATCTAGAGTATTAAGTTCATAAGAACGGAGTAATGCAATAAGCAAGATGACATGGTGTAGAGGGATGAACTCAAGACATATGACATAAACCCCATCTTTTTATCCTCGATGGCAACAATACAATACGTGCCTTGATGACCCTACTGTCACTAGGAAAGGACGCCGCATGATTGAACTCAAAGCTAAGAACTTCTCCCATTGCAAGACAGATCAATCTAGTAGGCCAAACTAAACCGATATTTCGAAGAGACTTGCAAAGATATCAAATCGTGCATATATGAATTCAAAGAAGACCTAATAAATATTCATAGATAAACTTGTTCATAAATTCACATTTCATCGGATCTCGGCAAACACACCGCAAAAGAGCATTACATCGAATAGATATCCAAGAACATCGAGGAGAACTTTGTATTGAGAATCAAAAGAGAGAAGAAGCCATCTAGCTAATAAGTGTGGACCCGAAGGTATGTGATAAACTACTCGCGCTTCATCGGAGGGGCAATGGTATTGATGTAGAAGACCTCCATGATCGATTCCCCCTCCGGCAGATCGCTGGAAAAGGCCCCAAGATGGGATCTCATGGATATAGAAAGTTGCGGCGGTGGAAAAGTGGTTTCGTGGCTCCCCCTGATGTTTCTAGGGTATAAGAGTATATAGAGGCAAGAGAAGTACGTCGGTCAAGCTACGAGGGGCCCACAAGGGTGGGGGCGCCTACCCCCCTAGGCGCGCACTCCTGCCTGGTGGATTCCTCGTGGAGCTCCATATTTCTACTCCAAGTCTTCTAGATTGCTTTCGGTCCAAGAAAGATCATCGCAAAGGTTTCATTCCATTTGGACTCTATTTGGTATTCCTTTTCTGTGAAGCTCTAAAATAGGCAAAAAAACAGAAACTCGCACTTGGCCTCTGGTTAATTGGTTAGTCCCAAAAATAATATAAAAAATCATATTATAGCCCATTAAACATCCAAAATAGATAATATAAAAGCATGGAACAATAAAAAATTATAGATACGTTGGAGACGTACCAAAGGGAATCCAAAACAGATAATATAAAAGCATGGTGAAGATGATTCTTAACAATAAACGCAATACATGGTTGCTGACGACGCTGACATGTATGAATGTTTAGTTGCTCAATGTGTTTTGAGTGTGCAGGTCACACAAGCTGAGCAAAACCATAGGCACAATTTGCTCCATACAAAGGGAGTTGTGAAGGCGCATTCTATTCACGTCATCATAGATGGAGGGAGGTGCAACAATTTGGCTAGCATGGAGATGGTGGAGAAGATGTCTCTCACCACAAGACCACATCCACATCCTTACTACATCCAATGGTTCAACAACAACGACAAGGTTAAGGTAACATGTACTGTTCGTGTGCATTTTAGTATAGCTACATATGCTAATTATGTTGATTGCGATGTGGTACCCATGCAAGCATGTTACTAATTACTTGGTAGACCATGGCAATTTGATAAGATCTCTGTACACCGTGGTAGAAACAATCAGTATACTCTTGTTCATAAGGTTAAACATATTACTTTGTTTCCTATGACTCCTGATTCCATTTTGAAAGATGGTATTAGTCGAGCTAGTAAAACAAAACAGGATCAAAATAAGATCGAAAATAAAATTGTGGCTAAAGAATTAGAGCAACAAATGAAACCTAGTAATAAACCATCATCTCATATTGCTTCTGAAATTAAATTGAAAATTGGATGTTTACTTGCCACCAAGTCTGATATTGATGATCTTGATTTCAGCAAATCTATTTGCTATGCTTTTGTGTGAAAAGAGGCATTATTTTCATTCGTGGATGTGCCTTCCTCTTTGCCTTCTGCTGTCACTAAAATTTTGCAGGATTTCGCTGACGTGTTTCCACAAGACGTGCCACCAAGATTACCAACTATTCGAGGGATTGAGCATCAAATTGATTTAATTCCTGGTGCATCACTACCCAACCGTGCGCCATACCGTACCAATCCAGAGGAGAGGAAGGAGATTATGCGTCAAGTACAGGAGCTGCTCGACAAATGTTATATACACGAACCTCTTAGTCCTTGTGTTGTTCCTATTATACTAGTTCCAAAAAGGATGGTACATCATGTATGTGTGTTGATTGTAGAGGCATTAATAATATTACTATTCATTATCGTCATCCTATTCCTAGGCTAGATGATATGCTTGATGAATTGAGTTGCTCTACAATATTCTCCAAAGTTGATTTGTGAAGTGTATACCATCAAATTCGTATGAAATTGGGAGATGAATGGAAAAAATATTTAAAACTAACTTTCGATTATATCAGTGGTTAGTCATGCCTTTTGGGTTAACTAATGCACCTAGTACTTTCATGAGATTAATGAACGAAGTTTTACGTGCTTTCATTGGACGTTTCGTGGTAGTATATTTTGATGATATACTGATTTATAGTATATCTTTGGAGGAACATTTGGAACATTTATGTGATGTTTTTATTGCGCTACATGATGCACATTTGTTTGGTAACCTTGGGAAGTGCACCTTTTGCACCGACCAAGTATCTTTTCTTGCATATGTTATTACTCCACAAGGAATTGAAGTTGATAAAGCCAAGATTGAAGATATTGAGAGTTGGCCGCAGCCCAAAACGGTCACACACGTGAGGAGTTTTCTTGGCCTCGCTGGTTTCTATAGGCGTTCTGTGAGAGATTTCAACACCATTTTTGCACCTCTAATGAGCGTATAGAGAAGGATGTGTTTTTTGTTTGGGGTACTGCACAAGAAGAAGCCTTCATGGTATTGAAAGATAAGTTGACACATGATCCATTACTCCAACTTCTTTATTTTAATTAGACTTTTGAGCTTGAATGTGATGGTAGTGGAATTCGGTTAGGAGGTGTGTTACTACTAGATGGTAAACCTGTTGCATACTTTTCTGGAAAACTGAGTGGTATTAGTCTAAATTATTCTACTTATGATAAGGAAATATATGCTCCTGTTCGGACTTTAGAAACATGGCAACATTATTTATTGCCCAAAGAAATTGTTATACATTCTGATCATGATTCTTTGGAACATATAAAAAGTCAAGCAAAACTGAATCATAGACATGCTAAATGGGTTGAATTCATTGAGACTTTCCCCTATGTCATAAAACAAAAGAAGGGTAAAGAAAATGTGAATACTGATGCATTGTCTCGTCTTTATACTCTGCTTTCACAACTTGACTTGAAAATAGTAGGTTTGGAGACCATCAAAGATCAATATGTGCATGATGCTGAATTTGAAGGTGTATTGCAGAATGGTAAAGAAGGGAGGACATGGAACAATTTCATCGTTAATGATGGATTTGTGTTTCGTGCTAACAAGCTATGCATTCCAGCTAGCTCCGTTCGTCTTTTGTTGCTGCAGGCGGCGCATGGAGGAGGATTAATGGGACACTTTGTCGAGAAGAAGACAGAGGATGTACTTTCTACACATTTCTTTTGGCCAAAGATGAGACGGGGTGTTGAGCGTTTTATTGCTCGCTGCACTACATGTCAAAAAGCTAAGTCACGACTCAATCCTCATGGTTTATATATGCCATTGCATGTACCTAGTGTCTCTTGGGAGGATATATCTATGGACTTTGTTTTAGGTTTACCTCGAACAAAGAAGGGGATGGGTAGCATATTAGTTGTTGTGGATAGATTCTCGAAAATGGCACACTTCATACCATGTCATAAAATTGATGATGCTGCTAATGCTGCTGATTTGTTCTTTCATGAAATAATTCGCTTGCATGGTGTGCCAAATAATATTGTTTCAGATCATGATACTAAATTTCTTAGCCACTTTGGAGATGTTTATGGGCTAAGTTGGGGACTAAACAAATTTTTAGTACTACATGTCACCCCCAAACTGATGGACCAAATGAAGTAGTCAATAGAACTTTGTATACTATGGTTAGGGCTGTTTTGAAGAATAACAAGAAAATGTGGGAAGAATGCTTGCCTCATATTGAATTTTCTTATAATCGTTCGCTGCATTCAACTACTAAGATGCGCCCTTTTGAAGTTGTATATGGTTTCCTACCTCGTGCACCTATTGATTTGTTTCATCTTCCATCTTCAGAGAAAGTTAATTTTGATGCTAAACAACGTGCAGAATAGATATTAAAAATGCATGAGTTAACTAAGGAAAACATTGAGCGTATGAATGCTAAATCTAAACTTGTTGGAGACAAAGGTAGGAAACATGTTGTCTTTGCACCTGGAGACCTTGTTTGGTTACATTTGCGTAAGGATAGGTTTCCTGATTTGCGCAAATCAAAGCTAATGCCATGTGCTGATGGTCCTTTTAAGGTGTTAGAGAAAATAAATGATAAGGCATATAAACTTGAGCTGCCTGCTGATTTTGGGGTTAGTCCCACTTTTAACATTGCAGATTTGAAGCCTTATTTGGGTGAGGAATATGAGCTTCCGTCAAGGACGACTTCACTTCAAGAAGGGGAGGATGATGATGACATCAATACCATTGTTACACACACACAGCCCATGATGCTATACATACGGGACCAATTACTGGAGCTCGCACACGCCAATTAAATTACCAGGTACTTTCGTTTCTTGGTAATGATTCTAATGTTCATGAGAATATGATGCTACCTAAATTGGATACATTTTTTGTTTACAAGTGAAGGGCCTAACTTGGACAAGGAGGATGAAAATTGGAGCAAGAATAAACATGGAGATGATGGCATCCGCAAGGGGAACAAGAACGGAGTTTCAAGTGATGATTTCAGGACTTTTAAGCCACCATAATGAGTGCATCAAAGCTTGGACGAATTATACAAGATGCCACTTCACAAATTTCATCGGGAGAGTATTATAGGTGATGTGTCACCTTATTATTGGGCCAGGCCCATGTAATTTCGAAATAATTAAGTATATGCTATTTTTATAGTCCGTATGTGTGGGGAAACAAAGTTAGGGTTGGTTTCGGCTCCTCCTACAAGGGGTCACGAAATTCCCCCCTATTCCTCCATATATACAGTCCTTAGGGCATCGTTTAGACTTTGGGTTTTGTTTAGATTAAAGTTCGCCCTAGCTGCAACTTCACGTACTTCGTTTGTGTTCAATGACGAGACAAAGACATCACAGAACCCCACCTTGATCAATAAATCTTTCCTCTTATATTCTCAATATCCAAATTGCAATCTCAATTTCTTGCTTGTTCTTCGTTTTCTTGCACGAAATAGAACCTTGTGGTCAGGTTGGTCGTGCTCCGGCGTGGTCAATAACCTCTCGTAGTTGGTTTAGCAATTTCTCAGGTGCGATGTCTTCGCACGTTCGTAGTTGGATCGTCAAAGTCTACTCCTCCGAAAATGTTATTCACCATCTCATCAAAAGACGGGACACCTTTGCCACTATCGTAACGTTATTGCATTGATGAGACTAACGTTTCTAACGAGTTCTTCTAGAGTATTGTGTGGATGAAGTGTTTTAGAATTAGGGAAATCGTGATATGAGAGGAATGAAGAAGATATAAGAGCTCAAGCTTGGGGATGCCCAAGGCATCCCAAATTAATATTTCAAGAAGTCTCAAGCAAATAAGCTTGGGGATGCCCCGGTAGGCATCCCACCTTTCTTCAACAACAATTATCGGTTAGTCTTGGTTGAGCCTGAGTTTTTGATTCTTCACATGATGTGTGCTATTCTTGGAATGTCATTTTATTTTATTTGCCTTGTTGCTTTAATAAAATACTTGAAAGAGTCCTCAAATAGTTACCAATTTACTTAACTACTCGCTTGATCTTCAATTATATATTTTTGGAGTAGTTTGTCATTTAGTCTTGTGCTCCACTTATATCCTATGAGTAAATTATTAAATGGTTTGCATATCATGAAGTTGAAATTATATTATCATATCATGCCTAGTAGTAGCTTCATATTGGGTTAGAAAGTGAAATCCATTTAAGCTTGACAATCACAATATTTTTCATACAAGCAATTCATGAATGATTAGTATAAGGAAGAGATCTATCACATACAGATATATTATCTTGGACATCTTCTATGATTGTGAATACCCATTAATTATTATGAAACTTGAGAAAATTACTTGAAGTTCGACAAGGAGGACAACATAATGAGTTATGGTTGTGTACATTTGCATAGAAGTTACATTGTTATGGATCCTCCAACATGTGGTGTTTTCTTAGGATCTTTTGCTAGCCAAAAATTCGTACTAAGTAGAGATACTACTTGTGCAACCAAAAACCTTTAAACCCAGTTTCTTGCCATGAGTGTCCACCATATCTACCTATGGATTGAATAAAATCCTTCAAGGAAGTTGTCATCCATGCATAAAGCAATAAAAAAATGCTGGTAAATATGTTTGATCATTTATTTTAAGGGAAAATAAGCGTTGTACAAACTTTTGATGGAAAAGTAATAAAAGTGACAGACTACATAATAAAGGTTGCTATCATAAGGGGCAATATAACGTAAGGTTCGTTTGCATTAAGAGCTTGCACATCCAAAAATAAAAAGTGCATGACAACCTCTGCGAGGGTCCTATCTTTTACTTTTTAGTATTTACTTTTATGCAAGAGTAAATAGTATGCATTCTCATTTTAACCTCAATTATTCTCTAGTTGGCAAGCATCATGTGGTGGGTAAAGATCTAGGCACATATGGCCAATCAAGTATATTTGACCATGAATTATTATTGTTGACAATTATCTCTATGATAAATTAGTTGGAAGGCGAAACATTCAGCCCCTATCTTTCTCTGTATTTGATGGATGTCATTTGTTCTAAAAATATGCTTTGAGTACTAGCAATCATAGAAGACTATATGATGATTGATTATGTGGAGCTCTTCCTTAGACTTTGTTGAATAAGTTGAATTGCAATTGTTTGGTGACTAAGATTATAGGTTGTTAAGTTTCAAGAGATGGCATTGTTTAAACCATAACATGTGAATCAATTGCTACTTTATCATGATGAGTTTTATGAAAAAGAGTTGATGTTATGTTGCTAGGAAAAGTTACTGAAATTATCATTGATCAAACATGTGCACTATGCTAGCATTCCCACTTCATAAATTATTTCTTTTATGATTTACCTACTCGAGGACGGGTAGGAATTAAGCTTGGGGATGCTGATACGTCTCCAACATATCTATAATTTACGAAGTATTCATGCCATGTTTACAACAGTTCTATATTGTTTTGGTATGATTTTAATGAACTAACCCGGATTGACGTTGTTTTCAGCTAAACTACCGTGGTTTGTTTTTTGTGCAGAAATGAAAGTTCTCCAAATGAGCTAAAAAAACTGATGATTTTTTTTTGAAAAAAAGAGGCACTATAAGCTTCGTGTAAGAACTAGAAGGTGAAGGAGGTGGCCACTACCCACTAGTGCGCACCAAGAGCATTGGCCATGGGCTGGTGGGTAGTGGGCACCTCGTGGCCCATCTGGATGTGGGATCGATGCCAATAAATTCTATAAATACAGAAACCCCCCAGAAATAACCCGATGTGAGATGTTCCACCACCGCAAGCCTCTATAGCCACGAAAAACCAATCTGGACCCTGTTTCGGCACCCTGCCAGAGGGGGAATTCATCACCGGAGGCCATCTTCATCACCCCGACTGTCTCCACGATGAGTAAGGAGTAGTCCACCCATGGGGCTGAGGGTTTGTACTAGTACCTTAGTGTTTAATCTCTCTCTAGTGTTCTTGATTTGGCAAAATCTTGATCACTAGTACAACGAGGTGCTATACAAACAGTTTTTAACCCCTTTCCACGACGACATTTTAAACTATTGCCTAGTGAGTGTGTGCGATATGGTTTCCTTCCCACACGACCCAAATACTGTTGGGGTGGGGGGCCTTGGTGCAGACGCCTTGCCAAATGTAATGGTATGTGATGTAGGACATACAAAATTTGGTCGCACGTGTGGGATTGGTGATTAACATTTCTAATGACGCAGTGAAACCAAATGAGGCTTCGTACGGAACCATTTGGGAAACAATATCTAGGGCACACGGGCGAACATATCAACTGTGTGCGATAGGTCATTCGTAGTTATCGCTTCTCTCTTTGTACCTTTTGTCAAGCCCCCTTGTCTTCATCGACCTCTCTCTCAGACCCCCCCCCATGCTCAAATTCTTTCCTTGGTCCTTTCTTTCATTTTCTTCTCTCTAATTCTATTTTGCTAAAGAATATGTTTTTTAGGGATAAAAACCTGATTTATTCATCAAATGCCACATGAAGTGGGATACGTCTTAGGTCATGCGGGGTGCCAAACCAGACGTGGCGCCCTGGACCTCTAGAGAAAGCAAATTTAGCGAGACTGTGTGCTTCATAGTTCACAGCACGCGACTCGAAAGAAAAATTACAATTGAAAGACCTAGCATAGCTAATAATCTCGCTGACGATCGCCCCATATACTCCTCCTGTGTTTTTCTGGATGTCCGATATGACCTACTTGCAATCAGATGCGACGAAAAATTGATCTATAAGTAGATCTTCGGCAAGTGCTATTGCTTCGCGGCACGCTATTGCTTCAAGAGTGGCCGGATCAACAACTCCTTCTATGACCAGGGCCGAGCTTCCCAAGAAATTTCCATCCTCATCTCTACAGACTGAGCTGCTGATCCTCCTCGTCTTCCCTGCACTCCCCCATCCACATGGATCTTACAATGTCCAGCAGGAGGTCTTTTTGGCTTCATGTTTGCCTGATGAGAAGTGCCACTCCGCGCCGCTGCGGTTGGTTTTGCGCTGATAAAAGATAGGTCTTTTAGGAACCTCTCTATGAAACCATGGGTCGTTTGGGGGATATGAAAAATAGCTTCATGTATTGCCTTTCTACGAGCATGCCATATTGCCCAAAGTTTCACAGCCATGTCAACAAATTCTTCATGAGTTAGCATCTCCATCAACGTGAACAATCACTGTTTAGCGTGCGCCTCATTATTTGTTGTGATTTTCTGTTTCACGTCTGAATTAGCCAATGCCCACACGCTTCTCGATGTTGTGCATTCTAGGAGAGAATGACGCCATGAGTCCCGTATCCCGCAACTGCCACAAAGACTGGAGTCGGCCATATGACGATGTGCTCTAACATCGTTGGTGGGGAGAGAGTGTTTCGAGAGCCTCCATAGAAACATTCGAATTTTCCCTGGGACTTCAGTTTTCCACAACTTTTTCCAGGAGTTCTCCTCCGCCTTGGCATTGGAGGGACCTGCCACTCCGTCCAGCCAAGCTTCCCGTCGTGCCCTTGTGGCCACCATCATTTTGTACGCCGATTTGACTGTGAAAGTACCATGTTTCTCATAATGCCAGGCCCAAAAATCAGTGATATTTCGAGTGGGCAGCGGGATTCCGAGAATCACTTGAGCGTCCATCGGCAAGAATGTGGTTTCAATCAATTGTTTATCCCAAGACGCCGTCGCACTCGTGATGAGCTCTGCAACTCTCGTTGGTGGATTCAAAACGTGGCAGCCATATGGCCTGAAGGACTCCTCTCTGGGCAGCCAATTATGGTGCCATATTTCCGTTGATTCTCCGTTCCCAATCCGTTTAACCAAGCCTTGTTTCAAGATGTCTCTCCCCTCAATGATTGCCCGCCAAATCTGGCTTGGATGACCACCCAGCTCAGCCCCCAAGATGTCTGTGTTTGGGTAGTAGATGCTCTTTAAAACTCGTGCACTTAGCGAGTCAGGAGCTTGAAGTAGACGCCAAGCTTGTTTGGCAAGCATTGCAAGGTTGAACAATTCGAAATCCTTGAAGCCTAAACCGCCCATCCCTTTCGGTTGGGTCATTGTTTTCCAAGAAACCCAATGGGGCTTCCTTTTTCCTTCTTTACTCCCCCACCAAAACTTCCTTATCAGCTTGTTTAGGTGCTCACAAAGGCCCCGAGGTAATTTAAAGCAAGACATCGAGAAGACTGGGACTGATTGTGCCACCGATTTGACTAGAACTTCTTTGCCTGCCGAGGACATTGTGCGCTCTATCCATCCCTTCACCTTTCCCCACAGCCGGTCCTTTAAGTACTTGAAAGAACCATTCTTGGAGCAGCCTATATCAGAGGGCATCCCCAAGTACTTTGCGTTTAGGGTTTCGTTGGGAACATTTAGTATGTCTTTGATTTCCTATCTGATAGTATCTGGGACTCCCTTGCTAAAATATATAGAAGATTTAGAGTAGTTGATACGTTGCCCCGTCGCCAAACAGTACATGTTCAGAACATGGTACACCTCGTTGGCTCCATTACCATTTGCCTTGAAGAACAGCAGGCTGTCATCAGCGAATAGGAGATGGTTAACTGGTGGCACCGAAGGTGCAACCTGTAGACCATGCAGGTTGGATGACTCACTTTTTGATTTTAAAAGGCACGACAGGTCCTCTGCTGCTATCAAGAACAAGTACGGAGATATTGGGTCCCCTTGTCTGATTCCTCTTGAAGGTGTAAATTGTTGCAGTTTCTTTCCATTGAACAACACCGAAAATTTCACAGTTGTCACCAGGTCATCACTATTTGGACCCATCTGTCAGAGAATCCCAGATTGATCATTGTTGCTTGTAAGTAGTCCCATTCCACTCTGTCATAGGCTTTCATCATGTCTAGCTTTAGAGCACAAGTTTGATGTTTTTTGGCCTTGTTCCTCTTCATAAAATGAAGGCACTCACATGCTGTGATGATGTTGTCAGTTATCAATCTGCCTGGGACAAAAGACGACTGCTCCTCTGAGATGATATCAGGAAGGACTAGCTTTAATCTGTTAGAGATAACTTTCGAGGAAATCTTGTACAAAACGTTATAGAGGCTGATAGGGCGGAACTGGGAAACGAGTGTAGGATTTTTTACCTTCGGGATAAGTACCAGGACCGTGTCATTGATACACTCCGCCGACTCCGTACCCTCAACGATCCTCAGAACTGCCCTTGTAACATCATCACCACAAATATCCCAATGATGCTGGAAAAAGTGTGCAGGGTAACCGTCTGGGCCGGGCGCTTTTACAGGGTACATTTGAAATAGTGCTGTTTTGACCTCTTCTTGGCTATATGGGGCATTTAACATTTCATTCATCACTTGTGTCACCTTTACCGGAACTGTATTTAGTACCTGGTCAGTGTCCTGAACCCCTTCAGACGTATATAGCTGTTGATAAAAGTCAGTTTTCATGTTCTCCATCTCAATTGGATCATCAGTCATCTGTCCGTCCTGCCGTTGTAGTGACTTAATTTGATTTTTCCTCCTGCGCCGACTGGCCCTCAAGTGGGAGAAATATGTATTCTTGTCGCCATGTTGTAACCATTCGATCTTAGCTCTCTGACGCCATAGGATTTCTTCTCTATGGTAAAGTTCGGTCAGCCTGTCAATCAATTTAATTTCCACACGGTTTGGACCGGATCGATTTGGGATCGCACGCAGCTCCTCCAGTTCCTTTTGCATGCGTTGGATCTCCCATCGCACGTTCCCGAAATGCTGTCGATCCCACGTGGCCAGATCAGTTGATAGCGACAGCAGCTTGTCGCTTATATCCCGCACTGACTCCGCTTGTCCACTAGTCCAGGCGTTTTCCACCAATGGGATGAGTCCCGAATCACGCTCCCATGCAAGCTCATATTTGAATGATCTGGGGGCCCGCCTGCATGGCTCCTCATGCACGTACTTCACGTACAGTGGTACGTGGTCGCTAGTTACTGCATGTTTGTGCTCAAGCACTGCTGATGGAAAAGCAAGATACCACGCCGGATTAGCTAGTCCTTTATCCAGCCTCACTCGTGTATATGTTCCTCCTGTCACTCTCTTTTCAAAGGTCCAGACATTTCCAACATATCCTATGTCACTCAGGCCGCATGTATCCAGAGCGTCCCGTAATGCGTCCATTTGCGCTTGGCTTCTATTTCCAACCCCATCATATTCATGTTCATGCTAAAGAATATGTGTGAGAGAAAAGAGAGCCCAGCCAGCCGCCTACTAGGCCGGCCAACTAGCAGCCCAACCGCACCTCCTGGCCCATCTGCCCCCAAGGCCCAGCGCCCCTATCTAACCCTAGCCCTAACCCCCTCCTCTTGATATCTCCCTCTCATCCTCCCTCTGCCGCCGCCACACACACGATCCCCACGCACAGTGACCGATCCCCTCGTTCGAATATCCATCCTCCTCCTGATCTTGCGCTGGCGAACCCTCTGCGACCTCCTCCGTCACCTCGATGACGTCTTCGTCCAGCGCCAGTAGCTCGACCCTGAGCCTCTCCATGCGCATCTGCACCCATTGCTTCGCTCCCGCAGGCACGCAGCCGCCCCGCAGCCCCTGCGTTCCTTGTGGCCCCACTCCATGCTATCAAGACCTTGCGTCCTCGTCGTCGCCGATTAGGAGAGCACGCCGCTCCGTCTCCCTCCTGCGCGACACCTCTCCTTCTCCCGCTTGCGTCCTTCCCATGGCCAGACGCGGGCCAGCACCGTCGCTCGTCGTTGACATCTCCAGCTCGCTCAAGTTGTTGCATCGTGCCTCCTCGAGCTCATGCACCTTTGGTTGTTCCTTCATCTCCCTCCCACATGCACGCCCTATGAGCCGTCATCAATGCCGCCGTTCCCTCTGCATCGGCCTCCCCTTCGACCTATGTTGTTGCACCTTCGTAGTTTGTGGTTTCCCTCTGCCTCGAGTCCGTGTTCGAGCCCTGCCAAATGCCGACCATGGATGCCTCCTTCCTCCTGCCATCTTCTTCTCTTGTTCCCAGTGCTTTCTACTAATTCACCTCAATGGTTGCGGCCTCCTTTGCAGCCTCCCATGCGCAGTTCACCAACATCCCAAGCCCCATGGCCACCATTGAGACCCTCAAGTCGTGGACCCGGAGCCCAAGTCTGAAGACTTCGTGGATGTGCATCTCACTTGTGCCACTTTGGATCGCAAAGACCATCAAGAATCAAGACTGCCCCACACCATGTCGTCTCGCCAGATGGTCAAGACCGTTTCAGGATTCGCCAAGTACCACTACGCCCAGAGACATCGGATCCGTCAAGTTCCACTACCATCTCCGTGTACGAGTACCGTTGCCGTGGATTGGGCAAGACAATGGGCAAGACAACGTGTACCACTACTTTCACTTCCGTCGCCAAGGACCCATTGTACGACTACTTCCTACAATGACTCGTGAACGACTACTTCCACTAGGAACTCGATCCACCCCAAACGCACGCTTCAAAGGTATACCCGCCGGAACGACACCCGTGAACGAATGCATGTTATGTATGAGATGCTCATGTTTGCACCGTGTCTCAATTTGTCGCTTGCACGTTGCTCCTTGTTGCCATGTCGTCGTCTCATGGAAACCCGGTAACCGGGATCACCCCACCATCTTTGCATGACATGCTCACGCCACCCTTCTTTTGCATCGGCATCTCAATGAGTTTGTCGGAGTAGCCGGAATGTTACCATGGCATCTTTTACGTTTTCGCCGCCAAGACACCCCTTTGTTTCCGTCGTGGCGACCAAATGCCCCATATCATCTTCATGTCAACTTTTCTCAAAATTGTATAAAACTACCATATGTCATCCACATCATGATAACAACATTTAAAATGTTTAAAATTGTTATTTGCACTAAAAATTTCTAAATGACATGTGGATTTTCCGGAATTGACGTGTGCTGTTTCCGGCCTCATTTAAATTGTTGAGTTACTGTAGTTTAATTGTGTTGCACCTCTTACCATGTTAAGAACATTTAAACTTGTTGAGTTCATATTCAAGACTAAACTAAATATTTGTATGTGGTGTTTCGTCAATATGCAACTCGTTGTACATTGAGCTCTACTTAATTTTTCGTATTGTTTGTTGCACTTTGCCATGCCATGCCTTATTAAACCTGACTTGCATCATACTTGGTTATGCATCATGCCATGTTTATGATATGTGTGTTTACCATGTTGTTTACTTATTTCCGGTGTTGCTTCTTAGTTCCGGTAATGTCGTGATTGTGAGGATTCATTCGACTACGCCCATTCATCTTCTTCATGGACTCAGTCTTCTTCCTAGTGGGATTTCAGGCAAGATGACCGTCAGCTTTGATCTCACTACTATCTTTGCTATGCTAGTTGTTTCGATACTATCGCTATGTTGTGCTACCCACCACTTGTTTATCAAGCCTCCCAAATTGACATGAAACAACCTCTAACCTTTTCTACCATCCCAGCAAACCGTTGTTTGGCTATGTTACCGCTTTGCTCAACCCCTCTTAGAACGTTGCTAGTTGCACATCCAGTTGCAGGTTGTTCCATGTTGTTCCTTGATTTTGCGTTCCTAACATGATCGGGTTTTATGGGGTCCCCTTGGTTATTCGCCTAAAGTAAAGCTTTCTCGAGGAGATCCAACATTGGTTTTACCATTTTCGTAATAACTAAAACTTGCATAGGGACTTACCGGTACCCGAGGATTTTTAATCAACCCCCAGGGCCAGTGCTCGACATGAGTGTTGACCCACCTACCTAGCAGTCGGCTGTGCCACCTCGGGGCAACTCGAGGTCTTCGGGCTATCACCCACTTGACATAGATGGGTGATTTTCTAGATAGAGAGCGCGCGGCTTTGACACTGATCTGACTCATCGGGAGGTCTCCTTGGGATAGTTTTCCTTTCTTCGAATAACTTGTGCACCGAGATTCCGGGACTACTAGGGTTGTCCCCAAGATGGAGGTTTTACCTCTTCGGATCGTGAGAGTTTGTGATGGACTAAGTTGCACTAAAAAACCATATCCGTGGTAATACATGTTTGTCATAGTAGGTCACGTTTTCTGTCATGCATGTACATCCATGACGATTTTATGACAGAATCAAGAGAGTAATACCTGTGCTATCGTAGAAGTGTTCCATGACAATACCAACAATATCATCACGGAAGTGTCCACTTCCATGATGATAAATAGTGCATCATGGAAGTGCTTTCGTCAAGGGTAACCGACACGTGGCATCCACCGTAACAGCACGCCGTTAACCCTATCGGGTCCGGTCTTGGATCCGATAACCCGTTAACAACCAGGAACACTGGGGATGTTCCACGTGTCAAATTCTCATTGACGAAGGGACCACGTGTCGGCTCCACATGCGGATAGATGTCAACCAACCATTGGACAGGAGGCGCCTTTGATATGTCGACACGTGGCGCGACCCAACAGTGGCCCATTCAGGTCAAAATTCGGCCCGGTTGACTTGGTCAAGGGATAACGAGCCGGCCCATAGAAAGCCTGCTAACGGTCTTCTCGCATATAGCCCATTCAGGCCCAAGAACTCACGACCCATCATGGCCTTTAAGATTTCATATCACTAGCTTCACCCGGACCGTCCAATATGATTCCAGCCCATTGTAAATTCCGGCCCATGTACGGCCCATGACGTCTTTCGACACATATGAGGCCCTTTATAACTCTTTGCCCATAACAACCCGTAGTGAAACTGGCCCATAATGAATAGTATGTCGCTTCATACCCATTGACGGCCCATTACTCCATTGGGCCACTCCCAGCCAGTGTTATCTTTTGGCCTTCTAAGGGCCCATTTATTCTTGGGCTGATTTGAAGCATCGGTAGCTTACAATTCGTTACTGGCCTTTTTCGCTTGTGTGTAAAATTCAGCCCGTGGTTAAAGTCGGCCCGTTTGTGGCCCGTTGACCCATTGGGCCATTTCCAAAGCGTCATCAAATACGGCCCATTAACGACTCGTTATGTCTGTCAATGAAATTAAGACCGTTATACTCGTTGGCCTCTTAAAGGCCCGTTATGGTCGGCCCAATAATGGATGGCTGCCAGTCTAGCCCGTTTACGGCCCATAATGCTGTCCGTTATTGGCCCATGTTTGGCCATTCGACCATACGGCCTATAAAAGGCTCATTGATTATATGGCCCGTAGAAGGCCATGGTGACAACGGTCCACATGTTACCCATGGTTATTGTGGCCTAGTTTTAAAAATTAGGTTATTGCGGCCACTAGCAAACCGCGGAAAAAGAACTACACTCTCTAGAAGCAAACAAATGAACAAGATAACAAGGAAATAAGTAAGCAAGCAACATACGCTAGGCTATTACGGTTATTACACATATTACAACCACTAGGCATCAAAGTTCGCTTCCAGTGTAAATAAGGGGAACAAAGCAGCATATTACACACACTTGTTGTCAAAGTTGGCGACCAGTGCAAATAAACGCCGCAGCAAAACAAGTCCTGAACTGAAACCACTTCACAGGAGCTCAAGAAACAATATCCTGGGTATCCACCATGTTGGCAAGACACTTAGCAAGCTTATTAGCTTTCTCTTGTTTGGTGCTTAAATTATCCACCACTTGTTGTTGCACCAGAAAGTATGCATCTAAATTTTGCAGGGACTTCCTCAGTCCTTCGGCTTCCTGGCACAGCACATCTGATTGATGTCTTTCAACTTGAAGTTGAGACTCAAGAAGACGAACTGATTTAGGCAGCAAGTTCAAAGAGCTTGTGCCAGCAGTAGTAGCCAGTAACTCAAACACTACATCAAGGCACGACTTTCGGGTTGTCTCACTGTCCACAAGATAGTTTTTATCCGCGTTCTTGGAGACCGACAGGGTTGTCTCACTATCTTGATATGCATTACTTTCTCTACCAATGCATAATTGGGTGCTCTTCTCTAATATTCTATCGACATTCTACAAGAGGAACAAGCAGACACGTCACAAGTTTACCATGTTGGATATGAAACTCATTTTTGGTAAACCAGTTCAGTTGTAAGGTTGACAGGATAACAACATGAAACAAACATATATCTATGTAGTATGGTCACTGTATGGTCTATATCATTCTAGTTTATGTTGCCAAATCAAGATAGAGACAGTTCAAATCATATCTGTTTAAGACAAAACAGCATATACAGAATATAAGTGTGGGAAACTACACAACACTAACAACACTTGTAATGTCCATGACATGAGAACATAACTGTTTATACAATTGAAACTGAAATCAACATAGAGCAAGAAGTTAGAACAACAATCCAGTTAAAGAAATATCTCTATCTACTCTTATAAAAAAACAGAGTTGGTGATGATGGTGTGGCTGCCATCCTGCAATATAGGCCGTTCGATCTATATCGGACGGATAGGAAGGAAACTATGACAACTTGGCAAAAAGATACCCGCACTCCTCTCCACATTTGCAAATAAGGCCTTCCCTCGTTCATCCTTATCTCCCACATGATATATAAACTACTCATATAAATGCATCTTGATGTTCCGTGCAACGCATGTGCATCTTGCTAGTAGGTTTAATACATACCTGTTGCACCATTGGAGTTTCAATTGGATCCTTGAAATGAAAAATTAGTTGGTATGAGTAAATACAGTGATGCAAGAGCAAAGGAGTATGCACCACAGCTACAAAATCTGACCTGACAACAGTTTCTCTTCTTCTTTAAACGTGGAGTTTGGGTTTGCTATAGTGGTCTTTGTGCTTTGGGCATTGCAGTTGCCTTACTAATTGCTTGTGTGGGGGTACTCTGTGGTGGACATGCTGATGTGTCAGCTAGAACTGGGTTACTATCTGCTGCTGGGGTTGGGGTTAGATGGGGTGTAGCTGGTTCTCTGTCCAACGTTGTAGGGGTACAATCTGCAAGAGTTTGAGTTATGTGTGGTGGGGCTAGTTCATTGGCCAGTACAACCATGGTTCTATCTGCATCGAGGAGTAGCACCGTCCTTTGTGAAGAATGTGTTTTTACTCCCTTAGATACTGCCATCACCCCCTCCAATTCAAATGGCTGTTAAACAAGAAGAAAATGAATGGTTACAGAGATCTGGTTATTCACATATAGTTTTTGTAACCAAACAAGACAACATGACACAATTTCAGATATATGATGGCTAACTTAACAGGATAGCATGACACATTTTCAAATATATCATCGATAACTAAACAAGATAGAATGGCATTATTCAACATATGATGGGTATCTAAACAGGATGACATGACATAACTATATCATGTCTTTCTAAAATACGTTGGATGAAATAATTCACATACATGTTGTATGAGTATAAAGGATGGCATGATATAATTCACATAATTGATTGATATACTAAGCAGCAATAACTCGCATATATGATTTGTAAACTAAGCAGATGGCGTTTGAACATTGTCTAAACTAAGGAATTCAGGACACCATATGCATGATATGAAAAATATAAATATTGCAAGTTAAGAGCATACATCTCAGGTGGGACATACGACTGGTCAACTTTCTCTAAATCATCATCTGAAGATCTACATGTAACCATCGAGATATATGCTTCAACAGGTACCATTACATGCCCTGAAGACCTTGTTTTCGCTCCAGATTTTTCCATAACCGACTCAAGTGGCTGATGCACATGAAGAGTAGTTCAATATACAAAGATTGTTTACAAACGGAATACGTAATGAAAAAAGGATGGCATGAGATAATTCACACATATTATGTGTGGCTACACAGGATGGCGTTGCATAATTCACATATAAGATAACTGTATACAAAAGATGGCATTAGATAATTCACATATCTGATATAGAAACTAAACAGGAGGCATCACATAAAGCATGTCTAATCTAAGCAGATGGCATAGCAATGTAGGACACCGTATGCATGATATGAGCAATATAACCCTGCCAAGTTAGAGCATACACCTTGGGCGGGATATGAATGGTCATCTGTCTCTGAATCCTCCTCTGAGAAGCTATCTGTAACCAGCAAGAATTCTGCATCGCGAGGTAGCACTGACTGCTTAAAGGACCTTGTTTTCACACCAGATTTTTCCATCACAGACTCAAATGTCTGATGCACACGAAGAGTAGATTAATGTACAAACATTGTTAACAAATAGTATGGCGCAATACAATTCACATATACAATGACTCGCTAAACAATTTGCCATTGCATGATTCACATATATGATGCCTGGCTAAATAAGACGACATTTCATAATTCACATATATGATAGAGAAACCAAACATGTGGCCTTCACACAAAGCAAATCTAAACTAAGATGATGACATATAAGATGTACTCCCTATGTCCCAAAATAAGTGACTCGACTTTGTACTAGCTTTAGTACAAAGTTAGTACACCATCGATTCACTAATTTTGGGATGGAGGTAGTATAAAGTAAGCAATGCAAGGCGCGATGTGCATGATATGACCAACATGAGCATGCCAGGTTATAGTAAACACCTCATGGGGTAAATAGGATTGGTCGTCTCCCTCTGACTCCCCCTCTGAATAGTTATCTTCCTATGGAATACAATCTGGAATGGGGGGAGGGGGGCACTGCACCCACCATGGAGTCGCGTCTGCATGACATTGTATTCCCACGTACGGGTCTTATCTTTTTCTCCACATGTTCGGAACGATTGGGTACAATAACTGACATTCATAATAAAGAAACATAGTTAGATTATGTAAGGCCTAAGGGGTGCATGGAGAAATCAAGACTGATTGTAGCAACGAATGGATAGATCCAAAAATAATGATAGCAGGCAGATGATAAATTCAGTTTAAGAACATAGACGACGGCTCCTCTACTATTTGTTGCCCACCGAACTTGAACCATATAGAAGACCCTAGATGAACCAGGTAGTAGACATATATACTATTTGTTGCTGCCTCAATATGTGTCCCACGGGCTTATTAAAAAAATCAATTTTGAACATTAGTTTAGACTTGACTCGGAGTCTAAGAGGTGCAAAAGACGATAAAGTAGCACATAATAATAATCGATGTATAACGTAAGAAGACAGGAAAGAGTGCGACCTCTCTTCCGGAACTGTGTAGTCCTCAGGTTCATCTGCTCAGTCAATAATGGTAATGCAGTTGGTGTGGCTGCCGGCAATGGGGAAGATGATCTGAGGCGGTGAAAGGAGATCTGTAGGGGGGATCTCTGCTGCGGTGGACGCTTCCATCCATGGTGCAGCTCAGGTGGGGTGGACGACAACACGGCAGGAGCGGGACAAAACACACATAGTTGTCTTTGACACCTATCTGTAAGTGAAGTAAATCTATAACTGCTCGTTAGAATTGGAGGATTGTAAAAACGCAGGGACAGAAAAAACACAGGAATATGATAGGAATGCAGGTGCAAAACAAAGCTTGTGCAACACAGGATTTCTGTCAACTAGGGTGTTTGGTTCACATGAATTGGAACAACACATGAATGGAGAGAAACATGGTCAAATTATAGTCAAACCACATGAAAATGTGAAGTTAGAATCTTATTATATGCCACTAATGCACTTAGGGGCTGTATGGATTGTCACTACCTTTGCCATATATTGGCACATTATTTTTGCAACACTTGCCTACCTCGAGTTGTTCAAATTGTTAGCCACACTTTGGATTTCCTGAGGTAATCTTACCACAGTTTTTGTGTCTATGACATGTGGGGTTCACTGCTGATAAAAACATTCTTGCCTTAAGTATGGCTAGAACCAAACACGTACCTAACTTGGTGAAACTTGCCTAAGGTGAGGTGTGGCAAAGTATAGCAAGGTGTGCATCGGAACTAAGCAGATTCTTAGTCATGTTCTTCATGCATAGGAATTTCTTTCTAGATTTGCAACTTCTAAACCAATTCAAATTGTGGTTCAAAAGGGCATTTAGTTTTCTCCCTATTAACTTTGTGACCACCCTTCATTTCTTTCTACATTTGCAACTGCCTTGAAACAAAGGATCCCTAAGGAATCAACATGAATGTAGAGTAAAAAAATGATGCAACGAGTGTACAACCTCTTTGGCATAGCCTTGTCGACCTCAACATCATTGGGTTGATCTTGGAGGATGGTGCGACTGGTGTGACTGTCGTAGTCGGGGAAGAAGATCGGAGGCCTCTGGAGACAGCGCCGAGGGTACTGCTCCGCTATGACGGACTGTTCCGTCGCTGGAGCAGCTCCGGTGGGGCGTCCGACGGCAAGGCTGAAGTAGAACAAGATAGGTAGCATTAATCTGAAGTGGGATTCGAATAGCATCTGCAATAGATGATGTAATATAAATCTACAAAAAGTGCTAGATGTAGAATGTATCAACCGTGTGGCGGCTGCACCAACAGATGTTGTAAACACTATTGACTCTGAACTTAACTGAAGAAACTGAATTTTACTGTCGAAACTAAATTTCACTGACGAAACTGATTGCACAAGTAGCAGAGCACTACAATAGAAGTTTAGGCCGCTCGAGCACTAGTAGGAGACAAGCAGTGATCTAAATCAGCAGCCGCTCAAGCAGGGAACGCAATAGGAGAGAGCAGCTCGCGCAACATCAGCTGCTGCCCTCGGATCAGCAGCCGGACCGAGAGCTAAATCAGCAACTTCTGCAGCTACAGCAGGCCGTATAGCATCAGCAGCAGCGTGAGCGAGAGAAGAGAAGAGCAGAGTAGCAGCACGAATGAGAGCAAGAGCAGAGCAGAAGCGCGATCGAAGGCAAGACCAGATCCGCAGCGCGAGCAAGAGACAGAGCTGCAACAACAACGCGAGTGAGAGTCGGAGTAGCAGCAGCAGCAACTACTGCTGGTGTGGACGTCGTCGCCGAGGGAGAAACGACATGGGGAAGGGACGCCGTGGAGGAAGTGGTCGGCGATGGCGCCGTCAATGGAGACCCACCATTACTGCTCGGTATCGAGCACCGGTAGCCCCGTGAGATCGAATAAAAGATAAAATTCAGCGGTGAGTGCAGAACCTCCTTGGTGGTGCCAAGTAGGCCTCGACTTCGTCAAAGGAATTGGTGAGGGTGTTGTGGTTCCTGTCGGGCAAGTGAAGACGGTGCTGTGGGGATGGAGGTGGCGCGATAGATGAGGCAAACGTCGGGGCAGCTCCTTGGAGGTGCAGGACGGAGCGGCTGAACCAGCGGGATAACAGATTGATGACGGAGCCTCATCCGGTACGGTAGATAAGGGACGGCAAGTTGTTGATGTGGACGACGTCGTCGGGGAAGAGGCTTTGGCTGGGCGGCGGTCGGGAGGCCGACGGAGGAACGGGGGTTTTGCGGGTTTTGGCAGCCTCGGTGTGTGAAAGGGGGGAACCAAGGGGAAAGTAAAGGGAGCCGTTGCTTAGGGATGCGCTTGTCCGAAATGTGGGGCAAGTTACGAACGTACCCCCACCTGTTTTAACCACGCGAGATCGAGGTGACATTTTCAGCTGAGGATTACAAGGGGGATTTGGCGTGTCTTGGTTACGCGACCGATTTCGGATGAGGAGGGAGTTTTCGCGGGCGTCGAAATTTCAGGATAACAAGGCGCGTCGCGGGTTGAAGAGGCGGGAGTTTCACAGCATAAGAGACAAAGGAGTTGTTTGCATACCGAGTTTGTAGAGAACCAGATTTTCTTAAACGCAATTTCTGTTATAACCACCTAAAAACTTGTTTGGCTTATCAAACCAAACCGTGGATATGTATAACCGAGATTTACAAATCCTCAAAAAGTGGGTTTATAGGAAAACGACTAATACACTTTTTTATAAACTCGTTTCTATATACTACACCCCTGTGCCATCCGGTAGCTCACACGGCATGCATGCAACATCGACGAGTTCAGCGACGTCTCCATTGGGATCTTCCTCGTCGACCTTGACGTCCACTGTCCACACCATGGCATTCCAGTAGTCCATGTCGGTGGCCACATCGATGCCGTCCATGCAGTTTCAGCGCCGACGCGATGACGACAAGTGCAGCGTCAAGCACGGTAGGAACAACGAAGCAATGCTGGAGGCCAGTACTGGACAACAATGGACTACGAAGAAATGAATGAAGTTGATGTACTCAAGTGATCTCCACCGGTAGACGGTGTTGCCATGGCCGGCAACGAATCGCTCGGCTTGTCCGACCGCTACTTGGCTATGCCCTATGACCGTCCCTTGGCTTGCCATACACCCCTTTCAAGCTTAACAACAGAGTGTGTCTGCGCATCATGCAGAGGAGCATGATGCCATGGACATGAAAAAGCATGCCAATCTGTGACCTTGAGAAGAGACACGAGATAAAATAATATAACCGTGTATCATATTTCTCTCATCCAAACAGGGAACTGCATATACTTATCTTAACCGATAAAGTGGTGAAAACCGGTTTTGCTAAACATCATCCCCAAAATGTGTTTTCCCAAATCTCTCATGTAATTCTCTTCATCCACACAACCACAAAGATACTCTAGCTTCGAAAATTTCGGGATAACAAGGCGCAGATTCCATGTTCAGCAGAACAAACTTAACGTGTACAAAGAAAAGACAGCTTATACAAGACACAAGAGAGTCATGTCCCCTTTTACTTTTTCTTATCTTTTTTTGCAAGGATGTCCCCTTTTACTATATTGATGCAAATACGAATGATAAACTACAAGAATAAACTAAAAAAATCAAGAGAACAAGATTACCATGTACAATACCAAATCAATCTGCACTTCCCTCACCAACAACAAAAAACAAATCAATTCCGACAACTAGAAAGAGTCATGTCCCGTTTTATACGATTACGAATGCCGGGATCTCAAATTTCAGTTTTTGAATCTACGTTATGTTGAGTCCGGATATATCGTTAAGTGACCGCGGTTTATAATGGATGTAGTCCTACATTTTGATCTTCCATCTTATATGAACATATGAACTACATGTGCCATATGATGTCCAACTAAAATATTAGTTTCCATTTTATGTTAAATTCAAATCACAGTACATTGGTATAGGTAGCAATATGTTCGGAATAATCTATACCCTGTCTTCATATGTCTAATGTGTTTAACACACACAACAATGCACCCCCTCGCCCCCACAAATAACATTTAGATGTTAGCTGTGAAAGCCACACGTTATCTGAAATTAGAATAGGTATGGCCATGCACGGATGCAATGTGGTGAGCAGTGGTGGTGAGACGATGCCTGCTATCGGTATCACAAATTCAAATTGATTTGGCCTTGTTTGATGTGAGTATAGTATGTAGCATGTTTCATTCAAAACTATGCCAGGCATGTCTGCATTATATTAATGGCCTTGTTTGATGTGAGTATAGTATGTAGCATGTTTGATTCGAAACTATGCCAGGCATGTCTGCATTATATTCATGCATACATGACTTACAAACATCATGAGCTCTTGTAGAAATATTTGAATCCACTCTTGTACTGATTATCGTCTTTGCGAGTCTTTTACACGCACGCACGCACACACACACACACACACACACACACACACACACACACACACATACACACACACGCACACACTCCTCCCTTTGTGGATATCCAATAGCTTTCCTATATTTTGCATGCATATATGTTCCTTAGGTCGGTCTCCCACGATCTCCCTATGTCTCCATATTTCCCACAGACACCGAACGATATACCCTCTAGCTAGCCAAGCCTGCCTACGACACAAAAACATGTACACACATAGTCCCTCCCCTCCTCTCACCATCCATGACTCCCATCCTAACTCCGAGGAACGCATGCACTGTTGCCCCCTCCATTGTTATCCATCTTGCACTCGTACAGTGTCACAAGCTAGCTGCACCCCCTCTGTTGTTATGCATCTTGCACTCTTACGTTGTCACAAGCTAGTTGTTGTACCCCCTCCCCCCAGCACACACACACACATCTCCCTCTCTTCGTAACTCCGGATGTTCTTTATCTCTGAAACATGCATGCATGTGCACCCATTGATTTCCCTCTATGTGCAGCAAGGTCTCTTGCTATCTCCACACACAAAATGTTCGATCTATATCTCTAGTTAAGTCTCCCCCTCTTCACCCACGCACACATCGACCAAACCACGACCACTCTAGCTATAAATGACCGCCTACCACACAAACATTAATTGCCCTCCCCGTCTCATCATCCATGCCTTCTGCTTGGTGTATCGACAAGACAAGCGCGCCCACACATGTTATCGTCCCCTCTCTTTAATTATCGACCTTGCTTTTGTACTCCTTCCTTTGTCTTCGCTTGGTTGACCTCTCGCATAATCTCCCAACATGCACCCCCACTCTTTCCTAGTGCTCATACATTCGTATAGTTATTCCCTCTGTTTGTGTCTATCGGTACGTGTGTAAACGATCCCTTCGCCGCTCTTCTCCTATATCACCCACTCCACATACATATACTATGTATTTAGGACTCTATTTGACATAAACATATGTATAGAGGCATGTGGGACAAACCATCTCCCTCTTTCTCTCTAACACACCCACTAGGTGGATCCGTGGAGGACATGAATATATATCTATATCTATACCATCTATACCAATGTAAAAAAAGACCAAAATAGGGAGATCTAAGTAATCTCGGCCATCGAATCATGTAATTCCAACGATCTAGACTATTTCAATGTCAAGCGCTCAACACGTTTAGCGTGCAGCCAAATACAGTGCTAATCACATAATAACACACAAATAATATCCTAATTAATATTTGCATGCACTTAATATACTCACACCGATATCTATTGATGGGCATCTCCATAGCCCATTGATACGCCTAGTTGATGTGAGACCATCTTCGTCCTTTTTGTCTTCTCCTCAACAACCACTCTTTTCCACCTATAGTGCTATATCCATGGC
The DNA here is from genome assembly GCA_902687465.1 of Secale cereale. NCBI lineage: Eukaryota > Viridiplantae > Streptophyta > Magnoliopsida > Poales > Poaceae > Secale > Secale cereale. The sequence continues at coordinate 388,804,162 of LR738715.1, read as the reverse complement.
TCACACTCATGTATTGCGTGAAAGTTGAAAAAGTTTGAGAATACTGAAGTATGAAACAATTCCTTGGCTAAAACCGGGGTTGTGCATGATTTGAATATTTTGTGTGAAGAAAATGGAGCATAGCCAAACTATATGATTTTGTAGGGATGAACTTTCTTTGGCCATGTTATTTTGAGAAGACATAATTGCTTGGTTAGTATACTTGAAGTATTATTATTTTTATGTCTATATTAAACTTTTGCCTTGAATCTTTCGGATTTGAATATTCATGCCACAATAAAGAAAATTACATTGAAAATTATGTTAGGTAGCATTCCACATCAAAAAATCTGTTTTTATGATTTACCTACTCCAGGACGAGCAGGTATTAAGCTTTGGGGATGCTTAATATGTCTCCAACGTATCTATAATTTTTGATTGTTCCATGCTATTATATTATCTGTTTTGGGTGTTTAACGGGCTTTAATATGCACTTTTATATTATTTTTGGGACTAACCTATTAACCGGAGGCCTAGTGCGAGTTGCTGTTTTTAGCCTACTTCAGTGTTTCGCAAAAAAGGAATATCAAACGGAGTCCAAATGGAACGAAACCTTCGCGAGGATCTTTCTTGGAACAAACGCAATCCAGAAGACTTGGAGTAGAAGTCTGGGAAGCCACGAGGCGGCCACGAGGCAGGAGGGCGCACCCAGGAGGGTAGGCGCGCCCCCACCCTCGTGGGCGCCTCGTAGCTCCACTGACGTACTTCTTCCGCCTATATATACCCTTGTACCCTAAAAACATCGAGGAGGGCAACGAAACCACTTTTCCACCGCCGCAACCTTCTATACTTGTAAGTTCGCATCTTGGGGCCCTTTCCGGCGCTCCGTCGGAGGGGGAATCGATCATGGAGGGCTTCTACATCAACACCATAGCCTCTCCGATGATGTGTGAGTAGTTTACCACAGAACATCGGGTCCATGGTTATCAGCTAGATGCCTTCTTCTCTCTCTTTGGTTCTCAATACAAAGTTCTCCTCGATGTTCTTGGAGATCTATTCGATGTAATTCTTTTTGCGGTGTGTTTGTCGAGATGCGATGAATTTTCGGTTTATAATCAAGAGTATCTGTGAACAATATTTGATTCTTCTCTGTATTCTTACATGCATGATTTAATATCTTTGCAAGTCTATTTGAATTATCAGTTTGGTTTGGACTACTAGATTGATATTTCTTGCAATGGGAGAAGTGCCTAGCTTTGGGTTCAATCTCGCAGTGCTCGATCCCAGTGACAGAAAGGGAACCGACACGTATTGTATTGTTGTTGTCAAGGATAAAAAGATAGGGTTTATATCATATTGCTTGAGTTTATCCCTCTACATCATGTCATCTTGCTTAAGGCGTTACTCCGTTCTTATGAACTTAATACTCTAGATGCATGCTGGATAACGGTCGATGTGTGGAGTAATAGTAGCAGATGCAAAATCATTTTGCTCTACTTGACACGGACATGATGCCTATATTCATGATCATGCCTAGATCTCATAACTATGCGCTTTTCTATCAATTGCTCGGCAATAATTTGTTAACCCACCGTAATATATGCTATCATGAGAGAAGTCACTAGTGAAACCTATGGCCATCGGGTCTACTTTACATCATATAAGTTTCTGATCTATAATTCTAGTTTACTATTTATTTTGCAATCTTTATTTTCCAATCTATAAAACAAAAATACCAAAAATATTTATCTTACTATCTTTATCAGATCTCACTTTTGCATGTAGCCGTGAAGGGATTGACAACCCTTTTATCGTGTTGGTTGCAAGGTTCTTGATCGTTTGTGCAGGTACTTGGCGACTTGTGTGTCGTCTCCTACTAGATTGATACCTTGATTCTCAAAAACTGAGGGAAATACTTACGCTACTTTGCTGCATCACCTTTTCCTCTTCAAGGGAAAACCAATACATGCTCAAGTGGTAGCAAGAAGGATTTCTCGCGCCGTTGCCGGAGAGATCTAAGCTCAAGTCAAGACATACCAAGTACCCATCACAAAATTTTCTCCCTCGCATTACATTATTTGCCACTTGCGTCTTGTTTTCCTCTCCCCCACTTCACATTTGCCGTTTTCTTCGCCCTTTTTTCCGTTCGCCTCTTATTCGTTCACTTGCTTTTTGTGTGCTTATGTGTTGGATTGTTTGTGTTGACGCTCAAAAGTGGCACAATCGTAAAAGTTTCTTTAATCTATGTCAAGATTACTTCAAACTTATGATTGGAAGTCACCATGAGATGACTTTATTTGAGAATATCAAGATGGTTATGAAAGTGGTCTAAAACGGAGTCCGGATGCAAAAGTTATGACAAGTTCAGAGATGCTCATGATGACACCAGATTAAAGAATGTCTTGAAACCCAATTAAGATGACTTCAAATGGAAAAAGTTTCAACATGAAAGTTGTGCGTCTCGTCGAAACGGTCGATTTTGAATTAAAAATCGTCCCAATCCGAGTTCGTATGCAAAAGTTACAGCCATCCGAACAGAGTCCTGTCACACAGCCATAAGTGGCGCGCCCCACCAGCCACTTGTCTGATGGGTAGCGCGAATAACAGCCTGTATTGCGTGACCGTTTTGGCCTAGAAGATGGCTTCAAATCGAAAAAAGTTCAACATGAAAGTTGTTCGTATCGTCAAAACGGTCAAGATTGCTTTTGGGCTCTTTTCCATCCGAAGTCGTTTACCACCTCAAGAATTACCCGCAAGGTATAGCCAGTTTAAACCGAACAGTTTTGGAAAGTTCGGATAAAACCAATCCGAATTTGGCTAGGGTTTTGGACGTGAATCCAAGCCTTTTCCTTGCACGGCAAGTCCAGCCGCCTCTTATATACCTAAGGGGTGACGGCCGATTGGACAACACACAATTGATCAATTCATCTACCACTTTTTATCTTTTACCTTTTCTCTTTAACCCTAGTTCTTCTTCTTCCTCGTTCTTCGTCCGTTCTTCTTGTTGCAGGGCGGCGAACCTCGAGGCCCTAGGGGCGGTCAGGCCGACCTAGGGCAGTCCATAGCCGCCGCGCGCCCTGACGGGGTCCCTCCCGGGCGCATGGGGTTTCGGGTCTACAAAAGCACCCGCCGGATTGCCTGCGTACCGCGCTTCCGGACGGGTCTCCTTCGACGTGAGCTACGGTGCATCACCCCCGGCGTCGAGGGTACACGGTGACGTGTTCGTGTGCAAACACACTTTTTGGCGACTCCGCTGGGGACGAAGCTTTGATCGGTCCCCGGCCCGTTCTTGCTACGAAGAGATCGTCATCTAGGGTTTGCAATCTACAAAGGTAATATGAATACCCAATTCACATATGTAGATGCAAATAATGCATATGTTGTTGCTAGATCATCTAATGAGCATAATGTATCGGCTAGCCCTAGCTTTATCAATCATGCATCTAATTATGTGCAAGGGTCGATGCAACAAAATCCCCATGATTCTACTTCATATAATTTTAGCAACATGCAACATATGTATCCCAACTCCCATGCATCGGCAACCCCACAAATATATATGCCGGTGAACAGCATGATGAGTTCGGTTAATCAAGTTGAAACACCCCATGTAGGATCTTTCAATGGCATGCAACATAGTGTTTCATCATTTTATTCATCGGCAACTAATTTGCAACATGTTAATCCAAACATGTTGGTGAATAGGGGAATTGGCCATGCTACTACTAGTTATTCAGCCAATTACCCTCAAACATCATATGCTACACCTCATGCTACTAGTTTTTTGGCACCATACGCAACTGTTGATGTCCATAATTCGGCTCCGCACCTTAATGGTCATGGCCGAATAAGTGAAACTTCTGCAGGAGCACAAATGCCTTCACCTACTACCGTGGCATATCATGCCCCCCCCTACACAATTACGGAATTTCGGCAACATCTCATTGCCGAAAGAGTCTAAAAGCATTGGGGGGCAACCATATCCAGACTGGGTAACTGAGAACAAGCCTACATTCTCTTGGGATTTGTGCAACGCTATTCGCCAGGAACTAATAGAAGGCAGGAAGCCTCATGATTTTGCTGCTGTAAAAGCTAGAGTTGTGCAAATGATGCAGTTGTCCAGTGCTATACCATCCTGTGTACCACCTAAACAATCGCAAAGTTTAGGCACCTCATTGCCGAAAGAGTCTCAAAGTATTGGGGGGCAATCTCATGACGACTGGATGGAAATTGAGATGAAAAAGTTTAAAGCTCGCCAAGCTGAGATGTGGGCTAAAATTAGACGAGAGCGAGAAGCCTTGCAAATTCAAAAAGATAAAGTTGTTGATTCAGGTAACAAAGAAAATTCGGTTATTAGAAGAGCCGAATCAAGTAGTATATATTCTGAGTCTATCAAATCCAAAGAGGCAAGCATTATTGAGAAAGGGCATGGAAAGCATAGCAAAACAGTCATACTTGATTTTTCCAAAGTCAATGGAACCTACTTCCTGCCCTATGAGTTCCGTGCCATAGAGATTGACAAGCCTCAAGGACAAGAACAAGTAGCCGAACAAAGTTCAGCTGACATGGATCTTCAAAGCAATGATGCACGGAATCAAGAAAAAGATGATGAAAAGGTGTTGGGGAGCCATCCAAAGATGGAGCAAGATGTTCTTCAAGTGACACCACGATCATGTTCTCCCAACATATTTGAAGAGGTATGCATAGAGAGTAATTTACCTATTTTCAGATTTGGTCGTGACTTCATTATTGATGCATCTATAAGAAATATTATCATAAGTAATTTTGAAAGACCAATGAAGAATGGTAATTTACTTGTTAGCAATAAACTTGTTATGGAACATATCGGTCAACCCATTACGCCATTTATAAAGACCGATATTGACTTATTGTTACAGCCAAAGCTTTCCCTGTTGCTTTATGTAAAGTTCATATCTAGTTGGGTAGCTTTGCTTATTTCGTACTTGGCTTGCACTTGGTCTCAACAGAGACATGTATGTTCTAAATATCTTCGTTTCAGAAATTTAAAGCCAAGGTTGAATTCTATTGAGAAAACTGATGCTAATATAATATCTTATACAAAGACATCGGAGATAGAGTGGAAAAAACAATGCATAGCCGAATGGGGAGACTACAAATCTGAACCATTTGTTTGCTTATCTCCAAAGCCATTCAAACAGCAAGATCGGCTAGAGAATAAAAAGTTTACCTTCAATTCAAGCATGTGTGATCAAATATTTGATTTGTTGCTGAAAAATAATTACATAGGAATTCTTGATCACCATGTCAATCAATCAATTCAAGGACGAATGTATTGTAGGTTGCATCATTCGTTCAAACATAATTTTGAGGATTGCAATATGTTTCGTCAAATAGTTAAATCGGCCATTGAGAAAGGACGATTGAAATTTGCTGAAACACCAAGAGATGACCAGTCTATTCCGATTGGTCCCGATGGCAGAAAGTTTTTGCATCGGCTGCTTCAAGACGATCCATTTAAAGAGAAGATAAAAACTGCAGGTGATGGGATCAAGCTTTCAAGTAAAGAAGTCGTTGAAGAGCATAATGAACATAATCTTGAGGGCGAGAATTCCATCGAAGCTACAACGGAGACGCCAAGGACTGGGGGGCAAAAAGCAAATTCAATGATCGATGAAAGCAAACCAAAAGAAAGCAAAGGCCAAAATAAGCGCAAGTGTAAGAGATCAAAAATCACTTTCGCTGAACTATTGGATAAGTATCAAAAGAAGAGTGAAGAGAAGAATGCTTATCGGCCAAATCATACAAAGAAATCAAGATCACCCCCAAGGCGCAAGTATGAGGATCGGTATTGGCAAAGTGACAATTCTTATGAAACATATTCATATCCTTATTTTGGGCCGCCAATGCCAATGCCGTGGATGCCTCCCTATGCTCAAGTAGATCCATATCCATCATGGGACAGGTATGATACAAGGGCGCATTCTCCATCTTATTTTAGAAGATCTCACCAATATTATGCAGCTCCGAGAAGATCAACATTTGAACAATCACATGTTAAAGACCGTTTCAATCATAAGGAATCGGTCCGGAGCTCAAGGAAGAAGAAAGAGGTGGTCAAGCAAGTTTACCGTGTTAAAAGAGATGGTCGCAAGAATGCAACTTCAGATTTGATCTCAAATGAAAAAGAGCTAATTAAAGTGTTGACATTGGCTACTAAAGACAATGAGATGAAGCAACCAATTATTGGGAGTCAAAGTGCCAAATCTGAAGAAAAGAAGTTGAGAGTGCACAAGGCCAAAAAAGGATTGCCATTGGCTAAGACAAAATCGCAACCGGGGTGCCCACTCGGCTTATCATATTGGCAAAAGAAGAAATTACAAAAACTTAGTGCACAAGAACTTGAAGAAAGAAACATGGCATGGGTTCCCAAAGGAAGTGCTGAAAATAAGAATTATGTGCAAGCTTCCGTTACAAGAAGTGCGGCAAAGGTGAAGAAGGAAAAGAGTGAAAACTATGAAGGACCAAGCCGAAGATTTCAGCATCTTCGGTCTACACATTATCCATATTCTTCAACTATGCCATTAACGCATGTGCCATGGAATTCGTCATCAGGTATGATTGGTAACGCTCAATGGGCTTATTTTAATCCATGGATGCCATATAAATTCTTACATCATGACAGGGTATTACCAAGTCACTATACATTTGATTAGCTACAAGTTTGTTGCTGATCCAAAGGGCCGAAATACTTTATTTGTCATTTCGTTTGTTTATTTCGGCTATATGTGATTTGAATGATGTCTACATGGTAATGGCCGATATTTATCTATCGTCCTAAGAATATGTCAATGCATGGTCGGTGTAGTATTCTAGCATCGTCCTTAGTTCGAATGGAGAGCGAGAAAAAGTATGTGCTCATGAAAATTCATATATATGCGTATATTATGATTGAATGGAGTTGAAACATCATGACCGATGCCATTAAGTATACGTTGCTTAGACCAATTCATAGTGCAGAATTGGCTAGTGGGCTTATTCTTTGTTTGGATATGATTTGGCTTATGCATCTTTGAGATCTATAAGAGGCCAAATCATAGCTGATTTTATTACTGAACATCGGTTTAATGATATGCATAATATTGATGTTAGCCTTGTCTCTCTATTACTATGGAGATTATGTTTTGATGGTTCAATTCGTAGCAATGACCAAAGTGTTGGTGTTGTTTATATATCTCCTTATGGTACTATTTTTTGAAGCCTCATGCCGCTTAGAATATTTTTATGCATGATTAATCAAAGCCGAATATGCATTGTTATTCGGATTGACTCTTTTACTTGTTATAGGTGCTATACATATTGAGGCTTTCGGTGATTCGTTATGAGTAGTGCAACAAACATCCAAGGGTTATCGATGTTTTGACGAATCACTTATAGTTTATCTTGAGATATGTCTAGATGCAAAATTTACCTGGGTTGCTTTAAAATTGCTCTTACATTTAGACATGACAATTTAAAAGAGTTGGCATAGCAAGCATCCGGCTACTACGTTAATCATGGTGTATTGCATTTCTCTCAATAGCCGATGCTTCGTCTCGTCAACATAGGTAAGGCCGAACCGAAGTTCACAGCTTCGGCCACTAATGAATTTTGATGCAGGTGATACTAAGGATTGGAGAGAGTTTATTGATTATCTAAAAAATCCTAGCAAAAGGGGGAACAATATGGTTCGGAGGATGACCTTGAGATACATATCTATGGAACTTTATCATCGGATTGTTAACGAAGTTGAGAAGGTTTCGCCCAAGTTTGCATCAAGGGTTTAAGAACAATAATGGCCGATATATAATTATCGTCCTAAGCATATAAATGGCCGATGGGGTGTTGACATCGTCCTTAGAACCAACATGGTACAAATTATTTTTCGGCACGCTTGCTTTGCCGAAAAACAGGGGGGCATGTGTTGACGCTCAAAAGTGGCACAATCGTAAAAGTTGCTTTAATCTATGTCAAGATTACTTCAAACTTATGATTGGAAGTCATCATGAGATGACTTTATTTGAGAATATCAAGATGGATATGAAAGTGGTCTAAAACGGAGTCCGGATGCAAAAGTTATGACAAGTTCAGAGATGCTCATGATGACACCAGATTAAAGAATGTCTTGAAACCCAATTAAGATGACTTCAAATGGAAAAAGTTTCAACATGAAAGTTGTGCGTCTCGTCGAAACGGTCGATTTTGATATAAAAATCGTCCCAATCCGAGTTCGTATGCAAAAGTTACAGCCATCCGAACAGAGTCCTGTCACACAGCCATAAGTGGCGCGCCCCACCAGCCACTTGTGTGATGGGTAGCGCGAATAACAGCCTGTATTGCGTGACCGTTTTGGCCTAGAAGATGGCTTCAAATCGAAAAACGTTCAACATGAAAGTTGTTCGTATCGTCGAAACGGTCAAGATTGCTTTTGGGATCTTTTCCATCCGAAGTCGTTTACCACCTCAAGAATTACCCGCAAGGTATAGCCAGTTTAAACCGAATAGTTTTGGAAAGTTCGGATAAAACCAATCCGAATTTGGCTAGGGTTTTGGACGTGAATCCAAGCCTTTTCCTTGCACGGCAAGTCCAGCCGCCTCTTATATACCTAAGGGGTGACGGCCGATTGGACAACACACAATTGATCAATTCATCTACCATTTTTTATCTTTTACCTTTTCTCTTTAACCCTAGTTCTTCTTCTTCCTCGTTCTTCGTCCGTTCTTCTTGTTGCAGGGCGGCGAACCTCGAGGCCCTAGGGGCGGTCAGGCCGACCTAGGGCAGTCCATAGCCGCCGCGCGCCCTGACGGGGTCCCTCCCGGGCGCATGGGGTTTCGGGTCTACAAAAGCACCCGCCGGATTGCCTGCGTACCGCGCTTCCGGACGGGTCTCCTTCGACGTGAGCT
>LR738715.1:388750977-388795252 GCA_902687465.1 Secale cereale | reverse complement strand
ATCAAGATGGATATGAAAGTGGTCTAAAACGGAGTCCGGATGCAAAAGTTATGACAAGTTCAGAGATGCTCATGATGACACCAGATTAAAGAATGTCTTGAAACCCAATTAAGATGACTTCAAATGGAAAAAGTTTCAACATGAAAGTTGTGCGTCTCGTCGAAACGGTCGATTTTGATATAAAAATCGTCCCAATCCGAGTTCGTATGCAAAAGTTACAGCCATCCGAACAGAGTCCTGTCACACAGCCATAAGTGGCGCGCCCCACCAGCCACTTGTGTGATGGGTAGCGCGAATAACAGCCTGTATTGCGTGACCGTTTTGGCCTAGAAGATGGCTTCAAATCGAAAAACGTTCAACATGAAAGTTGTTCGTATCGTCGAAACGGTCAAGATTGCTTTTGGGATCTTTTCCATCCGAAGTCGTTTACCACCTCAAGAATTACCCGCAAGGTATAGCCAGTTTAAACCGAACAGTTTTGGAAAGTTCGGATAAAACCAATCCGAATTTGGCTAGGGTTTTGGACGTGAATCCAAGCCTTTTCCTTGCACGGCAAGTCCAGCCGCCTCTTATATACCTAAGGGGTGACGGCCGATTGGACAACACACAATTGATCAATTCATCTACCATTTTTTATCTTTTACCTTTTCTCTTTAACCCTAGTTCTTCTTCTTCCTCGTTCTTCGTCCGTTCTTCTTGTTGCAGGGCGGCGAACCTCGAGGCCCTAGGGGCGGTCAGGCCGACCTAGGGCAGTCCATAGCCGCCGCGCGCCCTGACGGGGTCCCTCCCGGGCGCATGGGGTTTCGGGTCTACAAAAGCACCCGCCGGATTGCCTGCGTACCGCGCTTCCGGACGGGTCTCCTTCGACGTGAGCTGTGGTGCATCACCCCCGGCGTCGAGGGTACACGGTGACGTGTTCGTGTGCAAACAGTTTGTTTGTCACGATGGCTCAAGAAAATACCAAACTATGTGACTTTTCCAACACCAATAATAATTACTTTATTTGCACTTCAATTGCTCCCGCTACTAATGCGGAATCTTGTGAAATCAATGCTGCTTTATTGAATCTAGTGATGAAAGGTAAATTTTCCGGCCTTCCTAGTGAAGATGTCGCATCTCATCTGAGTAATTTTGTTGATTTATGCGATATGCAAAAGAAGAGTGATGTAGATTATGATCTTGTTAAATTAAAACTTTTCCCTTTCTCACTACGAGACCGGGCCAAAACTTGGTTTTCTTCTGTGCCTAAAAATAGTATTGATTCTTGGAATAAGTGCAAAGATTGTTTTATTGCCAAGTATTTTCCTCCCGCTAAGATCATCTCCCTTAGGAATGATATTATGAATTTGAAACAACTTGATCATGAGAATGTAGCACAATCTTGGGAGAGGATGAAACTTATGATAAGAAATTGTCCCACGCATGGTTCGAATCTATGTATGATTATACAAAAAAAGTATGCCGGTCTGAACTTTGCTTCTAGAAATCTTTTAGATTCGGCCGCAGGAGGTACTTTTACGGAAATCACTTTAGGAGAAGCTACTAAACTCCTAGATAATATAATGGTTAACTATTCTCAATGGCACACCGAGAGATCTTCCACTAGTAAGAAAGTGCATGCTATTGAATAAGTCAATGTTTTGAGTGGAAAGGTGGATGAACTTATGGAATTGTTTGCTAGCAAGGGTGCTAATGTTGATCCTAATGATATACCCTTATCCAGTTTGATTGATAATTCTAATGAATCTATGGATGTAAATTTTGTTGGTAGGAATAATTTTGGTAACAATGCTTATAGAGGAAACTTTAATCCTAGGCCTTTTCCTAGTAATTCCTCAAATAATTACGGAAATTCCTATAACAATTCCTATGGAAATTACAATAAGATACCCTCTTATTTTGAGAATAGTGTTAAGGTGTTTATGATTTCACAAATGAGTTTTTATGACTAATGTTGAGTCCATGGATAATATGCACTCTCACCCTTCCACCATTGCTAGCCTCTCTAGTGCCGCGCAACTTTCGCCGGTACCATACACCCACCATATACCTTCCTCAAAACATCCACCATACCTACCTATTATGGCATTTACATAGCCATTCCGAGATATATTTCCATGCAACTTTCCACCATTCCGTTTATTATGACACGCTTCATCATTGTCATATTGCCTTGCAGGATCATGTAGTTGACATCGTATTTGTGGCAACGCCACCATGCATAATGTTTCATACATGTCACTCTTGATTCATTGCACATCCCGATACACCACTGGAGGCACCGCCGGAGTCATATTTAGTTCTAGTATCGAGTTGTAATCCTTGAGTTATAAATAAATAGAAGTGTGATGATCGTCATTATTAGAGCATTGTCCCATGTGAAGAAAAAAAAAGAGAAATGCCAAATTAAAAAAGAGAAAGGCCAAATAAAAAAAGAGAAAAAGTCTCCAAAAAAAGGAGGAGTCTCTAAAAAAATGAGAAAAAGAGAGAAGGGACAATGCTACTATCCTTTTTCCACACTTGTGCTTCAAAGTAGCACCATGATCTTCATGATAGAGAGTCTCTCATTTTTTCACTTTCATATACAAGTGGGAATTTTCATTATAGAACTTGGCTTGTATATTCCAGCGATGGGCTTCCTTAAATGCCATAGGTCTTCATGAGCTAGCAAGTTGGATGCACGCCCACTTAGTTTCTTTTGTTGAGCTTTCATACATTTATAGCTGTAGTGCATCTATTGCATGGCAATCTGTACTCACTCACATCAATATCTATTGATGGGCATCTCCATAACCCATTGATACGCCTAGTTGATGTGAGATCATCTTCCTCCTTTTTGTCTTCTCCACAACTAACACTCTATTCCACCTATAGTGCTATATCCATGGCTCACGCTCATGCATTGCATGAAAGTTGAAAAAGCTTGAGAATACTAAAGTATAAAACAATTGCTTGGCTGAAATTGGGGTTGTGCATGATTTGAATATTTTGTGTGACGAAGATGGAGCATGGCCAAACTATATGATTTTGTAGGGATGAACTTTTTTTGGCCATGTTATTATGAGAAGACATAATTGCTTGGTTAGTATGCTTGAAGTATTATTATTTTTCTATCAATATTAAACTTTTGTCTTGAATCTTTTGGATCTGAATATTCATGCCACAATAAAGTAAATTACATTGAAAATTCTGTTAGGTAGCATTCCACATCAAAAATTCTTTTTTTATCATTTACCTACTCGAGGACGAGCATGAATTAAGATTGGGGATGCTTGATACATTTCCAACGTATCTATAATTTTTTATTGTTCCATGCTATTATATTATCTGTTTTGGATATTTAATGGGCTTTAATATGCACTTTTATATTATTTTTGGGACTAACCTATTAACCGGAGGCCCAGTGCGAGTTGTTGTTTCTTTGCCTATTTCAGTGTTTCGCAGAAAAGGAATATCAAACGGAGTCCAACCGGAACGAAACCTTCGCGAGGATCTTTCTTGGAATAAACTCAATCCATAAGACTTGGAGTAGAAGTCTGGGAAGCCATGAGGCGGCCACGAGGCAGGAGGGCGTGCCCAGGGGGGTAGGCGTGCCCCCACCCTCGTTGGCCCCTCGTAGCTCCACCGACGTACTTCTTCTGCCTATATATACCCTTGTACCTTAAAAACATTGAGGAGGGCAACGAAGCCACTTTTCCCCCCGCAACCTTCTCTACCCGTGAGATCCCATCTTGGGGCCTTTTCCAACACTTCACCGGAGGGGGGATCGATCATGGAGGGCTTCTACATCAACACCATAGCCTCTCTGATGATGTGTGAGTAGTTTACGACATACCTTCTGGTCCATAGTTATCAGCTAGATGGCTTCTTATCTCTCTTTGGTTCTCAATACAAAGTTCTCCTCGTTGTTCTTGGAGATCTATTCGATGTAATTCTGTTTGCGGTGTGTTTGTCGAGATCCGATGAATTGTGGGTTTATGATCAAGATTGCCTATGAAAAATATTTGATTCTTCTCTGAATTCTTATATGCATGATTGAATATATTTGCAAGTCTCTTCAAATTATCAGTTTGGTTTGGCCTACTAGATTGATATTTCGTGCAACGGGAGAAGTGCTTAGCTTTGGGTTCAGTCTTGCGGTGCTCGATCCCAGTGACAGAAAAGGAGCCGACACGTATTGTATTGTTTCCATCGAGGATAACAAGATGGGGTCTATATCATATTGCTTGAGTTTATCCCTCTACATCATGTCATCTTTCTTAAGGCGTTACTCCATTCTTATGAACTTAATACTCTATATGCATGCTGGATAGCGGTCGATGTGTGGAGAGATAGTAGTAGATGCATAATAGTTTCGGTCTACTTGACACGGACGTGATTCCTATATTCATGATCATGCCTAGATATTCTCATAACTATGCACTTTTCTATCAAGTGCTCAACAGTAATTTGTTCACCCACCGTAATATATGCTATCATGAGAGAAGCCACTAGTGAAACCTATGCCCCCCGGGTCTACTTTACATCATATAAGTTTCCGATCTACAATTCTAGTTTACTATTTATTTTGCAATCTTAATTTTCCAATCTATACAACAAAAATACTAAAAATATTTATCTTACTATCTTTATCAGATCTTACTTTTGCAAGTGGTTGTGAAGGGATTGACAACCCCTTTATCGCGTTGTTTGTAAGGTTCTTGATTGTTTGTGCATGTACTAGGTGACTTGTGTGTAGTCTCCTACTGGAGTGATACCTTGGTTCTCAAAAACTGAGGGAAATACTTAAGCTACTTTGCTGCATCACCCTTTCCTCTTCAAGGGAAAACCAACGCATGCTCAAGAGGTAGCACCATGTCATACATAGTCAACAATATAGCGAACGTGTATAGTACTAGTAGTTGGTAAGCAGTACTCATTTTTTTGCTCCGAGAGGTTTCGGGCGTCACCCTTTACATACAAATTAAGTTAGGCGGTAAACTTACAGCCCGTCGCGCTGGCGTCGCCCCAACACACGGTCAGTCCGGCCCGCCGCTCACCGAAGGGATGCTCATCGGCTTGGTCCACCACTAACACATGCGACCACATGTAAGTAGTGGCACCAACACACGGTCGGTCTGGCCCGCCGCTTAGCATGAACAGACACAATGTCCGGCCCGCTGCTCATCGAAGCGACGCACATCGCCTTGGTACATTGCTTATGTTCGACCACACGTGAGGAGTAGCAAACTGACGAGGCCAAGCACCTCTGCCTACCGTGCGCCAAAAGGTCGGCCTTTTATTGTAGATTGCTTTAAAAAATGAAGATCGCACATAGGAGCAGACCATGGCAGTTGTGAACGCTTGTGTTGCAGTTTCAAGGGCAAGGGAGGGGCATTTTCTTCCAATCATGTTATTCCAGCTAAGCCACCCTGTAAACACAGTAAAAAATATGCATGTGCGTGTATCAAAGCTCGTGGCATGGCTGTTTTGTTAAATGCCATGGCACTTCTCTTTTACTGATGTTTTCTTCCAATAGCCGGCACCGTCGGATGCAGATCTTACGGTTATTGGTGCGTTCTCCAGGTATAGCCTCGTTTCGAGCCATTGACTAGTGTTTTTTTCACATGCATTACATCAACACTCTTCCTCTTTCCCACGCACACACCTACGTCGGGGTGTTACGAGGCGTGGATGGCCACACCGGCGGGTACTACCTGTATTACAGAAGTAGTAGTAGGCAAAGACGGGCCTTTAAGAGAGAAGAGTAGAGAAAGAGAAGGTTTACATTTTTTGAGGGGTTAAGAGAGAAGGTTGTTGCCGAGATCTTCATCCCTAAAGATACTTGACAATAGTATTATTGGAGTGGATACACAACTCACAAAAAATACATGAAGTCCAATAGGCGGACTGGTCTGAGCGAAGAGAAAAAAAAGCCATGTGATGATTGTTGTTGAGTCACTCAAATACATGCATTGTATCCTGTAGCAATTCACGGGCGTCCTACTAGTTTAGGTTTACTTCTTACATGAAGGATCTTATATCCAATGGGAAAATATCCCTTTGACCGTTAGAAATGCCTTCAGCTACTGATCTCATGTTGAAGTAATTGCTGCATCGCCATCAAAATCCTCTATCACTTGAGCTAAAGTAGACCATACTAAACCCTACTTTGACTGTTGATCTGATGTTGGAGTATATTATCGTATTAGTACTGAGATAAATAGAAGGCACCGTGGAATCATTTAGGAGGTTAGCTTGTTAATCTGAATGTGGAGGGACACCATCCTTGAATCCCCAGCCCCGGCCAGCAGCTTGGGAGGCACTATGAAGTAGGTGAGCTCCTTCACGGCGATGGCGCCGTGCTCGTTCCTGCTTGTCGCCTCTATTTCCACCTTGACGGCGTCGGTCGTGCCTCTGGGCGACCCCGGTGGCCCGTTTGCCCACATCTTGGCCGTGTAACGTGGCGGTGCGGACGCCCCCGCTCTACTGTAGATGACCGACATGGCGATAGGAGCACCGATGTCGAGCGCCCCGCTGACCACGTAAAACGTGCGGCTGTCCTCCTCCGCGAACAGCAAGCGCCTCGGCTCCGACACCGGCACCTGCAGCAGGAGGACCTTGACATACTGGATCATGTGCATGGGAATGGGGTGCACAGTGTTTATGTCACGGGGGAGTGCTAGCGGAAGGCTTTCGTAGCCGCAGCCGGGCACAGGGCACTTGCAGGGCGCGAGCGGAAACACGCTCTGGTGATCGGCGAGCTTCGGGTAAGTGACGTAGAGCACAAAGCCTTCATGCGGGCACTCAACCCTCGAAGAGGAGAGGATGGCGTCCATCGGAATGGTGTGCATGTCGAAGCCACCGCCACGCTCGCACTTCTGGCACTGCCGCTGATTCCCGGGGCGCTCGTCGCCGTAGTTCGCGCAGGTCAGGTGCCCTCCCTTGCACTGCACAAATCAATCAGAAATCACATCACTCAAGAAACCCACACCTTGCTCGATCAGCCGAATGGACGAGATGTATTCGAACCTCGTAAACTGGAGGCTTCAAGGGGCAGAGGCACAAGGGGCACTGGACCAAGGTGAGGTCGATAT
Source organism: Secale cereale (assembly GCA_902687465.1). NCBI lineage: Eukaryota > Viridiplantae > Streptophyta > Magnoliopsida > Poales > Poaceae > Secale > Secale cereale. The sequence continues at coordinate 388,788,176 of LR738715.1, read as the reverse complement.
AGACCTCCAACGTCCGGTCATGTTCCGTTGTCAAGATCTCGCCCTCCTCGTGCACCACCATCTCTCGATTTAGGGCCGCGGCGTAGAAAGTTTTACCATCACATATTCATACTACTTCAAGGTGCATTAAATCAACACTTGCAAGGATCGAAAAGGAAACACACGGCATGCATGCGTGCATTGTATTTAATGCATCGATAAACACAATTTTTTGAAATAGTATATCGAGTGCCCTGCTTTTATGTGTCGTGTCAACTCGTACAACAAGGAGAAGCTTGATTACAACGCCCTCGCCCTCTCCCTCGCCCATGAGGGTGGTGGCTCGCAGGACGATGAGAAACTTTTGCTACACGTTCTCCCTCCCGCAAGAAGTCGACACGCAACAGTTCAGTCGGTGTCAGATGGTTAGAAGCATACTGTAGTAGTACCATCAATGTTCGACTTCCCGAAGAGGTGAAGAGCCAAGCACAACCTGAACGCTCGCGTGGCAGTTTCATGTGTAGGGTAGATAGTATAAAGTTACTCCCTCCGTCTAGGTGAATAAGTCATATTAGGTTGTGCATCGCAACCAAGGAGGAGGGGGAAATGAGAGAACTTAATGTTTATTTGCTAATTAATAGCATTGCATGCAATGAACTGACCAGTGCATGTCGTGTTTGGTAGTCTCAAGTCATTGAAAGCACACACGCCCCACATCTATTGTTGGTTGATTGGTTTATTCATATCAAAGAACAATAAATGAGGTGAGAGTTAATGCACCGTGCCTAAGTTTTTTTGGGATAATTTGGTTTTCGTAAGGTGACTTAGAGCAAGTACAATAGAGCTGAGTTAGCTTGCTATAACAAATAAACTATATTCTTGCGAAAATAGGCACCGGTGCTTATTTGTACAAGGTAGACGCTTAATTGTGTAAGGTCGAAGCCCGATGCCATACACTGCATATCGGATGCCTCTAAGCTTAAAATCGTTGGAGTCACCTCCATGCTAGGCCGTATACAAGCATTTTTGGATTGAAATAATCTTCTGGCCCTACCTATCATCCGTTTGATTGAAGTTTGTACGCTGATCTGGTCAAGAGATGAATATATATTTTAACTTGTGGTGGGGTAAATGTTAGAGGTTGCAGCAAATATTAGTACACACTGCGGGTCTTTTAGACAAGTTTACATGCATATGGGGTTGGTGTTAGAGGCAGTGCTCTCTCCAAACACTAGACGTTCTCTCAACCATGACATGTTTATCATAACATCTTCATACTTCAAGGTGCATTAAATCAATAGATGCAAGGATCAACAGGAAACTCACGGCACGCATGCATGTGTAAACACAAGTTTTTCAGAAAATCGTGCCATGATGTGTCGTGTCAACTCGTACAACAAGGAGAAGCTTGGTTACTAGTACGCCCTCTCCCTTGCCCATGCGCGCGGTGGCTCGCAGACGAGGAGTAGCATTTGCTTACAACAAGAAGCTCTCCCTTCCCCATGCGGTGGACATGCAACAGTTGATTACAACGCCCTCGCCCTCTCCCTCGCCCATGAGGGTGGTGGCTCGCAGGACGATGAGAAACTTTTGCTACACGTTCTCCCTCCCGCAAGAAGTCGACACGCAACAGTTCAGTCGGTGTCAGATGGTTAGAAGCATACTGTAGTAGTACCATCAATGTTCGACTTCCCGAAGAGGTGAAGAGCCAAGCACAACCTGAACGCTCGCGTGGCAGTTTCATGTGTAGGGTAGATAGTATAAAGTTACTCCCTCCGTCTAGGTGAATAAGTCATATTAGGTTGTGCATCGCAACCAAGGAGGAGGGGGAAATGAGAGAACTTAATGTTTATTTGCTAATTAATAGCATTGCATGCAATGAACTGACCAGTGCATGTCGTGTTTGGTAGTCTCAAGTCATTGAAAGCACACACGCCCCACATCTATTGTTGGTTGATTGGTTTATTCATATCAAAGAACAATAAATGAGGTGAGAGTTAATGCACCGTGCCTAAGTTTTTTTGGGATAATTTGGTTTTCGTAAGGTGACTTAGAGCAAGTACAATAGAGCTGAGTTAGCTTGCTATAACAAATAAACTATATTCTTGCGAAAATAGGCACCGGTGCTTATTTGTACAAGGTAGACGCTTAATTGTGTAAGGTCGAAGCCCGATGCCATACACTGCATATCGGATGCCTCTAAGCTTAAAATCGTTGGAGTCACCTCCATGCTAGGCCGTATACAAGCATTTTTGGATTGAAATAATCTTCTGGCCCTACCTATCATCCGTTTGATTGAAGTTTGTACGCTGATCTGGTCAAGAGATGAATATATATTTTAACTTGTGGTGGGGTAAATGTTAGAGGTTGCAGCAAATATTAGTACACACTGCGGGTCTTTTAGACAAGTTTACATGCATATGGGGTTGGTGTTAGAGGCAGTGCTCTCTCCAAACACTAGACGTTCTCTCAACCATGACATGTTTATCATAACATCTTCATACTTCAAGGTGCATTAAATCAATAGATGCAAGGATCAACAGGAAACTCACGGCACGCATGCATGTGTAAACACAAGTTTTTCAGAAAATCGTGCCATGATGTGTCGTGTCAACTCGTACAACAAGGAGAAGCTTGGTTACTAGTACGCCCTCTCCCTTGCCCATGCGCGCGGTGGCTCGCAGACGAGGAGTAGCATTTGCTTACAACAAGAAGCTCTCCCTTCCCCATGCGGTGGACATGCAACAGTTGATTCGGTGTTGTAGAAGTAGTACTAACATTGTTCGACTTCTTTTTTGAAATAAACGCATGAGGGATGTGTATTTCATTGATTACAGGGGAGGCGAAAGAACGCCGAGTACAGGGTGCAGGCTAACGCATTAGCTTGCGGAACAAGGAACTGAAAATTAGAAGAAGAAAAAGAAAAGGAGATCGGCCTGGGGTTACTCCCGCAAAAATAGATGTTGGCCGCCTGCCAACACCCAATCGCTTGCCTCCGACTACAGGAGGTGCAAGACTTGCCGCGGTGAATGTGATGCACGCATCTTCGATTGTTCGACTTCTCGAAGAGGCGAAGAGCCAAGCCCAACCCGAACGTGGCAGTTGCAAACGCTCGCGTGACAGTCTTATGTGTAGGGGGAAAGGCGTGGTGTGGCAGTTTTGTAGCAATTATTTTCTAGTATTACTGTTTGCGTCCAATAGGTGCCACCGTCGGATGCAGATCTTACGGTTATACTCCCTCCATTCCCAAATATTTGACTTTCTAGACATTTCAAAATGAATACAACATACGGATGTATGTAGATATATTTTAGAGTGTAGATTTGCTCATTTTGCTTGGTATGTAGTCACTTGTTGCAATTTCTAGAAAGACAAATATTTGGGAAGGTAGGGAGTAGTTATCTTACGAAAATCAAATATACCCAAAACAAACCCGACTACCTTTCTTGTTTCATGTTGTTTTTAATGCCTTGAGACGTACGTACTACCTCCGTCCTGGTTTATTGGTCCCTAATGTATTTTGTGTCAAATTTTGACCATAAATTTAACTAACAAAATGTTTGTGCATGTCAAAAAATAGAATTGAAAACTATGCTCAAGTACAAATCCAGCGATATAATTTTTGTTAACATGCGTTAACATTTTGTTAGTTAAATCGCTGGTCAAAGTTTGGAACAAACTACAAAGGGGACTAATAAACCATGACGGAGGTATCGCATGCAGCGGTCTGTTCATTGCATGCAATTATATTAATTAGCAAATAAATATTAATTTCTCTCATTTTCCTCTCCACCTTGGTGGCGGTGCACAATGCAGTAGTCTCTTTTTGACACGCATTTACGTTGATACGACTTGAAACATTGAATGCCAAGGAGGGGGCGGGTAGTGGTTCCTGAAACGTTGAACGATCAATGGGGCATCCTTATTCAATTGGCATGCCAAGGAGATTAATAGGAGAAGCAAAATGGAGCCATCACGATGTTAATGCAACGCAGTTTTGCTTCTCATATAATAGCACCCCACCACTCCAATCCATCTACTCCTAGTCTCGACGCAACACTGCTCACTCAAAGCCAAGACCAAGACAAGTGACCAGAAGCCACAAGCACCCATGGCGTCGATGGACGTGAGGTGTAGTAGGTTGTGCCAGATCATCCAAGACGCCTATAACGCCCCCGGACACACCCGCTGGTGGTCGTTACTCCTGCTAGGATCTAGACTGGCCTCACAGATCAGTACTAGTCTTTTCTGCACACTTTGTCCTCACTTGTGCGCACACTCGAGCAACTTCCCGGTCGGTCACCCATCCTAGAATTACTCCAAGCTAAGCATGATTAACTTTGGAGTTCTGTCACTCCTGGCGTGTACTCCAAGTCTTTTGTGTTGATATCGTTCCAAAAATAACTCTCCCGAAGGTGTCATTCCATTTGGACTCCGTGTTATATTCCTTTTCTATGAAACAGTGAAAAAGGAAAAAAACAGCAATTTGCACTGGGCTTTGGGTTAGTAGGTTAGTCCCAAAAATAATATAAAAGTGAATAATAAAGCCCATTAAACATCCAAAACAGAGAATATAATTGCATGGAACAATAAAAAATTATAGATACGTTGGAGACGTATCAAGCATCCCCAAGCTTAATTCCTGCTCGTCCTCGAGTAGATAACTGATAAAAACAGAATTTTTGATGTGGAATGCTAGCCAACATAATTCTCAATGTAATTTTGTTTATTGTGGCATGAATGTTCAGATCCAAAACATTCAAGACAAAAGTTTAATATTGACATAAGAATAATAATACTTCAAGCATACTAACAAAGCTATCATGTCTTCTCAAAATAACATGGCCAAATAAAGTTATCCCTACAAAATCATATAGTCTGGCTATGCTTTATCTTCATCACACAAAGTATTTAAATCATGCACAACCCCGGTCTCAGCCAAGCAATTGTTTCACACTTCAATTTTTTCAAACTTTTCGACTTTCACGCAATACATGAGCGTGAGCCATGGATATAGAACTATGTGGAATAAAGTTGTGGTTGTGGATAAGACAAAAGAGGAAGATAGTCTCACATCAACTAGGCATATCAATGGGCTATGGAGATGCCCATCAATAGATATCAATGTGAGTAAGTAGGGATTGCCTTGCAACGGATGCACTAGAGCTATAAGTATATGAAAGCTCTGAAAGGAAACTAAGTGGGTTTGTATCCAAATCGCTTGCTGACGAAGACCTAGGGCATTTGAGGAGCCCATAATTGGAATATACAAGCCAAGTTCTATAACGAAAATTCCCACTAGTATATGAAAGTGACAAAACAAGAGACTCTCTATCATGAAGATCATGAAGGTACTTTGAAGCACAAGTGTGGAAAAAGGATAGTAACATTGTCCCTTCTCTCCTTTTCTCTCAGTTTTTGTTCGTTTTCTCTTTTTTTTTTCTTTGGGCCTTTTCTCTTTTCTTTTTCTTTTTATGGCCTCTTTTTCTTTCTTTCTTTTTTCTTTCATCGAGAGTCTCATCCCGACTTATTGGGGAATCATAGTCTCCATCATCCTTTCCTCACTGGGACAATGCTCTAATAATGAAGATCATCACACTTTTATTTACTTACAACTCAAAGCTAGAACAAAATATGACTCTATGTGAATGCCTCCGACGGATGTACAGGAATCTGCAATGAATCAAGAGTGACATGTATGAAAAATATGAATGGTGGCTTTGCCACAAATACAATGTCAATTACATGATCATGGAAGGCAATAGGACAGTGATGAAGTGTGTAATAATAAATGGAACGGTGGAAAGTTGCATGGCAATATATCTCGGAATGGCTATGGAAATGCCATGATTGGTAGGTATGGTGGCTGTTTTGAGGAAGGTGGTGGGTGTATGGTACCGGCGAAAATTGCGCGATACAAGAGAGGCTAGCAATGGTGGAAGGGTGAGAGTGCGTATAATCCATGGACTCAACATTAGTCATAAAGAACTCATATACTTATTGCAAAAATCTATGAGTTATCAAAACAAAGTATTCAACGCATGCTCCTAGGGGAAGGGTTGGTAGGAGTTAACCATCACGCGATCCCGACCTCCACACAAAGGATGACAAGAAATAAATAAGTCAGGCTTCAACTTCATCACATAACGGTTCACCATATGTGCATGCTACGAGAATCACAAACTTTAACACAAGTATTTCTCAAATTCACAATTACTCTACTATCATGACTCTAATATCACCATCCTCATATCTCAAATAATCATCAAGTATCAAACTTCTCATCATATACAATGCACTTTATATGAAAGTTTTTACTATACCCATCTTGGATGCCTATCATATTAGGACTAAATTTATAACGAAAGTACATTACCATGCTATTCTAAGAGACTCACAAAATAATATGAGTGAAGCATGAGAGATGAATAATTTCTAAAAAATAAAACCACCACCGTGCTCTAAAAGGCATAAGTGAAGCACTAGAGCAAAAATATCTAGCTCAAAAGATATAAGTGAAGCAAGGATGATTGTGGTAAACTAAAAAGAAAATACTCAAATCATACATGACGCTCGAAGCAAAACACATATCATGTGGTGAATAAAAATATTGTCTCAAGTAAAGTTACCGATAGACGAAGACGAAAGAGGGGATGCCTTCCCTGGGCATCCCCAAGCTTAGGCTTTTTGTTGTACTTGAATTTTACCTTGGGGTGCCTTGGGCATCCCCAACATTAGGCTCCTGCCACTTTTTGTTCCATAGTCCATCAAATCATTACCCAAAACTTGAAAACTTCACAACACAAAACTTAGCCAAAAATCTCATGAGCTCTGTTAGTATAGAAAACAAACCACCACTCCAAGGTACTGTAATGAACTCATTCTTTCTGTTTATTGGTGTTAAACCTACTGTATTCCAACTTTTCTATGATTCATACCCCCCGATACTACTCATAGATTCATCAAAATAAGCAAACAACACACGAAAAACAGAATCTGTCATAAATAGAACAGTCTGTAGTAATCTGTAACTTTCGAATACTTCTGTAACTCTAAAAACATTGAAATAAATTGGAGGACGTGAGGAATTTGTATATTAACCATCTGCAAAAAGACTAAACTTAAAAGCACTCTCCAGTAAAAAATGGTAGCTAATCTCGTGAGCGCTAAAGTTTCTGTTTTTTACAGCATGATCGGAAAGACTTCACCCAAGTCTTCCCAAAGGTTCTACTTGGCACAAACACTAATTAAAACACAAAACCACATCTAACCAGAAGCTAGTTGAATTATTTATTCCTAAACAGAAGCAAAAACAAAGAAAATAAAATTGGGTTGCCTCACAACAAGCGCTATCATTTAACGCCCCTAGCCAGGCACGATACAAGAATAGATCTAGGTATTGCCATCTTTGGTAGGCAATTCTTCAATTAAGCACTTGTAATTATTAGGAGTTTCTTCCTTCCTATTAATAATAAAACTTCTAGGCAAGAAATCAAGAAATTCGTTTGTAGAGAAAATTGGGGTGAACACTTATTGATTTGAGATCCGCACTTTCCTTACTAGAAGATTCACCTTTATTTTTAGGAACATACATAAACTTGGTTGATTTAGTAGTAGAGGGGTTCGAAGGATTTCCCACAGCAGAAAAATCAGACCCTATATTGGTAATAATATCCTCAAGCTTATCTATTCTAGTGGATTCTTGATCTATTTTCTCATTAACTATGGGTTCCTTTTCCTTAAAAAAAATCAGAGTCACTCCTACCCTAGATCCATACTGGATAATTTGGTTATGGATCTTTTTATCCAAGTTCTCAATCAATTCCACCGTGGCAACTTTATTTTCAATAATTTCAAGCGTTTGCATAATGTGTTCTATGGTTAAGATAGTTCCATTAACCAGAAGAGGTGGTGGGCCAAACAAATCTATTATAGTAATATAAGAATCAAAAGTATGGCTACCCAAAAAATTCCCTCCGGTAATGGTATCAAGAATATATCTAGTCCAAGGAGTGATGGCTACGTAAAAATTGCGACGAAGCACGGAAGTGGAAAGCTTCCTAGTAGACCTATTCTGAGCATTGCAAATTCTATACCAAGAATTCTTTAGATTTTCTCCCTCCCTTTGCTTTATATTGAGAAACTCACTCTCGGGAGTATTAATAATGATAGGGGGACTAGCCATAACGGCAAGGCAAACGATAAAACACACGGAACAAATAGCAGAGCGAATAAAATGGCAAGGTGAAGTGGGGGAGAGGTAAACGAGAGGCAAATAATTTAGTGCGAGGGATAAGGGTTTTTGATAGGTACTTGGTATATGACCTTTGCGTAGATCTCTCCGGCAACGGCGCCAGAAATTCTTCTTGCTACTTCTCGAGCTTACATTGTATTCCCTTGAAGAGGAAAGGGTGATGAAGCACAGTAGCATAAGTATTTCTCAGTATTGAGAACCAAGGTATCAATCCAGTAGGAGACCACACGCGAGTCCCTCGTACCTGACAAACAAATAAGAACCTTGCAGCCAACGCGATAAAAGGGGTTGTCAAGCCCTTCTCGGTCACGTACAAAAGTGAGATTTGATAGAGATGATAAGATAATATTTTTGGTATTTTTGGTATAGAGAAAAAGTAAATAATGCAAAGTAAAGAAAAGATAAATAGTTGATGGAAGATTAATATGATGAAGATATACCCGGGGGCCATAGGTTTCACTAGTGGCTTGTGTCATGATAGCAGATTTCTACGGTGGGTGAACGAATTACTGTCGAGCAATTGATAGAAGAGCGCATAGTTATCACAATATCTAGGCATGATAATTGTATATAGGCATCACGTCCGAGACAAGTAGACCGAAACCTTCATCTACTACTATTACTCCACACATCGACCACTATACAGCATGCATCTAGAGTATTAAGTTCATAAGAACAGAGTAACGCCTTAAGCAAGATGACATGATGTAGAGGGATAAACTCAAGAAATATGATATAAACCCCATCGTTTTATCCTCGATGGCAACAATACAATACGTGCCTTGCTGCCCCTACTGTCACTGGGAAATGACACTGCAAGATTGAACCCAAAGCCAAGCACTTCTCCCATTGCAAGAAACTATAGATCTAGTAGGCCAAACCAAATCAATAATTCGAAGAGGCTTGCAAGGATATTTAAATCATGCATAAAAGATTTCAGAAAAGAATCCAATATTGTTCATAGATAATCTTGATCATAAACCCACAATTCATCGGATCTCGACAAACACAACGCAAACGAATTACATCGAATATACCTCCTCTAAGATCGAGGAGAACTTTGTATTGAGATCCAAAGAGAGAGAAGAAGCCATCTAGCTAATAACTATGGACCCGAAGGTCTGTGGTAAACTACTCACAACTCATCGGTGAGGCTATGGTGTTGATGTAGAAGCCCTCCGTGATCAATGCCCCCTCCGGTGGAGCTCCGGAACAGGCCCCAAGATGGGATCTCATGGGTACAGAAGGTTATGGTGGTGGAATTAGGGTTTCATGGTGCTCCTCGATGGTTTCATGGTACATAGGTATATATAGGCTGAAGAGGGACGTCAGGGAAGCAACAGGGGTGCCATGAGGGTGGGGGGCATGCCTACCCCCCTGGGTGCGCCCCTTGGCCTCGTGGCCGCCTCTCTCGCTTCCTGGCATGTAATCCAAGTCTTCTGTGTTGATATGGTTCCAAAAATAACTCACCCGAAAGTTTCATTCCATTTGGACTCCGTTTGATATTCCTTTTCTGCGAAACACTGAAATAGGCAAAAAACAACAATTTGCACTGGGCTTTGGGTTAGTAGGTTAGTCCCAAAAATAATATAAAAGTGTATAATAAATCCCATTAAACATCCAAAACAGAGAATATAATAGCATGGAACAATCAGAAATCATAGATACGTTGGAGACGTATCAATGGGCTTCCGGAAAAGAAGGAATTCCTTATTGATATGAGTAGTCTATCATCCCTATTAAGCCACGCTATCACAACGCAGACATGTGGCCTCGCACCGCGCACCATTTCCAGACAGTGTTGGCGACCACCGGTGTCACAACCCTCGTCTATGCCGGCTTCGCCTCTCGCGTGGACGAGATGATTTTCCACTCCATCCACAAATTCACCGCCGTCAAGAAGCGCGTGGACGACCTTGTCGTACTCCTCCAGCCCGCGCGCCCAGGCTCCTCGTTGCCTGCCACCCTCATCGGCCTCCATGGTGACGAACTCTTTCAAGCACTAGTTGCCCTACAGTTGCTGGAGGTTGCGACGAGGAATGTGCAACTCAAGGTCGCGATCACAGCATAGCGCCTCGCCATGCAAGAAACCGTCGACCTACACATCCACGTCTATGAGGAAATCGTCTACATAGGCCAATACAAGGCCAGGGAGGACAACAACACATTGGACTTCTTCGACTACCTGGAATCTTTGGATGCCATTGTTCAGAAGCACGTGGAACTGGCCACGAAAGTCGCTGCTACTTAGCCGCCAGTCGGTGGGCCGGCGCCCTAAGTCAAGGAGGAGGAGGTCGTGGATGGATGCATCTTTCTTCTTGCCTCCTGTAACCAGCACCGCATCGCCTCCTGGACTTAATGTGTTAGTGTATGGTATTTTTATTCCAGTCGTAAATGACATGTGTGATCCCTTGCTTTTATTTGGCGGCGTTAATAATATGTAGTGCACATATGAGTGTATGACGTATCACTGTCTTCCTCCTGGTTTACTACCTATGTCATGGTTTGCTAGTACCTTCGCAAATCCCCACCCCGCCCACCGCGCGTCTGCTGAGTTAGAATAAGGAGAGATAAATGAGGGAGAAGAGCACCACTAGTTGGTGCGTGTGATTTCATAGTACATAATTTTCCTCGCATTTTCCTCCTATATGTACTTCTAGGCTATTTCCATGTGCTTCTTTTTGCCGACACGTGGGACATATATCATCTGGGTCCTAGTGCATGCACGACTCGGAGCATATGCAACCATGCCAGCGTAATTTACATTTTAGACGTGAGGAATTACATGCAAAGCCCCTGCAGAAGAATAAATAAATAAATAAATTACCACATGCAAACCAGATTATTTTCATAGAAACCGGAGCACGTTCATTAATTTTTTGACATAACATATTAAAAAAAATGTCTGGACCTAAATCGGTCTAAGGGATTCTTTGATTCGCAGGATACTGAAAACACAGGAATGGTGAAAGTATATTGAGATGAACCGAGAGGAGGACGTGAGTAGTTTTTTATGGTCATATCACCACGTTGTTTTCTATGGCTATCCCCTGCTGGTTAACTGGGCTGCCGTGTTTCGCACTGCTCCCAACGTGATAATGAAAATTATAAGCTGTCATATCACAAGACCCCATCTTTCCAGCAGTAACAAGCCGTCCAATCACATAGCCCTACCTTTATAGCAGTAAGTTGAATCTGATAGTCCCTCACCCTCCTCTCTGTCAAAACAGTTAGGCGAAACTGCCGCGCGTACTGCCCGGGAAAACCCCGCCCTCGACTTTTAAATACTCCTGCTCCCTCCGTTGCTAAATATTTGTCTTTCTAAACATTTCTAATGGACTATTACATACAGATGTATGTAGACATATTTTAGAGTGTAGATTCACTCATTTTGCTTCGCATGTAGTCACTTGTTGAAATCCCTAGAAAGATAATTAGTAAGGAACGAAGGGAGTAAAACTATGTATCAATGAATTGGACCATGGATCAAAAAATCAAAAGAAAAAGGTGGTACAGTACATGTAAACAAATATAGTTCAAGTTATAGCTAGCGATTCAGAATGTAAACCATACATGTTTTTTATAGTACAGTACATTACAAAGTGCGATGTCCAGGTAGTCATGTTAAACAGAGAGTTTTGTTTCTTTACCACGTACACAAATTGAAACGCTTGTTCTGGAGAGAAAAAGATAATCACTCCACTATATACATAGGCAGGAGCCTGAGCGCTCGCTTTTCTAGGGTTGTTCTCTTCATTCCCTCATCCTCTCCAAATCTAAACAAGACAGCGGGAACAACATTTTCTCTTAGCTCACCGCTGGTCACAGATCCGGTCAGATCCCTTCGGCCGATGTATGTAGGGGGACTAGGTGCATCGTTCACGCAGTCATCGGTGGTAAGGGAGGAAACCAACAGCTACCGGCGGGTCTCGATCCTCTGCATGTGCCATTCTCTCCAACACAGCGCCGGCTCGGGAGGTCCTTGGACCCCTACTTCCACCCTGTCGTATTGTGGGCAGATCTGACCTGCCGCTGCCGACATCCTGACGTCCCCCAGGTGTAAGTTCTTCGAAAGCGTCCTTGCTCTACTGCCCTAGCCCCCATGTGTTTGCATGAGCATCTTTCTCTACTTCCATCAGCTCTTCCGAAGCCACCTAAATTCTTAGTATTATTAGAGGTAAAGCTACTTGATGCAGTCGAATCTAGGACTTGGTTCAAACAACAAAGAAAGGGGGAAAGTCGTAGCATGAATCTAGGACTTGATACAAAGAGGAAACAACATGGGAAAAGTAGTAGAGACCGGATACCAAACCAGTCTCTTGGTTGAAAAGGGAAATAAAGGTAAAACACGGTACAGACTAGATAAGGAACAGATCTATTATTGGTTCAAGAAAGGATAGAAAGTGCGGCTGCTGGACAAGTCAACAAAGTATGTCCAGGATTAGATTTGCAGCCCTCACATAGTAAAAGTTCTCAAGGATTAGATTTGCTGCCCTCACACAGTATGAACAAACTCGACATCACCACTTTATGTCTCCTTGTGGGAACATTCTCCTGATGCATGCATTGTCGCGTGTCCTTATACCAACCTTTTGTTGTTGTTGATGTAAGGGCGCATGTACAATGAAGAGATCACACTATTACCTTAAGGACATGTCTAACCAGTGTTATTGTCAATCTAATGCCTCCACTGATATGATGCAATTAAACTGTGTTACAAATGCTACTCTTGCTGTTTTCCCTAGTATGATAAGTAAGTTGCTTCTTTACGCTGCTGAGTGTCCTGGTGTCCCCACGGTCCCATGCCCTTATACCAACTCTTTAGTTGCTGTTGATCTACTGTATCTAGTAAACAAGCAATGCCAGCATTAAAGTAATCTCATATTTGACGAATGTCTTTGTTGATCATAATGCTTCCGGTAAGATGAAGCATTGCTGATGTTTTAAAATTTCTACTGTCCTTGCGTGATTTCCATGAACATAATCAAGATGTTTCTTTTCATTTCGTGTATGTTTCGTATCTTTTTATTGACCGGCAATTGTTTTCTTTCTATCTTTTTGTGCACATAGGAATATCCATTTAACCTTGTTCCTATTATGACCTTTTGGTGAACTGCACAAAATACTTTGTTTTAGAATGAGTGTTTTGTGCAGTTCAACTAAAATGTCACGTGGGCAACATCTCTCAATTTTGGTGGAACTGCATAAAATGGTGATTGGACTTTCCAAAATCTCCATCAAATTCTGCTGGTAATCTCGTGCAACATTTTATTAGCCTTTGCAAGATCACTGTCACCACAATGGCACTTTATTTTAGTGGAAATGCACAAAAGGATAAGCTGAATGATGCAATCTCTGCTACATTTCACGTGAACTACAGAAAAATTCACATGAATTGAATATTGAGTTGACCTGCAGGTTGACTTCAACTAGTTCCACTATTATACTAATCATGCTCTTTCTTATATATGTTGTGCAAACAGGAATACTCAACAACAGATGTTGTGATAGTCCAGAGCAGTCGCCAAGTTCTTGGGTTGTACAACCTGGCTAGCCAAGATGGATTTAATCCCGATATTCACTTTATCAAAAGGCTCAAATGGGTTGGTTCCGAATCTTGCAAGATGGGAATCAATGAGATGTGTAGGCATCTTTGTTGTACTTAGTATGTGAATCTTATTTGTTGGTTCCGAATATTGCAAGCTGCGAATCAATGAGATGTGTAGCCATCTTTGTTGTACTTATTATTTGAATCTTATTTGTTGGTTCTGAATCTTGTAAGCTGGGAAACACGTCATGATGATGTAGAGGACAACAACCATAACCAACAGTTCAAACTTGGTAGTATTATCTGTGTGAGAGTGCGACAAACATGCTGATCGTGTGCGTCCTGAGAATAATTACTCTAATTGTTGTGCATGTTGATCCTATGGAACTGGTAGAATGAGCCAATGCATTGTTTCTTTTAAGAATAAATTTTAATTAAAGCTAATTAAATTTAAGTAAAGTGACCACTAACACTTGTTATTACAGTGCAAATACATACCCGCTCATGAACCGACGTGTGGCTGGAAAAGGTTTCTTACTCCGAAGTAATAGAAGCGATTGAATGCGCCGAGGGTGCATGTTCCGCTGAGCGTGCTGTGTGCGAGTGAGGGATAGTAACTGTTGTCACATGTACACACTCAATTTACTATTGAATCTAGTTCCCCAAGATCTGAAAAACAAACTACTGCTGCCGCCTACCCGCTCGTTCACTTGAAGAGACTCCAATGGCGATTCGAGGGGTGAGCCTACTGGATATGGGCTTCAGCAAGGAGTTCACCTTTGAGTTTGCCGTTCAGTCCCATGGCTACTCCTAATTGAATGTGATGTACACCAACGATCCGGACTCGGTGAAGCTCTACATCGCCGAGTTCAAGCAGTACCTATAGGACGAGAAACCAAAAGGTCGCGGGACTAGACCTTGTGCCCATCCATTCGTCTCCAGACAGGGACCAGCGGATTGCTGTAGCCCATGTATGCGTGCGGGATGAGGTTCTCGTATACCATTGCTGTAGGGCCATCAGAGTTTCCGGAGCATTCGGCCGTTTCGTCGGCAGCGCCGACTACACCTTCGCTATGGTGGAGAAAAGGAAGAACGCGACGATTCGGCCTGCAACAAGCTTGTCGACATCTTGAAGCAATACAAGATGATCAGCAATGGGCGGGATAAGGACTCCATGGTTGACCTTGCTGAGACCATCATCAACCCCTGCTACGCCAACATGAACGAAGACAACGGTACCAAGGACATGAACGCGCGGGAGGTACCTCTGAATCTAGCCTACATAACCTACGTGGCCAAGGATGCATACGCATGCTATGACATGTACAGGCCGATCTTGGACATGAGGGCGTGTCTGCTTCCCGTAACTGACGAGTACACGGACAGCCGCAGCGTCATGATCAAGCTGCCAGGAAAGTCTAGCTGTTGTACTTTATCTGCTTAAGAACCTTTATCATCTGAGTGTTTCATTCATTAGCCTATGTGTCGTAATCAGTTTTGTCCGAAATATTTCTTCTAAGAACCCACTAACCTATTTTCTTTTTTTAGTGGCTATTTGCTTATGTATATGTAACTAAGTTCACCCGTTGCTGTGCTTTGAATCTCCTTCCTCCCAACATATTCCCCTTCTCGGGTGGATCCAGCAGGTCTCGTACACAGACATCTGGAACCAACCACCCATCCATTTGTATTTCTTTATTTTGTTCAATATTTAGTGCCTCGGTGACCCATCATAGCCTATGGTGTTGGCAAGGCCATCCCTCTACTCCGACACATTGTCCGGCGGCGGCAGCTCCACCGGCCCACCATGCACCCGTACAAGTCAACCCTCGTACTCCCCTCCGCCTGCATCTTCCCCTGCTCCGGTTTGTTCCATCCGAGGTCTCGACGTCGTCCTCCGCCTTAGTGCTGTCACCGCGGCGCCGTCCTCTGTCGTTCCCAACATGGTCAGGAAAACAAGAGGAATCAGGAGACGACTGTTCGTCGAGAGGCTGATAGTCCCGGGCCCACCTGGTCCATAGCCTAGGTTTTTTTGTTTAACATGGGCAACCCATGACATGTTTCAACTTTTTTTGGATCCAGAGGTATCAAGCGGCCTCTGGGCCGCCTAACCTAGCTTGTCTAAAACATCAGCAGCCCAAGTTATGTTTGTTTATTCAAGACGACGCACAGCTCCATTCTATATTTCTATAAGTATGCAAAAAAAACCTATATTTGGACGTGGAGTATCTGCTCCCGGGCTCAAATGAGCCCGGTGAACAGTAAAATCGAAAAAAATTCAAAAAATTCCAAACTTTTTTTTGGGTGAAACATTGACAAAAGTTCTACGTGCATGCAAAAATTCGTCATGAAATAACATTCCTAGAAGGCGTGCCAAAAAAAACAAATTCAGTACTCTGAAAATGCTACTTTCAAAAGCATTTTGGAGCACTGATTTTGTTTTTTTTGGCACGCCTTCTAGGAATGTGATTCCTTGACGAATTTTTGCATGCACTTAGAACTTTTGTCATTGTTTCATCCAAAAAAAAGTTTGGATTTTTTTGATTTTGTTTCGATTTTTTTTCGATTTTACTGTTCACCGGGCTCATTTGAGCCCGGGAGCAGAAAGGCACTTTCGCCTATATTTTCCCTTCTATAATAGTATATATATTTATTTTTGTAACTTATTTTATTATATATATATATATAATATAAACAACATAAGGTTCCCTTAAACCTGTCATTCGCCCAACCATTTTATAGACCTTCCCACTTCCTTAATTTTTTTGTTTTCATTAATCCTGTATCTGAATTTTCTCACACTTTCTTTTTTGATGTAATCTGAGTTTTCTCCTAGTACTTTTCGCTAGAACCAACTCAACTGTCCCACGTCTAGCCTAAAAAATAATAATACCCCATGTCGTATTAACTCATCAAATTAAAACGATATTTTATTTCGTAAATCGAATGTTCTTACAAAATAATAATAATAATTGTTTATATATAACTTAGCAAGTTAACTCCTAGTGATTGCGTACATAAGCTTATAAAGATTTTACTGACCAATCCAGTAATAGACGTGCAATCATGTGTTTATGTTTTTAGAACATTTCTCCGTCCAGCCCAACATGATATTTTCACCCAGCCCAGCAAGTCCGTGGGTTTCGAGCAAAATGCTAATGGGATTTAAATTCTACCATGCTATATAAATCGGCTCCATAGATGCTACATCATTGTTTCACAAAGCCCACCAAATGGACTAAAAAACCAAATGGACTAGCTGACATGTGGGCCAGTAGGTCGAAGCCTAAGCACTTTCGCAAAAAATAAAAATACAAAGGTCGAAGCCTAAGGAAGGCGTTGGATTTACATCCAATGGTCGTCATTCTTCTACAATCTCTCATCTTCTTCCCCCAGCATTGCCGGGACCGCCTGCTCCAGCCTCGGGTGTCCAGCGGTGCTGTTTTGTGCGACTCGCATCAAGACACTACCCCGCCGACGGCCATGCCATCCATCCACTCCTCTGCACCTCCTGTTATTCTCTGCCGAGTGTAGGCCCGCCCCGCACCCGAACCAGTCAAGTTTCCCACTCCTCTCCATCTGTGACTCCACTGCCACGTCTTCCCCATCTCTTGGGCGTTCTAGTCTGGGGTCGCGTCGTCGTCCACCGGCTTGGTGCACTCTCCACGATGTGGTCGACGTGGTCAACAAACAAGAGTCATCGGAAGGTGACCATACGTGGAGAGGCTGATAGCGGGGACGCACCACGCCCATGGACGCATGCATGCAACTGCATCCTTTTTACCATAAAAATAATGTTTTCTCCCCGTGACAGCTTGGACCCACCAGTTAGATCTTCGCACGCAAGGAAGTGCGTCCTTATTACGGGAAAAAAATGATTCTTCTCCCTGATAGCGGGGACCCACCAGCCATATATTCGCACACAAGCAAGTGTGTCCTTATCCTCCCTGATAGCTAGGACCCACCTGGTCAAAGCGTACGTAGCGTTGACTGTGTACATACCGGTCGATCAGTCTGTCTGTCACGATGAACCGTGGCCATGTAAGGAGGGGTAGCAGTTCAGGCAGTCCAGTCAAAACCGTGTACACGTACGTACAGCCAGATGCCAAAAAATACGGCCACGTACATACATACGGGCAGGGTTTGGAACGTGTACTCGCGCATACCTACGACCAGGGCTTGTGTACATGGAGAGGCCACGGACGGCAGAAACAGCGTCCTGTTCATCGAAAGACAATTGGTTGGGTCGGGATGGAGAAACTGCGTCGTGTTCATGGGGAGGCAACGGAATGTGTCGTGTTCATCGGGAGGCAACGAAATACGTTGTGTTCATCAGGAGCCAACCGGCTTGGATGGAACAGCCAAAACGAGTTCTGGCGCAATGCAGAACGGAGTAAACATGCCTTCTGTTCAACCGTGTACGATCAAAATGGAGTCATGTTCATCGAGAAGGGTCTGGCGTACAGTAGAACAAAGGAAACGGCCTTCTGTTCGTCCGCGTATGGTCAAAACGGGGTCCTGCTCATTGGGAAGGGTTGGGCGTACCGCAAAACGGAGGAACGGACTTGTGTTCGACCTCCTACGGTCCAAACAGGGTCCTGTTGATCTAGAGGGGTGTGGCGTACCGCAAAATGGAGGAAACGGACTTCTCTTCGACCTCCTATGGTCGAAACAGGGGTCCTATTCATTGGGAGGGGTGTGGCGTACCGCAAAACGGGACTCCACGAGCTACTGTTTATCCACCATCTACTGCCTCGCAACAGCCACCACGGGCTACTGTTCATCCACCGTCGACCTCCTCCAGCCTCCACCTGCGACTGTTCATCCATGGTGTCTCTCTCCTGCCTCCACGGGCTCCTGTTCATCTAGCCTCCACCACCCCTCCACCAGCTACTATTCTACCACCCCTCCTCCGGCTACTGTTCATCCAGCCCTCCATTGGCTATTTTTCAAATAGCCCTCCACGGGGTCCTGTTCATCCACCCCCAACCGGCTCGATCGGGGTCCTATTCATCCAGCGCCAACGACCTCTAGCTACTACCACGGGGTCCTGTTCATCCAACCCCTAGCAACGCTCAATATTCATCAAGATGCAGCAGGTTCGATCGGCTTCAGTTAGCAGCAGTAGCGAAGGAATCGCTCGATCAGGTTCAGTTAATAGCCAGATAGATCGATCGCTCGGGTTCAGTAACGCGTAGCCTGCAGTGCAATTGCTCGGGTTCAGTTAGAGCCCAACGCATCGCACACACGCGCGTACGTGTACGAGAGAAACGCGCAATCCCTCTGTGCATAGCTCGGCCTCGACCACCCACCATAACCGGGAACTCCCCGATATTTTCCTCGTCCTCGCTTCTACCACGGTTTTTTCCGTCATGGACGGCCCAAAGAATGTCATGCAGCTGCGTCTCCAGCCCGCCCGGCACAAAAAGCCCATTTTTTGTCATGATTTTTCGTCATAGTAGTAGGATCCCGCCACATCTATGATGACACCGGGTTTTATCACAATTATTGTCATAGAAGTGTCCTCGGCATGACAGGAAAAAAAATCGTTCGACCCAAAATGTCACAGATGTGTCTTTTGTTGAAGTGTTAGGACACCCCTGCAGGGTTTGATCTTTCTAAAGCCGTGCCCGCGGTTATGTGGCACATTGGAAATTTATGATATCCGGTTGTAGAGAACTTGACACAAGATCTGAATAAAATACACCAACCGTGTGCATAACCACGACCGTCTCTTTTCAAGTGAATTCGAGAAGAGAACATGGTGGGGTTATGTTTGACTCATAGGTAGTTCGGGATCACCTATTGATCATTACTAGTTTGCGACCGTATGTGCAGCCTCTCATCTTTCTCTTGAACTCATAGGTTAGCCACTATACAAATGCTTAGTTGCTTGTTGTAACATCGCCACTTATCCATTCCCTACCTGTTAAGCTTTGCTAGTCTTCATACCCATGGTAATGGGATTGCTGAGGCATCGTGGCTCACAGATTACTACAATAATAGATGCAAGTACAGGTAATGCGTTGACTTGACATGAGAGCGACATTTGCATGTTGTGGAGTTCTTCTGCTTCTTCTTCTTCTTCGATCAAGGGATAGGTTCCGGGTCGGGAGCCTGGGATTATTAGGGTGGATGTTGTTCTTCTTTTCGTTTCATTTCATCCGTAGTCGGATCCTTCTCTTCTGCATGATGAATGCTATGTATTGATGTAATGTTGTATGAATGTTGTAACTTGTGGTGAGTGTAAGCCTTTATCTCGTATTCCCATCTATTCAGTACATGGTATGTTGTAATGATATCCACCTTGCTATGCGCTCGAAATGCGGTTCTGCCCCAATCACGAGTTCATCGCATTATCGGGATAGAATCGCATCTTCGGCACTACAACACGGTTTACTCTGAGCTCTCGTGTGTGATAATGTGGTATCACAAATGGTTCTGGCGCCCCTACGCACACGTAGTAGTGCTGCAAATTGTCGGCGGTCTTCTATGTATGACCGACAGTTCTGCTACGATTGACCTATGCTTTCCGATGTGGATCGCACACACTCATTTAGTTGAACCGTGTGTGCACCAATTGCCAGGTTAAAGAAAAAAATATCCCATTTGAATTGGCATGCTAAAAGCAAATTCACCACAATATGCAATTGAACAAATAGTGTCCACAACAGTTGGAATTGAAGAAAAGGTAGTTAAATTCCAATGATCTGTCGACATATATATGCATTACATAATTAATCATAGTGTACGAAATACGAAGAACTTAACAGATGGAAAACAAAGGATCCGTGCCTATACGTTTAGCGGCTAACTCTTACTCAATGTTTCAGCAGAAGGCATGCTCAAATCTTCATTATCACCAGTGTGATTAATGTACTGATTCAGGAAGAAGTCGCTGATAAATCTCTGAAAAATCAGCAATTCACTAGCGGGGAACAATTTAGGGGTCCTCGGTTGTAAGATCAGCTGCATTATTTTTAAGATCAGAATGTTCCATATGAGTAGAGTAGAAGATATGAATTAGGATAGACTTACTGGTACTAATTCGCGAGCATCTTCACAACTATTAGCAGAATTGTAGATGGAGATCATGTGTCTGCAAACGTAGTATCCACAAAGGTTCGTCCCTTCTTGTTGCTGAGGATAATGTAATATTTTGTAAAAAATTCGTCATCTATTTGTCCTGAAAGGAACAACCTAACCGGTGTTAGGTGTATTGTTTTCTTTGGACAGAAATAGAAAGAGGTTTATGTACAAGCTTGAACATTAGACTAGCATCAGAAAAGGTAATTGCAGAATATTGGATAAATTTTCTGAAAATAACAGATTTTGGTGGGTCACCGGAGAAACGATCTCGTGCTGCAGAGGTAGTTCCCTCTTGAACATGTTCCCTGGTTTAGTTTTCCACAATGCGAACACGCTGCAAATAAAGATGAATTTTCACAACACCGATTCTTGAACCAGATATGAATGAAATTTAATTTCAACATCATATAATTTAATACCTATCCATGAATTGTTGAAGATGCGTCAGATCCTGGGCATTTATTGACTCTCTGAGAGAACCATGTAGTAAACTTTGTTCTTGTTTGGAACAATGAATACCAAGATCTATTGCTTGCTACGTATTAAGAAAACCATGAACTTACGAAGTATGTTGAAATCTGAAAGACAATCAGTGTATGTGTGGTTGTTTATTCGAATTACCCTTCATGATATGGCAAGAGAAATGATATTGCATGGGACGTGTTTTCGAAGATACGGGCGACCATGTAAATGGCCCACTCCTGTTTATCCTTACCATGCAATGTTGTGCCATTTGCTAATGCAGGATCTATGAAATACACACTCTTTTATTTTCTTTTCTGCACGGTCAATCCCTTGAGAGGAATAAAATGCAGTTAGTTGTTTATCATTTACAACCTTGTATGGAGAATTTGATCAGAGTTTGTTAAGTACTTACAAAATCAGGCATCTAACAAGAGTGTCATCGAGCATGTTGAATTTGAAGAAGAGATGTAAGTCCTTCAAGTCTACACTGATGGAACCAACATCGTGTCGGAAATGTATCTGGTGTCGCAGACTAGCAGAAATTGATGACCTACTAAAATTTGATCCATGCAATATTTATGTAACTCACGGCAACTAGAGATGCACTCATCAAAGTATTAACCAACAAGAAATGGCTGGCCATGGATGTAATTACGTGCTTAAAGTATGTCTGCTTTAGTTTCAGCTAGCGCCAAATATATTTATGAATCATCCATGCCGTCAGAAATAATATTACTCTCTGATTCAAACAACTTAATGTTAATTTGCATCTAGGCGATGAGTGCCTTACATAAGAGGCAATCTTTCTCATTCCTATTCACTCTCTGGGGCGGCTTCCTCACAAAGCCTTTTTGCCCACTTCCTTCTTGGTACATGAAGCACTTATAGTACCAAGGTCTGGATGGCTGAAAGGTGGACTGTCAAGCAGACAGTAAAGCTTCGTCAGACTACTTAGCTGATGGTTTAGCTACGCCGGACTACTGAGATGGCGGTGATGCTGTGACACACTGCTGGGCTATAGGAGCAGAGGTACCAGACTGCTGACCATGCGTTGAAGCTATGTTGGGTTTCTGTGCAGGTGATGCCAACTTGTCGGTGTGCTGAGGAGGTCGTGCCAACATGTTGGTTTGCTAAGTAGGCAGTGCAGACGCATTGGTATGATGATCACGCGGCTGCAGACCAATGGACTGATGAGCACTCGGTTCTAGACCTACAGACTGCTTAGCAGGTGGTTCCGAAGCATCAAACTACTTACTAGGCTGTTCCACCAGGTTAGTCTACTGAGCATGTGGTGCAGGGGTCTCCCCTGCTGCTTTAGCGGCCGACATCTGAATCGGTGGTGCGTCTTCAACAGTTGTAGGCCTTGCCGCTGGCTGCTCTGGGGCGGACGATGACATGGCATGTACGACACAAAGTCGACCGGGCTGATCACAGGTTGATGCATCAGCCATCGGATTACGAGTATTAGTTCCTTGGGGGAAGCATGCGAGAGATGTTGTGGCAAAGAGAGCGTCATCAATTGAGGGGAAACATTGGTTCCTCTTGGTGGGGCTTCAGGGATCTCATCCATGAAGTCTATTTCCTTTCATGGACACTGGATGTGATGTAACAGTGTTTCTCCCAAGGTCATATCCTCATAAAAGTTCCCTAGGACATTCTTCAGGGCAAATTCATTGAATCTAGGCTTTACATTAGTCATGTAGCACTTCACACAGCCCGGCTTCAATGGCACATTGTCCAACAAGATGCCCTCTTCTAAGAAGGGTGGGTAAACCCAGGTTGTTTCACATTTTAATGTACCTTCATAATGTGTAAGCACGCCCTTCAGTCTATCTTTTATTTCAGATAGATTAGATATAACAACATCTTGAGCAGCTATAGTCTCAGTGTCGCTGGGGTCAGCGGATGCACAGCTACTCTTGTGCGATGTTGTCGCGCAATAACCAACATTCTCCATGCCCGCCTCCCCTCCCATCTGCTGGCTATCCGTCAATTTCCTTTCGAACAGTCAGATACATGTCCTTCCTCAACCTTTCATACAATTCATTCTGCTTCATTTCACTCCTCGCTTTTTTCATGCTGAGCATGTCTTCTTTGTTGAGTGTTAAAGCCCTCTTCTATGGGATATTAACACCTATACCCCTTGCATGGCTAGGGGGCTCTCTTGTTTCCTGAGCATCGGACAGAATGTCACATGGTCCTGAGTTCCTGTATAACCTTCCAAGGATCTGGGAAGCCTTAAACATCGCGCGATACACTTCTTCGGCATGTGAGTTTTCAAAGTAATAAGTAATGTCATCACGCCTCCTTGCACATGCCTGCAACTAGTCTCTAGCGCGTTCAACCCTGATATCACTAAAGGCCGGTTTCCCAACTGCAGGTCTGCATCTACCGCTTCTTTGTCCTCCTGCTCCCATATCGGTTTCATGCTGTAGTGTCCCACTACACCCATACAGTTGGGGTGTGTGTGTTCCTATTTTGAAGTTCGGATTGCTTGGCACTCTTCTCAGCAAACTCTGTAGTTGCCCTGACCCTTTTGAATTCTGCCCAGACTGGCTTCGTAATTTGGGGGTATGCGGGGATTGGGTCCTTGACTTCACTCAAGTACTTCTTGTACAACACGTGCTTCCAGTTTCTCCAAGCATCCCTAGCCTTCTTCAGTGCAGCGTGTTCCACCTGCATTCTCCACTGCTCTGGAACATTGACGTGATCCATGACCTCCCAGACTATCCTTTGCCGTGTTTCTATGTCAGCCTTCCGAAACCCCGATAGATTAATGTTGAGACTTGCCCTGCCAACAAATCCACACACACTCCTAAAACTCGTGCGTGCTTTATTTGGTTTAGTTGGAGCCCAAGACTTTAAATCGATGTCGGTTAGTTCATATAGACCTTTAGGCTGGCGTGTGGGATTCCTTGGAGCGTTCCTCCATGTCCTTACCGGAAGGGTAATTTTTATAGCTCTATCCCGTTCCAGATTACTTGATCCCTCACCATCCGCTGGAGACATAGGGTTGTCGGACTCAGATGAAGATACATTGCCTGAAGCATGAGTGATGTCGCTACTACTCGGCATCTACAGAGAACACATGCGAAACATAGGAAAGGAGGATAAGCATAAAGCTAACAACTTGGTATCAAGTTGTATAAACATGTCATGCAATAATTTAGAGAATGTATGTCTAATTTGTTAAGTTTGTGTGAGTCGGGCACCCACGATTTGTAAATCGTCAATAACTTACGTGAAAAATACATCTTATATGTACTAGTTAGGAAGGTAGATAATGAACATATATATGCTCTTTGTTATTTTATAGCCAATTTGGGAACATACTGAATGAAATAAGAAGAGGTATTGCGAGGAAATATGCCTCACCACGATGGAGAGTAGTAACTAATAGGTTTCTTGTGCAATCTCGGCACGACCACATGAGAGGCGAGGATTACAAGATCGATATTGAGGGTGGCTGGCGAGCAAATGAAGACGGCGAGGTGCGGGCAGCCGCGTGTTGGGAATGGCCATTGAGGTAGGGTTGAGGCCAAAGAGCGGGCACACTGCCGGGTTGAGCACGCCGTCCCCTGATAGGGTTCTATTGTGGATCTGGGGGAGGGGGAGCTGGCGAAGGAGATTGGGTGGACTATTGAGTGAAACACGGGCGGGCGGTAGGGGTTGTGTGACACCCTGAGACCGATGCGCCAGGTGTCAGCCAGTTATTCGTCGTCGTTGCCTTGTCATCTGCTTGCGTGTTGCATCTTGCCTTGTCATCATGTGCATTGTCATCAACATGTTTTCAAAACTTGCATCCGTCTGGGTCCGCCCGTCCTCTCCGTTGTCCGTTCTGAGCCCAGACACACTTGCACGCGCCCGCAGCGCCTCCGAATATTTATTTTAGGAGTGGCCGGAAAATGCTCTCGGAATGGGATGAAACTTGGCGTGTTGTCTTATTATAGTGTAGACAGGCCTCTTGCGAAATTTCATCGCATTCGGAGCCTCGTTTGATAGCCCAATGGATAAATATAGCGGCACTAGTCGCCGGTTAAATGTCGGACATTTTCGGTCTCCGAAAACCGCCGCCGGGCCTCTCTCTCCTCTCCTTACAGCCCACTCATGCCTTCTACACAGCCCACTAACCAGTCCACTAGCCCACCTACCTACCCCTCTGCTCCGGACCGTCCGATGGCGATCGAACGGCTCCGAAACGGCCTAATGACCCCCTCCTAACCCTAATCCTAGCCCCTTCCCTATATAAACTCCTTCCCCATGCCAAAAATGGCCTCCTCCTTCCTCATCCTCAATTTCCGCATCCAGCCCCTCCTTCTGCGCCACTTGGCACCGGCCAAGCGGGCCAGCCGCCATCACACCGCCGGCCTCCAGCCAGTCCCGCGGAGCCATGTCGCCCCCTAGTTCCCCTACCGCGCGAGGCCCGCCAGGCCCACGCAGGCCCGCCACGGACCGATCCGGCCCGTTCCCCACACCCCGCGCCCTCCGTGCTCGCTCGCCCCCGTGTCCCTCTGCTCTAGCGTCGCCTCGACCCACCGTCGGCCATCGACCTTGCCGCCGGTCAGCCTAGTCGCCGGCGACCTCCGCCTCCAGGCCGGACCTCGCCGCCCGTCGCCTCCTTCCTCCTCCTTCCTTCTCGTCTCACATCTCTCTCTGACCCGCCTCCTGCAGGGAACCGCCGCCACCGGAGGCCATTGCCTCGCCGCCCATCGCTGCCAACCCTCATCTGGTCAAATCCGAGGCGGGGCTGCCCGGATCTGCCCATTCCCCACCTTCCCCGGCCACCCATCGCTGCCCCTCGCCTCGCCGGTGCACCACCATCTCGCCGAGCGCCTCGCCGGAGAGCCGCCGCGTCCACGATCCCCTCGCCCGTGAGCCGGACATGTCCAGTGGTGCCGGACATGTCCAGGCCTCCTCCTCGTCCCGAGCCACTGATGGGTTGGCCCGCGCGCCAGCCAGCCGGACGTGTCCAGCTGGCACGGACAATGTCCGGCCTCCCCCTCTCTGTGCCACTGCCACGTGGGCCCCAGGCGTCGGAGATGTCCGTTTGCACCCGGACATGTCCACCCCCGGAAGGTTGTTTTTTTCTTATAAGTCCCTGGTTCTTGTTAAAATGTATGCATCTTTGTGTGCTTGTAACTTTTTGTGTGGTGATCCAAATTGTGCATATAATATGTCAAAATGTTCGTTGTGATATGCTCTTCACTTTGTCCCACTTTGGCATGCTTGTTTGAGTTAATATTGATTCCCTAATCATCTTTCCAAGAGTGCTATATGTTGAAAACTACTGATAACTGTAAATTTGTTGCATGCTTGTGATGATGATAACTTTGTGCATATTGGTCCAAATGGAGTGTATGATATGTCAAAATGTTCATTGTGAAGTACTCTACATGTTGGTTGCTGTAGCATTCATGTTAGGTACCATATTGCCATGTTAATCTCTGTCGCAAAAGTGCATGTGACTGTTAATTGCTAAAACTTGTTATGAGATGCTGATTTGTCTTGTTGATAGCTATTGATGTGTTTGTCTTTCATGCCACATGTCTATATGTTTTAGAAGCACACAATCATGCCATCTTTGCTGTGGTGCAATCCACTTTTCATGATATTCCTTGTGGTGTTTGCAACAAGCTTGCAAAGTAGCCTTCTCGTTGATGTTGTTTTCTAGGAATTGTTAAAAACTGCTAAGTCTGAAACTATTAAACCTCATGCCATGTTTGCTTGATGCCTCACTCTAATCCTTGCATGTTTTAGTATGTCAAATGATCATGTCTTGTTGTCCATGTTATGCTCTATCCATCCATGCCTTAGTTTGCATATATAGCCTACTGTAGCTTATTTATTTCTTGCTCTTAAGTTGCTATAAATGTATCTGTCAGACTGTTATCAGCATGATCAATTTGGTGAAGCTTGTTGTTATTGATCCATGCGTCCTATGGAGTTCCTCCAATGAAGTTGTTTGATGTATGCTATGTCTACTACATGTCCATGATCTTTATACACTTAGTAGAGTTGATATGCTTGTTGTTTTGTGCCTCCGAAGGCAGCATCGTGATTATGTTTTGCCTTCCCAGATTTTGGCCAAGTCTGGATAAATTTATTGCAACTTGCCATGCTTGTTTAATTGTGTTCCAGCAAGTTTTTGGGTGTGATCTAAGTTCATGCTTGTTAAGTATCATGTCTATTTCACATCCATGCCTCTTGTTATCATGTTTGGGCGATGTAGTTTAATTATACCTTGCTCCAAAGTTGCTATGTGACTGTTAACTTCAACTTTGTATTGTAACTTGTTTTGCTCATATCTTTTATCCCGTTGCTCCGTTTTGAGCGTGCCCTATATGGAACTTGTGTGATTTTGCATGTAGAAGCATAATATCATGTTGATTACCTATTTGGAGTGTGCTTGCTTGTTGTTTAGATGTATCTTGCATATTTGACATGCTTGTCTTGTTTTGCTCATATCTTCTAGGCTCTAGCTCCGAACTAAACAAACTTTATATGAAACATGACCAGAATTTTGAGCAGATCATCATGGTGCATGTTAAACTGCTGTTTAACAACTTTAAGTTAAGGTTTGTTCAGATCTGGACCAATTTCGAAACGTGCATATGAGGGCTTACCGGAATTGTTATATGTTGATTCCGGCCTCATTTAAACTTGTTGGTTTGTGTTGTTCTTGTGTGCTTCATCCCTTGCCATGTTTTGCATCATATAGACTTGTCTTGCATCTTACTTGGTTGAGCATTATGTCATGTCTTGTGTGGTGTGTTTACCGTGTTGCTTGCTTCTTCTCGTTAGTGCTTGTTCCGTTGCAATCGTGATGATTCGTTCGTCTACACGTGGTTCGTCTTCGCGGCTTCTTCTTTGTATTCTTCATGGTTTCGTTCTTCTTCCTTGCGGGATCTCAGGCAAAATGACCATCACCTTGGATACCTTTACTATCTTTGCTATGCTAGATGTCTCGATGCTATCGTTATATGTTGCGCTACCCATCATTTATTGTCAGCCCCTCTCCTTGTTGCCATGAAACCTTTAACCTTGACACCTTCCCAGAAAACCGTTGTTTGGCTATGTTACCCGCTTGCTCAGCCCCTCTTATAGCGTTGTTAGTTGCAAGTGAAGATGAAGATCGTTCCATGTTGGAACTTGAAGTTTTGGGAATATCACAATATATCTTTTATATATATATATATATATATATATATATATATATATATATATATATATATATATATATATATATATATATATATATATATATATATATATATATATATATATATATATATATATATATATATATATTATCACACCTATATACTTGGCAATGGGTGGAAGGCTTGGCCTTTTGCTCGGTGTTTTGTTCCACTCATGCCACCATAGGAGCCGATAAACCGGCGTTATGTTCCTTGATTTTGCATTCCTTACACGGTTGGGTATATGGGGACCCCTTGACAGTTCGTCTTTGAATAAAACTGCTCCAGCAAGGCCCAACATTGGTTTTAATTTGCAACATAATAATAACTTAATTAATTAATTAAATTGCATAGGGGGTCGCGTCCCGAGGATTCTTCTACATAACAGGGGAGCCAGTGCTGATGGTGTTGGTCCCAAACTAGAGCCACTTGCGGTGCCACCCAGTTATCTGGGGTCTTCGGTTGCCGTACGTGGTGCTTATCCGGACGTGGCCTGAGACGAGATGCGTGCGGCTACAATCAGGGTGTCGGCACGCCGGGAGGTCTTGCTGGACTTGTTTTACCATTGTCGAAATGTCTTGTGCACCGGGATTCCGAGCCTGATCGGATTGTCCCTAAGATAAGGGGTAATAGTATTGTTATCTCTGCTGATCGTGAGAACTTGTGATGGGCTAAGTTGGGACACCCCTGCAGGGTTATGATCTTTCGAAAGCTGTGCCCGCGGTTATGTGGCAGATTGGAATTTGTTAATGTCCGGTTGTAGAAAACTTGACAGAGGATCCGAAGTAAAATACACGAATCGCGTGAGTAACCGTGAGTGTCTCTTTTCACTTTGGGAAGAGAACACGATGGGGTTATGTTTGACTCGTAGGTAGTTCAGGATCTTTAGCGATCACTACTAGTTTACGACCGTTTGCGTAGATGCTCTTCTTATTCTTGTACTCGTAAGTTAGCCACCATATAATTGCTTAGCCTCTGCTGCAACCTCACCACTTAACCTCTTCCTACCCATTAAGCTTTGCTAGTCTTGATACCCATGGTTATGGGATTGCTGAGTCCTCGTGGCTCACAGATACTACAACAACAGTTGAAGGTGCAGGTTTCCGATGACTTGACGTGAGAGCGATGTTCTTTTGTTGGAGTTCTTTCTTCTTCTTCTTCTTTAGTCTTGGGCTAGGTTCCTGGTCGGCAGCCTGGGATAGCAGATGGATGTCGTTGTGATTTTCATGTTTGCATCCGTAGTCAGATGCCTTGTTTTGAGGTTGTTGTATTCATGTGACTTGTATGAATTGTTGTATCCCCCATGTATGTATGTAATGGTACAATGTAATGATATCCATCTTGCTAAGAGCCCGAAATGCGGTTGCGCCCCAATCACATATGTGTCACGTCATCGGGATAGAATCACATCTTGGGCCTGACAGGTTGCTACCTCTTGAGCTTGTGTTGGTTTTGCCCTTGAAGATGAAAGGGTGATGCTGCAAAGTAGAGTAAGTATTTCCCTTAGTTTGAGAACCAAGGTATCAATCCAGTAGGAGATTATGCACAAATCGCCAAATACCTGCGCAAACAATCAAAAACTTCCACCCAACGCTATAAAGGGGTTGTCAATTCCTTCACGGATATTTGCAAAAGTGAGATACGACAGAGATAGATAACTAGTAAAGTAAATATTTTTGGGTTTTTGGTTTATAGATTGAAAAGTAAAAGATTGCAAAATAGTTGATCGGAAACTTATAAGATATAAAATAGACCCTGGGGCCATAGGTTTCACTAGAGGCTTCTCTCATGATAGCAAATATTACGGTGGGTGACCAAATTACTGTCAAGCAATTGATAGAAGAGGCAATAATTATGACGACATCTAAGGAAATGATCATGAATATAGCCATCACATCCGTAACAAGTAGACCGACTCCTGCCTGCATCTACTACTATTACTCCACACATTGACTGAAACAATTTAGCATCTAGAGTATTAAGTTCATAAGAAGCAAGATGACATGATGTAGCGGAATTAACTCAAGCAATATGATGAAAACCCATCTTGTTATCCTCGATGACAACAATACAATACGTGTCATGTCCCCTACTGTGACTGGGATTGAGAACCGCAAGATTGAACCCAAACCAAAGCACTTCTCACATTGCATGAAAAACCAATATAGTTAGCCAAACCAAGCCGATAGTTCAAAGAGAATCACTAAGATATTAAATTATGCATATAAGAATTCAGAAAAGACTCAAATAATATTCATAGATGATCTGATCGTAAACCCACAATTCGTCGGATCTTGACAAACACAACGCAAAAGAAGATTACATCGGATAGATCTCCAAGAACATCGAGGAGAACATGGTATTGAGGATCAAAGAGAGGGAAGAAGCCATCTAGCTACTAGCTATGGACCCGTATGTTGATGTAGATGCCCTCCATGGTTGAATCCCCCTTAGGCAGAGTACCGGAAAAGGGGATCCCACAAGAACAGAAGGTTACGGCGGCGAAAAAGTGGTTTCGATGGATGTTCCGATGTTTCAGGAATATTTGGGAATATATAGGCGGAAGAGGTTGGTCAGGGGAGGCATGAGGGGTCCACAAGGTAGGGGGCGCGCCCTACCCCTTAGGACGCGCTCTCCACCCTTGTGGCTGCCTCGTAGATCCCCCGGCGTGTACTCCATGTCCTCTGGTTGTATTCTGGTCCAAGAAAAATCCTCGTAGAGCTTCGTTCCATTTGGACTCAGTTTGACATTCCTTTTCTACGAAACTCAAAAACAAGGAAAAACAGAAACTGGCACTAGGCTCTGGGTTAATAGGTTAGTCCCCAAAATCATATGAAATATCATATTAATGCATATAAAACATCCAAAACAGATAATATCATAGCATGGAACAATAAAAAATTATAGATACATTGGAGACATATCAGGGGTTGGTGGCCTAGGTGAAAAGGGTGAAAAAATATCCCCGGTCGCTGCATGGAAAGGCCCATGCAAAGGGTTGCCACTAAACGCTTGTGTGCACCAACATCATAATTTCATTGGAAATTAAGACGTGCTAACTTTAAAATGAAGATAAGAGTTCATCGTTTCACCTCTAATTTTTTCCATGGTACACAATCACCATTATACCAAAGGTTTGGTTTACTCGCGCATTTCAGGTATCGTTTGCTACATTTAAGACATTTTTTGAGTTTAACGTGCATTTCTTGCCTATAAATCAAATCCTAGCCGGAACTGCAGTTATTGTCGAGCGGGATGAGGATTTTCGTTTGATTTGGGAGCATCCAATAGTGCAGACGTACGATCCATGGGGTTTGGGTCCTGGCCATTCAGAACGCACGACTCAGATCGCGTGCATAGCAGGGTGGGGGGCATCAGCCACGGTTTGGTGTGCACACAACTTTCATGAGAGAAGCGTGTGCTATTTGAAAACATTTACATGAACTAACAACATATTTTGGTTTGAATGAAAACATGAATTCATTATTTTGCCTCGAAGTTTTTTTTTCCACGGTAAGAAATCACCATTCTACCCTAATATACATACATACATAAACAATATTCTGATCATGGGATCAGAATATTATTCTGATCACAACACAGACTTTCTGCGATACACGCGTGAACTTCCCTTTGTATGAACCCGATCTTCGGGCTATCTTCGCAACTGTGGCTCTCCCCATGAATTTTTCTGGTTAGCCGTGTTCTTTGTGATGTTAGTGTAATCTGCAACCGGTTTCTAGCAACTAAATACTCTTTTTAAATAGAAATCTCGCTCATGGGTGGATTTTGCTCTCGGGTCGTGTTGAACTCGCGTTTTTTTTTTGCAATTTTACTGCCTGAGTTGTACGCCTGAACTTCCCTCTGAACTAGGTTGAACTTCGGCCAACATTGCCGAAACGGGGCTTGCGATAATTTGTTGGAAATCTATGGACACTAGTATCATGACCCAACTTAATTTCTTGTCAAAATGTAAGCGGTTTAAGAGCAGTTTTGAAAATCGTTTTTTCTTCCCACAAAAAACATGAATCGTATTTTCGATCTCATTTCTAAACTGTTTATCGGAATGCGGCATATAATATGTCCTTGGAAAGCTGCTGCAAAACCGCTCCTTTCACATGTTGAAAGTTTTCTATAATTCCCGATGGTTAAAACATTATTTGGAAAAATGTAAAATTTCGCAAACCAAACAGCCGAGTTCGTATTTTCGCTGTGATTTCTAAACGGCTAATCCAATTAGGGCATATTATATAGCGTTGGAAAGCTTATGAAAATGCGCTACTTTTTCATGTTGAAAGTTTCTTCTAATTTTCAACGGTTTAAGAGTAATCTAGAAAACGGTACAAGTCCTACCAAGTTCGTTTTTTTGAGTTAAATTTTTTACCGTGCGTCCGAATGCAGCAAGTGATATGGCGTTGGAAAGCTTGAACAAATGCGAAACTGTTTTGTACGTACCGTTTCTCCCAATTCATTACGACTTTTTGTCAATTTTGAAAATTGTGAAAAACATAATTTCGCGGTAATTTATACAAAGTTTATAGGAATGAGGCAAATAATATAGTGTTAAAAAGCTACGGAAAATGCGAAACTTTTTCGTGTTGATGGTTTTCTCTGATTCCTAGCCGTTTTCAAGTAATTGCGAAAATGTCGAGATCATTTTTCTGCCTTTATCGCGAAATGGATTCTTCGAAAATGCACCGCGTGAAGAACGTGAACTTCTGTGGCAGTTTTGCTTGAACTTCACTCTATTTTTTTGACGTGATGTTTTTCGCCCGTAACTCCCAAACCACTTACCAGAATTGAGCAAATGATAGACTGATGGAAAGCTGTTGAAAACACACAACTTTTTCGTGTTGATCATTTTTCCATATTCGCGACGGTTCAAAATATTTTTTTGAATGCGTAAAAATGTGCTTTAAGCGTTATAGATAAAACTTTTAAACCATTGATCGAAAAGTACCATATAATATACCGTTGGAAAGCTTATGAATAGAAGCAACTTTTTCATGTAGACAGGTGTTACAAATTCGTTGTCGTTTAAGAGCAGTTTTAAAAATGGCAAAAACAACGTCATTTTTGACTGTTTTTTACATGTAATTGAAGGTCAGACGTCTCGCACTATAGATCTTGACCTTCACCAGGAGGAGCATGTGAACTTTTGCCGCAAACCTTGTAAGCTCTTTGTTTTCTATTCATATATTCTTATGTGAAACGCATTCCGTGTAGTAGTTGAACTTATCGCTGTTTTCATCTTGAACTTCTGTCACGTATTTTTGTTCAACCTCTCTCACAAGAATTTTTGAACATTTCTCGGGCTGAGCACTTGAACTTCTTGCAACAAAATTTTTAGCCTTTGCTTTTTCATTCTCTTTTTTTCATACAAATGCACACTGTGTAGTACGTGAACTTCTCTTGGTTACACGAAAATATTTGAGTTTTTTTATAGATATTGAACCGCTCCACCTTTTTTATTTGAACTTCATTGTGTATTTTTTAGAAATGTGAAAAATGAAGGTTTTTAAAAATATCGAACTTCTTCGTTATTTGAAATTGAACATGTTGGTTTTATTCTTTAGTAATTAGAAAAATCCGATTTTTTCAAATAAATATCAAACTGCTCTGCCTTTTCCAATTCAACTTCTTGGTTTTATTTCTCTAGTAACGTGAGTTTTTATATACATTGAACTACTCCTTTTTTTGAAATTGAACTTCTTTGTTTTAGTCTTTAGTGTTGGTTTCAATGCATACCTTCATTGCAAAAGAAATTTCTATTTCCTTTATAGTGCTTTGTTTTTATTAGAAGAAAAGAAAAAGAGAAGTTCGGTTTCTTGAGTTCAACGAATAAATGTACAGTTTTGCAATGAAGGTATGCATTAAAAAAACACACACACACATACAATACACACTAGACCTTCTGCAACACAATATCTTAACCTTCGCACACAAAAAAAATTAAGCCAAATAAATCGTGCATTAGTACAATCAGGTGCGAGTGAACCAAACATGGCTGCCGAAAAGTTCATATGCACAATAGCAAATCCCACAACTTGTTCACACATTGAACATTTCAAAAAGTGAACTTCTCATCCACATTTTTTTGTGTATCAACATCTTCTTTGAACACACATATTTTTGGCAACAACTTTAGAACTCATTTCCGTTCTCTGTTCTTCCTTCAATCTAAATGATCAATCACTTAGTCGTATATATGATAAGGTTCAAGTATTTCAACGACGCAGAGTATACTGAGCAAAATGTTTTTAGTACACACATGAGACCAGAGGCTTCAGTTAACGAAATGTCAATCTCAGAATTTTATCCAATAAATCAAGGAGCTAAGAAATGAAAAAACTGGGAAAAACCATCTCTGAATGTAATGAAAAAATTCATCTCTGAACATTAATGTCCATTCAATCTGAACTTCAGTATCCGTCAAAACATGTTGTGTGATCCGCCGCTGCAAAATTTGGACGCACACACTTCTATCATCCAAGTCAGGAGGAAGCACTAGGAGGAGCAAGGACATGGGAGGCCTAGCGACATGTGTCGCTGCTTTAGGGGGTCGCTACAGAGAAGAAAAACTGAAGATTTTGTTGCTGGTGCTTCATACGAATGAAACAACCTACTCCTTGAATTAGTTCATCGGCAGGGGAACACATCAGCAGGTCAAGCATTCAACAACCATCTTGCTGGAATAAAATGGGTGAAAATGAAAAAAGGTGCAAAATCAAATGTACGTTGTGGAGGCGATGAATGTTGTAGTAATTTCCCCAAGCTGCGGCTGCGGTACCTCTAGGGGCTGCGTACCTGAACGGCCGGAGGTAGCGGCGATGACGCCCTTGGTGCTGTGGCTGTGGAGCTCCACAGGAGGAGGCTGCAAGGCGGTGATGGAGCCTGGGCAGGACCATCGTACTCAACGCCGGGTGTGGTTGGTTTGGGTAGGCCGCGGCCGCGTTGGTATGCAGGCGGCGACGCAGGAAGGTGGTGGTGGGGAGTGGGAGGTTAGGGACGGCGCTTTCGAGGTGGTGGTCTTCGGTGGTGCGCAGAGATCCACGGCGGGCGGCGGCGCGATGGGATCCAAGGCCGGTGACGGGGGGTGGCGGGGGGCGGCGTCGCGAAGGGATCTATGGCCGGCGACGGTGGGCGGCGACGGTGGGCGGCGCCGCGCCGTGATCCAGGTTCGGTGACGGCGGGCAGCGACGCGACGGGATCCAGGGTGGCGCCGGCGCGTGAGGATCGAGTGTGAATCGAGGCCGGTGGTGTAGGAGTGGATCGTGGGCGTAGCGTCGGGGTGGTGGTGGCCTTTTTTTCCATCGGGGCGCACCGGTTCGGGAACATCCTGTTGTCCCTATATAGAGCCCACCGTGATCCAAATAACTATTCTAATCCTAGGATTAGAATAGTGTTGTCCTATATATATATATATATATATATATATATATATATATATATATATATATATATATATATATATATATATATATATATATATATATATATATATATATATATATATATATATATATATATATATATATATATATATATATATATATATATATATATATATATATAGGGTGGGTCTAGTCTCATAACACCCCTTAAGACCTTATTCTCATAACAAAAACCTTATTCTCGTAACACCCCCACTTAAATAGGTTTCGAGCGCGGAGCGCCCCGCGGACAGCAACCACTGCCCCGCCTCCTACCGCCGCGCTGCCGCCCCGCCTCCTTCCCCCAGCACCGTCGCGCCGGCTCCTACCCTGATGCAGTGCGGTTTTCTTGTGCAGTTCAGAAGCGCAAAAAAACGCTCGCTGCCATTATTCGTCGGTCGCACCATCTTCAAAACTGCTCTTAAACCGTGCGGATTCTCGAAAAGTGTTCAACATGGCGAAGTTGCGTCTACTCAATAGCTTCTCAATGGTATATTACACGCATAATTCCGATAAACGATTAAAAAACTAGAGCAAAAAAGGTACCGAAAAAACAACACGTACAATTTTTTCAAACAAGCAGTTCACCGTTTTCAAAACTGCTCTTAAATCGTGTGGAATCTCGAAAAGTGTTCAACATGGCGAAGTTGCGTCTACTCCATAGCTATTCAACGGTATATTACACGCATAATTTTGATAAACGATTAAAAACTAGAGCAAAAAAGATACCAAGAAAACAACACGTACAGTTTTTTCAAACATACAATTCCGCGTTTTCAAAACTGCTCTAAAACCATGCGGAATCTTGAAAAGTGTTCAACATGGCGAAGTTGCATCTACTCCATAGCTTTTCAACGGTATATTAGACGCATAATTCCGATAAAAGGTTAAAAAACTAGAGCAAAAAAGGTACCGAAAAAACAACACGTACTATTTTTTCAAACATGCAGCTCACCGTTTTCAAAACTGCTCTTAAACTGTGCGGAATCTCGAAAAGTGTTCAACATGGCGAAGTTGCGTCTACTCCATAGCTTTTCAACGGTATTTTACACACATAATTCCGATAAACGGTTAAAAAACTAGAGCCAAAAAGGTACCGAAAAAACATCACGTACAATTTTTTCAAACATGCAGTTCACTGGTCTTTGTGTTGCAGTATCTGTGCAGTTCGAAAGCGCAAAAAAACGCTCGCTGCCATTATTCGTCGGTCGCTCCGTTTTCAAAACTGCTCT
>LR738715.1:388732346-388750769 GCA_902687465.1 Secale cereale | reverse complement strand
AACCGTGCAGAATCTCGAAAAAGTGTTCAACATGGCGAAGTTGCGTCTACTCCATAGCTTTTCAAACACGCAAAAAACGCTCGCTGCCATTATTCGTCGGTCACACCGTTTTTAAAACTGCTCTTAAACCGTGCGGAATCTCGAAAAGTGTTCAACATGGCGAAGTTGCGTCTACTCCATAGCTTTTCAACGGTATATTACACGCATCATTCCGAGAAACGGTTAAAAAACTAGAGCAAAAAAGGTACCGAAAAATCAACACGTATAGTTTTTTCAAACATGCAGTTCACTGGTCTCTGTGTTGCAGTATCAATGCAGTTCGGAAGCGCAAAAAACGCTCGCTGCCATTATTCGTCGGTCGCACCGTGTTCAAAACTGCTCTTAAACCGTACGGAATCTCGAAAAAGTGTTCAACATGGCGAAGTTGCGTCTACTCCATAGCTTTTCAAACACGCAAAAAACGCTCGCTGCCATTATTCGTCGGTCGGACCGTTTTCAAAACTGCTCTTAAACCTTGCGGAATCTCGAAAAGTGTTCAACATGGCGAAGTTGCGTCTACTCCATAGCTTTTCAACCGTATATTACACGCATAATTCCGATAAACGGTTAAAAAACTAGAGCAAAAAATGTACTGAAAAACAACACGTACAATTTTTTCAAACAAGCAGTTCACCGTTTTCAAAACTGCTCTTAAATCGTGTGGAATCTCGAAAAGTGTTCAACATGGCGAAGTTGCGTCTACTCCATAGCTTTTCAACAGTATATTACACGCATAATTCCGATAAACGATTAAAAACTAGAGCAAAAAAGGTACCAAGAAAACAACACGTACAGTTTTTTCAAACATGCAGTTCACCGTTTTCAAAACTGCTCTAAAACCATGCGGAATCTTGAAAAGTGTTAAACATGGCGAAGTTGCGTCTACTCCATAGCTTTTCAATGGTATATTACACGCATAATTCCGATAAACGGTTAAAAAACTAGAGCAAAAAAGGTACCGAAAAAACAACACGTACTATTTTTTCAAACATGCATCTCACCGTTTTCAAAACTGCTCTTAAACTGTGCGGAATCTCGAAAAGTGTTCAACATGGCGAAGTTGCGTCTACTCCATAGCTTTTCAACGATATATTACACACATAATTCCGATAAACGGTTAAAAAACTAGAGCCAAAAAGGTACCGAAAAAACATCACGTACATTTTTTTCAAACATGCAGTTCACTGGTCTTTGTGTTGCAGTATCTGTGCAGTTCGAAAGCGCAAAAAAATGCTCGCTGCCATTATTCGTCAGTCGCACCATTTTCAAAACAGCTCTTAAACCGTGCGGAATCTCGAAAAAGTGTTAAACATAGCGAAGTTGCGTCTACTCCATAGCTTTTCAAACACGCAAAAAACGCTCGCTGCCATTATTCGTCGGTCGCATCGTTTTCAAAACAGCTCTTAAACCGTGCGGAATCTCGAAAAGTGTTCAACATGGCGAAGTTGCGTCTACTGCATAGCTTTTAAACGGTATATTACACGCATAATTCCGATAAACGATTAAAAAACTAGAGCAAAAAAGGTACCGAAAAACAACACGTACAGTTTTTCAAACATGCAGTTCACTGGTCTCTGTGTTGTAGTATCTGTGCAGTTCGGAAGCTCAAAAAAACGCTCGCTGCCATTATTCGTCGGTTGCACCGTTTTCAAAACTGCTCTTAAACCGCGCGGAATCTCGAAAAAGTGTTCAACATGGCGAAGTTGCGTCTACTCCATAGCTTTTCAAACACGCAAAAAACGCTCGCTGCCATTATTCGTCGGTCACACCTTTTTCAAAACTGCTCTTAAACCGTGCGGATTCTCTAAAAGTGTTCAACATGGCGAAGTTGCGTCTACTCCATAGCTTTTCAACGGTATATTACACGCATAATTCCGATAAACGGTTAAAAAACTAGAGCTAAAAAGGTACCGAAAAAACAACACGTACAGTTTTTTCAAACATGCAGTTCACTGGTCTCTGTGTTGCAGTATCAATGCACTTCGGAAGCGCAAAAAACGCTCGCTTCCATTATTCATCGGTCGCACCGTGTTCAAAACTGCTCTTAAACCGTACGGAATCTCGAAAAAGTGTTCAACATGGCGAAGTTGCGTCTACTCCATAGCTTTTCAAACACGCAAAAAACGCTCGCTGCCATTATTCGTCGGTCGCACTGTTTTCAAAACTGCTCTTAAACCGTGCGGAATCTCGAAAAGTGTTCAAAATGGCGAAGTTGTGTCTACTCCATAGCTTTTCAACGGTATATTACACGCACAATTCCGATAAACGGTTAAAAAACTAGAGAAAAAAAGGTACCGAAAAAACAACACATACAGTTTTTTCAAACATCCAATTCACTGGTCTCTGTGTTGCAGTATCTGTGCAGTTCGGAAGCGCAAAAAAACGCGTCGATTTGGGTGTCGCGAAAAACAGAGTTTCCGCTTTTTGTAATTTCAAAACTGCTCTTAAACCGTAATGAATTAGAGGGGGTGTTCTACATAAAAAAGTAGCGTCTCGACGATATCTTTCCAACGGTGTATTATTTGGATCATTTCGACCAACGTTTTGTAAAAAAATCACGAAAAACGGCCACTGCCCTTCGTAGTCAGCCGCACGATTTTCAAAATTAACTAAAAACCATAAGGAATCTCAAAAACAATTCAACATATGAAAGTTGCGCCTAATTCGTAGCTTTCCAAAGGTATATTACACGCCTTGTTTCGACAAATGGTTAGAAAACTAGAGTGAAAACAGTATCGAAAATTTGAAAAAATTCGAAAAACACAATTCCGCGATTTAGTAAATTCAAAACTGCTCTTAAACCGTAGCGAATTAGAAAAAAGAATAGATATGAAAAAGATGCACGCCGACGATACCTTTCCAACGGTGTATCATATGTTTCATTCCGATGAGCGGTTTAGAAAAAACGCAAAAAAACGCTCGCTGCCATTCGTTCTGAGCCGCATGATTTTCGAAACTGTTCTTAAACTATGATGAATTTTGAAAAGTGTTCTACATTGCGAAGTTGCGTCTACTCCATAGCTTTTCAACAGTATATTACACGCATAATTCCGATAAACGGTTAAAAAACTAGAGCAAAAAAGGTACCGAAAAAACAACACGTACAGTTTTTTCAAACATGAAGTTCTGTTGCAGTATCTGTGCAGTGCGCAAAGCTTTCCAATGCAGTAACACAAAGCAGTTCGGAAGTGTTATGAGAATATTATTCTCATAATGTTATGAGAATAGACCGGCTGTATATATATATATATATATATATATATATATATATATATATATATATACATATATATATATATATATAAGACCGGTTGTATATATGTACAACCGGTCTATTATGCAAATATTAGCAGAATAGTTATTCTGATAACACTTCCGCACTGCACGCTTAACAGAAGCGAACTGCATCGTCTTCACGTTGGGCACTGCAATGCTTCACGGGAGAACTTCTTCATTTTATGGTGTTCCCCCCGTGTTTTCTGTGTGGAATCGGGTGTTGCGGGATGATTTTGTTTTTCTCTGCAGCTCATTTTACCTACATTCTTTCTAATTTATAGGAAAATCTACTAGAGTTCTTGCAAATCGAGTGATTTGGCGGACGAGGTTTCTCTACTCGTTCATGTTCGCTTCTGATGCGATTTTTTTGTGCTCGCATGTTGTTTTTTAGTAGGAATTCTTTGATTGTGTTCGTTTTGATCGATCCGTTCACTCTATAATTTGTGTTTTTTTAGGAGTTAGTTTACAATTCCTGTTAATTTGATTGTGTGGGCGGGTGAGCTTCGTCCGCTCCTCTGTTCTTGATGATTTTTTGGATTTTGCGCGTCCATGCGTGTTTGAATATTGTAATTAGTGTTGCTATATGTTTGAGTTCATTGTATTGCGGGTATAATTGTAATTTTTTAACTGCATTTTTTAAATGAGAGCTGATGTTGTTCGTCCAGTTGCCGTGTCTTCCATGTAAGTTTTTTGCGGGGGTATTTTTTGATAGTTTAGTGGTTGGACAATTTTTAGGCGAGTTATGGAAGTGCGAGTGAAATTGACACCTCTGTTAGTCTACCACATGTCTGGAGTTCTACTCTTTTTAATTTTATTTGTTGTAGTTGTGGCATACGTTGTAGTGCACTGCATTTTCGTTAGTTGTGTACTTCGTTGTAGCTATAATTCAGTGGTTATGGCAGCTTATGAGATATCTGTTTTCTTGAACTGAATTCTATGTTCTAGAGGACTTCATAATATCCACTTCCGTACTGCATTAGTAGTGTGGTTAATGTTCTGTTGTGCTATTAGAATGGATGGTCCATTATATGCTTGTGTTAGCTGAATAGTTATTATAAGAATTTTTTGTACTGCATACTATGAGAATTGTTTTTGAACATCATATGTTAACTGCAAAGTTTCTACCATTCGCATTTCCTTGTTACTGTTCAGAGGACTGTTTATTTTATTATTAGTACCACAATATGTACTTGAGAGAAGTGCATTTGTGCCAACATCAACTTGTCTAAAAAGGATGATAAAATGATGTAGCTGAGGTTGCATACTTTAAATAGGCATCGTTCAAAGTGTCTGATGAAATAATTTTAAAAGCATACAACATAAGCAAAGCATTATAAATATTAGTTACTACATATTTAGATAGCCTAGAGTGCAAATATTGTAAACATGAGGGAGTCTTCTTCTTTGTAGACGAACACCATGGCCACTTCTCTGACGTCAAAGCCATTCTGGGAAACAAAATATTTCCAACCAGTAGTTATGTTGATGCAGTCTTCCGAGTCGATGTGGTAGTCAGCTTGCATGTCTGCATACCCATTCTTGTGTTGTGTCTCCAAAGTAACCTTCCCTAAACTCGGAGTAGGAAATTTTATTGTGGATGGCCGTTTTTGCATATTGGAATGGTTGGAAAAAGAATTTTATAAGTAAACAGCAAATGTTTTTCTTTATACTTAGGATGATCTGTTTATGTTGACTTAAATACTTACATATATATGACTGTTATTTTCTAAAGTAGTTGCAATGTATAAACAAATTTATATACGGAATTGAACTCTAGTTTTACTAGGATATATATTATACTGCATCATGCTTGTATTGCAAGGTGAGTTATAGTGTACTTCGTCAGCATGTTAACAGAACTGCAACGTTGACTACTGACCCTTTTTTTGTTCGTGTGTTGGGGTTCTGATCTAACTAGTGTCGATACGTGGTGTGGTACTGAAGAAAAATAGGTGGAAGCATCTAGTCTTAATAGCTAACAAATCTGAACAACAATACAAATTATGTTTTGTTTTTTGTTGACACTAATGAACAAATTGATTGAACTATATATTCAGATGTGGATTTGCAGGATAGATTATGTCCAAAATTGTGAGGGGAAAAACATACCCAACTTTCCTGCAGATCTGCGGTTGTGAGGCGATGAAGAAATGGCAGCTGAAACCCCCTGTTGGGTATCATCAGGCACCCGAGCATGCTGCGCCACTCGGTGTTGGTAAGCTCTATACCTTCTGCATACACACATGTGTCCGCTACCGGCGCCATCCTTGCCAGACACCCGCACTTACAGTCCATGGCGGGTTAAGTGGAATTCCAGAGAAGATCTGGGGATGGGATGAACCCTAGATCTATGATTTGAAGAAAAAGAGGAACGGGGAAGGAGTTGTGTTAGTCTGGAGCATGAATGGATACGTTTTTATGCAAGCAATTGACCAACGGAAGTAATAAATGTCTGTGGTTGGTGTTAGGTGGTGGATTGGTTCTGATTCAGTGTCCGTGAATGCATTTGAGTAGCAAGATGACTGCTTACTTGAAAAAAGTGAAATGTATTGTGGGATTTTTGGGCCTGCGAAAAAAGCGAAAAAAGACGAACCACGGAACGCGTGGTTGGGCCTGCGTTTGTGTATGGTATGTGGGATTTTTTTTAATTTTCAGTGGCCTTTCTTTTTTTGTGTTGGGCCTGTATTCGGGGAGTAAAGACGC
This sequence comes from Secale cereale, assembly GCA_902687465.1. Lineage (NCBI taxonomy): Eukaryota > Viridiplantae > Streptophyta > Magnoliopsida > Poales > Poaceae > Secale > Secale cereale. Next base: position 388,744,751 of record LR738715.1, on the reverse strand, counting down.
ATTGGGCCCAAGTCGGCCTCTGAGCACGGGTGGTTCCCGGTGCGTTGTGTGCGGCCTAATGTTTAGTCCCACCTCGCGCGCGGAAGGCGCGCCCGACCTGTATATAACCACTGGCAAGGCAGCCTTGTCGAACTCCTCTGGTTACTTATTTGGGCGCTTATACACGGTGCACGCTACTCTATGCTCTCTGGCCTGTGGGCCCATGTGCACCTGACCCCTTGCATCGTGGCTCAGAACGACTCACCTACTTTGGGCGCAGACATACTATGAGACTGGCTGGGGCTGGCAGCACCTTGGTGGTCAGTTTTTATTTCTTTGTATTTTCTATCATGTATTTTTTTCAATGTAAGGGTGTGCACTGCTTAGCAAACCATCCTTGCACTACATTGATCAGGGTTCTGTACTGCATTTGCACGCATTCCGTACTACATGTACGGTTCTCATTTTTTGTTTTCATATTTTTGCTCTTATTTAATCTTTTTTCCAATGTAGGGGAGTGCACTGCTTAGTAAACATGCTTGTACTGCATTGATTATGTCGCTGTACTGGACGTTCATATATTTCCGCACTACATTTTTTTTCAATGTAGGGGCGTGCACTGCTTTGTAAATCATCCGTGCACTACACTGATCAGGGTTCTGTCCTATATGTGCACGCAGTCCGTACTACATGCATAGTTCTCATTTTTTTGTTTTCGTGTTTTTGGTCTTATGTAATCTTATTTTCCAGTGTAGGGGAGTGCACTGCTTAGTAAATCATGCGTGTACTGCATAGATTATGTTTATGTACTACACGTTTATATATTTCCGCAATACATATACAGATCGCATTTTTCTTTCTGTGTTTTTTCTCTTATGTATTCGCTTTTCCAAATTTAGGGGCGTGCACTGCTTTGTTGGGTATGGGTAAACTTCATTTGACAGAGTCTGTACTGCATTGGCACACAACTTACACTGCATGCGTCCTATTTTGCACAGTGCTCGAATCTAATGATACATAAGCAAACAAATTTTTATCACAGGCATTCTGTACCACAAGTTCATCATCAGCAAACTAATTTCAACAGAAAGCAATCTAACATAATCAAAGTTCATCATTACAAGCGATTCTGCATAGCTAGCAAACTAAGTTCAGCAAAAGCAAATGATCACAAGCAAACTAACGATACATAAGCAAACAACATAAAGCAAATTTGATGATAATTCTAAAACGATGATGGCATTGTTGGCTCTCTGGCCGACACCATCTTCTTCTTCACCAAGTATCGTCTCCCCATCCCCAGCTGCTCCTGGCGCGCTTCTTGGGGGGCTCCTCCTTCTCCAGCTTTGCACGGCGAAGCCAGTCCTGGGTGAGGGTGATGCGGTTCCATATCTCGTACGCTGCTTAGGCGTCCTTTGCCGCGTACTCGATGTGCCTCATGGACAGAGGCAGGGTGGCCCAGTGCTTGTCTTCGTCGTCGGTGATCTTCTTCTTCATGTTGTTATCATAGTCGTCGATGAGCATGCCAGAGATGTCTCCAAGGGAGTCCAACTCCTTGGTTGCCTCGGGCACTCTCCACTCCTTCTGGATGTCGACGAAGTTGGTGACCTCCAGATTGACGCGCTCTAGCCTTTTTTGTCGCTGTCGATGGAGAAGCCTACAAAGGTGTACCTGGGGTCAGTGAGGAAGATGTCGAAGACGATGCACCTTCCAGCGGCGCTCAGTTGGAAGAGCAGCAACGGGTGTTTCTTGCCGATGCAGAGTTGACAGAGGGTGTGTTTCTGCATCGATTCAGGCTCGTTGCTGTACACGAGATCAATGTCGACGACCTTGTGGCGCTGGAGGCTGAGGGTGATCGCCATCTGCTTCTTGTCATTGGTGTGGATGACGTGCAACTTGGTGTTGTCGTGGGCCTCCACGCCGTGGTACTCGTCGGCGAACGCCATGGCCGGTAGTAGGGCTTGGTGTTTTGCGTGGTGATGGATGTGATGGAGCGATTTGGTGACAGCGCAATGGATACTTGTGTTGTTGTGGATGAGAAGCCCTTTGGCAGGGGTCTGATTTTAAGGGGAGGACACGATGCAGATCGTGGTTTGGTGTTGCGTTTCTGATCCTCGGCTTGTGGCGATGGAACCACTCCGATTGGGTGGTTGCATGCGAACGTGGTTTTTTTAACGTGGTTTTATTTTTATTTTTGATCAATAAATTTTTTAACCACCACTTTCTGTGCGAACGGGCATTTTTTACGTTTATATATATCCTGCGTGATAATGAAACTGCATTGGTTAGAGTTCTACACTGCATCATCTATAGTAGAGAACTGCATGTTGTCTTTAGGTGCGTACTTCACCTTTTTTGCGTGTCCTTGCTGTAGCCGCTGAATAAAGTACAATGTATTCCGCATTTTTACGAGTTTTTCGCTGTGTTCTATACTGTGTATTTATTCATGTAGGTAATCCGGAACTGGATTGCTATACCGTACTCCTTCGTGTAACGACATGCACTGCATTTTTCTAGTGTTGCGTACTGCATCTTTTTTTGCCTGTACTTACTGCAGTACCTGGTTTGTGAGGGGTAGGGGGGTTGCCCACCCCCCCAATTTTTTGTGTGGCACTTATTTGAAGGTAGACTTTTTTCTTTTCGGGTGCATTTTCTTAACATGCGTGTTGTTTTTTATTTTAACTTTTTTTACAAATAGTATTTATTTTATTTTGGTTTACAGATAGAACTTCATTGTTCTTCACACAAAACTGCATCATGTGTGTTTTGATGTGGTCTTTCTTATTTTTTGCCAGGCCATTTTTGGGCCGGCCCGTTTAATGTTGCCCTTTGCCACACGCGGGCCTCCTATGTATCCGTTCCAAGCGATCCCATCGTTCCGCTGACGGAGAGAGACCGAGAACAATCCCCTCTCCTCTCTTTGCAGTTTCTCCCGAGGCATCTCTCCCTCGAGCAAAATCGCCATCCCCGCCGCAACCGCCATCGCCCGAGGAACCGCCGCCCTCAACAGGTTCTTATTCCCGCATTCCGCGTCGTCGCCCGCTCCGCGAGCCCTTGCCGCTGCGCTCCCGCAGCCCTGTCCTATCCGTACTCATCGCCGCATCCTCCCCCTCCCCGCCTTCGACGCCGCCGCTGTCGCCGCCGCCACCGTCGCTGCACCTTTTTTGTGGTATGTTCCGCTTGTTCTCGGTCTTGATCGTCCCCTCGTCTTGTTTTGTGATTCTCGTAGTTGTTGTTGCTATTTTTGCTTGTGTAATTTTTCCGTAGGCAGCCGATTTTTATCTCGATTTGAAGTCGATACTCATGTGTAGGAAGGTGTATCTAGGGTTTTGTTATATTTTCGCCAATTTTGTTTCTTATATCTGTCACTTCGTCATTGTGCTGTAGGCAAACACCATGTCTTCGCCGAGCAGAGTGGGAGGAGGAGTTCAGGGTATGTGGAGTGCTTATTTTAGGCTTTTTGTTTATTTTGTTTGATGTTTATCTAGTTTCCTAAATCATCCTGTATATTGTTTTATGCTCTGTTAGTTGTCAGCGTTCGTTTGCATTATTTTGTCACGTGATGTTTTGTAATTTCTGTTTCTGGTTCTTTTTGAATCAAGTAGGTGATTGCGGTTCTCATAATGACACACCAATTGGCTCTCGTTGTCCTGGTGGTAAGGATCATTGTGTCGAGGGAGGACATCAAGTGAATTCGCCGATTGAATGTTCTCCCATAAGTGTGGCCCCTCCTTCTGGTATGTGATTGATTTGTTTATTTTGTGTATGTTGGTTACTTGATGTTGTACAAGTTGGCGTTGCCTTGGTGTATCTAGTCTGGCATTTTGTTGGGAACAAACGTGAAGTTAGTGTATGCAGGACTGCATTTATTTTGTATGTGTGAACTCCACTATATGTATGTGTGAACTACATTATTGTTTTATTCAAGTTTTTTGTGCAATGCAATATTTTTTATTTTTAGCTTATGGTTGTAGCACTGCATTTATATGTCTATGTGTACTGCATTTCTTCTTTTTGTGCACTTTTTAACAACCATAGACAAACTTCATTTTGAAGAAGTGTCTATTTTCCATGCTGGGGTGCCTGGGTTTGAGGAGGTTACTCAATTGATTGACCATTATTTTGCAGAGGGTAATGTTGGTTTGAGCTTTGACCAGAGACGTCCCATCTTGTCTGAAACTCAATCGCAGTCTGTTGATGGTATAGAGGAAGTTAAACAGGATTGGATGGTCTCGGAACAGCTTCGTGAATATGAGTTGAAGCAAAGGAAGAAGAAGTCGAGGTTTGAAAGTGACTCAAAAGAGTTTGCGGAGAAGGAGAAGCAGAGGAGAGCTGCAGATGGTGCCAAGGGTGCCAAATTTGCCAAGGTGAATAAGCCTCCTTTGCAGAAGAAGAGGCTGAGTACTATTGCTGAGGAAGGTGGTACACCTCGGCGGAGTCCATGTGTTGCCTGCATGAACATGAATCTTGGCAAGAGAACTGCTGAAGCTGGTGGAAAGGATGATCCTTAGCGCAAGCGACTACATGTCACTGAAGGTGCCAACTCTAATGATGACGACTTTGTACTTGTTGATTTTGTGAGGGATGTTCATAGTGGTAGACGTAAAGACTTGGTTCATCTTAGATTCTACACAAGTGTGCCCATGATTATGTCGATGAAGGTGATTGTGGTGACTCTGGCGAGGAGGTGGATGTTGTTCCAAAGGTTTGTTGAAGTGGACTGCATTTGTTTCCTTCATTGTTATTCTATCTATGTTTTCTCTGTATCTTTTTTATGGCTAGTCTTCTAATGTGGATTGCATTTCCCTTTACACAGAGGAAGAAGTCTAGTAAGAGCAATGCAACTGAACATGATGCTGAGGGAGATGATTCTTGATTTAACAAGACCGTACGTTTGTCGCTTCCCACTGTTTGCAAGGTTGCTGCCTTGTTGAAAGAGGCACACTGTAGTCGTGTTCGGGAAGCTGGATTTGGTGTTTTCTTTGAACTGATAGTAAAGAAAAATGTGTCGCGCATTCTTATGTGCTATCTGATGGGAGTGATTGACCCTGCCACCATGATAATGGAATTTGGGAATGGCAGGGTTCTTCGAATCAATCATGATGCAGTTCATCACATTTTTGATTTACCCATGGGACGTCACACTGCACACATGCCTGCTGCCAGCGGCTATCATGACTCGTTGAGTGCCCTCAAGGATGAGCTTGGCTTTGACCGTTCAAAAAGTATATGTGTCATGGACTTGCTTGAGAAGTTGAAGGTATTGGTGGAGGAAGATGATCATGTGACTATTGACCTTGCTGTGAAGGTGTTCTTCCTAATACTCTACCCGAATTTGTTGTGCCTCGGGCCTGAAGTTCGTTTGGGTAGAGTTGCTGCAATGGTAGAGAACATGGATTATGGGGCTATGACTCAGATGGACTTTTGCCAGCTTCTTGTTGATGAGTTGCAGGCAGCTGCGGTGAGGTGGCAAATAGAAGGCAGCAAGCAGAATTGTGCAGAGGGTTGTGCCATTGTCCCCCTGATTATGTATCTTGACTGCTTGAAGCTTCGCAAATCTATAGTCATGCACACATTGATGCCACATGCGTCATACCTGACGACCAAGGACCTGATGAAGTTATACACTGAGGATGTGCTTGTGAAGGGAAAGATTTACTTGGAAACTTACAAATTTGGGAAGCTGCCGGTTAGTGCATCTGAGTTTTTAATATCAGTTTTTTTAAAAAGGTGCGTCCATTATAAATTTGAACTTTTCTAGTACTCACATATGTACTTCTCTTTGCCTCTTGTCTTTTTTTTTGCAGTGGAAGGCATCAGGTGATATTGTGTACAACCGTCCTGTTGCAGCTGTATGCGGCAGCTCTGATGCGGGACCTAGCACTCATGCTAGATTTTATTAGCCTATATGTAGCCAGCTTCCTGCCTGTGATGATGAGGTGCCGCGTACTCATGGTTTCATGGCTCGACAGATGTTTGATAATAGAAGCTCTTCTAAGCAGACATTTGTTGGCGGCAAAAAACATGAGGAGATTGATGAGCTTCTTCTAAAGGTTTTGAAGTTGACTGAAGATTTCCAAGCTCTGTTGACAGGTTGAGGACAGTTGCTGTTTTTTTCCTATTGGCCATGGCCCACGAGATGAAGATATTGTTGCTTCTCACAATTTTGATTGTGGCGTAATTGATAGCGTGAAGATTACAGTAATGAATGTTCGGTCTTCGCTCAATTGAGACATTCACAAGAGGAAAAATGCGGTCGGTATGAGAAGGATGCTGGGCATATTTTGGATGAAATGAACCCTCATGACGCTGGCGTTGGCGCTGATAATGTATGTTCTAGGTTTTTTGGCCTTTGAACCTCTTTTGTGTATTATGTGGACTGCTCCTCATTATTTTTGTTTTTTGTGATAGGCTGGAGTGGAATCTTTTGGTGTCCATGGAACTAGGGATGATGGAATTGGTCAGGTACAAGTACTTCTGCCATGTCTGTTCTTCCATGCGTCGCTCTTCTTAAACTTGCATTTGTTGCTTTCCATTTTTATTGTATTTTTGTGTGTACTTCACGATTGTAAAGTGTGTACTGGTTGTGCATAGTGGAAGTTTTTCTTTTTTGGTCGTTACCATCTTTATTTTCGTTTTTGGTTTGTTCTATGCCTATAGACTGGTGTTGCTGCTTGTGATGTGCACAACGAGTTCTACGATGGCTCTGGGAAGGATGAGGTCTTGGCTGATGCATCGTCCCATCCATATGTTGGAGCTGATAAGGTATAGTTGTATTACTTGTTCTCTTAGTGTGTTGTAATATAATTTTTTGTTGTTTGTTGTAAACTTGATGTACGCTGTTATGTTCACTCATATGCATTTTTCATTTACATATGTTAGATGCAATAGTTTTACATGTGTGAGCTTCAGTCTTTGACAGAAGTGAACTGCATTCCATTTCGCATGCGTGATCCATAATGTTTAACATACGTAAGCTTCAGTATTTAACATAACTGAACTGCAGCATTTGACAAAGTGAACTGCAGTTCTTTTTTAAGTATATGTGGGTTGAAGTTGTAGTTGTTTTGATACACATGGGTTGCAATTGTTGTTGTGTTAATTATCCCCACGCTTATTTTTGTGTTATTGTGTGTTTTTTAATCTTTCCCCAGCCTGGAGAAGAAAACGTGGAAGTTCACATTGATCTGAATCAGGGCGGTTGTGCTATTGATGGTGGTGGCAGTGTTGGTGCTTCTGCATCGGTGGCTGTTGACTGTGTAGACCCTTCTGTAGCTCAAGAATCCCATGATGCTATTTCCCCCAGTCGACATGAAGATTCTTATTTTGGCATTGAAAAACCGCTGGAGAATGTCGTCCCAGCTGTTAGTGTTGTTGCTTCCCCTGTTTGTCTGGCGGCAAATGATGTTCCTGAAGTATCAAGAGTGGAGCCTCATGTAGCTGAAGTATCTAAGGACGTTGCGGTTGACCAGACTGTTGTAAATCAAGGGAATGCTGATGTTGCTGTAGAAGGGCAGTCCAGTGAGGTTGTGGTGGATTCATCGCAAGCTATCCAAGAAAATGATTTGGTCATCTCTGAAGAACAACAACATGGAGACTCTGACACTGAAGGCAAGAGTTTTGTTTCAATCAGTGCAGTTGAAGTTTTTCTCATTTCATTTTGTTTAGTTACTATGGTATCTGTATTCGATGTTTAATGATAAGTGAAACTTGATCTTTTGTTTATGATTTTCAAAATAGCTCGCAGAATTTCCTTATCTTAATTTTTGAACTTCATTATTTTGGATAAGTGAACTTCATCTTTTTATTACAGATGACGAACTTCCTGTTGTGACACTGTCGAGCATTGATCCAACTCTTTTGAAAAGATACAATGAGTTGTACGCTGCTGTTATGAGGGTTCGGAAGGACAAGAAGAAGAAGTATGGTTATTTAGAAATAGTTTTGTGCATATGTATATTCTAATCATGGTTTTTAGCCCTTTTTCTTTGTTGTTATTTTTTTTTGTATCTTATGTTTCAGTTTTTCATGTAAAATTTAGGGACATGATTGCTTTTAAAACTGAGATTGGTGATATTACCATTGGCGAAGTTGGTCAATCCTTTTGGGATAAAGGGATGCTAACTACAAGACTTGTAGATCTTGGGGTTTCTTGGCTGGTAGATAAGTTTAAGGGATCTCCGACAATGGTTGTCCCGTACCATATTTGTGTAAGAATGCATAAATTTTTGTGTTACTTTTTTTATTTAATTTTCTGATTTCGTGCGACGACATGTTTTCTTGAGCACTATTTGATTTGGGTTTTTGTATCGGCAGACAAATATTTGGAATGGTGGTACTCTAGGCAGGAGTGTTAAAATGATGTTCTCTTCAAAAGCTGAGGAGCGTGTTGATAAAAAGGATATGGCGAGTAACGTTTTTATGTATCGAAAACTATATTTTGCGTGTTTGTTTTTATAGTGTTCTATTTCTTCTTCTTCTAATAATTTTATTTATTTTTTCGTGCTTCGAAAAGGTCCTTTTTGAAAATTTTGATCCGCTAGATACGAGGGATGACATTGGTCATTATTGTGTAGTTGCATTAAATGTGAAAGAAAGGCGGTTTGAATTTCTTGACTCGCTCAATAAACCTGGCAGCCCTGATGCGATCAGGGTTTTTAGGAGGATGGTTAAAAATATCAAGCGTGCATGGAAAGAAGGAAGCTCAAGTTCTGATGAGCCGCTAAATCCACCTACACTTGATGTATTTTTGTTGAAACATGTCATTGTCCCAAAGCAGCATAATGGGTGTGTTTCGTACAGCCCCTCTTCACCATACTACTCAAGTTTTTTTAATTTCATTTTGTGAAACTGATGTTTTTAATTCTTTTATTTGCAGGCATGATTGTGGATTCTATATGTTTCAATTCCTGCAGACTTGGGATAGTGTTCGAGTTGCTCAGTTTGGGGTGGAGCACATTGGCTACATCAGAAAGGCCATGCTCTATAGTTGCCTCGAATCGAGAAAGTGTTCCCTTGATTTAACATCACTTTTAAATTTTGCAGATAAAGGTTGTTTTAGTGAACTTCTTTATCCTTTCTTTATTTATTTTTTGTCTACTACTTGCTTCCGGTTCTTACGGTTTGTGATTTAGAATGTATGTGTATATTTATTTGTTGTGTTAATGAGATGAATTTTATCTTTTGGGCAAGTGAGCTGCATTGTTTCTTTATAAGTGGGCTGCATTGTTGTATACATTTTTTCATTATGCATTGCTGTAGACAAGTGGACTGCATTGCTGTAGACAATTGTGTTGCATTCTATTCTTTAGTGAACTGCATTTTTTTATTTTAATGAGATGTATTACATGTTTTATGGTTTTGTATTTTGTGCTGAGTGTTTCCATGTTTTTTCTACATGGTTTTATGTTTTGATGGGGGGCTTTATGAAGGCTGTACGTTACTGTTCGAGTCCCAGTGTTCTGATGTGGTTATGGAGGATTGCGCCATTGAAATCTCTCCAGATAATTCTGGTTATGTGGCTGGAGATGGTTTGAACAGAATTGTGGCGTCTGGACCTGATGGTGGAATTGTTTCTCGACCTAGCTCTCCAAGCGATGTATTTGATGTTGATGATGATGATTTTGTTATGCCGTATCCTCGCGTCATGAGGACTCGGAGTGCAACAATTAATCATCCTCCTGTGGATGACATTAAAGTTTTTTCGAACAAGAGGGCAGGTGAGAGGGCTTTTAAGTTGAGATGCTCTATAGAGAAATTGAAGCCTCCGAGGTTCAAATATATTGATGAGGCGAGGAAAATAAAGGATCTTGTTCTCAGCAAATATTTTGTAACCAAATACCACGAGTAAGTTTTATGTGTGTGCCCTTGATCCTTTTAGTGTGTTTTGTTTTTAATTTTAATTTTATTCATCCCACCTCTGTATGTTTACTGCAGGAATGCGTTCTTTATGGTGAATAGTCCTTTTGGTGATCTTGATACTTACACTATTGACTATATCTATAACACATTTGGCAAAGGAGCTTTAATGGATTCGTATCTCATGGATTTTGTCATCAAGTACTGGAAGTAATACCCTGAAATGGGTTTAGTTTATCATTCTGGTGAAGGTGCGCTACTTTCACCCTTATTTATCACGGTAAACGTGTGCTGCCATTTTTTTCTATTTGTACTGGTTTTTTTATGTCCATGCCTTCATGCATTGTTTATTCTTTTTTTTTATATCCTTGTTTTGTTCTTTTTTCTTTGCAGTATGTTCTTCAGATGGAAACCTTTGTGACGAGAGATGATGAAGGAAACCATGTGTTGCGAGTTGTGCATAGCCCGTTTGTTTTACAAGATGTAGTTAACCAGTTCAAGCTTTTTGTGAGTGACGACGTAAACCTGTTGCATGCAAAACTGGTAAGTTCATTGTTTCCCGTCATTTATTTTTTTGGTTTGTTGTATTTCTTTTTATAGTTATTTTTTGGAACAGTGGTTCTAGTGCTACGTGTCGAAATAAGTTTTCTTTTCATTCTTTGTTTTTTATGTGAACAGATTATGATGTCGCGCTCCAAGGATGGTAATTATTCCTTATACATGATGAACCAGCATCGCCAGACGTTTGATATCCATGACACTGGGAAGTACACTGGCCATGCTGATGTCACGACAAAGTGGCGCAGGAGTGATTACCACTCAGATTGCACTGAAGTGGTATGTCATTTTTCTTGCCAAGTGCAAAGCTTTTTTGTGTTTCTCCTAATGCATTTTCTTATAAACTACATATGCAATGTTAGCACACATAGAACCACACTTGTTTATTTAGTGCACTGCAACATATGCATGACAGAACTGCATTTTCCTCAGACCCCCCATAATCCTTGTAAAAAAGGAGATAAAAGGAAAATGACCTCACGTGCATTTAAAAGAGGGACTGTCTAGATGTTGAGAACAACTTTTGTATTTTTTGGGTTCGTCTGAATAGTAATTTGATCTGTGGTGTGTGTTATTTTTACATTGTGCTTCCTTTTTTTTGCCAGATGAGGAGGATGACTCAGTTGCTGAAGGAGATTTATGGTGAAAAAATGTATAAATCTAAGAACCACCCTGACTGGGTTAAATTGGCAGAGAAGCCCTCTTACCCGGTGCTGCCAGCGCAGGGAGCAAACGAGTGCGGAATCTATGTTTTGAGGGTGACGCAGTTCTATGATGGCCAACGTCTAGTTGAGAAAATTATCAAAACTGACGTAACACCTTCTCTGTTTTCTTCTTTTTCTTGTTACTTTTTTTTATTATTTTACCTTTTAACTTTTTGTTCTTTATGACAACCTTTTTATTTAATCACTGCCTGCATTTTTTTAATTTTCTTTTTCAGCCTGCTATTGAAGATTGGAAGGCGGAGTACATGTTCCAGCTCCTGTTCAATTCTTCGGACATGTTGTGTTATGAAGACATGCCGCTTGAGCTACGAGATCTGATTACGGACCTCGGGCTTACTTCCCTGTCGCAATCACAGACGCAGTAACAATTTACTTGGTAAAAATCCTGTGTATGGACAAGAACTAGGGTTCATGTTGTGTACTGTGTGGTGTCTAAGGTATATAATGTATGAAAAGACTTTTGTTTTCTGTTGTTGTGATTTTCGTCTGCTTTTTTTGCAGCAGTGTTTTATGGACGAATTTGTATATGTATGTGTATTTTATATAAATAATTCATACAATATATATGTGTATATTTTTATTTTTGTTGACTTACAAATTCTGTGTAAACTGGCATTTTGGTCACGCTTATATGTATCTTATGTGCCCCATAAACTGCATTGCATGTGATGCCGAACTTCTTCGTCCAACAAAAAGCACTGCATTTGTCTACAAGTTTGTGCTGCACCTTTTTTTTGCTGCACTTTTTGCCGCAGACCCTGCATTCATGTGTGTATCCTGGAACTTCGTTGTTTTATGATACTGCACTGCTTTACCTAACCAAGTGCATTGCTATTGCCTAAAGATGCGCCCTTCAGTTGGCTATTTCTTTATTGCTTGTATTGTAAGGTAGGGGGGTTGGGGGGGCATTTTTTGGTTATCTATAGATTTGTATTTGCTCTTTGTATTCCCTGTACTTAATGTATTGCGTGCGTTAGCGCGAGGCCGAGCAGGGGGTGGGAGGGGGGTCGTGACCCCCCTCCCAACCGACCCCCCTCCCAACCCCCCTACGAGGCCGAGCCTGGAACGAACCGGAGCAGGCGGCGACGTGCCGCGACGCTGCATGCACAGGCGAGTCCATCACACCCTGTCGCCTCCTTGTCTATCTTAGGGGTGTGGCTCTGGGGTTGTGTGCATCCTATTGTTGGAAAAACGGACTGTACGCACTGCGCCTGTAAACCAAGCACACTGCGTGCGTTAGCGCGAGGCCGAGCAGGGGGTGGGAGGGGGGTCGTGCCCCCCTCCG
>LR738715.1:388607261-388731858 GCA_902687465.1 Secale cereale | reverse complement strand
CGTTAGGGCGAGGCCGAGCAGGGGGCTGGGAGGGGGGGTCGTGACCCCCCTCCCCACCCCCCTGCGAGGCCGAGCGTTGAACGAGCCGAAGCAGGCGGCGAAGCGTCGTGCCGCGGCGCAGCATGCGCAGGCGAGTCCGTCACACCCCGTCGCCTCCCTGTCTATCTTAGGGGTGTGGCTCTGGGTTTGCGTGCGTCCTATTGTTGGAAAAACAGAATGTCCGCACTGCGCCTATAAACCAAGCGCACTGCGTGCGTTAGCGGCTCGGCCTCGCAGGGGGTGGGAGGGGGGCTTGTGACCCCCCTCCCCGCCCCCTTGCGAGGCCGAGCCTGCAACGAGCCGGAGCAGGCGGCGACGCGGCGTGCCGCGGCGCCGCATGCGCAGGCGAGTCCATCACACCCCGTAGCTTCCCTGTCTATCTTAGGGGTGTGGCTCTCACTACAAAAAAATACACTTCCGTGATGATACGTGTTTGTCACAGTAGGTCACGTTTTCTGTCATGCATGTACATCCATGACGATTTTATGACAGAATCAAGATAGACATACATGTGCTGTCGTATAACTGTTCCATGACATTACCAAAATTATCATCACGGAAGTTGTCGGGGAAACTGGACGCCCACGAACACCTATGGGACCGGAGCCCCTTCTACGTTGCGGTAGGGGAGCGGAGGGAGCACGGAGAGCAGATCGAGGAGCACACGCGGGCAGTTTACCCAGGTTCGGGCCGCGATGACGCGTAAAACCCTACTCCTCCTTTGGTTGTATTGAGTTCTTAGGCTCGGGAGCTTGAAGATCTACAGTACTAGCTACACCGAGCGTAGGGGTGATCGAGTTTCTGGGATCGAACCCCCTCTACGTTGTGCATGGGCCTCCTTTTATAGCTCAAAGGGGTCACCGACAGGTGTCAACGTAGAGGAGGGTAAAAATGTAAAAATGGTGGTGGTTGTAACAGTGCATGAACAGTGTATAAATAGTGGTCTTCACCTAACTTTGACGATGGGGGACAAAGGCATTGAATGCCCGTCGCCGTCGCCCCAAAAAGCGTCCGTCCATGCGTCTCCATTCGCCACGGCGATGGTCTTGTCACCGCAGCTTGCCACCGTGTACCCCAGGCTGCACAACCATCCGCCACGTGCCCCTGGAAGGGCCACAGGGCGACGCGTGGCCTGATGAGCTGGAGCGCAGGCACACAACATAAGTTTCCCCGGCAAGCACCTTGCCGGGGTCGCAACCTTGCCGGGCCCGGAAGCTTGTCGCTCTCTGGGCCCTGCCGGGGCGCATGATGCACCGCGATATTCCTCCTTGAAGTGCCGTTCTTTTGGCCTTCCTGGCAAGCTCCCCTTGCCAGGGTCTTGTGCTGGAATGATAACTTTGAGCCTGGTGCGGCCTTCCCGGCAAGCTCCTCTTGTCGGGGTCTTGTCTCTTTAACTTGAATACTTTGTTCTTGAATGGCTTAAAAGGGTCTAGAGTGGGCTTTGGTGGGCGCGTGGTGAGCCAGACCACGGGACGCTGCTACTGCCCGTGCACAAGTCGGGATACTAAGGTACCCCTACTTTAGTACACCGACAGGAGCCCCCAGGCCTGGGCCACACACGGTGCCGAGCACTGTTGGGCCAGGCCCAAAACAGTGCACGGGCACACGCGGCCCACGCCGCGCCGTTTCCCACTCCAGATTCGCCGCATCTCTCCCTAACGGCACGCGTCGATTGCGGCGTCGTGGGAGAGATCGTGGCCGGTTTCTTTAATGGGGAAATGCGGAACGTCCCCCACTTCCCCCTTAAAAGCAGAGGAAGCAGGGGCAGTTTTCCCCCCCATTGCCTTCACTGTGCCTTGAATCTCCAGAAACCCCCGCTGCTCCCTGCCTCCGCTCTTCCTCCGCTGTCTTCCCCACCCGCAGCGTCGTCGCCCTCCCTTGCCGTCCCCTCCATGGCCCCGAAGAGCGACCAAGCGAAGAGCGACAAGGCGAAGAGCGACAAGGCGAAGAAGGAGAAGTCTGAGCAGGCGGCGAAGCTGGCTGCCATGCGGAGAAGGAGGGTGGTCTTCCCGCCAAGGCTCGACCCGAGGGAGCTGCGGGACAAGTACTACTTGTTCTGGGCGAGGGAGACGAAGGATCACCCCCGCACCAGAGTCCTCCCCGCCGTGGCCGTCGACATGTTCCCGGGAGGTTACTATTTCTTTGCTGCGTTCTTCTATTGCGGTCTCTGCCCTCCGTATTTGGAGTTCTTCTGCGATGTGATGAACACGTACGGCCTACACCTCCTAGATTTCACCCCAAATGCCGTTCTCACCTTGGCCGTTTTCGCACATCTGTGCGAAAACTATGTCGGGGTCCTCCCGAACGTAGCCCTTTTCCGCCATTTCTTCACGCCTAGAGTAGAGTCCGGATCCCCACTCTCCGGCAGCATCTCCTGGATCTTTAGGCTGAACAAGAAGGAGGCGTACTTGAAAGGAGAGCTTCGCGGCAAGTTGGAAGAGTGGAGGGCTGACTGGTGCTGGGTTCTGGAAGATGAGCCCGAGCAGTTTACCTTGCCGCGCCAGACTACAATAGTGCGCGGCAAGGATTGGAGCGACTTGGCCCCGGAGGACGACAAGCTGCAGATCGCCCTGACTAGGATTCTTCGTCTCCGGGCTGCCAATCTGACTGTGGGTGAAGTTGGGGCTGACTTCCTCCGCCGCCGCATTGCCCCTCTGCAGGAAAGGAAGAGACCCTCTTGGGAGTTCGGCAACGCGGCAGACCGCATGAGGCTGCGCCCCGGGCTGAACTATAACTTCACCGTCTTGGAACTGAAGGGGGTGGTCCGGGAGCTGTTCAAGCACGACCCCAAGCACCCGGAGTGGCTGGAGCCTTCAGCGGAGACCGTGCAAGCCTTCTTCGACAACTTGGTTGAAAAACCACGCAAAGCCGAGGAGAAGAAGGGGCTCACCCGGGAGACCACTGAGCGGGATGTGGCGTACATTGCCTCCAGGATGGAGGAGGCCGATGCGGCTGCAGCGGCAGGTGAATTTGGATACACAGTGGATGAAGCGGAGGCGGCGGAAGCGGTGAGCCAGGCCGAGGAGGAGGAAATCCTCAAGCTGCTGAAGATCGCGCCCGAGGAGTTTGCCGGGGAGCCTACCGGGGAGCCTGCCGGGATGGGCGCGGCTGCCGGGCAGGGTGCTGAGTCCAGCGGGCCCGCCAAGGATGAGGAGGACGCCGAGTACGGTGATTCCGATGAAGACTCTGGCGGGTCTCTGAATCTTGATGACGACGCCTCCTCATCCTCGGAGAATTCTCCGCCACCACCAAGCCCTCCGCCGCAACAGAAGAAGCGCCTCCGCAAGGCCGCCGAGACGGTGAGGCCATAGGCGCCCCGACAGCAACCGAAGCGCCGGGCGACGCGTGCCACCACGACGACCAAGGTCGTCAAGGAGGCGCCCCGTGCCCGAGCGACAAGCGGAGGGGGATCATCCCGGAGTGACTCTGGGGTTCCTTCTGCTCCTCGGTCCTCAGCGACGACCAGTGCTGGGTCTTCACAGCCCGCAGCTCCGGAGCCCGCCAAGCGCCCGAGGGAGCCTTCTCCTCCAGCTCCTCGTGCTGGAGCACGTGAGGCGGGGTTTGACTTCTCCGTCCTCAGCTCCGATGAAGAGGAGGAAGAGTACGTACTTGCAATTTTCATTTTCCTTTTGTTTTTGTTGCTTCTGTCTTGATTTCTCTTGCTTGGTTCTGATCTTGTTTTGGCTTCCAGGACCTTGACCCAGCGGATGGAGAAGAGGGCCTAGATCCCTGTGGTCGATATCGAGGACGACGAGCCCGTCGCAGCGGCAGGAGATGTGCGAGCGACAGACTTGCCGGAGCAGCCTGCTGCTCCGGGAAGCAGCCCCCAGCGCAGCCCCCAGCATAAGTACGGTATTCATTTTTCTCCTTGACGGGCGCGCTTGAGGTTATTGTCCGTACTGATGTCTTGTTATCTTGTGCAGAAGTGGAGCCGCAGCCGTAGGAGCACCAGGAGGTCGCCCCCGACGAGCCGCTTGTTCCACCCTCCCCGCCAAGGATGAGCTCCCCGGCGAGGGACAGTGCTCCGCCAAGGATGGGTACTCCGCCAAGGGCGAGCACCCCGCCAAGGGCAAGCAGCCCGACAAGGGTGAGCACCCCGCCAAGGGAGGGCGCAAGCGGCCCTCCGCCAGCAGGGGCCACTTCTACGCCGCCAAGGGAAAGCTCCCCGGTGAGGGACCCTGTCATCGAAGAGGCCCGCGCAGGTAAACCCTTGTACTTCTTCTTCTTGGATTCTTCTTTTTTTGGATATTTGCTTGACAATTCTTTCTTTTCTTTTTCTTCTGCTAGATCCGCCTGCCCCGGAGTCGATGGAGACGGAAACCATCGCCGAGGAGGAGGTGCGCGGCGACGCTGGCGATGCCACTGCCGCAGAAGGAACGGCTGGCGTTGATGAGCCAGCCGCCGAGGAGACCGCCCCGACCGCTGACGCCGCGGCTGGGGAAGGGACCGGTGATCGCACTGCTGGCCCGGAGGCTGTAGGAGCGCCGGACGCTACACCGGTCGCCGATCCTTCCGCTTCCGCGGCTGGGTCGGGCGTCTATCTGGAGGCCGCCAACGGGGTTTTTATCCAAGTCCCGTGGGCGTCTTAATCAAGAGCACCCGCGGAGGGAGAGACGTTTGACGGAGAAGTTCTCGCCTCTGCCGGGTTGAAGGTTGTCGATGCGCCTGGCAGCAGCGACGAGCCCGAAGAAGAGCAACTCCTGCGTCGACTCCTGGCCTTGTACCGGGCCAGGCAGGCGAAGCTGGAGTCTCGGGAAGCTCTGGCTGCCAAGGCTGGTGCTGATTTGGAGAAGTGTGCCGCGGAGCTCCGTGCCGCCAACCAGGCGGCCCTCCGAAACTTGGCGGAGGAGCGCGAAGAGCTTGCCGGAGCACACCAAGCATTCATCCTCGAGAAGGCCGAGGTGGAGGAGCAGCAGCGTCTGGCCGCCGAGGAGCTGTCTCGGCGGGAAGGAGAGCTCAACCAGCGGAAGGTCGACCTCGACAGCCACGAGGACGACCTCACCGCTCGGGAGCAAGCTATTGGCGGGGCTCTGCAGGAGGCGAGGGATGCCGCCGCTGCCTCAGAGACCGCCAAGAGGGACCTGGAGGCCAGGGTGGCGCAGATGGAGCTGAACTTGAAGGCGAGTGAAGATAGGGTCGCCGCGCTCAACGTTGCGCGGGAGAAGGATGCCCACACCAACTCGGAGTTGCAAATCCACCTCTCCGAGAAGGGCAAAGAGCTCACCGACGCCAGGGACTCCATCGCTGACTTGGAGATGAAGGTCTATACCCTCACCGACTCACTCGATGCCGCCCGGGACCGTGAGACGAAGCTGAAGGACGATCTCCGTACCGAGAGGGCCTTGCTGGAGAGCGCCGCCGTCTCGCAAAATCACTTTCAGCGCACGGTGGAGCAGTGGACCGAGGAGCTCGTCACCTCCGCCGCCAACATCGATATGGAGATGGTGTCGCTGAGGGCAGAGCACCTCGCGTACTCCCCCGATGAGAATCTCCCCCACAGCGCCAAGCTGAGCTTGTTCCTCAGAGGGGTGGCGCCGGCTCTCGCGCGGTTACGTGAGAAGATCCCCGTGCAGCTGGCGGACGAGGCGCGCCGGCTTTGCACGGTACCATGGAGCGGGTGTTGTCGAAGATCGTCTACCGCAACCCCGGGATCAACCTCGTCAACGTCCTCCGGACCCTGCCGCCCGAAGCCGACCAGGAGGCGTTGAAGGCCCAAGTTGCCCACATCGTAGCCAAGGTGGGCAAGATCCAGAGGATTGACGGGGACCGAAGAGACTAGGCACCTTGCTTCCCTCGCCGCTGTCAATTAAGTCATAGTCAGTAGTTGTTTAGAACAGCGGCAAGCTATCTCTGTAATATATACTCTTATTTCGGGTAATCAATGCAATGTTATCTCCCTTGCTTTAGTCCCTTCACTTTGTATGCTTTCCACCCTACGCTTTTAGGGGAACTTGCCGGCAAGGGGCCCTTGCCGCGAGAGCTGAGTGCGGGACTCTTAGCAGCCTGCTAGCAAAGCCCTTGTCGGCAAGAAACCTTGCCGTAGCTAGTCGCAGCACACTTAGATTGCTGAGCGAACTCGAAAACGAAGTAAGGGCGCGACACTTGTCACAGCTCACTTAAGCCGTTGAGCATGCTCGAAACAAAGTAAGGGCGCGGCTAGCCACGGGTAGGTTCCTCCGCACACAGGTTTTCCATACAAATTGTGGTTGTTCAAGGAAGATAACAAAAAAATTAAAAATTTGAATGCTCAAACTTTGGTAACTTAGCTTTCATGGATTGTTTGTTTCCCGGCAAGACTTTTCTTTTTTGAACTGCACTTGGTCCATACTTCTATCTCCTTCCCCCCCGCAAACTTGTGCACGAGGAACAGTCCTTCTGTTTCAGAGAGAAAAGCAAAGGAGGAGGAAATACAAGTACGGAGCCTTGCGGCTTGTTACTGCTTACCGGGGGTGTGTGCTGCACAAAATGTCAGATGACACATGCAAGTGAAAGGAAAAGCACGAAATGACAAATGGTGCGAAGCACAAAAGTTTTACTGATGCACGGGGTCCACGCCCGGCTTTGTACAAAGGGTTACATGCAACAGCGGCAAGACTTGTACAAAAGGTGGTTGCCGGAGCGGATCACGGCAACCGCGCCTTACGGGTGAAACTTGCGAAGATGCTCTATGTTCCAGGAGTTGCTCACCGGTAAGCCTTCTTCGGTCTCAAGGCAGACAGCGCCAGGCCTTGTGACTTGTCTCACCCGATAAGGGCCTTCCCACTTCGGCGTCAACTTGTTGGAGCCCTTGGCGGACTGAACGCGCCGAAGAACAAGGTCGCCTTCCTCGAGACTCCTGGCCTTGACCTTGCGGCTAGGATAGCGACGCAAGGCTTGCTGGTACCGAGCATCTCATACAGCAGCCTGGAGACGTTCCTCCTCAAGGAGCAATGCATCATCTTGTCGCAGTTGCTCTTGCTCGAGCTCATCATAAGCGAGCACTCGAGGAGACCCGTATACGAGTTCCGTGGGGAGAACTGCCTCCGCTCCATAGACGAGAGCAAAGGGTGTCTGTCCGGTGGCTCGATTTGTTGTCGTCCTGATTGACCAAAGAGCCGCCGGCAACTCCTCTATCCAGTTTCTTCCACACTTGTGCAGCCTGTCGAAGGTTCTTGTCTTCAGTCCGCGCAGCACTTCAGCGTTTGCCCTCTCCGCTTGACCATTGCTCCTTGGGTGAGCAACAGAAGCGAAGCAGACCTTGGCGCCAAGGTCTTGGACGTATTGCATGAAGGTGCGGCTTGTGAACTGTGTGCCGTTATCGGTGATGATCCTGTTAGGGATCCCGAAATGGCAAGCTATTGATCTGAAGAACCTGACTGCTGACTGTGCCATCACCTTTCTCACCGGTTCCACTTCTGGCCACTTTGTGAACTTGTCGATTGCAACGTACAAGTACTCAAAGCCCCCGACGGCGCGGGGAAAGGGGCCGAGGATATCGAGCCCCCAGACCGAGAAGGGCCAGGACAAAGGGATCTTCTGGAGAGCTTGAGCTGGCTGGTGAATTTGCTTGGCATGGAACTGACACGCTTCACACTTGGTTACTTGTGCAGTTGCATCTTGGAGGGCTTCTGGCCAAAAGAAACCTTGGCGGAACGCCTTCCCGACAAGTGCTCTTGCGCCAATGTGGTGACCACATATGCCTCCGTGTATCTCTGCCAACAGCTTCTGTCCATCTTCCCGGGAAATGCACTTCAATCTAACACCATTGAGTCTTCTTTTGTATAGTTCGTTGCCAACGAACTGGTACATACTTGACTGCCTGGTTATCCTCTCTATCTCTTCTGGTGTATCCCCATGCTGGAGCTTGAGGCTCAACAACAAGGACTAAAGGCATCAGGGTTGCTGCGGGAACCTCAGCTTCTACGGCAAGAACCTGCGGGTCCGCCGGAGCTGAGGGTTCCCCGGCAAGCCTGCCGGGGCAAGGCTTGCCGGGAACGCCTCCTTCAACTGTACAGACCCTTGGGTCCGCAGGAGCAGACTGTTCCTCAGCATTTTGGTTGTTGATCTTGGGGACCTTGGCAGCGGCTTCGGGAAGATCCGCCGGCAAGTAGTCGCCGGAGACCAACTTCCTCTTCTTGCTCTGCCCAACTGATGGTGTAACGGACGGCTGAGTTAGCTTGAGCACGAAGGTTCCTGGTTCCACAGGTAACTTCATTGCAGCACACTTTGTAAGGCCATCTGCGATGTCATTCTGAGCTCTTGGAACGTGCTCCATCTGTAGGCCTTCAAAGTGTTCTTCAAGCTTCCTCACTTCATCGACATAAGCTTCCATCAGAGGGCTCTGGTAACTCTTGTTTACTTGTCAGACCACCAACTGTGAGTCTCCCCGCACAATCAGCCTCTTGATCCCAAGTTCGGCCGCAATTCTGAGACCGGCAAGCAAACCTTCATACTCGGCAGTATTGTTTGTCGCTTGCTCCTTGGGAAAGTGCATTTGAACAATATACTTGAGGTGCTCTCCGGTGGGCACCATGAGTAACACGCCAGCGCCGGCGCTTTGCAGCGAGAAGGCACCGTCGAAGTACATTATCCACTCCTTGCTCGCTTCTTGGACGGGGATGTTTGTCTCTGGGACTTCTTCATCTGGTGTTGGGGTCCATTCCGCTATAAACTCTGCCAAAGCTCTGCTCTGTATGGTTGAAGTACTCTCAAACTTGAGGCCAAAGCTTGACAGCTCCAGTGCCCACTCGACGATCCTGCCTGTTGCTTCTGGATTTTGCAATATCCTTTTCAACGGAAAGCGAGTGACCACTGTTATCTCGTGTGCTTGGAAGTAATGGCGCAGCTTTCTTGAGGCCATGAGGAGGCCGAAAAGTAACTTCTGCACCCCAGAGTATCTCGACCTAGCCCCCTACAAGAGGGAACTTACGAAATAGACTGGGCGCTGCACCATCTTCTTTCGCACTTCTCCTTGTTCCTGCACAGACTTGTCCTTGTCGGGGCCAGAGCTTGTCGGGGAAGCCCCCTGCTTGTCGCTGGGTGCACTTGCCGGGGATGTGGGTTCCTCATCTGCCCCCCTCTCTGCTACTAACGCAACACTAACCACTTGATTGGTTGCCGCTAAGTACAGCATCAACTTTTCTTGTGGTTTAGGTGCGACAAGTATTGGAGTAGAGGATAGGTATCCTTTCAAGTCTTGCAGCGCAGCCTCCGCTTCTGGAGTCCATTTCATAGGACCTGCCTTTTTCAAGATTTTGAAGAAAGGCAGGGCGCGTTTTGCAGATTTTGAAATGAACCTGCTGAGGGCAGCCACACAACCAGCAAGTCTCCTTACGTCCTTGATGCGCTTCGGGGCTTCAATATGCTCGATGGCTTTGATCTTGTCGGGATTGGCTTCAATCCCCCTCTGGGACACGAAGAACCCGAGAAGCTTGCCAGAGGGGACTCCGAAGACGCACTTCTCGGGGTTCAACATGAGTTGTATCTTGCGCAGATTCTCAAAGGTTTCTTCCAAGTCTTGAATCAGGGTATCCTTGCTCTTGCTCTTGACCACTATATCATCCATGTAGGCTTCTACATTTCTGTGTATCTGTGGCTCTAAAGCAGTGTGTACCACCCTTGCAAATGTTGAGCCTGCATTCTTTAATCCAAAGGGCATACGCATGAAGCAATATGTGCCACATGGAGTAATGAATGCAGTCTTCTCTTCATCTTCCTCAGCCATGAATATCTGGTGGTAACCTGAATATGCATCGAGAAATGAAAGCAACTCACATCCAGCCGTGGAGTCCACAATTTGGTCGATGCGCGGCAAGGGAAATGGATCCTTGGGACATGATTTATTCACATCGGTGAAGTCTATACAAAGTCTCCATTTCCCATTAGCCTTTCGCATGACAACTGGATTGGCCAACCACGTAGGATGGAGTACGCCTCTAACCAGGCCTGCTGCTTCCAACTTCTTGATTTCTTTGGCGATAAACTCTTGGCGCTCCACCGCTTGCTTTCTGACCTTCTGCTTGACGGGCCGCGCGTGAGGACAAACAGCAAGCTTGTGCTCAATTACCTTCCTGGGAACGCCGGGCATGTCAGACGGTTGCCACGCAAACACGTCCACATTCGCCCGCAAGAAGGCAACGAGCGCGCTTTCCTATTTGGGGTCGAGTGTAGCACTGATGGTGAAGGTACCACCAGTGCCGTCCTCCTTGGCGGACACCTTCTTGGTTGCCGATGGAGCTGCCATTCCCTTCTTGCACTTGCCGGTGGAGCTCGATGGTGCGTCCTCGACGGCAGCGCAGCACTCCGAAGAGGTGCGTTTTCCGGAGTGGGCTCCAGAACTCTTGCCGGACTTGGTCTTGATCTTCCCCCCGGGAGCTTCAGCGGCAAGTGTCTTGCTATCTGCCGCGGCTGCAGCGCCCCGGTAGATCTTGTCGGCGCAGATAAGCGCATCCTTCTTGTCGCCGGGGACAGAGATGACGCTTATCGGCCCGGGCATCTTGAGCATGTTGTATGCGTAGTGGGAAGCTGCCATGAACTTGGCGAGCGCAGGACGGCCAAGTATCCCATTGTATGGCAATGGGATATCGGCAACGTCGAATGTGATCCTGTCAGTCCTGAAGTTGAGCTCTCCACCAAAGGTCACTGGCAGTGTAATCTTCCCCTTCGGCTTGCTCCTTCCCGGGTTGATTCCTTGGAACGTCCCGGTTTCCTCGAGCTCGCTGTCGGGGATCTGCAGTTTCTTGATCACAGCGGAGGAAATCAAGTTGAGGCCGGCCCCGCCGTCAACCAACATCTTGGTGACCTTGAGGTTGCGGATAGTTGGTGAAACCAACATCGGCAAGCACCCGACCGCGGTTGTGCGGTCAGGGTGGTCCTCGAGGTCGAAGATGATGGGCGTGCCGGACCATTTCAGCAGCCTGCGCGACTCAACGGGTGGCTCAGCTGCATTCACTTCCCGCACCCATTGTTTGAGTTGGCGGTGGGAAGCATGCAGAGAGGCACCTCCATCGACGCACGGAACTTCTGTGGCCTTCTGGAACTCCTGCTCGCTATTGTCTCCTTCGTCCATGTCCTCGTCATCGTCTTCGTCTTCGTCCTTGTCGCGGCCCCGGGGAGGTCTGTCTCCTTGCCGCTGCTTGGCCTTGCCGCGGCGTCCTCCCCGGCCATTGAACGGCCGCTTCTTGCTGGGCTCTCCTCCGCCTCCTTGGGCCTTCTCCTTGTCGCGACGCTCGTATTCAGCCTTCTGCTGCTCTACGAGGTACTCTACCCTCTTGCAGTTTTGGAGATCGTGGCCCTTGGTGCGGTGGATCTTGCAGTACTGCTTGTCGGAGCCGTCCTGCTTGTCGGCTGCCGCTACAGGGGCGGGCTCCTTGCCGGAGCCACCAGCCTGTGTCTTCTTGGCGGGAGCCTCCTTGCCGGACTGCTCGACAACCAGTACCTCCTTGTTCTTCTTCTTCCTATTATTCCGCCGCCGGCCTTTCCTTGTCGGGGCGGCATCCTCGCTGTCACTTCCTCCTGCGCTGGTATCCTCTCCGGGGAGTCTCCTCCCCTCTTCAGCACGTGCACATTTGTCAGCCAGAGCGTAAAGCTCGCTGACGTCCCGGATCTTGGTCATCGCCATCTCCTCCCTCATCCGGCGGTTACGCACGTTCTGGTGGAACGCGCTGATAACCGCGGCAGGGTGGACATCGGGAATATTGTGTTGAACACGGCTGAACCTTTGGATGTATTTGCGCAGGGACTCTCCCTCCTTCTGGGCAAGGATGTGGAGATCACTCTCCTGGCCGTGGGGTTTGTGGCCGCCCGTGAAGGCGCCAACAAACTGGTGGCACAAATCCGCCCATGAAGAAATGGAGTTCTCCGGCAAGTGCATAAGCCAAGACCTGACGTTTGGCTTAAGCACGAGCGGGAAGTAGTTGGCTAGGATCTTCTCGTCGCGTCCCCCGGCAGCCTGCACCGCAATGGTGTAAATGCTGAGGAACTCCGAGGGGTGTGTCTTGCCGTCGTACTTCTCGGGTACGTCGGGCTTAAAATTCTTCATGCTGGGCCACTGGACTTGCCGCAGCTCTCAGGTGAACGCAGGGCAGCCTGCCGCGTACGGCAAGTCGCCTGGTTCACCGGGCGCGTGCATGTCGACAGCGGTCCCAGCGCGCTGGTCGGACTGTCTTCGGGCTTCTCATCGACGCTCGATGCGGGTTCGTGCGTCCTCTTGTCGCCTGTCGTCGAGGACCTGGCGCTGATCGCGGCGAGCCCGCGGATCCGACGACGCCGTGGAGTCGTCGTCGACGTTGATCCGGCGGGGCGGCGTTTTCTGCTTCCGCGGCGAGGAGTGCACGGTAGTTGCACCCCCGGCGGTCTTGTCTCCATCGGCCTTCGCTTGGTCGACTTGCCGCGGCCGTGAAGTTGCCGGCTGCTGCGGCGCGTCGTTGTTGGCGAAGGCGATGAGGCTCTGGATCGTCGCCCTCCAGCCATCGGCCTTGTCCGCCGCTGGAGGGAAGTCGAGGAGCAGCTGAGCCCTGGCCAGGGCTTCTGCTGGAGAGGAGGGAAACGGTGGCGAACGGTGCGAGGAGCGGGACACGCTCGGAATTCTAACCGCGTTAGAAGGAGCATGTTCCCGTCCCGGCGACCGCGCCTTGCTCGTGCCAGGACGTTGGCCTTGAGCGTCCCGTGACCCGCCCGCCTGGCCACGTCCCAACAAGCGTATGGTACCTCCGGTACCACGTCGCTGCTGGTCTAGCACCTCCTGAGAGGGACGTGGTGCGTGCACGGACACCGAGGCCTTGGAGTTCGCCCGGTCGTCCGTCTTGTCCTTAGACTTGGTGGCGCCGTGAGTCTCCCCACCGGCGTCCACCCTTCCGCCTGCGTCTCCCCCACCAACCGTCGGCTCTGGTGGTGGTGAGATCGACACGGACGGGCCTCCGACCTCCGAAGCCTTCTTCTTCGGAGGCATGTTGATGTAGTCGATGAGGTTGATGAAGCTGGTGAAGTTGCTGAAGGTTGCGCCCGCGTGAGCGCCGGATCAGGTTCGCACAACCTCGACGCCCCCTACCTGGCGCGCCAAAGATGTCGGGGAAACTGGACGCCCACGAACACCTATGGGACCGGAGCCCCTTCTACGTTGCGGTAGGGGAGCGGAGGGAGTACGGAGAGCAGATCGAGGAGCACACGCGGGCAGTTTACCCAGGTTCGGGCCGCGATGACGCGTAAAATCCTACTCCTGCTTTGGTTGTATTGAGTTTTTGGGCTCGGGAGCTTGAAGATCTACAGTTCTAGCTACACCGAGCGTAGGGGTGATCGAGCTTTTGGGATCGAACCCCCTCTACATTGTGCATGGGCCTCCTTTTATAGCTCAAAGGAGTCACCGACAGGTGTCAACGTTGAGGAGGGTAAAAATGTAAAAATGGTGGTGGTTGTAACAGTGCATGAACAGTGTATAAATAGTGGTCTTCACCTAACTTTGACGGTGGGGGACAAAGGCATTGAATGCCCGTCGCCATCGCCCCAAAAAGCGTCCGTCCATGCGTCTCCGTTCGCCACGGCGATGGTCTTGTCACCGCAGCTTGCCACCGTGTACCCCAGGCTGCACAACCATCCGCCACGTGCCCCTGGAAGGGCCCCAGGGCGACGCGTGGCCAGATGAGCTGGAGCGCAGGCACACAGCATAAGTTTCCCCGGCAAGCACCTTGCCGGGGTCGCAACCTTGCCGGGCCCGGAAGCTTGTCGCTCTCCGGGCCCTGCCGGGGCGCATGATGCACCGCGATATTCCTCCTTGAAGTGCCGTTCTTTTGGCCTTCCTGGCAAGCTCCCCTTGCCAGGGTCTTGTGCTGGAATGATAACTTTGAGCCTGGTGCGGCCTTCCCGGCAAGCTCCTCTTGCCGGGGTCTTGTCTCTTTAACTTGAATACTTTGTTCTTGAATGTCTTAAAAGGGTCTAGAGTGGGCTTTGGCGGGCGCGTGGTGAGCCAGACCACGGGACGCTGCTACTGCCCGTGCACAAGTCGGGATACTAAGGTACCCCTACTTTAGTACACCGACAGAAGTGTCCACTTCCATGACGATAAATCGCGCGTCATAGAAGTTCTTTCGTCAAGGGTGATCGACACGTGGCATACACCGTAAGGGAACGCCGTTAAGCTATCGGGTCCGGTTTTGGATCCGATAACCCGTTAACTGCCCCGACCAATGGGGATTTTCCACGTGTAAAATTCTGATTGGCTGACGGAAACAGGTGTCAGCTCCGCATTGGCACATGTGTCACTCATCGAATGGGCGAGATGTGCCTATGATATGTTGACACGTGGACCAGCCCAAAAGTGGCCCATAAAGTTTAAATGGGCCGGCCCAACTAAAGGCCCGCAAGATTTTGCAGACCATAATGGGCTGGCCCGACTAAAGGCCCACAATATTTTGCGAACCATAATGGGCCGGCCTAGGTAAAGGCCCACAAGATTTTTGCGGGTCATAATGGGCCGCCCCAGGTAAAGGCCCACAAGATTTTTGCAGGCCATAATGGGCCGACCCAGGTGAAGGCCCACAAATTTTTTGTGTACCATAATGGGCCGGCCCAGCTAAAGGCCAACGAGATTTCGCTGACATTAATGGGCCGGCCTGGCTATAGGCCCACAAGATTTTGAGGACCCTAGTAGGCCGACCCATATACTGGCTGGCATATTTTGGGCCAAATGCCAGCCCATATTTGATCCAGTCCATTAATGGCCTGCCACGTTTTGGGCCTAATAATGGCCCATATGAGATCCGGTCCGTTAAAAGCCCACCACGTTCTGGGCCAAATTATGGCCCAGATCAGGTCCGACCCTTTAAGAGGGTTTGGGCTAATATATGGCCCATATTAGATTCGGCCCGTCAACTGGACGCTATGCTTTTGGGCCCACTTTCTAAAGGCCCATTTAGTAATTCGGTCTGATATTAGTTTCGGCCTGGTAACGGCCCCTTTAACATTTCGGCCCTATATTAATATCAGCCTGTTAAAAGCCCGTCATATAGTTGGGCCTAACTACGGCCCAGTTTCCATCCGGCCTAATCGCAGCCGATAATCTGATTGGGCCAAACAAGGACCGAGTCAATTTTGGCCTGCTATAAGCCCGTGATTTGATTGGCGCATTCATGGGCCGGGGTCAATTTTGGCTTGCTGCCGGCCCATGAGCTGTTCGGCATGATTCAGGCCCAACCTACTTTTCAACCTCCTAAAGGCCCATTGAGTTTTCTTGGGAAAATTGGGCCGGCGGTTTACTCGGCCTATCAAAGGCCCGAATCTACTAGTGGGCCAATTTACATTTAAGCATGTTAACGGACCAAGATGACGGGGCTCATGATGCGGATCATACATGGTGATTAGCATGACGGCCTGATTATGTACCGTAATTTTATGGTGTGGCCGTTTTATTGGGAAGACATGATATATATACAGTAAAATAACTGCAGCATCATGAATAAGAAAAAAAACTAGACTATACAATCAAGAAATTACGGCATATTACATCCACTGGGCATCAAAGTTCGCCACTATGATAATAAAGGACAAGCAGATATCAGATTACATACACTGGGCATCAAAGATCGTAACCAGTGCAACGAAACATGCCGACAAAATAATATACAAAATCGACAACACTTCAATAGAGTTCAAGAAAGGTTAGCCCTGCTCGGGAGCTGCAGCGCAAGCAGCTGAGCAAGCTAGTGAGACTGCACTTGTTTGACACTTATATCCTCCTCACTCTGAAAGATAAACAAGCAGACAAATGACAGGTTTTGCACATATAAGTATTAGTGCTCACAATTCATCACATTTCTTACTGACGAATAATGTGCCACAATTTAAAATAGCATTAACAAATATGGTATTGTTCAGGTCAAGACATGGCAGGAAATGACATTGTGAAGGAGTTGGCAGCTTGACGACACCAGTGGATTAGAGATCAAGAAATCATAAGTATCAATGGATGGTGTGCTATCAATTTATCCCATTTCAGATTGGCAAAATAAGATCACTTGCTCTGTATAGTTTAATTTACATGGTATGAAGAAGGAACTTGGTTGTACAACTGAAAACTTAAATTGAGAAGGACAAACTTTTGTTTATGAACTGGAGTACATAATAAACTTTAAACATGCAATATGATGCAAGCACCAAAAATAAACAGCTGTTGCAGTCATGCTTAACCAAATATACACAACAAAGTTTGAAGGCTTGAGAAGGACAAACTTACATTATTGGTGAAGGCAGGCTCTATAAAGCCCTTGTCCATTCTGATGGGGGGGGGGCAATTCAAGAAGTTCACCACATAATCTTCTTCATAAGCATTGCCTTTATTCTACATTTTGTTAAGAGTAAATATAGATGTTGCAATATAAGTAAAAATGGAGAATATTTAAGATAAGATGAAGAGTGATGCTACATAACCAAGTAGCTATAAATGTAAGTACAGCGATATAGGCAAAAGGTACAGCCAAGAGCAATGTAGAGCTAAACTTCTTCAGTACCATCGGTGTTATCCAACCTTATGGTAAGAGTAAATATAGATCTTATGTGTAGAAAATGGAGGGCAAAGGAAAATAAGCTGCAGAGTGATGGTACATGAACAACTACCTGTCAATATAAGTATGCTGATAAAGGACAGCAGATACTTACAAGAACAATGCAAAGCTAAAAAAATTCATTGGCATTGGATATATTCTACACTAATGTAACCATTCATACGGATCAGATAATTTGGAGCGTACAATTGATAAGCAAGCTATCATGCATACTGCTGTCACATAATGAACCAGGTATGTATGCAAGTACAGTGACACATGACAACAAGTACTAACAAGAGCAAAGCAGCGGGCAACATATTTGTGATATCTTGTCATTCTTTTCAAACCAGAATTCTTTTTCGAGCAGATTTCCTGCCAAAAAGATCTGTAAGGCACATGCGGAAAAGTATAAGTTCAACTTGTCATGCGATATCATAGAGAGTACCTCATCCTCGGAACTGCTATCTCTAACGCAGACTAGCTAGCATCTTTATCATTCTATTTATGTGTTTCTCCATAAACCTTCTTTCATTTATAGGTTGATCTCTTTTGCACAATCGTTGTGCCTCACTCCCTCTGCTCGCCATAGATGCATGCTCCAGCCCACGCCACTATCTCTTAAAGACAAGAACACATGCTCAATTGTCGGGCCTTCTTTCATGCATTCTCTCATGCATGCATATCGTCATACCGATCCGTCTCTCCCATGTCGTTGATCTTAACTTATGACTTATGTCTTCTTTCTTTTATCTTGATCCTGCGCGCGCACACACACACACACATCCCACATATACATGTATACCTCTCACACATGCACATTGAAGGTCTCTATGTCTCAATACTTAGTTAATTACCCTTAACCCTAACGCCAAGTTGAATCGTTCTCTTCTTGTGTGCACATAACTTCCGCCTGGATGGGTAAAACACACACTCACACTTCACAATCTCCTTGTAGCTACCCCCCTCTCACTCTTCCCCTATATCCCCGAAACCAATAAGACCATCCCTTCGTTTAATTCCCGCCTACATGCACCATCGATATATAGTAGTCTTCCTCAGTGTCTCTCGAACAAACACTTTCTCCCGATGTCAACTACTTTCACGCACACATACCTTCTCATCCCTCTCTACATGCATTTTCTCTCTCGCACCCCATCGTTGGTGGCCTCTGCCATACACATCACCTCTCTATGATGAAGCCATGCACACTTAAATTACATCCGCCACCGAGGACCCCGCGAAACACACACACACACACACGCATGCACCCACCCACCCACCCACACACACACATAGTAAGACTCCATCACACACACACACTAAGACTCCATCTCTCTCTCCCCCCCCACACACAATGAGACTCCATCTCACACACACATGCTCTAGGCGGAGCATTTGTTCCTACCACCCTTCATCCACCCGTATGATAAACAATCACCTTAATTTACTTGTATAACATGGACAAATTCCACTTTACTTTAGTAGTTAGCAAAATTATCATCTGTACCCTAAAAAAACTGAGTTCACGATGATGGTGTGCCTGCCATCTTGTAATACAGACCGTCTGATCTATATCTGACGGATAGAAAGCAAAGTATGATAATTCTACAAAAGATAGCCGCACCTCTCTCCACATCCTTATCTCCCACACCTAATTGCTGAGCAATTAAAAAAGAAAGTCTCCGGAACAATCTAGCATGTTAGCCGCTGCCGCCTGCCGCCACCGTCCATCCCCATGCCTCCGCCCATTCTTACCACCAGTCACCACCACGCTCCACTCCTCCTCACCTTATATCTCATCTTTCATTTTTTCGATGACATTCTCGAGATACCAGTTTTCCGATAAAATTATCGAAATATCATTAGTTTCTACACATGGGATTACTCCTGCGTGGGTAAATCATTGTAATGCCCAGGATGGAGTTATACCTCCTACGTGTCGAGGCACGACTTAAAGGCATAAATCCATCCTAGAATGATCTCAAGTTTGGTATCTTTGCACGACTCATGTAAAAGAGGGATTAAATTGCAAAAGGAGATAGTTGGCTTACACTCGCCACTTCACACAATACATTACATAAGCAATCATCATTCAGAACATCACAACCCGACTACGGGTGAAGATCCAAAAGAAAGATACCAAAACAACATAAAGCCACAGGCCAGGATCGAATCCTAGTAGAAACCACTACTGAACATCGAAACGTCACAAGCAAACGGCCACAAGCTTCATCGAGCTCCCAGTGAAGAACTGGACCAGCTCCTGCTTCAAACTCGGCTGAACCTGCATCTGGTGTGGTGAAGTAACTGTGAGCCACAGAGGACTCAGCAATCCCGTTCCCGGGTAACAAGACTATTTAAGCCTTGGGTGTGGACAAGGCTGAAGAAAAGAATAAGAGGTGAAGGAACAAACAAGAGTCTGCAGCAGCAACTAGCACTAACTTACGCAAAAGAGAGCGAGAAGAGAAGAGCATCGGTCGAAAGATGATCACGAAGTGATCCTAACTAAAGCCGGTCAAACATAACCCCACCGTGTTCAACTCCCGAATCCCTATTCGGAAATTGACAGTCACGGTACACACGCTGGTAGTGTCTTGAAACATTGTGTCAAGTTATCTACAACCGGAATTAACAAGCTCCCATCTGCCACATAACCGCGGGCACGGCTTTCGAAAGTTCAAACCCTGCAGGGGTGTTCCAACTTGGCCCATCACAAGCCCACGATCCGCGAAGTCGCAACTCCATAGGTGGGAAGACCCGAGTATTCTCGGAATCCCGTGCTCAAGTTAAACCGAACTAAGGTAAGGCTAATCCAGCAAATCCTCCCGGCGTGTCGACACCCTGATAGTAGCCGCGCGTATCTAAGTCTCAGGACACGACCGGATGAGACATCCTATGGGTTTTTACCAGCCCTCGAGTTTCCTTGAGGTGGCCCCGCAGTCCGCTCGTTTCGGACCAACACTCATGTGGAGCACTGGCCCGGGGGGTTGAATTAAGATAAAAGGGATAGCTAGTCCACATGCAAGTTTTATTAGTTATTAGGCAAATAGTACCAATGTTGGGACTTGCTGGAAAAGACTTAGCACTTAGCGGTTTATCAAGGGGGTCCCATACACCCCAACCGTGTTAGGAACGCATAATCAAGGAACATAACACCGGTTTATACGGTTCCTAACGGCATGAGTGGAACAAAACACCAAGCAAAAGGCTTAGCCTTCCACCCTTGCCAATATATAGATGATTTCATTTTTAAGCATTTATATAGTGTGATATAACCCAACCAAACTTCAACATGAAGCAAGCATCTTCAATCTTCACCTGCAACTAACAATGCTATAAGAAGGGTTGACCGAAGCGTACTTAGCCAAGCAACGGTTTGCATAGGTAGGTTGGTTAAACATGGCAATTGGTTACAAGTAGGAGGCTGACAAGAAAGACATGGGCATCGAGGCAAAACTATAGATCGAGACTACTAGCAATAGGCAAAGATAGTAATGGTATCCGGGTTCGGTCATCTTGCCTGGAATTCCACGAGGGAGAAGAACGGATCCAAGAAGAAGACGGAGCAACAGTCGAGCGGATCCTCACAACTCCGGAACGAAACCGAAGCTAACAAGAGAAACAACCGGAAAGAAAGAACAACACGGTAAACACACAAGCATCAACATGGCATACGATGCACAAACAAGTATGATGCATGTCCGGTTTAAATATGCATGGCATGGCAAAGTGCAAAAACAAATACTACAAGTTAAGTGGAGATCAATATGCAACGAGTTGCATAATGACGAAACACCACATGTTATTTATTTAGTTGACTCTTGTTATTTACAAGACAAGTTAAATGTTGGTTAACATGGCAAGAGGTGAAGCATAAAAAAAACTACACTATTAAGACATTTTAAATGAGGCCGGAAAATAACAACAACATATTCCGGAAAATCCCCATGAGCATGTTTAGTAATTATAAGCAAACAACAATTTAACATATATGAGGTTGTTAAAAGATGCGGATGACATGATCAAGTTTATGCAATTATTATAAAAAAGGTTGACTTAAGAGGATGACATGAAGTGTTTGTCACCGTGGTGGAAAGAAAGAGTGCCACGGCAACGATTCCGAAAATGATGCCACGGCAACATATCGGTACCGGTAACTCGTTGAGAGTCCGATGCAAAAGATAGACGGCGTGAGCGAGTCAAACGAGATGAAAGGTGGGCGATCCCGTTGCCGGGTTCCCACGAGTCGGTGACGAGGCAACCGAGGAACAACAAAAGGGACGAAACGGACACGAAGCACACACGGGAGTCATTCATACAACACAAGCAAGCATTCACACGGGTCATCGTCTCGTTATACCTTCGAAACCCGCGTTTCGGGACGGTTCGAGAGCGTCGAGGAAGTAGCCGTAGTAGTGAAAGTAGTGGTACACGGCCGAAGAGGAAGAAGTCGTTCACGTGGCGGTAGTTGTACTCGGGCGACGGTAGAGGAAGTAGTGGTACTCGGCGACGGTAGTTGTACTCGTGGCGACGGTAGACGTTCGGGCCGTAGATGTACTCGGTCGTCGCGGTACTTGGTCGTAGGGGTACTCGTGGCGACCGTGTAGTCGAACTTGACGGTCATCGTGTGTAGTCGTACTCGAGCTCGTAGCCGTAGTCGTACAAGGGTCCAAAAGTAGAAAAACTTGCTGTTTTCCTGGTTAACTGAGATTAACAAAAACAGCACAACAAAACAAAAAAAAACAGGAAAAAGAAAGGACTGCGGGGGTTGCGGCGCTGCTGGTTGCTGCTGGACGAAGGAGCCGAGGCAGAGCCTCGCGCGGACGAAGGCAGCAAGGCGAGGGAGACGCGCGGCCGTGAGGACTGGGCGCGCGCTGGGCGCGGGCTTCTGAGGACGGCCGCACGGGGACGGTCGAGCGCCATGGCGCTGCACGAGGCAGAGGGCGAGGCGAAGGGGCCGCGGGTGCTGGGGAGGAGCGGCGCTCCTGGCCGGCGAGGAGCAGAGGGCGCTCGGGCGCGGCCTCGCGCGCGGGCGGACGGGCACCACGCTGGGGCGTCGGGAGAGGAACAGGGGCCGAGCCCGGGGCGGCGACCTGGCGAGGCGGGCGCTCGGGCCAGGGGGCGAGGTCGCGAGCTGCTCCTGGCGACGGGCAGAGGTCTTGGCGAGGCGAGTGGGTCGACGACCAGAGGAGGAGGGAACGGGCTCGGGTCGAAGGGATCGAGCGAGGAGAAGCGCTCGGGCGAGGTGCTGCGCGGGGCTCGGAGGGAGATGGAAAACGGGATCGGGAGTGGCGGCGGCTGGGAGCGAGCGAGGGAGGAGCGAGATGAGTCGAGCGCTGGGGCCTCGATGCTAGGGTTAGCGGGAGTTGTCGGGCCGGGGTGGCCAAAGTGGGCCGGCTGGGAAGGAGGCCCAAGAGGCGGGGGCTGCTGCCCTCTTCTCTTAGAATTACAGAAAAGAAAAAAAAAGGAAGAAAGAAAAGAGAGGAGAAGGTTAGGAGAGAATTAGGGCATGAGACTAATTTTACTGGACTCACCAAAAGTCAGGAATTTAAAGAAAAAGGCTGGAGGGTTTTTTGAGGAACCTCGATAACTGAGAAAAGAAATGTTGGCAAGGTTTAGAAGTAGAAACTCGAAGTAGGAAGGCATGGGGAAATATTGCAAGTGTGTTACGGTGATTCCGAGGAATGGAATAATTATTAATATAGCTCCATAATTATTAGGAGGCTTTTATATGTTATAAAGAGAAGTTACCTTCCCTCGATTTAAATGGACCGAAGGTCCACACAATTTATTAGGTTGAGATGCTAAAAAAAAATGACATGATGGCATGATGACATGATGCAATGCAAAATAAATAAATAACACAAGCACAAAAGAACACACGGGCAACCCGGAACATCTGGAATCTTCTGGGAGCTTCTGGAATCTTCTGGGACGTCGATCTCGGGCGTCACAACTCTCCCACACTAACAGAGGATCTCGACCCGAGATCCTAGAGATATCACCGGGTAAAAACGAAGAGAAAGAGGTAAAACAAAGTTGCTTCTTTGACAGACGAGTGAAACCAAAGAACCTTGAGAGGTTGAACAAACTTGAAAGAAAGAATGCAACGGAGTTGAACGAAGATGAAAACTCTCCGTTAGAAAAGAGGAACAAGGAGCATACGGGAACCTTGTAGGTTGAACGACGTGAAACAAGAGCTCACGGACCAAAAGAATATGAAACTGCAACGGTAAAGCCAAGGAATAAGAATGACAGAATTTGGACAGCACTTCGTGTGAAAAAGGAAGGAATTAACAAGAACTAGAGAAGATGAAGTGATACTTGATGAAAAGAACAACACATTGCCTCTGAAACAATTGAAAAGGATGGCACAAGAGGTAAGAAAGATTCAGACAGCACTCCGGTTAAAAGAGTTAAAACTTGATAAGATGAGGGAACTTGAATGAAGAATACAACACTCCGGTTAAAAGGACTAGAAAAGAAAAGAACATGATCTTGATAAAAACGAGATGATGGTTAAAGAAAACAACATCACAATGCCTCCGGAACGAAAGAATAGATGCAAGAACGTTGGGAAGAAAGAACGGAGAAGAAAATGACAACTTCTCTCAAAAAGAATATGAAACACATCCTTACGAAGAAGGGTTGAACGGAGTTGTTGAGAAAACAACAACGAAACGAATAAGCTTGATGTGGGCTTATGGAAAACATCTCAAAATTATGAGGTGACAACCAACCACTAACGAAAACATTAGCTTGGCTTGAGATTAGCAAGGAGATGAAAAACTTATTCACCGGAATGAAAAATGAAGAACTTGGGTCATTTACAAGCACCATAATTAGCAACAATCCTTAGGGAAAGCTTTAGGTGAATTATAACCCAAGATGACTCCAATGAATAAATTGAAGGGTTGGAAAGATCTCCTGAACAAAGAAAATGATGGGTTTAATATCTCATTCTTGATAACTCATGAATCATGAAACATGAAGAAATTGTCAAGAATGACATAACACCATCTGCAAAGATAAGGTAGAAAGGATTGCAATTGGAATGCATGATGAAAATGCTTGAGCTCCAACAAGAATCTTGATGAAGACTTCAAGGATGAATTAGAACATGATGAAACATGAAGAACTCCGGTAATGAAAACACGAGAAGTGAAAGATGAAAAGAATAAGACTCAAGGCCTGCGATGAATTAGATGAAGTTGAAATGATGTAATTGAAATAGCTTGAAGCTCCGGAAAACAAGATGAACAACTTAGAACCGAGAATAAGATATGATGAACAAGCTCCAGACAAAAGAATTAAACACTTGGAAGGAACAAGAATAAGAATTATGTCATGCATCTCCTTCACCAATTTAAATTGATGACAACCAAAGGATTTGGCATACTACTTATTCTCGTTGGAAAGAATTAAAGAGAGATCTCGCACGAGCTTGGATAAATCCTCAACAAAGCACCGGTAGGATTATGAAAAGAACAAATGAATTAAAATGATAAGAACGGAAGGGTAACCTTGAATGAACCACCGTAAAATATGGAGAAGAACGAAGAGACATCAATGAAGAATAGTTGGAGGACGAAGTTGAAAACTGAGAACGAAGAAATATCCTGAAATGATGGCCTTCGGAGGATCACAAAGAAAAGAATGCATGAAATGCTCCGGACGGGTATAAAAGAATTCCTCACAATCAAAACAATAATGAGGATGGCATGAAGCTAGAACCACGAATCTTCAAGAGAACGGGCCAAGATTTAAGAGAACACTTCTCCGATCTTCAAATGTTGAGAATGAAGACGAGAAATGCCATGAAGAATTGTTGAGCACTGCGGAATGAAGAATTAAAAGGGTTGAACCAAAGATGAAAAGAATTTGAAAGCGATCTTAGAGAAGGCATGTGACTGATGGAGATCATTCTTACGTCACACTTTGAAAAGAATTTGAGTATAACTCCAGAAAAAGAAGAGTCAGGTAAGATCCTGGGAAAAGACCTGTGGGTTAGGGCCCACTCAAAGAAATCACCGTTGAAAAGATTGCTTAAGAGATATTGCACCGGTTGAATTAAATGGCTTGAATAAGATGACAAACTCAAAATAGCTTGAACGGAATAAGAATGGAATATGAATCTTGGGCACTCCGGATAAGAATAGCAAGAGGAGAATGATTAATTGATGCACCGGAATAAGAAAGCATTATGAAATGAGGAAAAGGATAAGATCAACACCGAAATCTGAATTACATCCACCGGCAGAATTAGAGAACAAAAGAATGATGAACTTGAAGCTCTTGAGCATCTTCACGATATTTCACCGGATAAGAACATTGAAGGAAAAGAATGAAGAAATATCACATGAATAAAATGGATATTTCATTAAGAATTTCTGGCTCCAAGAAGAAGAAGGGTGGGAGGGTGGGGAAACAAAGACAACTTGGGATGAATGAAATGGGCACCGGTTGGAAAAGAATTAACATGACCTTCTTGATGATCAAGAAGAAATAGCACTCCCATAGAAGTATGAGAATACTGATTAAGAAAGGTATGGAATCAACACTTGACATCGAAGCAACTCGAATACCAGAATCAAAACAAGAACAAGGATAGATATGCAACATGATCTTCACAATATCATTCGAACAAAGGATTGAACGAATGAATTCCGTAGGTACATCAACTTGACTTGAAGCCACTAGGGAGAACAAAAGATAAATAAAAAGGAACAAGGATCAGATAGAACAAATACAAGATAGAAGTTTCGTTTGACATCTTCGTGCTGAAAGCTCATGGAACGTGTTACAAAAGGGTTTTGCAATCCCCGGATCAGCATAGCCAAGGACCCTTTAAGATGCAACTCCCGATCAAAACAAGTCCATAAAACCACTTCACTCAATGTAGAACCCCAAACTTCATATCGAGCATCCGTTGGAAGAATGCCTAGAACTACTAGATGAACCCACCTATAGATTTCCGAAAGTTTCCAGTTATGCAATCAGGTGTTGGGGATACACGGGAAGCACCGCGCAATCAACTCTAAACCTACATCCAGGTGTATCCATCCTTCAACACATAACCAGTCTTTCTCGGAAACTGTTTACCTCGGACCTTCGAAAAGCATCCACTATAACAAGCTATGGCAATACTCTCGAACTACCTCCCCAGTACTGGGTGATGTCGGGGTTATCTTGCCACTGGCCGTATAGGAGAGATTTTCGATGTCGGCCGTCTTAAGTATTTAGTACTGCCGCGATATGCTTGTGTCGATGATACCCCGAAGCTCAACTCCTCGGTAACAGGAGGCATCGAGAACAATATCCTTGTCACAAGAACATCGAAACAATCCCAGAATACTCGCGGGATCCTAAAAAAAATTTGGTGCAATTTTTGAAAGTAGAAGAGAAAAGAGTAATCGTCAGGAGTCCTCACCAGAGAGAAAGGGGATGAGAAGCAAAGAAATCCTACTCTCCGATATAATATAGGACTCAAAATATTTTTCAGTGTGTGCCTAGACTCAACCGTCAACGATTCGATCAATCAGTGGGGGCTTCTAGGTCGGAGAAGGCTCTGATACCAACTTGTAATGCCCAGGATGGAGTTATACCTCCTACGTGTCGAGGCACGACTTAAAGGCATAAATCCATCCTAGAATGATCTCAAGTTTGGTATCTTTGCACGACTCATGTAAAAGAGGGATTAAATTGCAAAAGGAGATAGTTGGCTTACACTCGCCACTTCACACAATACATTACATAAGCAATCATCATTCAGAACATCACAACCCGACTACGGGTGAAGATCCAAAAGAAAGATACCAAAACAACATAAAGCCACAGGTCAGGATCGAATCCTAGTAGAAACCACTACTGAACATCGAAACGTCACAAGCAAACGGCCACAAGCTTGATCGAGCTCCCAGTGAAGAACTGGACCAGCTCCTGCTTCAAACTCGGCTGAACCTGCATCTGGTGTGGTGAAGTAACTATGAGCCACAGAGGACTCAGCAATCCCGTTCCCGGGTAACAAGACTATTTAAGCCTTGGGTGTGGACAAGGCTGAAGAAAAGAATAAGAGGTGAAGGAACAAACAAGAGTCTGCAGCAGCAACTAGCACTAACTTACGCAAAAGAGAGCGAGAAGAGAAGAGCATCGGTCG
Source organism: Secale cereale (assembly GCA_902687465.1). Lineage (NCBI taxonomy): Eukaryota > Viridiplantae > Streptophyta > Magnoliopsida > Poales > Poaceae > Secale > Secale cereale. The sequence goes on along the minus strand of LR738715.1, from coordinate 388,705,149 downwards.
AAAGATGATCACGAAGTGATCCTAACTAAAGCCGGTCAAACATAACCCCACCGTGTTCAACTCCCGAATCCCTATTCGGAAATTGACAGTCACGGTACACACGCTGGTAGTGTATTGAAACATTGTGTCAAGTTATCTACAACCGGAATTAACAAGCTCCCATCTGCCACATAACCGCGGGCACGGCTTTCGAAAGTTCAAACCCTGCAGGGGTGTTCCAACTTGGCCCATCACAAGCCCACGATCCGCGAAGTCGCAACTCCATAGGTGGGAAGACCCGAGTATTCTCGGAATCCCGTGCTCAAGTTAAACCGAACTAAGGTAAGGCTAATCCAGCAAATCCTCCTGGCGTGTCGACACCCTGATAGTAGCCGCGCGTATCTAAGTCTCAGGACACGACCGGATGAGACATCCTACGGGTTTTTACCAGCCCTCGAGTTTCCTTGAGGTGGCCCCGCAGTCCGCTCGTTTCGGACCAACACTCATGTGGAGCACTGGCCCGGGGGGTTGAATTAAGATAAAAGGGATAGCTAGTCCACATGCAAGTTTTATTAGTTATTAGGCAAATAGTACCAATGTTGGGACTTGCTGGAAAAGACTTAGCACTTAGCGGTTTATCAAGGGGGTCCCATACACCCCAACCGTGTTAGGAACGCATAATCAAGGAACATAACACCGGTTTATACGGTTCCTAACGGCATGAGTGGAACAAAACACCAAGCAAAAGGCTTAGCCTTCCACCCTTGCCAATATATAGATGATTTCATTTTTAAGCATTTATATAGTGTGATATAACCCAACCAAACTTCAACATGAAGCAAGCATCTTCAATCTTCACCTGCAACTAACAATGCTATAAGAAGGGTTGAGCGAAGCGTACTTAGCCAAGCAACGGTTTGCATAGGTAGGTTGGTTAAACATGGCAATTGGTTACAAGTAGGAGGCTGACAAGAAAGACATGGGCATCGAGGCAAAACTATAGATCGACACTACTAGCAATAGGCAAAGATAGTAATGGTATCCGGGTTCGGTCATCTTGCCTGGAATTCCACGAGGGAGAAGAACGGATCCAAGAAGAAGACGGAGCAACAGTCGAGCGGATCCTCACAACTCCGGAACGAAACCGAAGCTAACAAGAGAAACAACCGGAAAGAAAGAACAACACGGTAAACACACAAGCATCAACATGGCATACGATGCACAAACAAGTATGATGCATGTCCGGTTTAAATATGCATGGCATGGCAAAGTGCAAAACAAATACTACAAGTTAAGTGGAGATCAATATGCAACGAGTTGCATAATGACGAAACACCACATGTTATTTATTTAGTTGACTCTTGTTATTTACAAGACAAGTTAAATGTTGGTTAACATGGCAAGAGGTGAAGCATAAAAAAAACTACACTATTAAGACATTTTAAATGAGGCCGGAAAATAACAACAACATATTCCGGAAAATCCCCATGAGCATGTTTAGTAATTATAAGCAAACAACAATTTAACATATATGAGGTTGTTAAAAGATGCGGATGACATGATCAAGTTTATGCAATTATTATAAAAAAGGTTGACTTAAGAGGATGACATGAAGTGTTTGTCACCGTGGTGGAAAGAAAGAGTGCCACGGCAACGATTCCGAAAATGATGCCACGGCAACATATCGGTACCGGTAACTCGTTGAGAGTCCGATGCAAAAGATAGACGGCGTGAGCGAGTCAAACGAGATGAAAGGTGGGCGATCCCGTTGCCGGGTTCCCACGAGTCGGTGACGAGGCAACCGAGGAACAACAAAAGGGACGAAACGGACACGAAGCACACACGGGAGTCATTCATACAACACAAGCAAGCATTCACACGGGTCATCGTCTCGTTATACCTTCGAAACCCTCGTTTCGGGACGGTTCGAGAGCGTCGAGGAAGTAGCCGTAGTAGTGAAAGTAGTGGTACACGGCCGAAGAGGAAGAAGTCGTTCACGTGGCGGTAGTTGTACTCGGGCGACGGTAGAGGAAGTAGTGGTACTCGGCGACGGTAGTTGTACTCGTGGCGACGGTAGACGTTCGGGCCGTAGATGTACTCGGTCGTCGCGGTACTTGGTCGTAGGGGTACTCGTGGCGACCGTGTAGTCGAACTTGACGGTCATCGTGTGTAGTCGTACTCGAGCTCGTAGCCGTAGTCGTACAAGGGTCCAAAAGTAGAAAAACTTGCTGTTTTCCTGGTTAACTGAGATTAACAAAAACAGCACAACAAAACAAAAAAAAACAGGAAAGAGAAAGGACTGCGGGGGTTGCAGCGCTGCTGGTTGCTGCTGGACGAAGGAGCCGAGGCAGAGCCTCGCGCGGACGAAGGCAGCAAGGCGAGGGAGACGCGCGGCCGTGAGGACTGGGCGCGCGCTGGGCGCGGGCTTCTGAGGACGGCCGCACGGGGACGGTCGAGCGCCATGGCGCTGCACGAGGCAGAGGGCGAGGCGAAGGGGCCGCGGGTGCTGGGGAGGAGCGGCGCTCCTGGCCGGCGAGGAGCAGAGGGCGCTCGGGCGCGGCCTCGCGCGCGGGCGGACGGGCACCACGCTGGGGCGTCGGGAGAGGAACAGGGGCCGAGCCCGGGGCGGCGACCTGGCGAGGCGGGCGCTCGGGCCAGGGGGCGAGGTCGCGAGCTGCTCCTGGCGACGGGCAGAGGTCTTGGCGAGGCGAGTGGGTCGACGACCAGAGGAGGAGGGAACGGGCTCGGGTCGAAGGGATCGAGCGAGGAGAAGCGCTCGGGCGAGGTACTGCGCGGGGCTCGGAGGGAGATGGAAAACGGGATCGGGAGTGGCGGCGGCTGGGAGCGAGCGAGGGAGGAGCGAGATGAGTCGAGCGCTGGGGCCTCGATGCTAGGGTTAGCGGGAGTTGTCGGGCCGGGGTGGCCAAAGTGGGCCGGCTGGGAAGGAGGCCCAAGAGGCAGGGGCTGCTGCCCTCTTCTCTTAGAATTACAGAAAAGAAAAAAAAAGGAAGAAAGAAAAGAGAGGAGAAGGTTAGGAGAGAATTAGGGCATGAGACTAATTTTACTGGACTCACCAAAAGTCAGGAATTTAAAGAAAAAGGCTGGAGGGTTTTTTGAGGAACCTCGATAACTGAGAAAAGAAATGTTGGCAAGGTTTAGAAGTAGAAACTCGAAGTAGGAAGGCATGGGGAAATATTGCAAGTGTGTTACGGTGATTCCGAGGAATGGAATAATTATTAATATAGCTCCATAATTATTAGGAGGCTTTTATATGTTATAAAGAGAAGTTACCTTCCCTCGATTTAAATGGACCGAAGGTCCACACAATTTATTAGGTTGAGATGCTAAAAAAAATAAAATGACATGATGGCATGATGACATGATGCAATGCAAAATAAATAAATAACACAAGCACAAAAGAACACACGGGCAACCCGGAACATCTGGAATCTTCTGGGAGCTTCTGGAATCTTCTGGGACGTCGATCTCGGGCGTCACAATCATAGCATGTGTTTTGTAAAACAATGCATATTGATGTTCCGTGCAATGCACGAGCATCTTGCTTGTAATTATATAACGCAAATAATGAGAAGGAAGTGACATTTGTTTACACAACCACGTTAACATGGCCACGTAAATAACTAGCTAAAGTAAACACCATTATACTTATATCCCGATGCAAAAGGTTGAGTACATGTCCGAAGAGTAGAGTCGCACACATGCACTCTGTCTCTCATAATCTCTCTCTCTCACACACACACACACACACACACTAGTTATGTGACGCCCACTTAAGCAGACACGTATGTTACAATTTGTGCACCCGTGGGAACACGTGATGTTGTGCATTTATTTAAGCCGGACGGCGAATCCAAATAGTAGCTGCATTGATTCCCCTCCCGCCGCCTCTTCTCTGGTCGTCGTCGCACGGAAGCGAAGAAATATGGTGATAGCGTGGGTTAGCCATGTACTAGTATGATGTGACTACATTAGGCTGCCGTGTTTCGTACTCTTCCAGTCCAATGTGGAGATGATTGGTTGATTTTATATCCCTGAATAATATAAAATATTATGAGTGCAGATGCTCCACCCCGAGGTTCCCTCCTTCTCGGTCGTCAGGAATCTATGTTCTTGCACTCTATTTTTTTACATGAGCTTTGTTCATCCTTTTGCCAACACGCGACACATCTAGCATCAAGGTGCACGTGTCATGCAAGGATCGTTCCATCTATATGAAGAACACATGGGACTGGAACTACGAGACGGACATGTACCCAGGAGTGGACGTGCGAACCTATGTAACATAGCGCAGTAAGTGAAGTAGAAAGGCACAAATAGTATGAACATGTGTGGTATATAGGCATTTGTCTCTTACTACCACTAAATGTTGTACGTGCAATGCCCGGTGATGTTATGGAGTACGTGACTAAGTACTCTACTACTACTATATTAATTGGAGGCGCATATTAGGTTTTATATTTGTTTACGTGTATGCCCCGAGACCTTCCAACTAGACGTGTCTTTCTCTCCGGGTCGCACTTTGTGTCGTTCATACCACTAGTACAGTAGTACTACTACGTGTGGTCTCCAACCCAGAAGTGGAGACGCTCTACCACACTGTTCATGTCCCAAACCTTTCGCTGACGTGTGCGACATCCAGCACGTGTCGTGTGTTTGGCACTCCTTCGTCATAAGAGTTGAAACGCTAGCATTCATTAGAAATAAAAAATAAATATAAATCACCAGTGATACTATACCACGCGGTTTCCTTGCTGCTCGATATCGGAAATAATACTTCCGCTCGAAGACATGTGGGACGTCGACCATCCTGGTCCACTTGGCATGTCCGCAGAACTCCAAGCGAGAGTCACCCCGGTCATCACGCCGTAGTAATTACTAATGATCTGTCAAATCACAGGCCCAACCTTACCCACTGTGAAGTTGCTCGGACGAAGGAACCATCATGACTTTGTTGAATTCCGCTTGTTGAAGAAAACTACTGTACCAGCAGTACTGCTAGCTACAGTAGTTACTCCAGCAGAGGCCTCCTTTGGTTCATATAGGATAGGAATTTTATTGGAATATGAAAATCATAGGACGTGAGATGACATGCATCTCAAACTCAATTCCTATAGAGAAAAAGATGCAATTTGATGCATAGGATAGGAAATTTTCCATTGAGTCTAGGCTAATGTACTTGTAATTTGCTCTAAAAACTACAATAGTAACTAGTAGTACTGTTACATGCTCGTAATTAATTAAACAAACGTACGAGCGACAAAGACACACACACACTAACTACTAGTACTACTACTTCTCAAATGCTGGCCAGACGCCGTCGTTCTCCTTCCCGGCTTTGTCGGCGACACCCCACCATGCTTGGATCTCTATCGACCTCTCCGCAGCAACGCGTGCGTCCTCTTCTTTCATGCGGCGACGGGCCTCTCTTTTCTTGCGATTTTTTTACGTTTACGCTCCCTTTGTGCGGCTTTGGCCGCCTCTTGCTCTACCGCCCATTCAGCCTTGGCAGCTTCGAATTCCGCCCACATAGGTGTGAGGTCGCGAGCGGCGATGAACTCGGCACGGCGGGATGCTACCGCTTGCCTACCATTTTGTGTGCGGTCGTGGGCGGCGAGGAACTCGGCGCGGCGCGATGCCATCGCTTCCTTACTGGTTAGTGTGCGGCGCGGTGGGATGCCATCGCTTCCTTACCGGTTAGTGTGCGACGCGGTGTCAGGAACGACGCTTGGTGATAGCTCTAGGGTGGAGTGGCCAGACAACCGTAAAGTGTATTGGTTTGTCAAGTGCTCAAGGACAGAAGACGAAGGAAATTTGGATTCCCCTTTAATCCTGGTCATTTATTCCCGAGTAAAATGCATTGGCGATCATTGAACTTGTCTTGATAGCTCACTTTGATCATTGTATATGAGATATGGTGATTATACGGTCACTGGCTCAACGTATAGCTCCGTATTTGTCTGATTGACTAGTCAAATAGTCCACATGCGCCTCATCAGCTCGTGTTCTTTATCTATGTATCTATGCAGGCCTACCTGTTAGTGGAGAAAGAAATAAAAACCGAAATTATGCGTATGTGACATTACTGTTTAGACATTTGCTGGAGGCCTCCATGAACACCGAGCATGTATTCACCTGGCTCAACACCTACGGTCATACTCGTGACTCGGCGCCTTGTTCATATATATCGTCCATCACAACGACAATCTATAAAACAGCCTAGCTAGAGAGGGTACTATGGTGCGGAGTACTCCATGTACTAGCGTGAGCAACCAATCATGGTGCAACTGCACACGAGTGTCTGTCTGATCGATTCGTCCATTATTCGTAAGTTATGTATGGTTGTGTGGTGGTCGTCGAATGCTAGCTGGCGACAAGAGCGGTTGCATGGACGCCTGGTTCTCAATACGTGCCGCATACGCTTCAAAGGCTCGTCATCTATGAGTTCACATTTTCCCACCACGCCAGAGTCCGACCAACCTGGCCTACCGAAACCCCTTCCATCGCTAGCGTGCACTTCCCGCCTGAAGCGATCACCGTCTCTCCAGAACGTCAATGCGGCATTCACCGGCCTTAACAGCAGGTGCAGTTGGTGTGTCACAGACATGCGGGCCTGATGTCTGTTGGGCCCACATGCCAGTGAGACAATGCACCTACGGTTAAGTCACTGAAGTAGCGTCTGCATTCATGCCCGACGCGACCTCTCACTGGCGCCGGCATTACAGCAGCGCGACGGCTGAGAGAGCACCACCCGCGTGACATCCCAGTGCAAGCGACTGCTCCGCGTTAATGACACCACGGCTGCTGACAAACCTACTCTAGTGCGAGCCGTCCATCCGTCTGCCGCGGCTCATTGCCATTGGCCCGCTATATTAACTTGAGCCCCAGCTCCCAGCCATAGCCAAAGACCCACGCTCATTCTCTTCCGGTCCCTTCCTTCTGTTGGCACCACTCCAACCATGGCCTCCGGGCAGTCCAAAGCTCTCTTGGAAGTACTGTCGCAGGAGCAGACGAAGGACATCGATGGCTCCTCTCTGGGCATGCTCCAAAGCTCTCTTGGACGTACTCTCACAGGAGCAGACGAAGGAGATCGCCGGCTCCCCCCCAGGCCGTCCTCCGTCGCCACGACCACGAAGCCGGCGTGCGTGCGCGTGCGTAGCCGGCAGCGAGGAAGAGTAGTACACGGTAGGTCGCCACCGCTCCTCCACTCAGTCGACGCCAAGCTTGGTGGGATAAAAATCGGCGGACGAGTAGCCGCTTGAGGGCGACGTGGAGGCGGAAATCTTCATAACCTTGTGCTCCGGAGGAGGAGGTTATCGAGGCGGATAAGCAGGAGGCAAAGGCAATGGCCGGCTTTCTCTGGTTCACGGCCGGACATGGTGTTCGGGGCCCGGCGATCGTTTAGATTAGGTTTATAGTAGGTTTTAGTACGGTTTGTGTGAATAAGCAATGAATTTCGTCCAGTTTTTAGGAAAAGTTCTCGAAATGTAATGAATTTCATCCGGTCAATTTGAAATTTGCTTTGTTTGCACGAATTTTTTCCGGTTAGTTCATATAGTTGTCGAAAGGTAAGCGGGCAGCATTGGATGGCATCCATCAGTGTCCTCGGACAGATGCCGGTGTAATTTTGTGGGCCAGTGCTGGAGATGCCCTAACTATCATGCTATAATCACTAACAGTGTTCCATTATTTCGCAGGGAACAGTTATCCCTCGATCAAAATCAGATCCATCGTGTTTCGCACTCCTCCCACGTAACAGTGTAGACTCTTGCTTACATAAAAATGGAGCAAGTGGACGGCAATGTAGCACATCATATCACACAAACTAGCCCACCTAACGCGTGGGAAAGCACCGCCCTCGTCATTTTGTTCTGGATTTTTATCAATCGATCTCACGAAAATGTTATGCTTTGCAAGTTCAAAAGGAAAAGGCGGCACACTTACAACTCGTACGCGTCGCGTTCACGTCGCACCTCCGACAGTCCGGCTTGCACGCCGCTCACCAAAGGGGACACGCGTTGTCTTGCATTTTCACTGACTTGTGGGACTGCAATTGAATAAACCACAGATAGCCGAAATCTAACCGCTCGACGGGCATCGGCTAAGAGGAGAGAGACGGGGGAGGGAGAAGAGATCGCCCGCCCGTCGTGCACGGACTCCAAGAAATATGTGGTTATAATGTGAGGTGGGCCATGCGGGAGTCCACACCGCTTCCAAGTAGATGAGTCAACTTTGTACTACTAACTTTGAAATGGAGGGAGTACAAATCCTAGACGGGCTAGTTTGGCCTAGTGGGTTTTAGTGATATGACGTGGTCCAGTGCCGTCCAGGTTTCATGAAGAAGCAGAATTCAACAAAGTCATGATGGTTCTGTTGGAAATATGAGCAAATTACTATGATATTTAGTCTAAATAAACAGGAAATAAATCATGACAACAGTAACAAGAATTGTACTAAGCATGCTAACTAGCATAGCAGATGAACCGATCAAATCTAGGGCACATACTAAAAGCATGAATTCTACCACGACCTCGAACCAGAAGGAGCAGCACTGTCGGCGTTCATGTTGTCGCCCATGTCGTTGAGGAAGAGGTATAATTCATGCTTTTAGTATGTGCCCTAGATTTGATCGGTTCATCTGCTATGCTAGTTAGCTTGCTTAGTACAATCGGTGTTACTGTTGTCATGATTTATTTCATGTTTATTCGTATTAAATATCATAGTAATTTGCTCATATTTCCAACAATCCAAAAACCTGATGGCCCCTCTCCCGTACATGATCACAAGAGGCAGGGTTCCGGAGGCCTGCTGTCCCTTCTCGCGGTGCACGCCGGAAGGAGGGATGGAGAAGACTTGTGTGGCGGCGCAATGATCTTGAATAGTTGTGAGAAACCATATGTTGTGGCGGCCGCTAGGGTAGATGTCTGCCTAACTATATGATACGGGCCAGGTAGGTCATGGAGAAAACCCCACATCCAAGTAACAGCCCCACGATCCAAATGGATCGGAAACGGCTGAGCAATTAACGCGTCCGTTAATTACGATTTATTAATTATTCTCGAGCGGCAAGAATACAGACAACGTGCATAGCTCTATCCTCGGCTCGGCTCATTCCCGCAACACGCGGCGCGTAGTGACGAGGCGAGCGACGAGGAGGAGCGCGCGTTTAGGTCTCATCTTCTCATGCTCATACAAGTGGTAGAAGAGCTAACCTTATAAAGAGGTGCAACTCTCTCTCAACTTCTTTGGTGGGACTAAACTTTAGTGCCAATCACTCCACTCACATGTGTGCATGAATGGGCCAAGACAATTTCAGAATTTTAGTTGGGCTTTCGGCCAAACGGCTACTAGCGAGGTTGGCCATGCGGGAGTCCGCACCGCTTCCAAGTAGATGAGTCAACTTTGTAATACTAACTTTGAAACAGAGGGAGTACAAATCCTAGGCAGGCTAGTTTGGCCTAGTGGGTTTTAGTGATATGACGTGGTACAGTGCCGTCCAGGTTTCATGAAGAAGCGGAATTCAACGAAGTCATGATGGTTCTGTTGGGAATATGAGCAAATTACTATGATATTTAATCCGAATAAATAGTAAATAAATCATGATAGCAGTAACAAAGATTGTACTAAGCATGCTAACTAGCATAGCAGATGAACCGATCAAATCTAGGGCACATACTAAAAGCATGAATTCGACCACGACCTCGAACAAGAAGGACAGAATCACATACGGTACAACGGTAGCAACAGTGCTGGCTTTCATGTCATTGAGGAAGAGGTAGAATTCATGCTTTTAGTATGTGCCCTAGATATGATCGGTTCATCTTCTATGCTAGTTGGCATGCTTAGTACAATCTGTGTTACTGCTGTCATGATTTATTTCATGTTTATTTGGATTAAATATCATAGTAATTTGCTCATATTTCCAACAATCCAAAAACCCGATGGCCCCTCTCCCGTACAGGATCACAAGAGGCGGGGTTCCGGAGGCCTGCTGTCACTTCTCGCGGTGCACGCCGGAAGGAGGGATGGAGAAGACTTGTGTGGCGGTGCAATGATCTGGAACAGTGGGGAGAAACCATATGTTGTGGCGGCCGCTAGGGTAGACGTCTGCCTAACTATATAATGTGGGCCAGGTAGGTCATGGAGAAAACCCCACATCCAAGTAACAGCCCCACGATCCAAATGGATCGAAAACGGCTGAGCAATTAACGCGTCCGTTAATTACGATTTATTAATTATTCTCGAGCAGCAAAAATATAGACAACGTGCATAGCTCTGTCCTCGGCTCGGCTCATTCCCGCAACCCGCGACACGCCGTGACGAGGCGAGCGACGAGGAGGAGCGCGCGTTTAGGTATCATCTTCTCATGCTCATACAAGTGGTAGAAGAGCTAACCTTATAAAGAGGTGCAGCTCTCTCTCAACTTCTGTGCTGGGACTAAACTTTAGTGCCACTCACTCCACTCACATGTGTGCATGAATGGGCCAAGAGAATTTCAGAATTTTAGTTGGGCTTTGGGCCAGACGCCTACTAGCGAGGTGGGCCATGCGGGAGTCCGCACCGCTTCCAAGTAGATGTCAGGACCCCGATCCTAAGTCACACCGATCTAGCTGTAACACGTCATATCACTTTGCGGCCTCACGCACGGTAACCCCACGGGTGCCACCTTACCTGGCCCGGGACCGTTTGCGCATTTTGGCACACGTATATGACAGTGTCGCTAGCATCCATATGACAGAGAACCCGGGCCGACATGGCTAGTTATAAACCAAAAGTGGCACTAAATTACAGAGACAGGCATCCATGACCCAGCAACGAACGTGTCGGTCATCAACGTATGAACCCAAGTCGTAGCAAGCTACATGGACTTAAAAGAACAACACGTGACATTTCCCCTAAGGGACAGACACAGGAACGAATAAGGACACATGCCGGCCAGCCTACGTGTTCCGAGCAGTAGCAAGCTACCAAGGCTCATTGGAGACACTAGGAGGCATTTCCCTATAAGATAGGCTACCAAAAGAAAACAACTAGGTGTCGGATCCCACACATACCAAGCATTTCAATCATACACGCAATATGCTCAATATGTGCAAATACAACATTGCATCACAACAGAACTCTATGACTCAAAGTACTTTATTTAAAAGGCTCCAAGAGCCATACATAACATATCCATACAGGTAGGGGTCACATGACCCAACACTCAAGTCATACAGTCATACAAGCACAAGCGGAAGCTACATGTCTGAGTACAGACAACTTAGAAAAATAAAACAGGCTTGGTGTAGCCTGACTATCTACAAGGCCCTTCACAAGCTCCAGATCTCCGTCTGGGTGTCAAGCTACTCGTCGACGTCAACGTCTATGTAGAACCCATCGGCAGGGGCAGGGTTCTCCTCTGCAACAATTATTAAGCAAACATGAGAACAAAGGTACTCAGCAAGTCTTACCACAGCACCTATCATACATGCAACATTATCAAAGGGGGATAGTGGAGTTTATAGCAGAATGCCAGCTTTGACCTTGGCTAACCTATACTACAACTCTAAACAGATTGCAAGATGTTATCACGAACACGAGTCCTCTACTCACCACATCAATACACTACGGAGGATCCTCTTCCGTCATCCTACGGAAGGGCCATCCACGGCACTCACGCTTATCTTGAGGCTTTTAGTAGTATCCATCAACTTGTCTAACTGTAAGAGTAACAAGTAGTTCGTACCGCGAACAACGGCTATTCGAATAGTTTGATAACCCTGCAGGGGTGTACCTCTTCACACACGCTTCCACCACTTATCGCCGTTTACTCGGCGTGTACTCGGCAACCTTCAAGCGGAAGCCCAGCGAGGGTGTCAGCCACGACCTGACTAACTACTCAAGTCTCTCGTCCAGGTTTATCGCCTATTGGGTTCCATCCGTGGGGAGATCCGGCCGGGGTGTCGCTCACGGCCCCAAACGATGTGTACAGGGTTCCCGAGTCACCAAACGGGCAACCGGTACACCGTGCCACGTACCTGTCGCATCACAACCCACCCCGAGGGTCAGCGTTGTGCACGACCTCCAGTAAGCTATAAACACCAGAAACTAGTTGCAACTCCTTGATAGAGATCGAGGGTAATTAATAAGCCGAGAGGGTCCATTGGTTTCGGGCCCAATGCATGGTAGTAACTGGAACTTGAACCACACATATAGATCTCGGGTCCTATGTACGGTTCCAATGAAACAACCCACCACGTACTCCTACATGGCCTTTCATCGATACCTTTACCAAGCGTATTCCACCCTTCCTTCTCTTTATCGAAAGATTGTTTCACTCTGATCCATCACCCAGATGAACCAGACCAGACACAACTCTAAGCATAGCAGGCAACATAAGTAAATAGCATGGTGGATCACACATCACATGGCTCAATCAACTCCTACACATGCTAGTGAGTTTCAACTATTTACTGTGGCAATGACAGGTCATGCAAGGGAATAGGGTTCAACTACCGCAGCAAGTAGCAGTTCACACGCTGTTGCCTTAATGCAGTAAAAGAGAGCAGGAGCGAGAAGATTGGGTTTGTATCGGAATGATGAATGATTGCTTGCCTGACAAGGTAGTTGTCGGGTACTGCTCTTCAACTGGATACGCAGCAGTATCCTCGGGAGCAGGACCTAACACAGTGAATACCGGCGATACAATCATTAACAAACAAATGCAACAATATGATGCATGCTCATGACATGGCAAGATGCATGTGTGTTGGCTAATGCAGCTAAAACCAGAAGGGTTTGAACCTATTTGAATCAAAGATTCAAATTGAAGTTCAAACTATTATTTAAATAAGTGCATTATCATGTTTTTGATGTATACAGCAAGTTAACTTGTTCAAACATGCATGAAACCAGTGCCATTGGAAAGATTGGATTTTTCTGATCATTTTTCATATATAAATCTTTTCCATCTGAGCTATGGCTGATTTTATATGATTTTTATTAGTTTTGGGTATTTTTCTGGAATTTCCTAAATTATTTTTAATCTAAAAATCCCAGAAAAACCTTTACTGCGTCAGCATGACATCATGCTGACGTCAGCCAGTCAACAGGGCCAGTCCAAGTCAAACCTGACTGGTGGGTCCCTCATGTCAGTGTCTTAGGAGCTAATTCCGGTCATTACCAGGGTTGACTGGGTTTGACTAACAAAGGGGGCCCACTGTCAGTGAGTGTGGTGATTAAACTAATTACTGTTAGCTCCTAAACAACAGGCCACGACAGCCCGCCGGAGTTTGGCCGGCGGCGACCATTTCGCACGGCGGTGACTTGTCGGAATCCTTATTCCGGCAGCCATTTGCCGCGCGGATGGGCTCGGTGTGCTCCTAGTGATGCACCGCATCCAACGATGCCACTGGTTGGACGAGAGGTCGCCGGAGTCGACGGCGACGAGCTCGTCCGCGGCGGTGCTCGCACGGAGTTGGTCGGAATGGGGTTGTAGTGCACGGTAGGAGGAGCTAAGGTTCTCTTTAGCTTGCTGGTGACCTACTGAAGCTAATGGCGTGCTCAACCACGAGGTACGGTGCCTATGGCCACGGCGGTGAGTTGGCCGGCGGCGGTGATCGTCGGTCAGCAAAGGGGGCGGCGGCTACAAGGCATAAACGAGCCCGTGGAGAGGGGGGTTCAAAGCGTGAGCTCATAGCAGTCGCAGAGGGTGTCGAAGTGAGCTCGGGGACGGTCGGACGACGGCGTACGGGCGGCGGCGATCTCCGGTGCCGAAGGTTGAAGACGACGGCGAGGAGGACGTTGCGGGGCTCCTGGCGTCGTGTGCGTCAGTGGGGAGCTCCGGGGCAATGCGGCGGAGCTAGTGGTGCGTCGGGGAGGCGAGGGAGTGGCGTAGAGCGCGGTGTCAGCGGTCGTCGGCGATGAGCTCGCTCGGGGGAGCTCGTCGGAGGGGAGAGAGGAGGGGGAGAGACACAGGGGAGAGGGGAAACGGTCGAGGGGGCTTCGTGGCGTCGTTCTAGTCCATCCAGGGGGTCGAGGGACCAGCCAGGCAGGCAGGAGGTGGCCGGCGCATCGGCGGCGCTCGCCACCGAGCTGCTTCGTGCGCTGGCGCGGCGAAGAAGACGGGGATGCCCCTGGTGGGCTGGGCCGGCTGGGCCAGCAGGTAAGTGGGCTCAGGTAAGTGTTTCTTCCTATTTTTCTTTCTGTTTCATTTCTTTTGCAGCTTTGTTCAATTAATAAAAATGCCTAAACATTTTTATAACTCATGACACTTGTCATACCTATTGTATATAATATGAACAGTAGGAAACATTATAGTTCATGATTATTTGAGCATTTAAAATATTTTATAGCATTTAAATGCCCAGATTCAAATACCATATGATTTAATCCAGAGCCCTTGAGTGTCCTAGAAAATTGTGCACCATTTTTGGCAGAGGTTTAAGACCAAGGCAGAAATGATGAACATTTTTGAAGGGCATTTTGGGTACATTGGAAAATATTTTAGCAAACCCTAGTTGTTAGGGGAGGGGTGCTGGGGTTTCTGTTAATCCCAATTCAAATTTCTTTGAAAGTAGACATGATGCACACTCTAGTTAGGTCCTAATGCAAGTGCTAGCTAGGGATGTGACAACTCACCCCCACTTAAAAGAATCGCGTCCCGAGATTCGGGTTCCTCCGGAAAGAGGGTGGGGTACTCAAGTCGAAGACGATCCTCCCTTTCCCAAGTAGCTTCACTCTCGGAATGATGTGCCCATTGAACCTTGAGAAACTTGATATTGTGGCGTCGAGTGGTGCGCTCAGTTTGATCAAGAATACGAACAGGGTATTCTCGATATGTGAGATTGTCCTGGAGATCAAGCGTTTCGTGGTCCACTCCGCGGATAGGATCCGAGAAGCAACGCCTGAGTTGAGAAACGAGGAAAACATCATGAACTCTGGAGAGGTGCGGAGGTAGTTCGAATTGGTAGGCAACTTCTCCCAGTTTGGCAAGAATGCGAAAAGGACCGATGAAACGAGGGGCCAATTTGCCTTTGATACCGAAGCGATGGGTTCCCTTAAGAGGAGTAACCCGAAGGTAAGCCTTATCGCCGACTTCAAAAGTCACAGCCTTATGATGACTATCATATTGGCTCTTTTGGCGAGACTGGGCTGTCTTCAATCTCTCACGAACGATGCAAACTTGTTCCTCTGCTTCCTGAATCATATCCGGGCCAAAGAATTGTCTTTCGCCGGTTTCTGACCAGTTAAGAGGTGTTCGACACCTTCGTCCATATAAAACTTCGAAGGGGGCTATACCCAGGCTGGCTTGATAACTATTGTTATAAGAGAATTCGGCAAATGGAAGACATTTTTCCCATTCCATACCGAAAGAAATGACAAAGGCTCGAAGCATGTCTTCCAGAATTTGATTGACTCGTTCCACTTGACCACTTGACTGCGGATGGAAGGCAGTACTAAAAGAGAGATGAGTTCCCATAGCATTCTGGAAACTTTCCCAAAATCATGAAGTGAAAAGACTTCCACGGTCCGAGTTAATCTCCAACGGCACACCATGAAGTGATACTATTCGAGAGATATATAAGTCTGCTAGCTGGCTAGCGGTAATACTCTCTCGAACAGGCAGGAAATGAGCTACTTTAGAGAGACGGTCGATAACGACGAAGATAGCATTATTCCCTTTCCTGGACCTGGGAAACCCGGTGATGAAGTCCATACCGACTTTATCACATTTCCATTCAGGAATAGCTAAAGGTTGAAGGGTGCCAGCAGGCCGTTGATGCTCTGCTTTGACTCGACGACAAACGTCGCAGTTAGCAATGAATTGAGCGATTTCTCTCTTCATCCTAGTCCACCAGAATCTCTGACGTAAGTCCTGATACATTTTGGTACTACCGGGATGAATCGTGAGAGGAGATTCATGAGCCTCCTTAAGGATCAAACGTCTTAGGTTTCGTCCTTTAGGAACCACTAAACGGTTGCTAAAGAGTACGACTCCTTGATCATCAATTGAGAAACATCCTGCAACTCCTTTCTTGATGTTCCTCTTAATACGGGAAATTCCGGGATCAACCTTCTGTGCTTTGATGACCTGATCCATAAGGGTAGGTTTCGCCACCAAGGTGGAGAGGAATCCTCGAGGAACAATGTGAAGGTTAAGCTTGCAAAATTCCTCGTGGAGAAGTGGTTGACTTTGTTGTAACATTAAATTGTTACAATATGACTTACGACTTAGTGCATCAGCCATGACATTGGCCTTTCCAGGAGTGTAAGTGATTCCTAAGTCGTAGTCCGTAAGCAACTCAACCCAACGTCTTTGCCTGAGATTCAAATCCGGTTGGGTGAAGATATACTTCAAACTTTGGTGATCTGTGAAAATTTCACAGCGATTACCAAGGAGGTAATGTCGCCATGTTTTGAGTGCATGGACTACAGCTGCAAGCTCTAGATCATGAGTAGGATAGTTATCCTCATGTGGACGCAACTGTCGGGATGCGTATGCAATCACTTGACGATCTTGCATGAGAATGCAACCTAGTCCTTGTCGCGAGGCGTCGCAATAGATTATAAAATCCTTGGAAAAGTCTGGTGGTAACAGTACAGGTGCAGATGTCAGGCGTCTTTTCAGTTCCTGAAAACTGGACTCGCACTGTGGGGTCCACTCAAACTTTTTATCTTTCTTGAGGAGTTCGGTTAGAGGTTTAGCAACCTTGGAGAAGTTCTCGACGAAACGTCGGCAATAGCTCGCTAAGCCAAGAAAACTCCTAACTTGCTTGACCGATTCAGGGGGAGTCCAATCAAGTACGGCTTGAACTCGCTCGGGATTGACAGCAATACCCTTGCCAGAGATCACATGACCTAGATAGGTTACTTCTGGCAACCAGAATTCACATTTAGAGAATTTGGCATAAAGGCGGTGCTCTCGAAGCTTCGTCAATACCAGCCTTAAATGCTCGGCATGATCTTCCTTGTTCTTGGAGAAAATGAGTATATCATCGAGGTATACCACGACGAATTTATCCAAATACTCCATGAATATATAATTCATTAACCGAGAAAAGGTAGCTGGGGCATTGGTTAATCCGAAGGACATAACGGTGTACTCATATTGGCCATAACGAGTAACGAAAGCCGTTTTAGGAATGTCCCCGTTCTTGATTTTGATTTGATGGTAGCCCAACCACAAATCAATCTTAGAGAAGACTGAGGATCCAGTGAGCTGATCATACAGGTCGTTGATCCTGGGAAGCGGATACTTATTCTTTATGGTGACCAGATTGACAGGTCGGTAATCTACAACCATCCGCTCCGTTCCATCCTTCTTCTTGACGAAGAGGACGGGGCAAGCCCAAGGGGAAGAACTAGGACGGATGAAACCCTTTTGCAAGGACTCATCGAGTTGTTTCTTTAGCTCAGCCAATTCTAGTGGTGCCATCTTATAAGGTCTCCTAGAGATTGGGACAGTTCCAGGGATAAGATCTATCACGAACTCGACATCTCTGTCAGGTGGAACTCCTGGCAGTTCTTCTGGAAAAACATCCGGGAAGTCACGAACTACCGGGATATCTTCGAGTTCTGGTAGAGGGCTGGCATTAAGAGAATAGAGCTGACGTTCAGCCATTCGGGCCAAGACATTGACTATCTTGCCGGATGGATGTATAAGTTGAACGGTCCTAGTAAAGCAATCAATCTTGGCATAATGAGTTGTCATCCAATCCATACCCAAGATGATGTTTATGTCCGAGGACTTGAGAGCGATTAAAGAAGCAAGGAAAACAAGCCTATCGACAAGGATTTCATTTCCATGGCTTACCCTAGAGGTTTGCCACTTTGAACCAGGAGTTTGAATAACCATGGAAGTAGGCATGTCACAAAAAGTCATGTTGTGCAATCGAGCATAGCTCTCAGATATGAATGAATGGGATGCTCCAGTATCGAAAAGAACAGATGCCGGATGGCAATTTACGAGAAGCGTACAAAGGACGACGTTAGGATCCTCATAAGCTTCTTCGGCAGAAACATAGTTGACATGACCACGTGCAGTGGGGATTGGCTTGACATAGTTCACCTTGCCGGTTGGCTTACCACGGCCAACGGGTTTTCCTGGCTGATTCTGGGGACAATCACGCATGTAGTGTCCCGGTTCTCCACACTTGAAACAAGTCACAGTGGTGGTGCGTGGAGCAAAGTTGGAAGGTGGTCCTCCATAGGTCTTAGCAGGTGCAAACTGTTGAGTTGGGCGAGGCACCTCATAGGATGGCCTCGGTGTATACTTGGGTGGCCGAGCAGTGTTAGGAACCCACACACGGCGCTTGTGAGAGCCAGAGCCGGATGAGGAACCAAAGTCTCGAGTATGCTTGCGGGTGGCCTCGAAGTCGGTCTGGCCTGTTTCAGCACTGATAGTCTTGTTTACCAACTTCTGGAAGGAAGTGCACTCGTGCAGATGTAGATCTCGACGGAGTTCAGGGCTGAGTCCCTTGCGGAACCTCGCCTGCTTTTTGGCATCGGTGGATACTTCTTCAGGTGCATAGCGTGCCAGATTACCAAACTCACGACTATAGCCATCCACAGTTAAACGGCCCTGGGTGAAATTGCAGAATTCCTCCCGCTTGCGATCCATGAGACCTTCCGGAATGTGATGTTCACGGAATGCCTCACTGAACTCAACCCAGGTAGTGACTTGGCCAGCAGGACGCATAGCTTCAAAGTTTTCCCACCAAAGACTGGCAGGGCCCTCAAGATGGTAGGCGGCGTAGATAACCTTGTCAGCTTCGGCCACACGGGCAGAGTGTAGCTTGTGGGTGATACTACGTAGCCAGTCATCAGCATCCAGAGGTTCTGTGGAGTGATGGAACTTTGGTGGACACATCTTGATAAAATCGTGGATTGACACCACGTCATTCCTCTGACGAAACCCGGTGTTCTGCTCTATGCGTTCCAGCAGACGGTTGGTCTCTCTCTTGTTCCGTTCTGCTTCAAGCATAACTTCCGCCAAAGAGGGTGGCTGGGGCAGATTTCCATCTCTAGCCCCACTAGCCTCACCCTGCTCCTGAGCAGCAGGAGTGTTGCGAGTGTTGACCATCCTAGGAAAACAAAACAACGGTTTAGACAAGGGTGGCAAAAATTTGACATAGAAGTGCAGAATGTAATGGATGACACGGAATGCAAAGATGTTCATCCGTACGACATGGTAATATAGGATATGCTATATATACACCAGTGGTCATACACACCATACAAAGTTTAGTACAAGCCAAGGCTAAAGTACAACTGCGGTGAAAGACGATACATCCCATCAGAGGCATTCCAAGCTCCTATACATTATTTAACTACACCTCCGGAACTCAGTACACACTAAGTCATATTCCACAAGACACGCAGGACTGTGGAAATACAACTACTACAATACTACTACTACCACGAACTAGCTTAGACATTCGCGTAGTAATTCTCGTAAAGATTACCACCGTAGCCTGGAAGTGGTACAGACGGATCTTGGAACTCGCGAGCACTCGAAGGCTGTGGACCATAGGGGCATGGGTGTGGTCTCGGTCCCGATGCTGGTGGTAACCGACGCCCACATGGAGGTGTAATACCCCCAACGTCACGCCAATCCATGCGATCAGGCAGACGAGTCCGCACAGGATACAAATCCCGCATGTCCAGATATCCGGCGTGCACAGCAGGTGCAAGCCGTGTCAAAGTAGTCCAATGAGCGGCTCGAGTGTTATACAGCTCCATTCGGAGGGCACAGACCTCGCAGTCCCTATCCTCCAACATCTGAACAGTGGTCTGAAGCAGTGGCTCTTCGTGAGCAGCATCAATATACAGACCAGTGTAGTAGCCTTCCTCTCCGGGGAGTGAGGCTGGCATGTAACAGAACTCAGTGTTCAGCAACAGGGCATGCCTAGCACGGAGAATGGTCATCATCGAATAAGCGGCATCCTGCACTGCCATCTCGATGGTAATCCCGAGTCCATAAGACCAATGGATGGGATCATTAGCTCCAGGATATGAGGGGTATATCCGGACTGTGCAGAAATACTGACTCTGATTGAAATCCCGGTACTGTTCCTCCACGGTGTATTCAGGATACCAGTGATAACCGGTCTTAGTCATCACACGGACTAGCATGGCCGTGTGACCGGGCACATTAATGCACCGAGTCAAACGAACCACTTGGTGAGGGATGCGGCCAGACATCTGAAACACGAAATAATGCAAAGGCATTAGTGTTTCTGGAAGAAATCGGGCAGCATAACAACTGTAAATGCTCAAACAAAGATTTGAGACATCATACAAATGATAGAATAGCCACTCAACAATCCATATCAAGGTTCCGGTTCAACAATCATCATACTAAAAGGATAGAAATTGAACTGAGGCTTGAAACCAAAAATCCTAAGAGTCTACGGATTAGTAACACGTGAACCTAGTAAGGATAAGAGGCCTAGTCCTAAATCCCCGTAGAAAGAATAGACAGACTCAGATCAGAAGGGCATAAGGTAAATGAGTAAAAAGAGCCTTAGGCTCCCTTCCATAATCAATTCCCCTACATATAACTAAGAACTTTTCTAGACTCAACATCGACCAGTTTGGCTTGAGAAACCTACAGGCAGTCCAGCTCTGATGCCAACGCTGTCAGGACCCCGATCCTAAGTCACACCGATCTAGCTGTAACACGTCATATCACTTTGTGGCCTCACGCACGGTAACCCCACGGGTGCCACCTTACCTGGCCCGGGACCGTTTGCGCATTTTGACACACATATATGACAGTGTCGCTAGCATCCATATGACAGAGAACCCGGGCCGACATGGCTAGTTATAAACCAAAAGTGGCACTAAATTACAGAGACAGGCATCCATGACCCAGCAACGAACATGTCGGTCATCAACGTATGAACCCAAGTCGTAGCAAGCTACATGGACTTAAAGGAACAACGTGTGACATTTCCCCTAAGGGACAGACACATGAACGAAGAAGGACACATGCCGGCCAGCCAACGTGTTCCGAGCAGTAGCAAGCTACCAAGGCTCATTGGAGACACTAGGAGGCATTTCCCTGTAAGATAGGCTACCAAAAGAAAACAACTAGGTGTCGGATCCCACACATACCAAGCATTTCAATCATACACGCAATATGCTCAATATGTGCAAATACAACATTGCATCACAACAGAACTCTATGACTCAAAGTACTTTATTTAAAAGGCTCCAAGGGCCATACATAACATATCCATACAGGTAGGGGTCACATGACACAACACTCAAGTCATACAGTCATACAAGCACAAGCGGAAGCTACATGTCTGAGTACAGACAACTTAGAAAAATAAAACAGGCTTGGTGTAGCCTGACTATCTACAAGGCCCTTCACAAGCTCCAGATCTCCGTCTGGGTGTCAAGCTACTCGTCGACGTCAACGTCTATGTAGAACCCATCAGCAGGGGCAGGGTTCTCCTCTGCAACAGTTATTAAGCAAACATGAGTACAAAGGTACTCAGCAAGTCTTACCACAGAACCTATCATACATGCAACATTATCAAAGGGGGATAGTGGAGTTTATATCAGAATGCCAGCTTTGACCTTGGCTAACCTATACTACAACTCTCAACAGATTGCAAGATGTTATCATGAACACGAGTCCTCTACTCACCACATCAATACACTACCGAGGATCCTCTTCCGTCATCCTACGGAAGGGCCATCCACGGCACTCACGCTTATCTTGAGGCTTTTAGTAGTATCCATCAACTTGTCTATGAACTGTAAGAGTAACCAAGTAGTTCGTACCGCGAACAACGGCTATTCGAATAGTTTGATAACCCTGCAGGGGTGTACCTCTTCACACACGCTTCCACCACTTATCGCCGTTTACTCGGCGTGTACTCGGCAACCTTCAAGCGGAAGCCCAGCGAGGGTGTCGGCCACGACCTCACTAACTACTCAAGTCTCTCGTCCAGGTTTATCGCCTATTTGGGTTCCATCCGTGGGGAGATCCGACCGGGGTGTCGCTCACGGCCCCAAACGATGTGTACAGGGTTCCCGAGTCACCAAACGGGCAACCGGTACACCGTGCCATGTACCTGTCGCATCACAACCCACCCCGAGGGTCAGCGTTGTGCACGACCTCCAGTAAGCTATAAACACCAGAAACTAGTTGCAACTCCTGGACAGAGATCGAGGGTAATTAATAAGCCGAGAGGGTCCATTGGTTTCGGGCCCAATGCATGGTAGTAACTGGAACTTGAACCACACATACAGATCTCGGGTCCTATGTACGGTTCCAATGAAACAACCCACCACGTACTCCTACATGGCCTTTCATCGATACCTTTACCAGGCGTATTCCACATTTCCTTCTCTTTATCGAAAGATTGTTTCACTCTGATCCATCACCCAGATGAACCAGACCAGACACAACTCTAAGCATAGCAGGCAACATAAGTAAATAGCTTGGTGGATCACACATCACATGGCTCAATCAACTCCTACACATGCTAGTGGGTTTCAACTATTTACTGTGGCAATGACAGGTCATGCAAGGGAATAGGGTTCAACTACCGCATCAAGTAGCAGTTCACACGTTGTTGCCTTAATGCAGTAAAAGAGAGCAGGAGCGAGAAGATTGGGTTTGTATCGGAATGATCAATGATTGCTTGCCTGACAAGGTAGTTGTCGGGTACTGCTCTTCAACTGGATACGCAGCAGTATCCTCGGGAGCAGGACCTAACACAGTGAATACCGGCGATACAATCATTAACAAACAAATGCAACAATATGATGCATGCTCATGACATGGCAAGATGCATGTGTGTTGGCTAATGCAGCTAAAACCAGAAGGGTTTGAACCTATTTGAATCAAAGATTCAAATTGAAGTTCAAACTATTATTTAAATAAGTGCATTATCATGTTTTTGATGTATACAACAAGTTAACTTGTTCAAACATGCATGAAACCAGACCATTGGAAAGATTGGATTTTTCTGATCATTTTTCATATATAAATCTTTTCCATCTGAGCTATGGTTGATTTTATATGATTTTTAGAAGTTTTGGGTATTTTTCTGGAATTTCCTGAATTATTTTTAATCTAAAAATCCCAGAAAAACCTTTACTGCGTCAGCATGACATCATGCTGTCATGCTGACGTCAGCCAGTCAACAGGGCCAGTCCAAGTCAAACCTGACTGGTGGGTCCCTCATGTCAGTGTCTCAGGAGCTAATTCCGGTCATTACCAGGGTTGACTGGGTTTGACTAACAAAGGGGGCCCACTGTCAGTGAGTGTGGTGATTAAACTAATTACTGTTAGCTCCTAAACAACAGGCCACGTCAGCCCGCCGGAGTTTGGCCGGCGGCGACCATTTCGCATGGCGGTGACTCCTCGGAATCCTTATTCCGGCAGCCATTTGCCGCGCGGATGGGCTCGGTGTGCTCCTAGTGATGCACCGCATCCAACGATGCCACTGGTTGGACGAGAGGTCGCCGGAGTCGACGGCGACGAGCTCGTCCGCGGCGGTGCTCGCACGGAGTTGGTCGGAATGGGGTTGTAGTGCACGGTAGGAGGAGCTAAGGTTCGCTTTAGCTTGCTGGTGACCTACTGAAGCTAATGGCATGCTCAGCCACGAGGTACGGTGCCTATGGCCACGGCGGTGAGTTGGCCGGCGGCGGTGATCGTCGGTCAGCAAAGGGGGCGGCGGCTACAAGGCTTAAACGAGCCCGTGGAGAGGGGGATTCGAAGCGTGAGCTCACAACGGTCACAGAGGGCGTCAAAGTGAGCTCGGGGACGGTCGGACGACGGCGTACGGGCGGCGGCGATCTCCGGTGCCGAAGGTTGAAGACGACGGCGAGGAGGACATTGCGGGGCTCCTGGCGTCGTGTGCGTCGGTGGGGAGCTTCGGGGCGATGCGGCGGAGCTAGTGGTGCGTCGGGGAGGCGAGGGAGTGGCGTACAGCGCGGTGTCAGCGGTCGTCGGCGATGAGCTCGCTCGGGGGAGCTCGGCGGAGGGGAGAGAGGAGGGGGAGAGACACGGGAGAGGGGAAACGATCGAGGGGGCTTCGTGGCGTCGTTCTAGTCCATCCAGGGGGTCGAGGGACCAGCCAGGCAGGCAGGAGGTGGCCGGCGCATCGGCGGCGCTCGCCACCGAGCTGCTTCGTGCGCTGGCGCGGCGAAGAAGACGGGGATGCCCCTGGTGGGCTGGGCCGGCTGGGCCAGCAGGTAAGTGGGCTCAGGTAAGTGTTTATTCCTATTTTTCTTTCTGTTTCATTTCTTTTGCAGCTTTGTTCAATTAATAAAAATGCCTAAACATTTTTATAACTCATGACACTTGTCATACCTACTGTATATAATATGAACAGTAGGAAACATTATAGTTCATGATTATTTGAGCATTTAAAATATTTTATAGCATTTAAATGCCCAGATTCAAATACCATATGATTTAATCCAGAGCCCTTGAGTGTCCTAGAAAATTGTGCCCCATTTTTGGCAGAGGTTTAAGATCAAGGCAGAAATGATGAACATTTTTGAAGGGCATTTTGGGTGCATTGGAAAATATTTTAGCAAACCCTAGTTGTTAGGGGAGGGGTGCTGGGGTTTCTGTTAATCCCAATTCAAGTTTCTTTGAAAGTAGACATGATGCACACTCTAGTTAGGTCCTAATGCAAGTGCTAGCTAGGGATGTGACAGTAGATGAGTCAACTTTGTAATACCAACTTTGAAACGGAGGGAGTACAAATCCTAGGCGGGCTATTTTGGCCTAGTGGGTTTTAGTGATATGACGTGGTACAGTGCCGTCCAGTTTTCATGAAGAAGCGGAATTCAATGAAGTCATGATGGTTCCACAAAGTTACTCTACCCGCAGTTCTGCTACCGCACGCGAAGACTGGACGTCACTGTACCACGTCATATCACTAAAACCCACTAGGCCAAACTAGCCCGCCTAGGATTTGCACTCCCTCCATTTCAAAGTTAGTAGTACAAAGTTGACTTTTGCTACGATTTTTCTACCCTATGAACCAAATGAGGCCTGAATGTATCCATGTCGACTATTGTTTGATCAATCGCTAAGCCTACAATTTTAGGAACTTGGGCTATTGGCCGATCGACGACGGATGAGTATAAGCGTACCACGAGCTCATCAGCCCCAACATTTCTCTTTGGTGAGTGTTTTGCAAGTACTATAGCTCGCACAGTAGCTACCCTACTAACACCAAGAATCATCAAATAAGCCCTGCTGATATGATAAACAGTTCAAACTTACATCTATTTTACATCAAAAGCTGGTGAGGATACATCTGTTTCTATAACTCGGAGAGGGTTCGCATGATTCACAATCAAACAAAAGTAGCAAGTACCGCCCACACAAGACAGTGCACTAGCCGTAAGATGGTTTGATAACACGCATCGTTCTGGTAATTAAACACATGGAAATGCAAACTACCCTAAAGAATTAGCGCGACCAATTATTTCTTATCATCGATCTCTCAGGAAATGACCACAACATGGACAGCGGCATGGGAATCGGTCTCTGGGGCGATGTCCATAGGACTGACCGCGACATCGGAATCGATCTCTGGGGCGATGACCATAGGATGGACAACGGCATCGGAATCGATCTCCGGGGCGATGCCAACAGGACGGACCTCGACATCAAAAATGATCTCTCGGGCGTTGTCCACAGGACGGGCCGCGAAATTGGAATCATCAAGGGCGTCCACTGACACCTGCATAACCCTAACATATTAGAAAGCATATTGCAAATAATCATAAACCACAACTTTTGGTAATAGCCATTATTTTTCACCTTGTGCAACTCACCAGGGGATCCCATCCCTCCGGGGCCATCTCCTCGTCCTCGATGGGGGCCATCACCTTGCCAGGGGAGTACTGCTTCTCAACGGTGACTATCTCCTCAAACTCGGCCTTGAGCCTCGCATAGGTGGCCATCAGAGTTTCTGGGGTAGGCACAGTGGGGCCCTTGCTGTTCTTCCAACTTTCTTTCAAGAGTTCGTCCGCCAACGTCGTCAACTCTTTGGCCGGTGCTTGTTTCTTGGAGTTCTTCATCTCCATGGGTTGGCCCGCCAACATGGTCAACTCGTTGGTCGGTGCTCGCTTCCTGGAGATCGCTATCTCCAGTGGGTTGTCCGCCGACAACTCTTTGGCTAGTGCTCCAAGATCCATCAATGAACAGACAAACAAAAAGCAATCGAAAGGAAACCATAATCGCAATGAAAACGGGAAAAGAATAGGCTGTGAGAATCGGTCGGTGCTTCGCAAAAAGAAGATTCTTGGAATGAGAATATAGTAGCATCACTGATTCGCCCACCTTTCCTTCGTCGGTACAGAAGAAAAATGGCAGAAGTGAGTAGCCTAGAGTGAGGATTTCTTCAAGAAAGGGGAGAAAGGGCTTCAACGAGCGTTCTAGTGAAATGATGGTTGCTTCGTCCAGTCCAACTTCGAGGCCACTTTACCACTGCTGGTAAAGGTGTGGGTTTTGTGATATGACGGGTCATGATGGCCGCACCGGGGTAACCGGTGAGTTTCGACTGTAGCACCTCGCTATGATTTGGTGGATGGCATGGGGGCCCGCATGCTTTGTTGTCCCGCATGTAGATAGAGCGACTAGTCATATAGGAGTGGTCAATATTGTGCACCGCGACCAAGGTGGAGAGGAAAAAGAGAGAACTATGTAATTAATGCATGAGTTTAATTAGGGTAGTTTTGTAAAGAACGAGATACATTCCTCCAATCGCAAAATGCCTTGCTTGATGAGACTTGAGCCCTATAAACCGGAAGGGAGATTTGAGATACTGCACGTGGTGTAGTCACTTGTTGGATTCTCTAGAAAGACTTATACCACATGATTGTTTGCTTCTTCTTACTACTACGTACTACTTCGCCGACATGTGGGACAGCCAGCAACATCAGGGTCGAAGTAATACGTGTCATGCACCAGATTAGAGTGCGGAACGGAAGGGGGGCATCGCCCCGGTTGTACAGCCAAGCCTTGTTTGGATACTCTAACTCAGTTAAAGGTTAGATTTAGATTTTTTTGGTTAGTTGAGTTCAAACTAACCCAAACTAACTCTAACACATGGATCCAAACAGGAACCCAAACTAACCCTCCTTTTTGGATATGTTTGGGTATGTTGAGTTCAAACTAACCCAAACTAACTCTAACACATGGATCCAATCAGTAACGCGCCGTTAAATCACACAGTTCGACCTTTCCAACATTAAGTAAGTTGAATCCGCTACTCCCTCACCCTCCTCGCCTCTCTGTCAAACCGCCTACGCGAAAACTGCCACGTGTACTGCCCGGGAAAAGCCCTGCCCTCAACTTTTAACTACACAAAAATAACTCGAGCTTGTTCATTCTATATAAATACTAGTACTGTATGTTTATTCACCCGTGGGGTTGCTCAATGAATGGAGGGCCGGGGAGCACAAGTGAACAATACTACTACTAGTAGTAAGTAGGACTCGTATAGGTAGTAACCTTAAATAAAGAGTTTCTTTTCTTTAATGCCATGTACACAAATTGAAACGCTTGTTGTGGAGAGAAAAAGATAATCACTCCGCTATATATGTACGCAGGGGCCTAAGCGCTTGCTTTACTAGCGTTGCTCTCTTCATTCTCTTATCCTCTCCAGATCTAAACAAGACAGTGGTAGCGACATTTTCTATCTGCTCACCATTGGTCATAGATCCGGCCAGATCCCTTCGGCCAGTGTGTGTAGAAGACTAAAAGGTGCATCGTTCACGCGGTCATCGCCGGCGAGGGAGGAAACCCACAGTTGCCGAAGGGGCCCGATCCTCTGCCCGTGCCGTTCTCTCCGACTTAGCGCCGGCTCGGGAGGTCCTCCGACCCTTCTTCCTCCCTGTCGTATTGTCCACAGATCTGACCTGCCGCCGCTGACATCCCAACGACCTCAGGTATAAGTTCTTCGAAAGAAGCCTTGCTATACTGTCCCAGCTCCCCACGTGTCTACATGTGCATCTTTTTCTACTCCCATTAGCTATTCCAAAGCCACCTAAATTTTTAGTATTATTATAGGTAAAGCTACTTCATGCATTCGAATCTAGGGCTTTGTTCAAACAACAAAGAAAGGGGGGAAAGTTGTAGCATGAATCTAGGACTTGATTCGAAGAGGAAATAATGTTGTGAATGTAGTAGAGACCGGATACCCAACCGGTCCCTTGGTTGAAAATGGAAATAATGGGAAAAGCAGTACATACTGGATAAGGAACAGATCTATTATTGGTTGAAAAAAGGATAGAAAGTGGCGGCTGGTGGACAAGTAAACAGAGTATGTCCAGGATTAGATTTGTTGCCCTCACATAGTAAAAGGTCTCTAGGATTAGAATTGCTGCCCTCACATAGTAAAAGGTGTCAGGATTAGATTTCCTGCCCTCACATAGTAAAAGGTCTCCAAGATTAGGTTTGCTGCCCTCACATAGTAAAAGGTCTCCAGGATTAGATTTGCTGCCCTCACATAGTACAAGGTATCCAGGATTAGCTTTGCTGCCCTCACATAGTAAAAGGTCTCTAAGATTAGACTTGCTGCCCTCACATAGTACAAGGTCTCCATGATTAGGTTTGCTGCCCTCACATAGGAAAGGTCTCCAAGATTAGATTTGCTGCCCTCACATAGCATAAACAAACTCGGCATCACCACTTTATGCCTCCTCGTAGGTACATTGTGCTGATGCGTCCACTGTCGCATGTCCTTATACCAACCTTTTGATGTTGTTAATGTAAGGGCGCATGTAAAATGAAGCGATCACACTGTTACGTTAGGGACATGTCTAACCAATGTTATCGTCAATCTAATGCGTCCAGTGATAAGATGCAATTAAACTATGTTACAAATGGCAATACTGTTGTTTCCCCCAGTATGATAAGTAAGTTTCTCCTTTACGTTGTTCAGTATCCTAGTGTCCCCATGGTCCCATGCCCTTAAACCAACTCTTTAGCTGCTGTTGATTTACTGTATCTGGTAAACAAGCAATGCCACCATTAAAGTAATCCCATATTTGAGGAAACTCATTATTGATCGTAATGCTTCTGGTAACATGAAGCGTTGCTGACGTTTTAAAATTTCTACTATCCTTGCGTGATTGCCACGAAGATAATTAAGATGCTTCTTTTCATTTCGTCTATGTTTCGTATATTCTTATTGACCAGCAACTGTTTACTTTCTATCTTTTTTTGCAGATAGGGATATCCATTTCACCTTGTTGCTATTGTGACCTTTTGGTGAACTGCACAAAACACTTTTTTTGGAATAAGTGTCTTATGCAGTTCAACTAAAATGTCACGTGGGCAACATCTCTCAATTTTGGTGGAACTGCACAAAATGGTGATTAGTGTTTCCAAAATCTCCGTCAAATTCTGCTGGCAATCTCGTGCAACATTTTATTAGTCTTTGCAAGATCACTGTCACCACAATGGCACTTTATTTTAGTGGAACTGCACAAAAGGATAAGCAAATTATTGTTGTACCTTACATGAGCAAGACAACCAACCTTAATGTTGTCCAGTTTTTGTGTAACTAATAAAGAAGAACCTGTCATCTCACAAGAGCAAGAACTTCTTGCTAGCTCAATGATGCAATCTTTGCTTCATTTCAGGTGAACTGCAGAAAAAGGCGCATGAATTGAATCATGTATATGCAGGTTGGCCTAATCCGAGTGGATTTGCAGGTTCACCACATCGAACCGTGGTGGCATAGGGCCCCTCACACCGGTCAGTAGTGTCCTTTATCAACATGATTGTGATTTGTCATACTGTGCTAATGTTCTAGTTTTTTAATTAAAGCTATTCTATTGCAACCTTTTCTCGTTTTGGAAATAAAGTTTGCTTCAACTAGTGCCAGTATTATAGTAATCATGCTCTTTCTTATCTGTGAAAACATGAATACTAAATTACAGATGTTGTGATGGTCAAGAGCATTCGCCAAGTTCTTGGGTTGTATGACACGACTAGCCAAGATGGATTTAATCCCGATATTCAATTTATCAAAAAGCTCTAATGGGTTGGTTTTCAATCTTGCAAGCTGGGAATTATTGAGATGTGTAGGCATCTTATTTGTACTTATTATTTGGATCTTATTTGTTGGTTCTGAATCTGGCAAGCTGGGAATCAATGAGATGTGTAGGCATCTTTGTAGTACTTATTATCTGGATCTTATTTGTTGGTTCTGAATCTTACAAGCTGGGAAACATGGCATGATGATGCAGAGGGCAACAACCATAACAAACAGTTCAAACTTGGTAGTATTATCTTTGTGAAAGTGCGACAAATGTGCTGATCGTGTGCGTCCTGAGAATAATAATTTTAATTGTTGTGCATGTTGATCCCGTGGCACTGATAGAATGACCCAATGCATTGCTTGTTTTGAGTACAAATTTCTATTAAAGCTAATTAAATTTAAGTAAAGTGACCACTAACTCCTGTTATTACAGTACCAATACACACCCGCTCGTGAACGGACGTGTGGCCAGAGTAGGTTTCATAATGGAGGTGTTTGAATGTGCCGAGGGTGCATCTTCTGCCGGGCGTGCAGTGGACGAGGGAGGGGTAGTAATGGTTGTCGCCTGTACACACTCAGATTACTATTGAATCCAGTTCCCCAAGAGCTGAAAAACAAACTGTTGCCGCCGCGTACACACTCGTTCACTTGAAGAGACTCCAATGGCGATCCGAGGGGTGAGCCTGCTGTATATGGACTTCAGCAAGGAGTTCCCCTTTGAGTTCGTCGTTCAGTCCTATAGCTGCACCAAGTTGAATGTGATGTACACCAACGATCCAAACTCGGTGAAGCTCTACCTCGCCGAGTTCAAGCAGTACCTACAGGACGAGAAAGCACAAGGTTGCAGGACTAGACCTTGTGCCCATCCATTTGTCTCCTGACAGGAACCGGCGGATCGCCGTGGCCAAGGTATGTGTGCGGGACGAGGTTCTATCTACCACTTCTGTAGGGCCATCAGAGGTTCTGGAGCATTCGCCTATTTCATCGGCAGCGCCGGCTGCACCTTTTGTACGGTGGAGATAAGGAAGAACGTGACGATTCGACCATCTGGTGCAACAAGCTTGTCGACATCCAGAAGGAATACAAGATCATCAGCAACGGGCAGGAGAAGGACTCCGTGGTTGACCTCGCCGACACCATCATCGACCCCTGATACACCAACATGAAAGAAGACAACGATACCAATGACCTGAACATGTGGGAGGTACCTCTGAATCTAGCCTACATAACCTACGAGGCCAGGAGGGCATGGGAGGTACCTCTGAATCCACCCTGCACCCGAACAAGTCAACCCTCGTACTCCCCTCCGCCTGCGTCTTCCCCCGCTCCGGTTCGTTCAGTCTGAGGTCTTGAACTCGTCCTCCGCCTTGGTGCTCTAGCCGCGGCGCCGCCTTATGTCGTTCCCAACATGGTCAGGAAAACAAGAGGAATCGGGAGACAACTGTTCGTCGAGAGGCTGACAGTCCCGGGCCCATCAGGTCCATGGTTTTGTTGTTTAACATGGGCAGCCCACGACATGTTTCAACATTTTTTGGATCCAGCAGGTATCAAGCGGCCTCTGCGCCTCCCAGCCTAGCTTGTCTATAACATCAGCAGCCTAAGTTATGTTTGTTTTTTCAAGACGACGCATAGCTCAGTTCTATTTTTTGTTTTCATTAATCCTATATCTGAATTTTCTACCACTTTCTTTTTCGACGTGAACTTACTTTTCTCCCAGTACTTTTCCCTAGAACCAACTCAACTGTCCCACGTCTAGCCTAAAAACTAATAATACCCCACGTACTATTAACTCATCAAATTGAAATGATATTTTATTTCATAAGTTGAAAGTTCTTACAAAATAATAATTTTTATTATTTATATATAACTTGGCGAGTTAACTCGTAGTGATTGCGTACATATGCTTGCATAGATTCTACTGACCAATGCAGTAATAGACGTGCAATCATGTGTTTATGTTTTTGTAACATTTCTCCATCTAGCCCAACATGATATTTTCCCCCAACCCATCATGTCCGCGGATTTCGAGAAAAATGCAAATGGGCTTTAAATTCTACCATATATATAAACGGGTTGCATAGATGCTACATCATTGTTTCACTCAGCTCACCAGATGGACTAAAAAAACAAATGGACTGGCAGACATGTGGGCTAGTAGGTCAAAGCATAAGAAGGTGTTGGATTTACATTCAACCGCCATCATTCTTCTTCAATCTCTCGTCTTCTTCCCCAGCGCTGTCGGGACCGCCTGCTCCAGCCTTCGGCATCCAGCGGCATTGTTTTGCACTCCACGACGAAACGCTACCCCGCTAACGGCCAGGCCATCCCTCCACTCCGCACCTTATGTTATTATCTGCCGAGTGTAGGCCCACCCCGCAACCGAACTAGTCAAGTTTCCCACTCCTCTCCGTCTATGACTCCACTGCCGTGTCTTCCCCATCTCCGGGTCATTCCAGTCTGGGGCCTCGCCGTCATCCACCGCCTGGGTGCGCTCAGCGCAGCATGGTCAACATACGAGAGTCATTGGAAGAGGACTGTACGTGGAGAGCCTGACGGCTGGGACTCACGAGGTAAATGGTCGCATGCACGAAAAGTTCCTCCTTATTACACACTGTACGTGGACTGTACGTGGGAAGGGCTTCTGTATTTTGCCAAAAACACGTCCCCTCCCGCTGACAGGTCAGACCCACCAGCTATATCTTCGCACGCAAGGAAGTGCCTCCTTATTACGCACAAAAAGTTGAATACCCCCTGCTAGCTGGGACCCACCAAAGTGGGTGGCTGACTTGTGGGCCTGCTAAGTTGACGGGGACGGAGGGCTTTGTCAACTTAGTCAATATGAACGATTCTGGCTCCAGTGACCGTAGGATGTCCATCCAACGGCCATAGTGCTTCTTCAACCTCTGGTGTTCTTGCTCCAGCCACCCAAAGCAGCGTCGGTCGTGTCGCGTGCTCCTGCCTCCCGTGGCTGGCTGTGATGCCGCGGAGGCTTGACTGCACAACTACTCAAACCGCTTGCCAGGGCATCCCTCTACTCACCCACACCCCCTGTTATTCTGTGGTGACAGCAGCCTCACATCGCAGCCGAACCAGTGAACCCTCGTACTCCTCTCCGCGTGGGCATCCACTGCCGCATCTTCCCCGGCTCCACGTCATCCATCGCCTTGGTGCTCTCGGCGCGGCGTGGTCAATGAGGTCAATGACCGACTTCCATCAGAAGAGTACTGTACGTGGAGAGGCTGACAGCTGGGTCCACGGCCACAGCCCAGTTTTTTGTGATTTGCCAAGTAAGTCGCTTTGTCGGGACTTTTGGGCTCCAAATCTTTCAAGACGAGGAAAGCTTCATTCGGCTGGCCGAGAAAATGGCCTATCAGCAATGAGAAATGGGCTGTACATTTTTAAAACAGATCAAACCGGCAATTAGTTTCAAATTTCTTTTTTTCATTTTGAGATTTTAAATTTCATTGATTTTTATGCATGGACAATTTGTTGGATTTTATATTGATATACATTTATTTTTAAAATCAGTTTAAATGTGACTCAAAATTTTGGGATTAAAAACAGTTCGGACCGTACCGAAATATGCAAAATTTCGTATAATTTTTTAAGGGAAAATTTTGTTTTTGCCACACTAGATTTTGCCAATTTTCCTTATGCCACTCTAGATTTTGAAATTTCACTCTTGCCACTCTTAGTTGTTGACAATTATCACAAAATGGCAATTGTGATAATTGTCAAAAACTAATAGTGGCAAAAGTGAAATGTCAAAATCTAGAGTGGCACAAACAAAATTTTCCCATTTTTTAACCGTGGCCACAATATGGGTTGTAATGCTACCAAAAAGAATATGGGCTCCAAAAAAACCTTAATAATTAGCAAATGGGCTGTAAATTATTAGAAATAATGGCAGATGGGTTATATGCTGTTTTCCACAGATTTGAGGCTTTCCTAAAAAAAGGTTGATGCACAAGCAGTGACTGTTGGATTTCCATCCAACGGCTGTCGTGCTTCTTCAATCTCTGCTCTTCCTGCTCCAGTCGCTCAAACAAGCGCCAGCGGGACTGCCAGCTCCCTCCTCCCCGCGGCCGGCTGTGCTGCCGCGCAGGCCTCACCGCCACACCGTACTCCCATCGTTGGCCAAGCCATCCCTCTACTCACCCACTCCTGCTGTTATTCTCCGGCGACAGCAGACGAACCAGTAAACCCTCGAACAGTCGTACTCCCCTCTGCGTGGGAAACAACTGCCGAGTCTTCCCTGCCTCCGTGTCATTCCCTTCCTAGGCCTCGCCGTCGTCCACCGCCCTGGTGCTCTCGGCGCGGCCTGGTGAACGTGGTCAACGACCGACATGCATCTGAAGTGGACTGTACGTGGAGAGGCTGACAGTTGGGTCTACGGCCGGATACAAGGAAATGCCTCCTTATTACGCGCAAAATAATGATTCCTCCACCTGACATCTGGGACCCACCAAAAGGGCCTCTGTATTTAACGAAAAAAACATTACCGTCGCTCACAACTTGGACCCACCAGCTATATCTTCGCTCGCAAGGAAGTGCCTCCTTATTACGCACAAAAAATGAATACTCCCCCTGCTAGCTGTGACCCAGTATAGTGGCAGGCTGACTTGTGGGCCTACTAAGTTGACGTGGACGGAGGGCTTTGTCAACTTAGTCAATATCCACGATTCTAGCTCAAGTGACCGTACGATGTCCATCCAACGGCCGTAGTGCTTCTTCAACCTCTGGTGTTCTTTGCTCCAGCTGCCCAAGCCAGCGCCGGTCGTGCCTCGTGCTACTGCCTCCCATGGCCGGCTGCGATGCGGCGAAGGCCTCACCGCCCCTACTACTCCCACCGCTGGCCAGGCCATCCCTCTACTCACCCACACCCCCTGTTATTCTGCGGCGACGGTAGCCTCGGACCGCAGCGAACCAGTGAACCCTCATACTCCTCTACGTGTGGGCATCCACTGCCGCGTCTTCCCCGGCTCCGCGTCGTCCCCTTCTTAGGCCTCGACGTCGTCCACCGCCCTGGTGCTGTCGGCGCGGCATGGTCAACATGGTTAAGGAACGGCTTCCATCGGACGTGGACTGTACGTGGAGATGCTGATAGCTGGGTCCACGGCCAAAGCAACGAAGTGCCTCCTTATTACGCGCAACATAATTATTCCTCACCTAACAGCAGGGACCCACCGGACGGGCCACCGTATTTCGCGAAAAAAAATTCCCCCTGACTGCTGGGACCCACCAGCTACATCTTCGCATGCAAGGAATTGCGTCCGGGCAAAAAAAACGATTCGCCCCCCTGACTGCTGGGACCCACCAGCTACATCTTCGCACGCAAGGAAGTGCCTAACAGTCGGGACCCACCTGGTCCAAGCGTACGTAGCGTTGTCATTCTGGTCGCGAACGTGTACGTCCATACTTGTCGATGTAGAGGCGCGCACGTGTCATAGCAGAGGCGCGCACGTAGGATGTACACGTACGTACAACGGCCAGGGTGCAAGAAAGAAAATATGGCCACATACGTACATACGGGCGGGGTCTCGAACGCCTACTCGCGCATATGTACGGCTAGGGCTCGTGTACATGTCTGGGTTGGAACGGAGAAACAACGTCGTCGTCGTGCTCATGGGGAGCCAACCGGCTGGGTTTGAACGGAATGTGTCGTCGTGTTCATCAATTCAATTACTAAATTAATAAATATATCTTTTGTTCGGTTCAATTACTAAATTTAGTTTAGTACAATTCTTGTTATAGTTCCAGATCAGTTCAATAGTTATAGTTTTACTTTAATTTAGTTCGGTTCAATTACAAGTTGATGTTCAGTTCCTAATGTAGTATTTTTGAGACCATCCTATAATATTTTCTCTCAACTTTTGTTAGCACATGTGATGCGTAGAAACATCACTTCCACACCCCCTCCATTCATGCGCAGTACAGGCTTCTCCGACTGCCACGCCGCCTAGATCCAACGAGACAACGTCATACCGGCCCTTGATACGCCCACTTCCAATGAGGCTGCGTCACTCGACGGTGCACCTCTGCCTCGCCGTGGGCAATGGATGCTCCTGCGCAGGTCAACCTCCTGGTAGAGGGTAGTTCGATGCTTCCTATCGTGCTACGTTCAGCGCTCCCTCGAGCTCCACAAGAACTTCTTTCTTGCTGCGTTTTCACCTCCGAAAAGGTACTAATTCATACACTACAGTTGGTTCTTCAAATGGTTAAAATGAAATTATTACTTCAACTACTGTTATTAAGTTCACACACTCGAAGGAGGGATCATTGTTTCTTATTGTAGAAGGCCTGGTGCTTGCTTGGTGTCTGTGTGGTACCTACACCGACATTTTCCATCAAGACCTCCAGAAAGAGATATCATCTCAAGATGAAAATATGAAATCCGTTTACTTCTCTATTTCTTGTCTCACTCATTCATATTATTATATGTACACAAATCCATGTCATCCTGAATTGTTACACCGGTGTGGCAGCAAAAAACAGATGCACAAGTTCATCTTTTCTGACACACTCAGTTCGAGCCCCCTTCTACAAGGTGAAATGATAGGACCCGATCACGACTACTGAATCGGTACCATAGATTAAGAAGACAATCCACTCCCACACCATACATTATTATCCTGTCATTTATTTTCAGCAACTATTCAAATAGTTTGTACATATGAACTACAAAAAAATTTGAACACTTAGATGTGATAAACACCTTTACCTTAATAATTGTCCCCAATAAGCAGCGAGAATGATTCATCTTGTACTTATTTCTTACTTTCTATTTCTATCAGTTCAAATTATCAAAATGGTATAAAAAACAAGTTAAATGTTACTCGTTTTGTGTCTCTTCGGATCCAAAACGTTTTCAATTCTAGTGTAGCTTGCTATAAAAAATATATAACTTCAGTGTGCAAAAGCTCAGTCGTTCAAATGCGATTTGAAATTCATGGTGCAAACAAAATATATAAGTTCAAAGTAGTCTCGGTTGAGTTTATTGCTTCAGTTCAATTTCTATTTTTTGTTCAGTTTAGTTTAATTTTTTTTAGTTCAGTTAAGTCAACTGTTATATTTATGTCAGCTATCTGATGCATTCCCCCTGTTATTTGAGTAAGCGAATACTGCTTCAATTTCATGCTCCGAAGATACTACTCCTTCGTATCTAACTGAGCTTCAGCGTGCTGCTTTCTGTCTTAGTACTAATTTTCTTTGCCATCATATATGGCAAGGTAGTACTGTTTGTATCCTGCTAATAGTTTCTAGAAACTTGATGAGTTAATAAATGAATAATTTCTTGTTGCAAGTCAGGTCTCATTGGCCATGCTATCTTGTTATGCTTATTAAGATTGTCCATGCCATCTTAATATAGTTGGTAAATGAGTGAAGAGATTTTTGTTAATCTGAGTAGTAAAATTTTGATCACATAGCTAGTAGTAACTAAAGAGAGTTCAGTTTGTTATCTTAGTTAAGTTCAATTTCTAAAATTTTAGTTAACTTAAATTAAGATCAATTTTTTTGGTTCTGTTCCATAAAACAGAAAATGGAGGTTCAGATAAGCCACAGAGAATGGTTCAAAAAAATGGAGCAACAACAACGGTAGTAACAACATCGAAGAGCTGGAGATGAGCAAGTTAGATACTGGCAATGACGTCGACAAGTTCACACACTACTGTCTCGAATGTTCTGACATTCTTTTCCGCATGCAAAAAATCGAATTTATTTGAATTCCCCATGAAATTCTCTCTGTTGTACATCCGTTGTTTGATCCGATCGTCGGTGTCCCGGCGACGGCGGCCATGAGCGAGGGCACCCGTTTCTGGCGGGAGCTGCTCAATACCCTTCTTCCCCTCTGCACCTCCACCTCGTTGTGGTTCGTAGCTGAGAAAAAGAACGGTTGTTCTTCTTGGCCACCTGCTGAAGGTTAGCTTCTGGTACAGGGGAATGAAACACCAGACGAAGCAAAATTGAGTGATCACGGGGATTGTCGTGGAAATAACACGGCAGATGTCCGGTTTAACGGACTTAGTGATGGAACCGTCGCACGGGTTAGCTTGAAGGGGTTAAAAGCACACAAAGGACACAAGGGATTTTATACTAGTTCGGCCCCTTCGATGAAGGTAAAAGGCTACGCCTAGATTGGTTTGGTATTGCTTGGGCGTCGATGAACAGGGAGCGGATCGCTTGCCTGTGTCTCGACGGGTTGTTTCTTGTCACTGAACCGTCGCCGGGTCGTCCCTTTATATAGAGGTGACGCCTGGTCCGGTTAACAGAGTCCCTAGGCCAGCTCATACTTGTGTCCACCTCGGTCTCTGCTCTTCCTTTCTTATCTCTCAAGTTACATGATCAGGCGGTTTACAAACCATAACCTTACAAACGGGCCCTAAGCCTTCATGGGCCGTAACTCCTATTGGGTATTACAATTATACAACTAAATTACCATAATCCCGTTTACACTAGCCGGTTTATACCTGCTATTAATATCCCTGACATTAGGCCCCAGAACGATTTGAACTTGTTCACATCAATCTTTTCAGTTTTGCTTGATCTTCTTTTCTTATGTCTTCCCATTTTTGTAAACCGGCCCTGACGTCATCCTTGAAAATCACTTAATTTGACCGTGACATCACTTCCGCATTTAACGCACCCAGCTGTCTATCGGCTTTCTTTAAAGGCCATCCCGAGAATCGAGGCGACAGAGGATCTTTATCCAATCTTCTACCTCCTCAAATCTCGCGCCTGTCGCTTCGACTCTGCCCCTCTATAAATATTGATGCCTCTATTCTTTATCTCCTCCCGTTCGTTCTTCTTCCTCCGTCGCCCGAGCTCAAGTCTCCGCCGTCGTCCGTCGAGCTCAAGTCTCCGCCGTCGTCCGTCGAGCTCGCCTCCGCCGGCCGCTGCATCAACCTGAGTGCGACCAGAGAAACTCCGCCGCCGCTTCTTGCTGTTCCAGGTACTTCATCTTCCTCGCCGCAGATCTATAGCTCTAGGGTTCTTCTCGCGCCTCCGCCATTAAACCTCAGTGAAAGCTTCATCTGTTCATCCTAGGCACCAAATTCTCAGTAATTTCAGCCTTTAGATATTGCCCTTAAAACTTGCCTCTGTTCCGCTGCTGTATACTTTAGATCTCGTCCTTTAGATTCAACCTTTAAATTTGTCTGCTCTGTATATGATCCCCCCAGTTCTTCTTGCAATAGCAGCGTATTTGTTCTTGTTTTTCCTGAGTGTTCAGATCTGTTATACTTTAGCTGTCTGCAAAAACTTGTTTCTTCACCTTTGTAAATCTGTAAAGTATTCTCCGGTTTAAACAGTCATATGCTGCTTCTTGAAAAAATTCAATGACGAACGCGACGGTTTAACTTCTCTTTTGTTATCATGAACCGGTAGTAATACGTTTTCCTGCTTACTGCCGGATTAGCCATATCATTAGTCCCTTTTCTAAACCGTTGCGTGATCTTTGCATATGTCTTCCGGTTTATGCCACTGTACTCGAATAATCCGGGTTTACACTTTACCCTTTCAGCACTTGTTCTTCTGTTGCTATGGCCAAACAGTTTGTCTCTTGCAACTGGGTTCCTTCCGTTATTACGGAAGAAGATTTAGCCAATGCTGCTGCAATCGACACTTTAGGCCCTCAGTCCGTTTGAAAATGGCGGGCTCCAGGAGATGAATGCCCTCCTACTCCCAAAGAGGGAGAAGTTATTGTCTTCTTCGACCACATTGCTCGAGGTTTCACTCCTCCCGGTTCAAAGTTCTTCCGGGATGTGCTTGCCGCTTTCCAGCGTCACCCTCAGGACATAGGTCCCAACTCTGTTTCCAACATCTATGATTTTCAAGTTTTCTCAGAGGTGTATTTGCAAGAAGAGCCATCTGTCGACCTGTTCCGTGACTTCTTCCACCTGAACCGGCGAACTGAGTTTACTAGTGGACCTCATCAAGAACTGGGCGGGGTCAGTATTCAGAAAAGAAAAGATGCAGTCTTTCCTCATGCCGCTCTCCACACACACCCCAAGGATTGGAATAAGTCTTGGTTTTATTGCATTGACACTTCACCTGAAGGGGAAAACCCATTGCCGGGTTATCGCGAGCACCGTCTTCCGGAGGATCACCCCTTGCCACAGCGCCTCAGCTCCTCAGAGCGGCCCCGGTTTGCTTCTCAACTTGCCAGGCTAAAGGCCTTTATGGCCAATGGCTTAACCGGAGTGGATTTTATGCGCTGCTGGCTTTCTTGGAGTATCCTTCCTCTGAGCCCGCGCCCAAGCTTGATGTATAAATATTCTGGAAAACCGGATGATCCTCAACGTTTTTCTAAGGACAAACTTTCTGAATCGGAAGTCACTGAGTCTGCTAAGAAGATGCTTAATGTCACCTTAGAAGAATGCACCTAAAGCGGATTGGCTCCATATTACAAGAAAAACAAGCTGCCTGCAGTACGTCTTACTCTCTTTCATATGTTTGTAATCCATTCCTTTAAATCGTTCTTTCAATTATCTTTCACCTTTTGAACAGGCTGATGATCCTTTTTGGAAGAGGAAACCTCAGGAGAAGGCCGGAAAATAGCCACGCCGGAAAGCTTTCGCTTTCAAGAAGAGAAAGACGGCTGCTGGCTCTGGTTCACATGCTGAAGATGATAATCCAGACTCTGAGGTATGAGTTAATCCGGCTTTGACTTGTTCACTTTTTATCCGTTTTTGTGTTTAACAGTAACTTTTCACAGGAGTTGGCTGAAGGAGATAAACCGGCAGAAATTGAGGTAACTATTCTTTCTTCAGATTCGGAACCGCCTCCACAAAAAATTCGTCGCACAGTCCGGAAATATCAGTTTTCTCACCCTTATGCTCAATTGGACCCCAATTTTCTTTTGAAGAAACAGCAACATGAAGCCCTTCGCCGGACGACCCGCCATAGCGGCCTTGCAGTTGAATCATCCGGCATATCTCTTACTCCGGCTCGGAGGCGCCGCTTTGAGGTTATACTCTCTCCAACTCTCCTTCATCCCAAGGCCGGGCTTATACGAAAACCTCTTAAACCGTCTGACCCTAATTATCAGGATACTCCTTTATCTTCTTCCGGTGAATCAACTGCCACACAACTCCCACCCCTAAAAACTGTCCCAGGGTAAGTCTTTTTAATTTATCCGGTTTATGATTGCACTTTGCTTTACAGTTCTGACTTCTTTTTCCAATTTCTTTCAGCAAGCCTAAACCCAGCAAAAGGGCAAAGGCCAACAAACCAACTGCTGAGGCTGCTACTGATGATCCGGCGGTTGATCTAAATACAACTGTCCCTCCAGAAAGCGAGCCCACAATGCCGCTTGAAAATCCCGCTCCTATGGATCATACCACTGCACCTGAGAATCTCGATACTGAGAACGTTCGTGAACCGGAAAGTCCTGCCCGGGCAAATTCTCCTCGGACTAGTCCGGCTCCTGCTAGTCCGGTTCACACTGCGACCCCACCACCAACGACTGCTTCTCCGAAAGTTCAAGTAACCGGCACAGCTTACACCGCTCCTGCTGAGCCCACTGTCCGAGCCAAACATACGGCTAAAGCGGAGAAGTTGCATCAAGAAAGGGGTAAATGGAGTACAGAGTTGTCTAGCCTTGTCGACATGAGTGCCCAGGAACTCTATTCCGGGTACTTGAACCGGCTTCATAGCAGTCGAGATTATGAAGCGGGCTTGGTTAACATGATGAAGGACAAGTATGAGGTAATCCTTTGCTTTTGATTTTTGCTTTTGATGTGCTTCTGTCTATATCATAGTAGCCCCCAAGTTCCGGTTTAGCTACGTCCAGAAGGTGAACCGGTACTTCCTGATTAAACAAATGATCTTACATTAGCCCCCAAGTGCAAGGGGCATAACTCGGTTTATGTGCCTGGGACTTGTCTGAATTTTTCCTTTGATACTTCAACTATCCATTAGCCCCCAAGTGTCAAGTAGACAACTTGTTTGTGT
The DNA here is from genome assembly GCA_902687465.1 of Secale cereale. Classification (NCBI taxonomy): domain Eukaryota; kingdom Viridiplantae; phylum Streptophyta; class Magnoliopsida; order Poales; family Poaceae; genus Secale; species Secale cereale. Next base: position 388,663,177 of record LR738715.1, on the reverse strand, counting down.
GCTTGAGACTTGTCTTTGAATTGCTATTGTTTGACGCTTCAACCGCCCATTAGCCCCCAAGTGTCAAGTGGATAACTTGGTTATGTGCTTGAGACTTGCCTGAATTTTGCTTTTATTCCACTTGATTTTCATTGCAGGCTGATTTGAACCGGAGAGCTGAAGAGATCACTGAACTCCGGAACAGACTTGCTGAAATGGAGTCTGCTGCTTCTAAGGCCAAGAAAGATTTGGCGCTGAGTTTAAAGACTGCTGAACAGCTGAAGAAATACTTTGAAGAGGAGCGAATCGCCTTTGAAGTTCAGAAAAAGGATCTGGAAAAAGGGCAAAGGACGCTAAGGAAGCCCTTAATCCGGTGACTGAAGAGTTAACCGGCTTAAAGCGGCAAATAGAATTGATGACTTCTGCTGTCTTCGGTAAGTACTTAATCTGTATTCCTGCTTTCATCCTTGCAATTTTAATCCGTTCCAGTTTAACTGTGATAATCATATACAGGGCGCCGTGTCACCCATCTTGGGGATGATTTGTGGAAAAAACTCAAGGTGTGTTATACTTTGGTCGAGCAGCTGTATTCCGGCGCTCAAAGGATCATAAGCGCAACATCTTTCAATAAACCGGCCCCTACGACCATCCAAGGTACATTAGAGAAACTGTCTGTCTTGCTAGTGCGCTTGGAAGAAGTTAAGAAGTCTGCTGCTCGAGCCGGTTCCCTCATGGCGCTTACCAGAGCGAAAGCGTGGGTTCCGGACTTTGATCCGGAAGAAGCTTTGAATGGGTATCCCAATACTAAAGAAGACGGATCAGCTTTTACTGCAAAAGATCTCCACGCCTTGACGAAGGAGATGCGTCCTCTCGCTAGCAAGCTTGCTGCCGAGTCAGACTTGTGCAGGTATCATCCGGGGTATGATTTACAGAACGAGCAGGTGGATCGGCCGGTTTATGATACCGTCAATCTAATCCCACCAGTGCGCCCTCATACTTTTGCCGCAGATATTGATCCGTCTGAACTCATCAATGAAGAGATGTACTTTCGTGCTTTAATGAAAATCGATTGGTGCGTCCCTGACTTCCAGCCGCTTCAAGAAGAGGAGGAGACTCCGGAACAAGTTGATCCCCAGCCGTCGCAGCAGGAAGAAGCGTAGATCATAGTATGTCTTTGTAGTTGCAGTCTCATTTTGCTGGACAATCTTTAATCCGTTCAGGCTTGCTATGCCTTGTAATAGGATAGTATAAAACATTATTCGTCTTGATCCGGATATTCCAACTTCTTGTTCTGACGTTTGCCAATTAAATCCGATCTGATATGGTTTATTCTGCATATTATATGTTCCTACATAGATAACACTGAAAATATGTCCGAGCGGTTTACCGCTGGACAAATTAAATTGCTCTCACAATATATCAAACAAGTGTATGTTTGTATCAGAAATAACTCTATACCTGAGATCAAGTATGCTTGATACTCTTAATCCGGCGAATTTTGCCATTTTTTAAGGGAGCCTTTTGATAGACCCAATAATAATCCCGGGTCTTATAGAAGCTACCGGTTTAGATCATGCTTGGCTTCTTACTTTGTTTCTGCCTGATGATTCTGCTGAAGCTCTTGTATTTCTGACTTGGCTTGTGCCTAATGATTGTTCCGGTCTATGATGAACGCCAGTTTAACTCTTGCTAGTGTTTATGACCCAACCTTTGAACTTATGCTGGAGTTCATGACCCAAACTTTTTTGAACTTATGCTGGAGTTCATGACCCAGACTTTTGAACTTATGCTGGTGTTCATGACCCAGACTTTTGAACTTATGCTGGTGTTCATGACCCAAACTTTTGAAGATACATGGTCAACTCTGGAGTTGTCCCACTCCGGATCAAAGAACCATAAAACATAAATACCAGAAATGCAAATTTGCAAATAAAACCATGTAGTCGAGGCTTTTTATGAGTTGCCAGGCTCAAAGCAAGGTTCAGCCAATCACTGTATGCGGGTACCATCCAGAGGGCCTTATGGATGCGGGTACCATCCATAGGACCGGATATAACCAACAGGGGTTAAGCTAGGATTCGGGTACAATCCTGCCCCCCGCTGGCCATACAAAACTAAGCCAATCACTGGATGCGGGTACCATCCAGAGGGCCTTTATGGTTCGGGTACAACCATAGGAAAAACTTAGCCAATCACTGGATGCGGGTACCATCCAGAGGGCCTTTATGGTTCGGGTACAACCATAGGAAAAACTTAGCCAATCACTGGATGCGGGTACCATCCAGAGGGCCTTTATGGTTCGGGTATAACCATAGAAAAACTTAGCCAATCACTGGATGTGGGTACCATCCAGAAGGCCTTTATGTCATGTCTTCTTTGGTCCGAATTTGACCTATGTTTGAACAGTAATCCCTTCGGTGAGTTATTGCTCCAGAGTATATATGCCCTGCACAATCAGTTTAAACCGATCGAAGTGTTTTGAAATATGACATATGATAAGAAATGTATGGTTGTCACCATAAAATACTTGTATTGGAAAAAAGGCTGAGCCCCCGGTTTACCGAGGGTGCCGGTTTATTCATTAATCATAATATATACATAGGATACAGTGGAGCTCATGGCTCAGGTATAGTAGGGCCGCAAGAGGGCGATGTTCCACGGTCTCTTTGTCTCTTCTTCCGATGTCCGTGAGTCCTTGTGTTCTCGAACGTCCACCGGGTAATATGAACCGTTGTGCAGATTCTTGCTGACCACAAAGGGCCCTTCCCAAGGCGGGGATAGCTTGTGCATATCCGTTTGATCTTGTATAAGCCGGAGTACTAAGTCTCCCTCCTGGAACGTCCTTGTCTTGATCCGACGGCTGTGATATCTGCGCAAGTCTTGTTGATAGATCGCAGATCGTGCTGCTACTATATCACGCTCTTCATCCAGCCGGTCCAAACTGTCTTGTCTCGCCTGCTCGTTGGCCGCTTCAACATAGGCCGTCACCCTTGGCGAATCATGACGGATATCACTTGGAAGGACCGCTTCAGCGCCATATACCATAAAGAAGGGTGTGTAACCTGTGGACCGGTTTGGCGTAGTATTGATACTCCAAAGGACAGAAGGTAACTCCTCAACCCAGCACCCAGGTGTTCTTTGGAAGGGAGTCATAAGCCTGGGCTTGATACCTCGCAAAATCTCCTGATTTGCTCTTTCAGCTTGACCATTGGATTGAGGGTGGGCCACAGAAGACACGTCTAGGCGAATGTGTTCCCGTTGACAAAATTCTTCCATCTCACCCTTAGATAAATTGGTGCCGTTGTCTATGATGATGCTGTGTGGAAAGCCAAATCGGAAAATTACCTTTTTGATGAATTTAACTGCTGTTGCCGCATCACACTTGCTCATAGGCTCTGCCTCAATCCACTTTGTAAATTTATCCACAGCCACTAGTAGATGAGTCTTTTGATCTTGGGATCGCTTAAAAGGTCCGACCATATCAAGCCCCCAAGTCGCGAACGGCCACGTTATCGGTATCATCCGGAGCTCTTGTGCCGGAACAAGAGCACGTCGTGAAAACTTCTGACAAGCATCACACTTCCGGACTAGATCCGCTGCATCAGCATGAGCTGTCAGCCAATAGAACCCATGTCGAAAAGCCTTAGCCACCAAGGATTTTGAACCGGCATGATGACCACAATCCCCTTCGTGGATCTCACGAAGAATATCACAACCTTCCTCAGCTGATACACACCGCTGAAATGCTCCAGAAACGCTGCGATGATGAAGTTCCCCATTTACAATTGTCATGGACTTAGAACGCCGGACTATCTGTCATGCCTCGATCTCGTCGTCCGGTAGCTCTCCCCGGTTTAGATACGCCAGATAAGGTAGCGTCCAGTCCGGAATAACATGAAGTGCCGCAACTAGCTGTGCCTCCGGATCAGGAACAACCAAGTCTTCCTCCGACGGTACTTGAACTGATGGACTGTGCAGCTCATCCAAAAATGTATTCGGTGGTACCGGTTTACGCTGTGAACCCAGCCGGCTTAAAGCATCGGCCGCTTCATTCCTTCGCCGGTCTATGTGGTCCACCTGATACCCTTTGAAATACCCTGCAACTGCTTCCACTTCTCGTCTGTAAGCTGCCATGAGAGGATCTCTTGAATCCCACTTGCCTGATACTTGTTGTGCCACCAAATCTGAATCGCCGAATCACTTGACCCGGCTCAAGTTCATTTCCTTGGCCATCCGCAAGCCATGAAGTAATGCTTCATACTCTGCTGCATTATTAGTACAAGGAAACAATAAACGGAGGACGTAACAAAACTTATCACCTCGCGGGAAAGTTAAAACAACTCCTGCCCCCGAGCCTTCTAACTGCCTTGAACCGTCAAAGTGAATCGTCTAGTATGTAAGATCCGGCTTCTCCTCTGGTGTTTGCAGTTCTGTACAATCATTGATGAAGTCCACAAATGCCTGAGATTTGATAGCGGTGCGTGGCACATATTTCAATTCGTGTGGGCTGAGGTCAATGGACCACTTCGCCACTCTGCCCGTAGCTTCCCTGTTCTGGATTATATCCCCCAATGGTGCTGAACTAACAACAGTTATTGGATGGCCTTGGAAATAATGCTTCAACTTCCGATTTGCCATGAACACACCATACACCAGCTTCTGCCAATGTGGGTACCTCTGCTTAGACTCAATGAGTACTTCACTGACGTAATAGACTGGACACTCAACCGGATATTCCTTCCGTGCTTCCTTGCGTTCAACCACGATTGCCACACTAACTGCCCGTGCGTTGGTGGCGACATATAACAGCAAAGGCTCATTATCAACAGGGGCAGCCAGGACCGGTGGCCTTGCCAACTGTCGCTTCAAGTCTTCAAACACAGCATTTGCCTCATCACTCCATATAAACCGATCCATCTTTCTCAGCATCTGATAAAGCGGAATCGCCTTCTCCCCCAAACGGCTAATGAACCGGCTCAATGTTGTGATCCGGCCAGCGATACGCTAAACATCATTAATGCAAGCCGGCTTAGTCAAAGACGTGATTGCCTTGATCTTCTCTGGATTAGCTTCTATTCCTCTGTTTGACACCAAGAACCCAAGGAGCTTTCCTGCCGGAACACCAAAAGCACACTTCTCCGGATTAAGCATCATCTTATAGGCCCGAACATTGTCAAAGGTCTCCTTGAGGTCCTCTATCAGCGTCTCCTACTTTCTTGACTTCACCACGATATCATCCACATAAGCGTGAACATTTCTCCACATCTGCCCCTTAAGACAGTTCTGTACGCAACGCTGATAAGTTGCTTGGGAACTCTTGAGCCCAAAAGGCATAGATACATAGAAAAAGGCACCAAAAGGAGTTATGAACGCTATCTTCTCCTGGTCCTTAACTGCCATCTTGATCTGGTGATATCCTAAGTATGCATCCAAAAAACTTAGCCGCTCACATCCCGCTGTAGCATCGATGATCTGAACAATGCGAGGGAGAGCAAAAGGATCAGTTGGACAAGCTTTGTTGAGGTTTGTGTAGTCCACGCACATTCTCCACTTTCCATTCTTCTTTAACACCAGCACCGGATTAGCCAACCATTCCGGATGAAAAACTTCGACTATGAACCCTGCGGCTAAAAGCCTGGCCACCTCTTCTCATATAGCCTCGCGCCTTTCTTCGTTGAAGCGGCGCAGATACTGTTTGACCGGTTTAAATTTCGGATCAATGTTAAGACTGTGCTCAGCGAGTTCCCTCGGTATACCTGGCATGTCAGAAGGTTTCCATGCAAAGATATCCCGGTTCTCATGGATGAACTCGATGAGCGCGCTTTCCTATTTGGGATCAAGGTTAGCGCTGATAGTGAATTGCTTTGATGAATCTCCTGGCACAAAATCAACTTGCTTGGTTTCCTCCGCATATTTAAACTTCAACGCCGGATCATGCTCCATAGTCGGCTTTTTCAACGGGGTCATATCTGCCGGATCAACATTATCCTTGTAAAACTTCAACTCCTCTGTAGCACATACTGCCTCTGTGTAGGCAGCATCTCCCACTCCACACTCCAATACAATCTTGTGACTTCCATGAACCGTGATTGTTCCTTTGTGACCCGGCATCTTGAGCTGTAGATAAACATAACACGGCCTGGCCATAAACTTGGCATAAATCGTCCTCCCGAACAGAGCATGATAAGGGCTCCGGATCTTGACCACTTCAATGGTTATCATCTCTGACCTGGAATCCTGTTCATCTCCAAAGGTAACTTCTAGGTCAATTTTTCCAACTGGGTAAGCTGACTTACCTGGCACTACTCCATGAAATACCGTGTTTGATTGCCTTAGCTTTTTATCCGCCAGCCCCGTGCGGCGGAAAGTCTCATAATACAAGATATTGATGCTACTGCCGCCGTCCATGAGGACTGTAGTGAATTTGTAGCCACCCACCTGTGGTGCTACTACCAAGGCCATGTGGCCCGGATTATCAACTCGCAGCGGGTGATCCTCCCTGCTCCACACAATAGGCTGCTCTAACCAGCGCAGGAATTGCGGTGTCGCCGGTTCAACCGCGTGGACCGCCCGCTTCAAAACTTTCTGATCCCGTTTACACAAACTTTTAGTAAACACATGATACTGCCCACTACTCAGCTCCTTCGGATTACTCTGATATCCGGATTGCTGCTGTTGCTGTTGCTGACGCGGCTGACTGCCTTGGTTACTATGATTACCCTGGCCCTGCTGTTGGTTGTTTTGGTTATTGTAACCACCTTGACCACGCTGCTGATTGCCTTGGTTATTATAACCGCCTTGGCCATACTGATTATTGCCTCGATTATTATAACCACTGTTGTTGCCACGATATCCCGATCCAGAGCCGTTCCCTTGGTGACGATAAAACCCCGGGCCTGAACCACCGTTTGGAGGCCCGTTGTTAGAGCCGAACCGGCTCATTATGGCTTCCATCAAAGGCTTGCATTCTCCTATAGTATGTTTTGCTGGTCGTTCCCTCGTGCAATGTTTCGGACAAGGCTCATTTAACTCCTGCTCCCAACTAACATTTCCTCCGCCGGTTTGTGGATGCGGCTTACCCCAATTGCGCTGGAAACCTCCTTGAACTTGGGTATTGGCCACGAAATCAGAGCCACCCTCCACTTTCCGCTTTCCTAAGAAGCTTGTAGCAGCCCGATTAACCTGCGCCGGTTTACCAGGCTTGTTGACTTTTCCTGCTTTGTCTCCCTCCGCTTCTGGATACTTAGTGTTGTCAGAGTCCCCATACTTTACTAGAGCGCTCATGAGAGTTCCCATATCATTACAATCTCGTTTAAGCCGTCCCAGTTTTGACTTGAGAGACTCAAACCGGCAATTGTTTTCCAGTGTCACTATTGCCGTACTAGGATTGATACCGTTCGAAGAGTGCAAGATTTCTGATACTCGCCGCACCCATGCGCTTGTAGACTCCTGTTCTCCTTGTATACAGGCTGCTAGATCTACCACTGACATCGGCTGTTTGCACGTATCCTTGAAGTTTTTGATAAATTGGCGACGTAATTCTCCCCATGATCCAATAGAATTAGGAGGTAAACCCTTGAGCCAGGTCCGGGCTGTACCCTCAAGCATCATGGTGAAGTATTTCGCACAAGCCGCTTCATCCACGTCCAGCATCTCCATGGCCATCTCATAACTCTCAACCCAAGCTTCTGGAGCCAAATCTGCTGTGTAATTAGGCACTTTACGTGGGCCTTTAAAATCTTTGGGCAGCTTCACGCTCCGTAAAGCGGGGATAAGACACTGCACCCCAAAGGAACTCGTTGTGACTCCTGTCTCTGCTGTGGTTGTGTGAACCGGCGTCGTTTGACGGACCTCCTCCCGGGCCACCGATCTAACCCGATTTACATCCTGAGCTTGTGCATCCACGCCTGCCGGATTATTTTGTATGCGACGGTGTCGCCTGCGCTCACTGCTAGACACTTCTGGTTCCTCCCAATGCCTAGTGTAACTCCGGCTGGGGCGTGGTGTTGAATGGAGCCTCTCCCTGCTATGAGAATACGCTTGATGTTGTGTTAATGCCGTATTAAGTAGATCCTTGACCCTGCGTGCCTCCAACGCCACACGAGATGTCCCCTCAATGGGTAAAGCGGCCAAGCGTGAAGCAGCAACAACGATGTTGTCCAAGGGATTTGAATAATGACCCGGAGGGGTAGGAACGTGAGGTGCAGACGTGATCCGCCGATCTTGCTCCGCAGTAGGCTGCTGAACCGGCTCATCCCTCGCCGGGGCTACCCTCCGATTTAAAGCCGGATCACTGCTGGTCCCCGCTCCGGGTGTCCTGAAAAGATCCATCGCCTCGTAAACCGGCGGTAGACGAGACTGGTACTTCCGACTCCTTACTCCCTGTGCAGAGGCCTGCTCCATCCTTAGATGAAAAGCCTGATCATTCAGCTCTGCCTGCCTTATTGCTATCATAGCCTTCTCTGTTTTCAGACTTTCCCTTGCTTGATCAATCCGGCCCTTTAGCTGAAGGAGCTCTGCATCATGTTGCGCCTTGTCTGCTGTAGCTACCTATGCCATGGCTCGGGCTGTAAACTCCTCGACCAAGGTGGATAGAACGTCAGCGGGTGAGAGGGCCTGGCCGCTCCCCCTGCACCAGCTTCTGCTGTCGCCCCGATCACCGTGGACTGCGGCGTAGGTTGTGAACCGGCCATAAAGACAGCCACCCGGTTTGGCGGGTCAAAAGAGCCCGGAATACCGTCTCCGTCGGACTCACCCTCAGACCGGCCATCCCGCAACTGATACAAAGACTCAGTCTCTCCGGATGAAGATTCATCGTTGGAATAGATAACTGTCTCGCCCCCGGAATCCGATCCGTCCTCGACTTGAACCCCGTGAACTGCCCCGACAAAAACGTGCTTCATGGCGGGCTGAATCCGGGCCGATCTCGCACGCTGAGCCGGCTCGACGATGTTGGGGAAGACGTCCGACTCAGGTCCCGGTTCGCCGATTTTGCCGATGAAGACGTGGGTGCCGCCGAAGGGAACCCGGTACCCGTACTCGATTGAATTGGCCTCCGGTCCCCAGCCTGCGTCGGCGATGTAAATCCGGCCGCGGCGACTCTTGGTCATCCGGCCAACCGCGTAACCCTTGAGCCCTTCAAAGCTGCCCTTCAAGAACTCGAAACCATCGTGCGGAGGCCCCACGGTGGGCGCCAACTGTCGTGGAAATAACACGGCAGATGTCCGGTTTAACGGACTTAGGGATGGAACCATCGCACGGGTTAGCTTGAAGGGGTTAAAAGCACACAAGGGACACAAGGGATTTTATACTAGTTCGGCCCCTTCGATGAAGGTAAAAGCCTACGTCTAGTTTGGTTTGGTATTGCTTGGGCGTCGATGAACAAGGAGCGGATCGCTTGCCTGTGTCTCGACGGGTTGTTTCTTGTCCCTGAACCGTCGCCGGGTCGTCCCTTTATATAGAGGTGACGCCTGGTCCGGTTCACAGAGTCCCGAGGCCGGCTCATACTTGTGTCCGCCTCGGTCTCTGCTCTTCCTTTCTTATCTCTCAAGTTACATGATCAAGCGGTTTACAAACCATAATGTTACAAACGGGCCCTAAGCCTTCATGGGCCGTAACTCCTATTGGGTATTACAATTATACAACTAAATTACCATAATCCGGTCTACACTAGCCGGTTTATACCTGCTAGTAATATCCCTGACAGGGATGGAACACCCACAGCCGTAACTACAACTCTCCCTGTCTTCTCAAAGATTGAGTGTGTTTGTGCTGTTACTTCTCTCTCTATTAATTGGTGTGATTAAATTTATATTTTGATCGTTGGATCCTCGTTTGTTAAATCTAGCATGCACAAAGTTTAGAAAAGAGGCCTGAACGAATTGGGTGGACACTACCTTTTTGTTCTTATGCTTAGTAAACCTTTTTCAGTTTGCATTGGAGAACTTGTACTATTCCTGTTGCTCTCAAGCTATATTTTTATATGCCTAAAAAGAACTTAAACCATCCTTTTTATGTTTCTTTGTTATCAAATAGAAGCTAAATAGTTTGGAAATATGCAGTAATAACATTTCGGATGGAGCAGTACACATATTTAGAACTTTAATGTACTTACAAAACACGAATCACATTCCCAAAAAGCAATCTGACACCCCTGGTACACACCGCGACTTGTAGTGTTGGTGCTAGTGTGGATGCGTACCAAGTTCAACTACCCGTCTACACCGAGTTCAGGTATGTTGCCATGGACGACCAAGTTCAAGGATGCCTCTGTCCCTAAGGCAAGTTGAGGTGCTTTAAGCAGTTCTTTGTAATAGTCCTATTCAGTACTACTTGATAGGATTTTTGACTTCTCTTCATTTCTTTATAATAGGGTAGTTCAATTTTTCTAATTCCTACAGTTCTCTAGTTAGAAAACCAGTGGTTCATTTTTTTAATTCATGTGGTCTGCAAAATTGTTTGCCCACCGTCGTTGGCTGTTCTTTTTCAACATCTCCTAAAGTTTAGCTTTCGTCATCTCATCCTTGTATCTATACATATGTTCAATCTTTGCTCGCTGACGATTTTAAACAGTGATCTCTAAATATTTTCTTGATCACTAAATAGGCCAAATTTTAGCATGTTTCGTGAAATATTTTAGCATGCTTTATGTTTTCATGGACAAGTTCACACACTAGTGTCTCGGACGTTAAAAAACTTGTTTCCCTGATGTTCAGATATTATCGTCAAGAAATACATTTGTAACTTCGAGAGAAAAAGTTCATGTTGATTACTCCCGTCAAGTGTAAAAGTTCACCAATATACAATCTATAAGTTCAATATCTAGTACATTAGTTTAGTAGTTGGTACTAACTACTCCAATTTTTTTCTTGATGTTGGAGTAGTTAGTTTAGTAGTGTCGAGTACTTCCATTTTTATAGCTCACCTCTAATTTGTTTCTTTCTACCGCTCTTTCCTCTAACAATTGTTCCTCTCTGTACTTCAACACGAGGGAGGTTTTGACGGACGTTGATCACTAGCTCACTATGACAACACAGATCACTAGCACGAAAGGACACCAACAGGTCGAGGATGAAGTACACAGACACGTGCAATGAAGGTTGCCCAAAACAAGGAATCCATACAGAAAGCAGCAGCTGCACGTTCAAATTTTCTGTCTATGGTGATTTGATTGCTACTTCCTAAAGAAAGGTGTATATGATAGTTAGATGTTTATGCAAGAAAGGAAAAATTGTTTGAATTTAAAACATTGATCAGTTCGATAAAGCTCTCTCTCCAACCTATATTGGTTGATGTCCACGAATAGAGAAGAAATTGTATGGGAATATTTAATTATTACTAGCATGTAAGTTCAAAAAATAACAAACCATGCAAGAAAGTTCGTCTATGGACCCGAGGAAAATATGCTCAAGGAAAAATCACAACACATTTATTCTGGTAAAAAGTATTTTATTTCAGCTACACAAACCATGCAACTTCGATGATGATGGTACCTTAAGTTCGGACAAGAAAACAACTATGAATTAAAACATAAAACTTTCACTACTATAAGTTCAAATGCTCATCCACACTCGGAAATTCAAGTTGGTAAAAGCTCAAACGGTAAAAGTTCAAGTCGCGAAACAAAAGAGGTCCAGAACACCGCTGTAAAAAACGAATCTAAAAAAAAGAAACGCACAAAACAATTTTGTTTCATTAAAAAAATCATTCAGTTCAAACTGTATAAACTATGCAATTTCCGACATGATGATACCATTGAGAAGTTACGAGGAAAATTATACCGAAATACAGAGTAAAGTCTAGTATGTTAAAACACGCTTAGTACAAAACCATATGGACATCCGTTCAAGTACTCTTTTTTGGAACGTTTCAAAATTATTTTATGAAGAATACATCAGTACAAACGCACACATAGATCAGTACAAGTACTCTGTTTTTTCTAACGGCAAATAACACGATGGGTCTCACCGTAATCAAAATTACTCTCCAACGGTTGCGAATTTGAGAAAATGTTCAACACGACTAAGTTTCGCATTTTCGATAGCTATCCAATGGTATATTATTTGCCCCATTTCAAGAAGCTTTTTAAAAAATGACATCCAAAATCACATTTGACTCTATTTGAATTCGTTTTTGAACCTAAAGGAATTAGGAAAGCATTTGAATACAAAAAAGTTGCACATTTTCCATAGCTTTTCAACGCCATATCATTTGCTTCATTCCGACAAACCGTTTGCAAAAAATCACGAAAATACGTTTCGGCCAGAATTTCACCGTTTTTAAATTACTTTTAAATCGTATAGAGTTAGAAAAAACAATAGATATATGGAAGATGTGTATTTTCACCAGCTTTCCAACGCCATCTTATTTTCTCTATTCCGATAAACCGTTTGAAAATTGATTCCAAAACACGATTCGCGTTTTCAGATTTGAAAAAAACGGTTTTTTAAAAAACTGCTCTTAAACCATGATGATTTTGCGAAAACTTTTAATATACTTGAAATATAGTTGTCATGAGCTTTCCAACGATATATTACACGCCCCGTTCCGACAAGAAATTTGTAAAAAAATAACTAAAGAAGATTATTTGTTAAACAAAAATGAAAGCATCAATTCAACCACTCGAATTAATCATTACAACCGACTGAAACCGTGAGTTAATATTCTGTTACGCGAAATAGAATAGCCCAGATATGTGTGTGTGTGTGTGTGTCTGTGTGTGTCTCTCTCTCTCTCTCTCTCTCTCTCTCTCTCTATATATATATATATATATATATATATAACCATCTCGCAACTACTCGTGGGTGTTAGCATGATCATTTGTGTGTCGCATTGCGAGTTTTCATTCATTGTCCGAGAAACGGGATAAAAATTCAAACAGTTCATCCGCAGGGTGCGGCCAGAAGTGTAGGCCTTGTTGGTATTTTAATTACAGGAAATGCATATATAGTCCAGAAATAACGAAAATCAGTGTGTCACTGTTGTGTGCTCTCATGACTCCATTAAAATGGTTTTGGTACAGTTTGGCACGAGTTTTGATGCTCACACCTTCCAAACCGGAGCATCTCACAAGAAGGATCATAGTTTCCAAAAGGAGACATGGCACTTCGGACTGCAATCGTGGGTGACTTCATCATTCTGCCACAATTTTTTTTCATAGTTAACAATCACGGATATACCCTAGGCTTGATTTTCCAGCCCATTTCAGGTCTCGTCTGCTATATTTAACCCATTTTTTGCATCTACCTTGCATTTAGTGCATATACAATCAAAAACCTACTACAACTACATATGGGTGTTAGTTAGCAAAGAAGGTGTACAAATCATTTGTGTGTCGCTTTGTGAGTTTTCATCCATTGTCCGAGAAGCGGGGAGAAGTTCCAAACATTTCGGCTGCGAGGTGCGGCCACCGGCGTATGCCTAGTTGGCATTTTAATTACAGGAAACTCAGATGGAGTCCAGACATCATGAAAATCGGTGTGTGCCTGTGGCATTCTCTCAGGCCCCCGTGGAAAAAACTGGTAAAGTTTGGCACATGTTTTGATGATCGCTCCTTGGAAATCGGAGCATCTCACAAGAAGGATCCATGGTTTCCAAAAGGAGACATGTCAATTCAAACTCCAGTGGCAGGTGACTTCATCGTTTGGCCTCCTAAAAATTTCCATGATACACAATCACTAATATACCACGAGTTTGATTTTTTTTGGTGCATTTCAGGTATCATTTGCTATATTTAAGACATTTTTTAATTTAACATGCATTTTGTGCATATAAATCAAATCCCAACTGGAACTGCATGTGTTGTCGAAAGGGATGAGGATTGACGTTCGATCTGGGAGCATATAACAGTGCAGACATACGATCCGTGGGGTTTGGGTTTTGGCCAATGAGAACGCACGACTCAGATCGCACGCGCGGTTTGGTCAGCACATGGCAAGCATGAATGAACCGTGTGCTATTCGCAAACCAGATTTCATATCTTGTGTTCATATATACTTGGGGTGAAATCACTTGAGTGTGCTACCTCTATGGTATAATAATAATAATAATAATAATAATAATAATAATAATAATAATAATAATAATAATAATAATAATAATAATAATAATAATAATAATAATAAACAATTCAAACTCATTGTCTGAGCTGACAGCATATCAAGGTCAATATATTAACGGTTCTCACATCAACAAAAGACTGGGCATAACTCACTGAGTTAGTACATCCTACAGTTCTAAGTTGAACGAATTAAGTTACACGGTAGGCATATAAACTAGTCTTATAGCTTAATTCCCATGTACATGGGCGAACTGGGATTATTACGTTGACCCCGAATGAACATAGGTTTTCTGATGATTTTATGCTTCTCTGTTGGGGGGGTGCATGATCCCTTGGCTGGCAACTCAACAAATTCATCGTACTCGTCCTCATCGTCAACATCCTTGAAACCCAGTACCCTCCTCTTCCCATGCATCACTACATGGTAGTTGTTATGCATAGGGTCTTCCACATAGAAAATATGGGTTGCATCGCTTGCAAGAATGAACGGGTCCACGTGTTATGCCATTGTTGTCCTGTTAACAGAGGTCTTCCTGTAATCATCAACCTTTACCTAACAAAAAGGGATCCATGTGCACATGTATAATTCCACCTTAACTTTCACATAGTTCAGCTCCCAAATCTCTTTGATGGTTCCATAGTATACCCTTTTATCAGCTCTAACTACAGTCATGCATTCTATTCAAGCAGAGCTATTCTGATATGAGGTCTTCTCAGCACGTTCCTCAGTGTAGAACATCCAACCATTTATGTCATACGCTTGGTACATCAACACCGTAGGTGATGGCTTTTGTGCCAACCACATAGCAATGTCATCCATGGATCCTTGTGCCAAACGATTCTTCAGCCATCCGACGTAGTTCTTAGTGTGCTCCGTCATCTCCACATCTAATGGATACACCATTGGTAAGAAACTTTGGCGTATTTCCGCTAAGTGTTTGTCAGCATAGGCGCTGAGAACTGGGCTATTAAGCAGTACCGTCAAATGGTCTTTGTCAGCCAAATCTCCAAGTGCAGCCTTTTGTGTGCCAGCAAGTATCGGCTTTCCTTTCAGCCTTCCCTCGTGGTGAGAGAGGGGAAAACCTATAGGTCTTTGTTTCATGTTTTCGGTGCAAAACACAACCACCTCCTCTGCGGTATAACCTTGTAGGATGCTTGCCTCTGGATGGCTTCGGTTCCGACAATAGCATTTCAGTATTCCCATGAACCACTCAAAGGGATACATGTTGCCAATAAACACAGGACCACAATACTTTATCTCATCGACAAGGTGCACAGTGAGATGGACCATGGTATCTAAGAATGACAGTGGGAAAACATCTCTAGGCTGTACAATATTGTTGCAATATCCTCTTGCATATAATCCAACTCTTCGGGATCTACAACTTTCTGCCATAGTTTGTTGAATAAACCATAGAGCTCAATGAGTGTGTTTCTTATATCTTTGTCCATCAGATTCCTGATGGCCACCGAGAGGATTTTTGTCAACATTACATGGAAATCATGTGACTTCATGTGTCCCAACGTCTTTTTACCTGATCTCACATCCACGAGACTTCTGATGTTTGCGGAGTAGGAAGAGGGTGTCTTAACTGACAACAATACTTGAAGAAATTTGTTTCTTATTTGTACTAAAATTGTAACTCTGGTGAGCGTGGAGGAATTTGTTATCATCTTCTCCTTCACTCTTGCATTTTGATTAATCACCAAGCATGTCGAGTCATGCACCGTCACCATCCTTTGTTTTACCTTTAAACTTGAGCAGAGTACAAAGTATGCTTTGACATACATTCTTCTCTATGTGCATGCCATTGATGCAATGGCATACCCATAGAATCTCCTAGTAAGGTAAATCGTAGAACACCGATTTCTTCTTAATCACTTGATCCCTAGGTGTTTGTTTCACCGTCAAAGTGTGGTTCTTGCCAAGCGCTACATTAATTTTTTAGCCATGTCGTGGACCATCTTCCCCGGATAAGGTCTTGGGCCCAAACCCAGCTCTATCGTACCATCAAATTCAGCTTCCATCTTTTAGTATGGGTGATCTCTTTGTAAGAACCTACAATGACGCAAATACACGGTTTTGCGCGAGTTGGGAAGAAATATGGTAGCTGTCCTATCCATGCATGTGACACACCCTACATCTCCCTTTGTTTTCTACCCCGATGTGTTGCCTAATGTTGGCATATCTTGAATGGTGTGCAGCAGCATCGCATGTAGATCGAGAATCTCCTTTTTGTAAGCATCATAACATTTTACAGCATGCTCTTTTACAGATAATGTCAGCAGTTCTTCTACAGTAGCTTAAAGTAAAAGTCAATGTCAGTTCCAGGTTGCTTTGGGCCTTGGATAAACATTGAAATCATAATGTATTTTTTCTTCATACACAACCAAGGAGCAAGGTTATATATGCACAGAAGCACTGGCCATGTGTTGTGTTTGGTGCTCATATCGCTAAAAGGACTCATCCCGTCAGTACACTCCCTGAGCCTTATACTTATAGGATCCTTGGAAAAGTCTTCAAACTTGTTGTCGATTAATTCCCACTGAGCCCGATCGTTTGGGTAGCTCATATATTTAACCGTGGTTTGCTCATTATGATGCCACCGCAACCTATTTGCCTCTCTAGGTTTTGCAAACAAATGCCTCAACCTTGGAATTAAAGGCAAGTACCAAACAACCTTGAATGGGATTCCTGTCTTGATCTTGTCATCCAATTAGTACTTGTCATTTCTCTCCTACACTTGTATTGTGCATGCTTGCATATGGGACATGCACACAAATCGTTGTACTCACCACGGTACAATATACAATCATTCACACAAGTGTCTATCTTCTGTACTTCCAGTTCCAATGGGCAAACAATTTTTTTTGCTTCATTTGTGCTTTTGGGGAGCACATTATCTTCCGGAAATGTTTTTTCGAAAAGACCTAACAACTGTGTGAAGCCCTTGTTTGATAGACCGTTTGCTGATTTAAATCTAAGAAGCACCAGTGTAGTACTCAACTTGGAATATTTCTTTTTGCAACCTGGATACAAATCTTTCTGGGAGTCCGCACAAATGGTTGGACCATCCTTGTACCCAATCATATCATTTTCTGGGCTCTCGAAATCTGCAAGCATAGTAGCAAAATCTGGCACATCAAGGTCTTCGTCGCCATCTTGGATTTCCAGTGGAGGTTTCGGCTTTCAGGTGTTCCATTTGTAGCTTGGCGCCTCAGCCTCCATGTTAGATTCAACATCCATGTGACTCTCACCGGGCTTTGGCATCTCGCAACCCTGGATATATTCATCCATGACCTACTCTTCACTGTTTCTGGAACAACATGTATATCCATCCATGTATCCCCGAGTGAGTAAGTGCAACTCGACATCTGTAACTTTACGTGTCTCTGTATTGGCACAACGACTGCATGTACACGGGATGTAATCCTCATCACCAATTCTCTTCTTTGTACTTTCATCCAAATTCATGAACTCTGTCATGCCATTGATAAAATATGAGCTTCTACGATCCTTCATCCATTGACATCGTTCCATCTAGACCACACGAAGGGTAATTCAAAACAAAACAACAACATTAGTACACTGGTTCTGATGCCCAAAGATGCATACATAAATCACAAGATTTTATTTTCATAATTGCTGAGGGCACTCCATACTGTTATCCAGTCGTGCAATGACAAAAATTAATGGCCAGTCAATTTACACACAGAGTACTACAACACTACCCTTAGGAATTGAATATCGTAATTAAGGCACTCACAAAAAGAATACCTTAATTAATTAACCATATCAGATTCAGGGCTCCGCAAAATCCTTGTAAGTTCGAACACTGGGGTGCGTGTGAAGAACTCAACTTCCCCTATGTGCCTACTCGCTGTCTCTATGAACTAGCTCGAGGAATAAGAAGGAAAATGACACAGGGTAGTTTACCCAGGTTCAGGCCACCTATCGGTGAGTGGCCCTCCTCCTGCAATGTGGTGGATTGCCATAAGGTGTGCTGAGGAAGAACTAGTACAGAGGTTGAACAACTTCGCGAGGTGTGTTCTTGCTTGTGGTTGTGAGGGTGGTCTGAATGGCCCGTCCCCTTCTATGTGGTCGCTAAGCTATATTTATAGAGGCCTTGGTTCTCTTCCCCTAAAATATAGGCGGGTACGGATCCAACAACGGCCAAATTTGAAGGGAGACAACCAGTACATCTTATCCTGAATAAAGGCGGTTTTCGCCTGCAAAGCTTCTGATCCTGACGCCCCGGTGGGCTTGGTGATGACCTCCATCCCGCCATCCCGGCGATCCTGATCTTGTTGCATGGAAATGGAAACCTTTGGTTGATTCCTCGGGACTCCGCGCTTGCACTTGCCTCTTTAGCACCAAAGAGGAAACATGTCGTCCTGCGCCCGCTGGCGCCCGCCTGGCCTTGGTCATCATAGCATGCGTCATTCGAACCTCATGAGGTGGGGGCTTGAATAGAGATCTCCGCCCCTCGGGAGCCAGCCTAGTGAGGCTGCTCCTTCCGGAGGTCTCTATGTCTTCCGCCTCGCGAGGCTTGGCCCCTCGCGAGGGTCTTGAGTGTCGATGTTGAAGATGGATCATACCAGGATGGTGAAGGAGCCACATCATGGGCCGCAGCAAGGCAAGTCTGGGTACCCTGGTTCCCAGAACGCCGACAGTAGCCCCCGAGCCTAAGGCGTGCTCAAACTTGGCTTCGGGGCGAAGCTAAAGGGCTAGGGCATAGCGCCGTGGGCCCCAACCGCCTATGGCCCAGTCGACGTGTGGCGCCGGGCGAGTGGGGGTTGCCTCCACTTCCCCATGCGATGTTCGCAACAGCTTGACTTGGTGGCCGTCTGTTGCTAGCACATCCTGGCCAAACTTGACCGCCGTTCCCACAACAGGATCCCCCTTCGTCTTGTGAACTTGCAAACTCGCGGCCTCCTTCCAGTCTCGTCGCCGTGCCAATCTCCCCTTGTCTCCATGGCCCCTAGGTCAAAAACGAAGAAGGGGAAAGCCATCGCTCCGGCTTAATCTTAGTCGTGCTTAGAGCCCGTGCTCGGTAGATTGATGGTGGTCAACTCGGAGGGGTTGGCCATGGTCCGGCCAGCCCTTGCCTCCGACTCCAATGAGTGGAAGGCGATGACAATCTGCCATGCCTCCAGGTCCATGGTGGACATGGAGGCCACTGATATCCCCATCCATCTTCACGCTCTCCTGGCCAGCTTGGTCCCTCCTTTCTCCAATTTCTTCAATGCCATACTCTCGCATTACCAGATCCAAGCGTTGCATCTGGACCCTGCGTCCCTCACCTCCTATCCACCTTCGCCTTCCTGTGTGAAGCCATGGTGGGCATTACCCCGTCCGTTGCCTTGTTTCGCCATTTCTTCTCGCTCCATCTGGTCGACGACCGTCAGCCCTCAGGGTGCATGGCCTTCCAGGCCGAGGCGGGGACGGCTGGTTCGGGCATCAACGTCGCGCTCTACCTGGGCGTGAAGGGGTTCTGGAAGCAATGGGTGTTCGTGGAAGCCGCCACATTCAGCCCTATGCTCCAGCTTTCGTGAAGACCAACAGTATCTAGCTACGGCTCGGGCTACGAGAATCTTTTCGATTGCCAGCTCGCCTTTGTTTGGGGCAAGTTGGCCAGATTGAAGAAGTCCGGGGTGACGGCTCTGATGGTAGTGCGGGAGTTTGTCAGGCGGTGCATTGCTCTGCTTCAGCACCATTCATGCCCGATGAGGACCTTCACCGACCCTGCAGACCCCATAAGGGCGAGGTGCCTTCGTTTCCTTCCAAGATGTTGCGCCGTGCTTGAGCTCCTGACTGGCGACCCAGCTCCTGCCACGATTTCGGAGGATGGCTTCCTCCTGTACAACTGTTCAAACAAGGAGAACTTTGCGAGGCAGATGCCCCTTTTTGAGGAATGGGGGCTGTGCCCGGGGAGCCTTGGAGGCCCTCGCAAGAATCCGATCTTGGTGACTCTAGTGTTTATTCATCCTGCGACGCATACGCCAGATGTGGGCGCATGGGGCGAACGCCGCCAGAGGCTCCCAAAGAGGTGGACGAGGTGTTGATGTCGCCTGAAGCCGAGGTAGCGCTCCAGTAGCCCCTGTGTGCACTCATGATGTTGCCGTCCATGACCAGGCGTGGAATGTTACTCCCTAGGAGGCCGCACCTGAGGGCCATGCGTGTGACCCCGAGGTGGAAACGAGCCCCCCAGCCACTGAAGATCATGCCCCAGTCTTCGGCCCACTTCACTCGAACATCGAAGCGCTCCACAAGAAGAAAGGAATGTGGGGCTACAACAGCTATGGTCTCTGGCCCCTAAAACAGAGGAAATATGTAGCGATGCTCTTTCCTGACCCTGCCTCCTCAGGGTCTCTCCGATCGTGAAGGTGAAAGCTCCTGAGGTTTGCCCCTCGGGGGCTCTTGGCTTGCTGTTGACTTTGGGCTCCCTGCGCCAAGCACCTGCACGAGGGATGCTCGCGGGCACGTTGCTAGGGGTCCAATGGCCTGAGCCTTCTGGGTCCCTGCTCCAGGGTCGCCTCCCAGGCGCCAGACATGTGTTGAGGGCTCCCCCGCTAGTCCTTGCCAGCAGGTGGGCTCCCTCAGTACCGGCCTCGTCTTCGAGTATCGGAGCCGCGTCACTTGACCCCCTTGCTAAGGCTAATGAAGCCGTTGGGGGATCGCCGGCTACCAGCCCTTTTCGAGGGACTGGTGGAGTACCTCACATCTCCCTGGTAGCCCCCTGCGTCGAGGGGCCCGGTCATGCACTGGAGCTTGCACGTGGGCGTAGCACCCTTCACCACGACCTTTTTCAGGATGCCATTAGCACACTGGGCCGGCTCGGGGAAGAACTTGTTGATGTCGATGTGCGCCTCGAGTTGGAGAAAATTCGCTTGGCGCGAGAGTGGCCACAGATGCTAAGGAGTCCCTTGTGGCTTCTCGCGAGGCTTGTGCTCGCGCCTTGGAAAAGGCTAGGGCCGCTGACTGCCGCTACAAGGCGGCTGAGGAGCGGAAGAACGAACTTTAGGCGTCGAACACTGCCCTTGAGCAGCGAGTCCAGGCGCGGCAAGCCGCGCTGATGACACCTCCGATGGGAGTCCCCTCTAATGGGAAGGAGCTCCAGGAGCGCAAGGAGGCGCTGCTTCTTGAGGCCCTGGAGCACAGCCTGAAGCTTGAGCGACTGGAAGTGAGGGAACGCCAAGTCGCTACAGCCGAGGATGTCATCGCTATCCGAGAAGCTAGGATCTAGCAGGAAGTCGATCAGAAGGTGGAAAAGATTCGTGAGGCCCTTGCAAGGTAATATCGCCAGAAACTGAGGCTTCAGGAGACCAAATCTCAGCAGCAGTAGGTGGAGATGGAGGGCAAAGCCGCCACCCTCTGGGATAATCTGGCCGCCACGGCACGACGCGAGGTGGCCACTAGGGAGGCTCAGGCCTCCATCCAGTCCGAACTATCTTTTCTTCCGAGGTAGGCCATGGACGCTGAGTCCCTCGTGGGTCGAGCTGTGGACAAGGCGAGTCGTCGCTAGATGATGCAGCATGAGCTCTCTTCAATGCTCGAAGGTCTCAGAGTGAGGGCCAACCTTGCCATAGACACAATCTGCAAAGAGAGCGTCGCACGACCTCATGAGGATGAGGATGCTGGCTACCTCTACTTCTTCACCCAAGTCATGACGACCGCAAGAGCTCGCCAGCTTGCTGAGGAAAGAAGTCGAGATCTCCTTGGGCGTGCATTCTCGCGCGTCTTCAGCCACCTTCTCAGCCTTGATCCTGACTTTGATTTTGACGCCGCGATAGCCCCTATGCCCAGGGCCACTCTCGACGTCTTGGCGAGGTGGATGGACTACCATGTGGATGACCTAATTAAGGAGCTCGCCATCGAGGGAGATGTAGACGCGCCTGTAGTCAGAGAGGGCAATGCGGACGATGATGATAATGACGATGCTGCCGGCGACGCGTCTCACTAGGCTCTTATTTCCTGTTTTCCCTGTACATAACAAAACTTTCGAATACTACCCCGAGGGGGCGTGAGAGGATTTGGAGGGGAGAGTTCCTCTATAATGTAAGAAATGAGCAGATGCTTTTGAGGTAGGTTGTGAAAGGTCATGTCTCAATCCTAGAGGCCCTTAACGAAAGCGAATATCGCAACTTATCTGGGTGCGGATGGTCCTGGATGAGTCCTCATGGTTTGAGGGTACCTTTCCTGCGAGATGGCTTCCCGAGGCAGATGAATGCCTAAGAATCCTGAGGAGCCCGTGGAACTTTCTGAGAGCGCCTGGTGAGGAGATAAATACCGAGCCTTGGCAAGGCGTGTGCTTGGTGGCCCTGTACAGCCGTTTGAATGCCACTTGAGGAAGCTCAAGCATGCGTAGTGCGCAAAGCACACCTAGCCCCCCGCTCACGAAGTGCCTACGAGGGAGGGTCACAGGCCTGGGCCCTGCTTCTTTAGAAAAAATCCAAAAGCAAGAAAACACCGAGAATCGAGGAAAAACACCCCCTTTTTCTTAGGCAAGAACACGAAACTCCAAGTTTTATTCCAAAAAGAAGGCAAATTAGGCTATAGAAAGATGGCAAGAAAACCAACAGCCGCGTCCGACACCTAGGATAGTCTTTGTCTTCCCACCAGCATGGAGCTAAGTGCTTCCACTAGGTGTGGGCATAGTCATTGGGGGCCAGTATCGACGGCCAGTGTGTGCTTCCACTTGGACATGGGGTGGATCCCCCGTGAGGCCCGAGGGCGGCACTTAGGAGACACCGGGGCATGTACAGCCCCACTCATTATTACGTGAGAGTGTCAGGGCGGAGATCTTCATGAACTTATTTGGCGCCTGTACAGGGCCCCGTCCTGCGCATCGCCCTACCACCGTTGGTTTGTCTGGAAACCAGGACGAGGCCAAGGGGCAAGGGGGATGCGAGCGATTCCCTAGCGACTTCAAGCCCTCTGCTAGGGGGTAGGGCTCGTCGGCGCCTGCCCCGGCAGGGGCCTACATCCGAGTGGCACGCGCCACCGCCGCGGCGGCGCCTCAAGCTGGGTTGTGCTAAGGCGGACATGGTGCCGGGCCTCCCCCACGCAGCCCCCAATGTGTTGCCTCTTCCTACAACGGGGCCGCCATCCTGAGGTACATGGTCATTATCAAAGCTTGGTTTACCTGCGTTCTATGGTCAGCATAATCATGTCCCTAACATATCGGCTATACCAGGTAGCTTCCGTTGATGAAGGCGTCGATGAAGCCCCATGGTGGCCCACGGAGGGCCTCGGGCTCGCTAGGCGCCATCACCCTTATGGAGATATGCCCTAGTGGCAATCATGTATGATGATATTTCCTATGTGCTTAGGAATAAAGGTAGTCCTTGGATGTAATGAATTTTACTTGTTGGCAAGTACCTGACTTGTCTGTGAGTTCTTGTGTTGTATGATACATCCTAAATGGTCCCTAGTCATAAGTGATGTGTGGACACACATCGGACTAGAGTAGCATATGACATGGTGTATGGCTCGGTCTCACTAGCCATGGAGCATTGGATGCTAACCAGATAATATGGACTTGGAAAGGTCTTGTTGGATTCGAGTCGAGAGAAGGTCTGAGTTGGACAGAACCAACTATGAGACACAACAATATGTCATCTTTGAGTCTCTAGTACAACATACGTTCTATGTCCTAAGACCTAAGCTGATGCATGTACTTGGGATGGTGACAGACTTGCTTTGGGGTGACCAAACGCTACTCCGTGAGTGGGTAGTTACAAAGGTAGGTTTCGAGCTTGTCCAGACCCATGCTGTGAGACGTGGTCGAGCAAGATGGGATTTGCCCCTCCAATCAGGAGAGCTATAATCTGGGTCCCTCGTGTGATCCGACGAGGATAAGCATGGCCATGTGACAAGGATTATGAGATAATCCGGTTTGGGTTGGCATCACTGGAACGAGAAAGAGGTCGGGGCTAGCACAAGGATGACAGACTAGCCTTGAGCCAAACAACATATATTGTGTGGCAAAAGGAATGGAAGTGTGATATACATGTTTGCCTAACCAGCTTCATAGTCTACTTGGTGGTCAGCACGCCTTGCTAGAGGCCTCTACCAACCGTGCAGGTCAGAGGTGATCCGACCTGCGACCAAGTCGACTTGAACCTAAGGGGTCACGTGCTTAAGGGAAGGACCCTGTGAGGTTGGATTCGACTCCACGAGTCACACTTGGTCCTACTCGAACTCGGATTCAGATCGAACAGACTTTGGGCTTTAGGGTCCATGCGAGGCCCAAGTGTTGAGCCCGTGATGGATGCCTATATATAGTGGAGGTGCGGCACACTGATTGGTTGATCGCTTCAGCACCGTCATTAGGGCTTTGCATGTGTTGCAACTAGCCACCACCACTCGTCGCGGTTTGTGTGATCGGACCTAGCAGTCCGCCGCACGACGTTCCTCCTGTACGTGTGGATACCGTTAGAGGCGGTTGTGGCGTAGGGTAGAAGTAGGAGGCGACAGCCCACGCCGCCCGCGGCTGGTGCCACTGGGCGGTGCGCAAGGAGCAAAGCTTAGTGCGGCTACCGCGATGGATGGGTGACTGCGATGGATGTGCTCCACTAAGCTTTGCTCCCCGCCTGAGGTTCAACCTCCACTATCCCGCGATCAACTGCGATGGATGTGCTCCAATCACGCTGCCGCCGACCTCGATAGTTGATCTCCTCCTAGTATCTCATGCCGCAGACCGAGGATTGACCTCTTATGACGCTACCACCGCCCACCGATTGAGGATTGAGCTCTTATCCGGTAGCCGCTGCCTCGGCGACCACCGGCTGTTTTATTTTTTGACGGATATCCGCAAAGCGGCTGTTTACCGTATTAGTATTAGTGTAACTCAATTATTGCAGCCCCATATGTACATCACAAACTGTTATGTGACGGCAACCATGTCTCACCTACAGTGTCTTCTTAGATGGTTTGGTTCAGAAATCGTGTGTGAAGTTGTAATACCTAACACAAACGACATGTATAAAATTGTGTGCCGTATACAACATAGTGTGATAAGTAGATCCTGGTCGTTTGCTTATCCCCACAATTTTGCCATTTCCCCAAATCCCTAGATAGCCTCTGAATTCCCTCGCCTGGCACTAACATTGGGGGAATGCGTACGAGTGGTGCTGATGGTTTCGGTGTGGCTGCTCTTGATCATATCACTGCTGTCGGTAGTGTCGCCACGACGACGGTCACTAGCAATCACTTGCCTAAGGTCATCCGAAGGCAGGTGTACTACGGATCCGAATCATCCTATCAGAAGGCAGTGTGATAAGTAGCTCCCTGCTGAATCCATCCTGAATGACCCCCCCAGGAAAGCGATCAGTCGCCGGATCTGGAGTATGACTCCAGATTGCTGCACCACGAGTTCGACTCCGATTTTTGCACCACCGAGAAGTACCAAAAGCTGAGTTGTGTGCATGGCCACACTCCCGCTCGACATGTGTAATGCCCAGGATGGGACTATACCTCCTACGTGTTGACGCACGACTTAAAGGTATAAGCCCATTCTGGAATGATCTCAAGTTCGGTATCTTTGCACATCTCATGTAAGAAATGGGGATGAGAAACAAAAGAGATAGTTGGCTTACACTCGCCACATCACACAATTCATTACATAGCAATTCATCATTCAAATAACATCAGAACCTGTCTACGGGTGAAGATCCAAATGAAAGATACCAAACATACATAAAGCCACAGGTTCGAATCGCCCCTAGTAGAAACCACTACTGATCATCGGGATAGTGCACATAGTAACGGCTACGTTCCTCATCGTACTCCCAGTATAGCTAGGAGCCGTCACCTGAATAGATCACCTGAGTACCTGCATCTGGTGTGGTGTAGAATCTGTGAGCCACAGAGGACTCAGCAATCCTGTACCCGGGTAACAGAACTATCTAAGCCTTGGGTGTGGAACAAGGCTGAAGAAAGAATAAAAGGCTGCAGCTGCACTAGCACTATCTTACGCAAATAAGAGCGAGAAGAGAAGTGCCTCGGACGATAAAGTGATCACGAAGTGATCCTATCTAAAACACGTCAAACATAACCCCACCGTGTTCACTTTCTGAACCCCTTTCGGAAAATGACCGTCACGGTACTCACGCTGGTAGTGTGTTCTGAACATGGTGTCAAGTTTTCTACAACCGGATATTAACAAATTCCCATCTGCCACATAACCGCGGGCACGGCTTTAGAAAGTTCAAAACCCTGCAGGGGCGTTCCAACTTGGCCCATTACAAGCCCACGATCCGCGGAGTCGCAACTCCAAGGTGGGAAGGCCCGAGTATCCTCGGAATCGCGTGCTCAAGATACTCGGACTAAGGTAAGGTTAATCCAGCAAATCCTCCCGGCGTGCCGACACCCTGACAGTAGCCGCGCGTATCTAGTCTCAGGCCATGACCGGATGGGCGATTCTACAGGTTTTTACCAGCCCTTGAGTTTCCTCGAGGTGGCCCCGCAGACTCCCCAGTTTGGACCAACACTCATGTGGAGCACTGGCCCGGGTTGTTGATTAAGAAGAGGGTTAATGACTCCCTATGCAAGTTTTTAGTTGTTTAGGCAAATAGTACCAATGTTGGGACTTGCTGGAAAAGACTTAGTGCTAAGCGGTTTATCGAGGGGGTCCCATAACCCCAACCGTGCGAGGATCGCAAAATCAAGGAACATAAAAACGGTTTATACGGTTCCTAGGGCGGCATGAGTGGAACAAATCACCAAGCAAGAGGCTTAGCCTTCCACCCATTACCAATATATAGATGATTTCATTAAAGAGTTTATATAGTGTGATATCCCAACAAGCTTCAACATGAAGCAAGAATCTTCAAATCTTCTCCTGCAACTAGCAATGCTATAAGAGGGGCTGGGCGAAGCCTACGTAGCCAATCAAAGGTTTGCATAGGTAGGGTGGTTAGACAGATTCATGGTTACAATAGGTGGCTGACAGGCAAACATGGGCATCGAGGCAATAAGCTAAAGAGCGAGACTTCTAGCAATAGGCAAAGATAGTAATGATATCTGGGTCAGGTCATCTTGCCTGTCGAGTCGTCGATGGGATCGTAAGAGGGCTCCTCGTTCTCAACCTCGATAGTAACCTCGTTCTCGTACTCGGACTTGGCTTCCGGCTCTACTCAACACAAAACACACGAGGCACGAAATCAAACAAGATGCAATGCGCAAACCACAAGATGCATGGCTGATGCACTAAGGAAGCACCACAGATACACTTAGGATGCACAGCAAGACAACATAGGAAACACAGAGATACAACATAAGGAACATGACAATATGCATCAAGAAAGATACTTCAAAACATGTTAACAAGATGATATTATGAATCTACATGAAAAACCACACAAGTTTCATATAGGACTTGCTCAAAACGGAGCAACGGGCTAAAAGATACACCCGAAACAATAAACAATGTCAAGCTGAAATTAACAGCCACATAGCAATTTCGGAGCAAGAAATATATACTCTACAGCACTCAAACATGGTGACAAGAAGCATGGACATGAAGTAGACATATCCTACAGCAAACAATTCCATTGGAGCATCTCCAACGGAGGCACGGATCAATAGCAACAAGTTACAACATTTTGAACATGACAATAAAAACCTGACAGCAATATTTTATAGCAACTTGGGAGCAAGAGTTAAATATGCTACAGCAACCCAAATGAGCATGTGAGGACATGAATGCATAGACAACAACATATACAACAAGGAATCATCAATATTCACCCCAAAACTAACATGGAGTTGCCTAGAACAACAAGCAATCATAGCATCTGGATATTACAGAATCCAGACTTAGTGAAATTTCACTAAGTGTTTAAACATCAATATTATCATGGCATCTTTGTGAGCATGTTTAAGTCACCTCAAAGCATAACATGGAAAGTGGTTTGCACCACATCAAAGAGCACATGATGGGGAATCCAAAACATATAAGCATGCAACATGGGGACAACCACATCAATAGCAACGAGCTCCTCAACTAGGCATCTCGTAACAAGTTTAAAAACCTAACAGCCACATGCACTTTTGCAATGGAGATAAACATGGAAATATAAATTCTATCATGCATCCTATAGCAACCAACATGTAGAGCATCTCATGATGAACATGTGGACATATCATCTGCTTCATTTGGACAAACATGCACCAAGTTATCACCTTTCAAACATGGCATGAAAACAACTAACAGCAGCAGTTTATAACAAGTAGCACTCTTCTCATGAAGATTAAGACATCTAGATGGACTTAAACATGCATGACATAATGGAACAAAACACAGTACATGTCACCACGATCATTTTGACATATCATACGCACAAAATGGACAAGCACAGTAAATGTCATCATCAACACAATAATGCATCAGACAAAGAAAAACTAAAATACTTAGGGGAAAAAACAACCTCAGGGTCAACGGGTCGGATCTGGCCGGGAAGCGGGTTGGTGGAGCGGTCAAACGGGTTTGCGGTCGCGCCCGTACCCGTTAGGGTTTCCAGACCCAGATCCGATCGGGATCGGGCTGGTCCTTCGCGACGGCGCGAGCGAGGCCGGCATTGGGCGGCAGCTCCGGCCGGAGGGGCCCGTCGGCGGCGGGGCAAGGGCCGCCGGTGACGAGGGTGCCCGAGGGGCGGCGGCGGCTGAAGCTCCGAAGGGCCGCGGGGTCGCTGGACTCGGCCCGGAGTAGAGCTCGGGGCGGCGCGGGCGAACTTCCGGCGGCGGCGGCTGAAGCTCCCGGCGGCGGCGCGCGAACTTCCGGCGGCGGCGGCTGCGAGCTTGTGGGTACCCCGACTTAGAAGTCGAGATCACCGAATGCACGTGTACAGTGATCCCAGAGATCAATGCTCACTGAACACACAGAAGCTGAATAACATGAGTCTTACATCCATACAAATAGTCTTACATGAATTATGACCATTATGGCCAAGTCTTACATAGATGGAGCCTCACGGGCTGAATAGCAAATAACTCAAATAGCGGAAGTCTTCGATAGCGGGTAGAACCCATGCCATCTGCCTTAACCCTACAGGCATTCTGACTGGGATAGCATCCTAGTTCGCATGTTCGTCTCCAAAGAACTCTTCCTCAAATTCCTGTTCTTCCATGCCTGGCCAATTAAATAACCAGTGGCAAGCAAATGAGTACTTTGAATGTACTCGCAAGCAACCCATGATGTGGTTCAAGGTAATAATGTAATTGAACAATAATGGGCAATCTAGCAAGAGCTAGAATGAATACTCTACCATCAAGTTTATGCATCAATATACTCGCGTAACCTCGAAGACAGGTTACCGATATCATCATGAATATGAGTCAACTCATCGAGTCAAGTCACCACCTTGACTCATCACACACCTACTATCACCGATGAAGTAAAATTCTGGACATAGTTTAAGTAGCACCACTCAACTGTCCATGACCGTGGACACGGCTATTCAAATAGTTTTACACTCTGCAGAGGTTGCGCACTTTACCCACAAGATCCGGGGAACTTCCATGTCATCCACGACCCGCGGTACCTCAAGTACCCGGGGTAAGCACCCGGTCATTACCTTTCCTTAGACGACACTAACATAGAGTCCACTCGTTGGTACACGGCCCTCGGGTACAAACAATAGATCACGGGACTTGCCCTAATTTCAATGTCACGCGTACCCGAAGGGACCAACGGTGTGTCCGGTGCCCTATGAAAACAGTCATGGTCGTCTATCCAAGCACGACCCCGTCCCGAGAAAGACCTCAAGACTTCCCGTCACTAGTAATGCGGGCACCATGCTAGTATCGACCTAAGTAATCAATAAAGCCCCGTCCCATAAGGGGTAGTGTGGTTGCACATGTTTGGTTGGGACGGTAGTCACACATAAATCTAATCCAACATCTCTCCATGCACAAGATTTACCGGCACATCACTTCTTTCTCAAGTGATGACCTAACTCAACATCACCCTCGGGCATTAGGGGCACCCGATGGGTTCATGCAAAGATTTTAACCACGAGGGTTCAAATCACACATGCATCATTAAGCATCATTACTAACTATTAGCATGACATCTAGCACATAGCAAGATCAAGATCATGGCATGCATCATGTGGTGGTTCATCTAGGTCACCACCGTGAATCTATCATCACGCATCGGAAACAACGGGTTTCGCAAAACAAGTGTATCATGGTCAAAGGGCTTCTTGCCTGGATTGGCTTGGTCTTCAAAGTCTTCAAATCCTTCTCCTTCTCCTTCCACAGCAACTTCGTCAAATACGGGATCTATACGTCGCATAATAACCACGGGAAAATAAGACCACAAATAAAACAGAAAAATCAAAGTGCCCAGAAAAATGTCAACTCATTTTTATAAAATTCTAGAGGGATTTCTAAGATGGGGAAAATTCTTAGTTGGAGTTTTGGAGCAACAGAATGGATTCTATTGATTTTAGGACAGGAGTTTTACTGCTCAAATTTGAGTTTAAATTTGAACAGAATAGAAAAGAAAAAGAAAAAGTGCCATGTGCAACTGGGCCAGGGAAGGCCACAGTGCACGGCCCAGGGCGGACCAGCCCAGCCGCACGGGTGCCTGCGCGCGCACGTCAGGTTTTTAAACCTGACGGGCGGGGCCCGGCGGTCAGTGGCTGAGAGGAGGGGGAGAGAGGTGTGGGGATGACAGGTGGGGCCCGCCTATCATCTCCAACCTCACGGCCACGGCGACGGCGAGCTCACCGGCGAGGTTTCCGGCCACGGCGACGGCAACGGAGGGCAGGGTTGGGTCCAGCGTCGAGTGGCGGATGTAGGGGTGGTGGTGCGGCACGCCGGGGAGGTCGGGATCGCCGGCGGCAAGGTGGGACGGCGGAGGCTCGTCGGGAGGTCGTTGCTTCGGTCGTTTCCGACTGCAACAGGAGGGGGAAACGATCAGTGAGGTGAGGGGGTTCCAAATCGGGCAAAAGGAGGGGCAGGGGAGGCCCGTACTGCGAGATCACCGGCGGCCCGACGCGGCGGAGCTCCGGTCGATCCCGAGTACTGGGACTACCTGGGGAGGAACTGGTGGTGTTGGGGTGTTGCTGGGGATGAGGAGGAGCTGCTGGTGCCGTTGGAGAGGCTCGGGAGGGGCTTATATAGCCGCGCCCACGGTCCACCGTGGACTCGTGCGCCGGCGAGGTTGCAGGCGAGGCTAGGAGGGGTTCTGGTGCCTGTGATCAAGCCGGGGAGGATCGTGGACTTGTTCCACGTCCAGCTGAGGTGAGAAGAGGAGCGGGGGAAGCTTCTAGTCGACGCGCGCGTGCGAGGCAGAAGAGTGGACGCTGCGGGCAGCCAGCGCGCGTGCGACGTCGGCCACTGGAGGGCGCAGGAGGAGGGGGGACAGCGCCGGGGTGGTTGCGGACGTCGAGGGGCCTCGACTTGCGCGAGGGAGGAGCCCGAGGCTGTCGGGGGTGGCTGATTGGCTGGAGCTACAGTGCGTGGGCGCACTGTAGCGCGCTCCAGAGCTCCCGAATGGCTGGCACCTTCGTGCCTCCGTCGCTCTGGTCGTGTCCAACGTGCCCAAGAGTGTCTAGAAGGTTGAGGGAGGAGTAAAGAAATGGCCTGTGGCCTTGGATGCCCTAGAGGTGCTGAGAGAGAGAGAGAATGCTGGTGACTTGGTGAAAATTTGCTGTCCAGCAGGGAAAACTTGGGTTCTTACCCCTCAATCATGGAGCTAGGGTGCTGGGGAAGTTACTGGGGGTAGCCAGTAACTGAATGAACATGTGGTAAAAAGTTGAGGCCAAGGAGAAGAGTAAAAGTGATTAAGATGGAGGTTTGAGTAAAAAGCCAGAAGGTGTTTGATCAGTGTTTGGTCAAGAAAATGACCTCCACTTGACATGGCACTTAACAGGATTGAATAACATGTGAAAATAGGGTGCTTTACCAAATTTGGGCTCATTTGAAGAAACTAGCCAATGTAACTTTGGTGAACCCTAAAAATCAACAAAAATAGCTTCATCTTGTTTGAGTCAAGCTAATCATCTCCCCTTGATGCACCACTTGGTGTAGCATCATCTTTTGGGGTATTGATCATGCCCACAAAGTTTGAAGCTCCAGGTAAAAAGTTGGTAATGTAAAGTTGTTCAAATTTGCATTTGAACATAAAGGGTTTTGGGGTGATCTGATCAAGTTGCTCTATTCCAAATCTTGTGCTATTTGGCCTAGATGCCTTATTAGGCATTTCTAGCATGTGCACCAAGTTTGAGAGCATTTGGACAAGTTTGGCAATGTAAAGTTGCTCAAACTTTAAATATGGACAGAATGGTTATGGAGGGTTTTGGGGATGTTTTCTTGCTTCCCAAGGCATGGGACTTGGCAAGATCATCAAATATGTCATATATGACATGATAGAATTTCCCTAGAATTTTTGGAGAATATTTCCTTTGTAAATATTTCAAAAGCTTGAAATATCCAGAAAGGGTTTTAGGGGGATTAGCCCATTATTTTGAACATGACCAAGTGTTGAAACTCTTATATATGGACAATATATGTCCTCTGAGTCTCCCTGAATTTTGGCAAATATTTTTGAAATAGTTAAATAATTTTCCCCTAATAAAGACCATTTCTTGCCTTAAGAAAAAGCTTTTAAATAAAATAGGAAAATAACTTTTAAAATTATACTTTTGTGGTTTCTGGGAGTCCTATGACTACTAGGTCTCAAATAAACCTTTTGAAATAATTTTCTCACCCTAAATCAAGCACTTGCAGTGCAAATCTCAATTTAGGGGTTTTTGGAAAACTAAATTTATAAAATACATTTTGGCCAAATTATTTTTGTAAGAAAATACTATACTGTTATATAACACTTGGCATGATCATTGGGCAGAAGTTTTGGGTATGGAGATGAATTCTACAAGAGGTAATAGTTGACTTTAATGAGCACATGAAAAAGCACATGAAGAAAACTCAACTTCAAGTAAGAGCCAAATGATGCCAAAAATTTTTGCTGGTCCAAATTTTCATGCTTCATTGATGCAAATAACATGTTACAAAATGCAGGGTGTGACAGAGCTCCCGGCGGCGGCGCGCGAACTCGACGGGGGGTGCGGGATCTGGCCCGGATCAAAGGCAGCGGCGGGCCCGCGTCGGGCCTGCGGGCCGGCGCGGTGGGAGGCGGCGGCGTGTCCGGCGCGGACGGACACGTCCGCCCCTCATGGAAAACGAGGCGCGGCTGGAGCTAGGAGGAGGCTAGGGTTTGGACGAAAAAATGCAAGGGTGGACGTTTTTATAGGCACAAGGAGCTAGGAGACTCCAAATGAGGAGCGGTTTTCAGCCACGCGATCACAATTCAACGGCCGAGATGATGGGAAGGTTTGAGCTGGGTTGTTGGGCTGTTGTTGAGGGGTTCTTGTGCCTCAAAGAGGAGGTACTTTTAGCCCACGAGGTTACTCGTTGGAGTATCAAACGAACTCCAAACGCGACGAAACTTGACAGGCGGGTTACACGTACCAAAACAACATCGCACGACAAGTCTCACGCCATTCCGGAAACGTTACACGGCCGACCACGAAAGAAGGACTCGGGGATGCCACTGGCACGTGTGAGAGCGTCGGAACTCGAAACGGACAACGGGAAGAAACGAGTGGGACCGGATGCAAATGACAACACAATGCAAAGCACATGACAACATGACATGGATTAATGCACACACGCACACGACAAAACAACGAAAACCCGAAAAGACGAAGAACCCGGAATGGAATTGATGAAGCCAAAGTTTATATATTGCCAAAAGGGGAAAGTGTTACATCCGAGGCATTACAAACTCTCCTCTACTACGAAAAGATCTCATCCCGAGATCTAGGACTGGAAGAAGGAAGGGTACTCGGAGCGGAGGTGATCTTCTCGTTCCCACGTAGCTTCTCGGTCGGTATGGTGTGACCACTTGACTTTCAAGAACTTGATTGACTTGTTGCGGGTCTTGCGCTCGGTTTCTTCGAGAATAGCAACGGGATGCTCTCGGTAAGACAAGTCTTGTTGAAGATCAATCTCCTCAAACGAAATGGTGCGTTAACATCATTCAAATAACATCACAACCCGTCTACGGGTGAAGATCCAAATGAAAGATACCAAACATACATAAAACCACAGGTTCGAATCGCCCCTAGTAGAATCCACTACTGATCATCGGGATAGTGCACATAGTAACGGCTACGTTCCTCATCGTAGTCCCAGTATAACTCGGTGCCGTCTCCTGAGTAGCTCACCAAGGTACCTGCATCTGGTGTGGTGTAGAATCTCTGAGCCTCAGAGGACTTAGCAATCCCGTTCCCGGGTAACAGAACTATCTAAGCCTTGGGTGTGGAACAAGGCTGAAGAAAGAATAAGAGGTTGCAGCAGCACTAGCACTAACTTACGTAAGAAGAGCGAGAAGAGAAGGCCACGAGCGACAAGGTTATCACGAAGTGATCCTATCTAAGCATGTCAAACATAACCCCACCGTGTTCACATCCCGAACCCCTTTCGGAAAATGACCGTCACGGTACTCACGCTGGTAGTGTGTTCTGAACATGGTGTCAAGTTTTCTACAACCGGATATTAACAAATTCCCATCTGCCACATAACCGCGGGCACGGCTTTCGAAAGTTCAAAACCCTGCAGGGGTGTTCCAACTTGGTCCATGATAAGCCCACAATCTGCGGTGTCGCAACTCCAAGGTGGGAAGGCCCGAGTATCCTCGGAATCCCGTGCTCAAGATACTCCGACTAAGGTAAGACTAATCCAGCAAGACCTCCCGGCGTGCCGACACCCTGATAGTAGCCACGCGTATCTAGTCTCAGGCCACGACCGGATGAGCACCGCGTACAGTGAACAAAACCCAAGTTGCCAAGGGGGGTACCGCACACGACTCTAGTTTGGACCAACACTCAAATCGAGCACTGGCCCAGGGGGTTTGATTAATTAATCCTCGGGTTAATTACTCCCTCGGCAAGTTTTAGTTGTTAGGCGAATGGAGTACCAATGTTGGGCCTCGCTGGAAAAGACTTAGCGCTAAGCAGTTTATCAAGGGGGTCCCATAACCCCAACCGTGTGAGGAACGCAAAATCAAGGAACATAACACCGGTTTATACGGTTCCTAGGGCGGCATGAGTGGAACAAATCACCAAGCAAGAGGCTTAGCCTTCCACCCATTACCAATATATAGATGATTTAATTAAAGAGTTTATATAGTTTGATATCCCAACAAGCTTCAACATGAAGCAAGAATCTTCAAATCTTCTCCTGCAACTAGCAATGCTATAAGAGGGGCTGAGCGAAGCCTACGTAGCCAATCAATGGTTTGCAAAGGTAGGGTGGTTAGACATGGGCATCGAGGCAATAAGCTAAAGAGCGAGACTTCTAGCAATAGGCAAATATAGTAATGATATCTGGGTCAGGTCATCTTGCCTGTCGAGTCGTCGATGGGATCGTAAGAGGGCTCCTCGTTCTCAACCTCGGTAGTAACCTCGTTCTCGTACTCGGTCTCGGCTTCCCGCTCCACTCGATACAAAAACACACGAGGCACGAAATCAAACAAGATGCAATGCGCAAACCACAGGATGCATGGCTGATGCACTAAGGAAGCACTGCAGATACACTTAGGATGCACAGCAAGACAACATAGGAAACACAGAGATACAACACAAGGAACATGACAATATGCATCAAGCAAGATACTTCAAAACATGTTAACAAGATGATATTATGAATCTACATGCAAAACCACACAAGTTTCATATAGGACTAGCTCAAAACGGAGCAACGGGCTAAAAGATACACTCGAAATAATAAACAATGTCAAGCTGAAATTAATAGCCACATAGCAATTTCGGAGCAAGAAATATATACTCTACAACACTCAAACATGGTGACAAGAAGCATGGACATGAAGTATACATATCCTACAACAAACAATTCCATTGGAGCATCTCCATTGGAGGCATGGATCAATAGCAACAAGCTACAACATTTTGATCATGAAACTAAAAACCCTGACAGCAATATTTTATAGCAACTTGGGAGCAAGAATTAAATATGCTACAGCAACCCAATTGAACAAGTGAAGGCATGGATGGATAGACAACAACAAATACAACAAGGAATCATCAATAGTCACCCCAAAACTATCATGGATTTGCCTAGAACAACAAGCAAACATAGCATCTGGATATTACAGATTCCAGACTAAGTGCTAAAACTCAGTGCTAAAACAACAATATTATCATGGCATGTTTGTGAGCAAGTTTATGTCACCTCAAAGCATAGCATGGCAAAAGGTTTGTACCACATCAAAGTACACATGATGGGGAGTCCAAAACATATGAGCATGCCACATGGGGACAACGACATCAATAGCAACGAGCTCCTCAACTAGGCATCTCGTAACAAGTTTAAAAACCTAACAGCCAGATACACTTTTGCAATGGAGATAAACATGACAAGTTGAATTCTATCATGCATCCTATGGCAACCAACATGTAGAGCATCTCATGATGAACATTTGGACATATCATTTGCTTCATTTGGATAAACATGCATCAAGTTATCAAATCTCAAACATGGCATCAAAACAACTAATAGCAGCAGTTTATAACAAGTAGCACTCTTCTAATGAAGATTACGACATCTAGATGGACTCAAACATGCATGGCACAATGAAACAAAACATAGTACATGTCACCACGATCATTTTGACATATTATACGCACAAAACGGACAAGCACAGTAAAAGTTATCCTCATCACAAAAATGCATCAGACAAAGAAAATCTAAAAGACTTAGTAGAAAAAAAGGACCTCAGGGTCAACGGGTCGGATTTGGCCGGGAAGCGGGTTGGTGGAGCGGTCAAACGGGTTTGCGGTTGCGCCCATACCCGTTAGGGTTTCCAGACCCATATCCGATCGGGATCGGGCTGGTCCTTCCCGACGGCGCGAGCGAGGTCGGCGTCGGGCGGCAGCTCTGGCCGGAGGGGCCCGTCGGCGGCGGGGCGAGGGCCGCCGGCGGCGAAGGTGCCTGAGGGGCGGCGGCGGGTGAAGCTCCGAAGGGCCGCGGGGTCGCTGGACTCGGCCCGGAGTAGAGCTCGAGGCGGCGCGGGCGAACTTCCGGCGGCGGCGGCTGAAGCTCCCGGCGGCGGCGCGCGAACTTCCGGCGGCGGCGGCGCGTGAACTCGACGGGGGGTGCGGGATCTGGCCCGGATCGAAGGCAGCGGCGGGCCCGCGTCGGGCCTGTGGGCCAGCGCGGTGGGAGTCGGCGGTGTGTCCGGCGCGGGCGGACACTTCCGCCCGGCATGGAAAACGAGGCGCGGCTGGAGCTAGGAGGAGGCTAGGGTTTGGACGAAAAAATGGAAGGGTGGACGTTTTTATAGGCACAAGGAGCTAGGAGACTCCAAATGAGGAGCGGTTTTCGGCCACGCGATCAAAATTCAACGGACGAGATGATGGGAAGGTTTGAGCTGGGTTGTTGGGCTGTTGTGGAGGGGTTCTTGGACCTCAAAGAGGAGGTACTTTTAGCCCACGAGGTTACCCGTTGGAGTATCAAACGAACTCCAAACGCGATGAAACTTGACAGGCGGGTTACACGTACCAAAACAACATCGCACGACAAGTCTCACGCCATTCCGGAAACGTTACACGGCCCAACACGAAAGAAGGACTCGGGGATGCCACGGGCACGTGTGAGAGCGTCGGAACTCGAAACGGACAACGGGAAGAAACCATTGGGACATGATGCAAATGACAACACAATGCAAGGCACATGACAACATGACATGAATGAATGCACACACGCACACGACAAAACGACAAAAACCCGAAAAGACGAAGAACCCGGAATGGTATTTATGAAGCCAAAGTTTATATATTGCCAAAAGGGGAAAGTGTTACATCTGGGGCATTACAACATGTATGCATGGACGGATTCGACATTGGCAGATGGTTTCTTAGTTGGCCCTTAGATGTTAGTGCTAAGCACTGTTCAAGATATCTTCCGATATGCCGATAAATCGGCCGATTTATCGCTTACCCCTGTCTGACCGATAAGATAAATTGGTCGATAAATTAGCCGATATGGCGATAAATCGGCCGATATGCCGATAAACTGGCCGATTTACCGCTTATCATGGGTCGACCGATAAGTTCCCGATAAGCGATATCCCCAACATTGGTGCTAAGTTCATCATTTTAGTTGAGTTAATGTCACTGCTCATCTTGAATATTATTTAACATTAGTAGGGATATGAGGCTTGTGCCTTTGTTAACTGGTTGGACGAAGAATTATAGGGCTCGGAGTGTTATAGCTAAGCTCACAAAAGATAATGTAAAGCTAAAGGAGAAACTGACTAATCTGGAGTGTACAATCAGTACAATGAAGCAAGAAAGAATGAATCATAGGCGACAAATGAAAGCACGAGACAAGAAGGAACTAGCATGTGTAGTAGTGGTTCTCGCATCAGTCATCTTCTCTGCACTATTTGCAATGTCGATTAGGGGTTTTGTTTGACAGTATTGCTAAAGCACATCTAGATGTGCTCTATGTATTGCACATCTAGGTCCTATGCCATTGATGTTATGCGAAGATTTGTGCAGATATTTTATTTTGTCTTTTTTCCCTTTTAGTTCTATTATTACTTGCTTCATCAATAAGAAGAGTTCAATGTATTGCTTGCCAACTATCCTAGCCCATTTGTACCGATGCATAAGTCACATTACAAAAACAAAATAATCCCAAAAATAGTCCCCCCCACCTAGGTCGCCGGTACTGAGGAAGTAGTATGAAAAATGCTTGTTTCATATTTGGACACTCCAACACATGTGCGTAATTATCACATTGAGAAGTGCGCAACCCCGGGAATTTGGAGCGATTAGGTACAAATAATTGCGGTTGATTATATCAGCAGTTAGATAAGACCGCACTTAAGTGTCCACCGTTATCATCGTCCCCGGTCGGCTGTGCTACACAATTGCACACACTTTGCAATCTCTCTTTCTCATGGTTTGTATACATACTGCAGCCATGTCGAGTGACAGCGAGGATGACAGTTCTGCCAGCAGTCTGG
The DNA here is from genome assembly GCA_902687465.1 of Secale cereale. NCBI lineage: Eukaryota > Viridiplantae > Streptophyta > Magnoliopsida > Poales > Poaceae > Secale > Secale cereale. The sequence goes on along the minus strand of LR738715.1, from coordinate 388,624,072 downwards.
CGCCCGATGATAGGTCAACATCGGAATCATCCCACTCTTCTTCCATGAGTCCCGCATCGAGCCCACAACTCCATGTTATCCGGATCATGGAAGGGACGCCACCTCCAGAGTTATCAGATGACAACCAGACGGACGAGGAGCCGTCGGAGGACGAAGAAGAGGACGATGATGAGGATGAGGAATGGTCGAACGAGGAGGAGGACGACGATGACAACAACAATGATGAAGACCGCGGCGGTGATGAAAAGCCAACAGTCAGCAGCAAGAAATCTCCTCGCCAAGATGATGTTGCAGGGCCATCAAACAATAACAAGAAGAAGGACTAAATTAAGGAGATTGTATATATCTCTGTTTCCGTTTGCTCATATTAATTCGTTATCTCTGTTTCTCCTGTCAAGCTCATCGCAGACAGTTAGTAATATGTATTCGATAGAGATCTTTTACATTATCGTCCACAGGTTGGTTTCTTGTATTATGTGCCCTATCGAGCAGACAACTCACAAAAAAGATCATATGGACTATCTATAATGATCGCGCACAATTCTAATTACCGACCTGGTTGCCGGGTATCACACACATCTTGTTACACCAAATCGTTTGTGTTCAACTCGATCATTGCAAATAGTTCACTCCAGCGAACTGTATGTTGTATCACACACACCTTGGTCTGGCTGCCCTTTTATGTTGTTCTAGATCATCGCAAACAATTTGTATGGATCAACTATATGCCACACATCGCACACGCAACTAAAATCTGGATCGTGTTTGATGTATCCGCCGTCGCAAATGTTTCACATCTTTTTTTATGGTTTTATTACATCACCGTTTGCGATTAATGCATTGCACGCAGTTTCGTCGAAGTGTCTCTAATTGTAGTGTCCCATTAGCTGCATCCTACAGTAGAGGATGTACCACAAGCTTTGTTAATATAGTTGGATCATATGGTGTTTTACCATCTCTATCTTGTTGTGATGAATTGAGTTTTACCTTTGATATTACATTGTTATATGATTGAATGCCTTGTTGGATTTGAGGACACTTGATGTATGTCTGGCGCTCAACTCATGGATTCCCAAGGTGGCATTGGGGTAATCTATGCATAGGGGTTGATGAATGTTCTCGTCCTTATTTCTCCGGTAGAAACCTTGGGGCACTCTTTGAGGTTCTTTATGTTGGATTGAGTATTATGAATCTGAAATTGTTTGATGCATATCATATAATCAAATCATGGATACTCGTGGTAACATTGGACTATCTAGGTGACATTAGAGTTGATTGATGTGTATCATATGGTGTTATTTTAGTAAGAACTCTAGGGCTGTTTTTCAAACTTCTAGGGATGGCTCAAAAAATTGAACGGAAATAATAACTTTGAGGTGGTTTCATACCCAACAAAAAAATCTTCTTATGTTCTCCGCTAGATAAGAACTTTGGAGCGATTCTTCATCGCACGTTGAGGGATGGTTATATGATCCAATTATATTAGAATTTTTGAGAGACTGCACTAGTAAAAGTATGAACCCTAGGCCTCATTTTCAAGCATTGCAATACCGTTCATGCTCACTTTTGTTACTTTCTACCTTGTTGTTTCTTATTGTTCCTATTACAAAAATCAATATATACCATCATGACTACACTTGTATCACCATCTCTTTGCCGAACTAGTGCACCTATACAATTTACCATTGTATTTGGTGTGTTGGGGACACAAGAGACTCTTTCTTATTTGGTTGTAGGGTTGTTTGAGAGAGAGCATCTTCATCATACGCCTCCCACGGATTGATAAATCTTAGGCCATCAACTTGAGGGAAAATTGCTATTGTGCTACAAAACTCTATGCTTGGAGGCCCAATAGGAGTCTACAAGAATAAAGTTGCATAGTTGACATCATGCGACCACCACCCCAAAGAAGAAGGCCTGCAAGTGCAACAGGAAGGGCAAGGCAACGCTTGTCGTTGAAAGCTCCGGCAACGCCAATGCCGCCAAGAAGGCAAACACTAAGAGCCCAAGCGAGAAGGTTATCAGGTGCACCTCGTGTCAGGCCTTGGCGGTAGCCAACAAGACGGAGTGCTCCGGCAAGCAATATTGCAAGATCCACCATACCAAGGGCCACGACCTCCAAGACTGCCGGCAAGTGGAACAAATTGCCGAGAAGTTGAAGGTTGAGCATGACAAATGTGATAAGGAGAAAACCCAAGAGAGTGTCGGAGGGTCTGGCAAAATGCATGGTGCCCGAGGAGGTTGTTGTGGTAAGGCCAAGCAGCTAAAAGAAAAGCCTGCTAGAGGCCGTGACAAGAAAGAAGGAGATGATTATGATGAGGATGAAGAGGATGATGACGAGTCCAGTGAGCATGAGTTCCTGAAGTCCACGGAAACCATGTGCATTGACAGAGGTGCAACTTTGCACTCCTCTCACCACCAACCTAAGCAGTTGGTGCGTCAAGTAAATGCAGGAGAACCAGTAGTTGATGCCCAGAAGCCACTCAAATGGTCCAAGACGCCCATCATCTTTGACGCTGAGGACCACCCTGATCACACAACTATGATCTGGTGCTTGCAATTGTTGGTTTCACCAACAATACACAACCTCAGGGTGACAAAGATGTTGGTTGACGGTGGGGCTAGTTTGGACTTGATTTCACCAGATGTGATCAAAAGGCTGCAAATTTCCGATGGAGATCTCAAGAAGACAGACACTTTTCAAGGGTTCAATCTAGGAAGAAGCCAGCCCAAGGGCAAGATCACGTTGACGTTGATATTTAGCAGTGAACTAAACTACAGGATAGTGAAAATCATCTTCAATGCCATCAAGATTCCATTGCCATAAAATGTGATCCTTAGTTGCCGGGCACTGGTTAACTTCATCGCAGCATCACACTATGCCTACAACACATTGAAGATGCCAGGATCGATCAGCATGATCACCATTAATTCTGCCAAGGACGCGCTTATATGCGCTGATCAACTTTACCGGGAGGCAGTTGTAGCATTTGCTGCCAAGGCACTTGCTCCTACCGACAAAGCTCCCAGGGGAAAGAAGAAGAATACCAGCAAGACTTCTGACAAGGACTCTGGCAAGCGCACCTCTTCGGAGTGTTGCGCATCCGTTGAGGACATGCCGGAGAGCTCTGTTGGCAAGAGCAAAAAAATCCAAAGCAGCCCCACCAGAAACCAAGAAGGTGTTTGCCATGGAGGACGGCATGGGAGGCGCTCTCACCATAAGCGCCACCCTTGATGATAAATAAGAAAGTGCGCTTATTGCCTTCCTGCGGGTGAATGTCGATGTGTTTGCATGGCAACCATCTCACATCCCCGGTGTTCCCAGGGAGGTAATTTAGCACCACCTTGCTATCCGCCCCCATGCGCGGCTCGTCAAACAGAAGGTTAGGAAGCAAGCTTTGGAACGACAATAGTTCATCATCGAGGAAATCAAGAAGTTAGAGGCAGCATGGTCAGCGGAGTACTCCATACAACCTGGTTGGCTAATCCATTCGTAGTGCGCAAGGCAAATGGGAAATGGAGACTTTGTATTAACTACACTAATGTCAATAAAGCTTGTCCAAAATATCATATTCCCTTGCCACACAACGACCAGATTGTGGACTCCATTGCTGGCTGCGATTTACTATCGTTCTTGACACCTACTCTGGTTATCACCAGATTTTCATGTCCAAGGAACACAAAGAGAAATCCGCATTCATCACCCCATGTGGCACGTATTGTATCATACGTATGCCTTTCAGGTTGAAGAGTGTTGGTTCTACATTTGCAAGAGCAGTCCAGATTGGTTTTGAACCCCAGCTGCACAGGAATGTGAAAGCATATATGGATGATATTGTGGTCAAAACCAAGGACAAAGAAACCATTCTGTGCAAGATCAATTTGAAGCTCAATCCCAAGAAGTGTGTGTTTGGTGTTCCATCCAGCAAGCTTCTTGGGTTCTTTGTATCTCCACGTGGAACTAAAGCAATTCTTAAAGTGCAACTAATCCTCTGGTGGTTTTTTGTAATACATGACTGTCGATGTACAAAAAGAGGGGTACACTTTTTGTACCCCTATGACTGTGCACGGGCAGTCTGAGCCACGGACACCACCACACCAAGCACAACAAGGGAGGTGAGCCAAGGTAAGATCGAAGCTCGATGGAACTGGAGCAACGCCAAGAACAAGACCACAAAGCAAATGGACGAAGCGGCTTCCCCCGGCAAGATCCTTGCCGGGAGCTAGTTTCAGCAACCCTGGCAAGATCCTTGCCGGGGCCGGCTCTGGCAGCCCTGGCAAGACCCTTGCCGCGGTAGCTCGCCCCCCGCCTATGGAGCGGATCACCCTTGAGTCCACTGCCCCCATGGGGCAAGGATTCGGGAGATATCCCCGTGGTGGCATGCAGATCTTTGTGAAGACATTGAAGGACGGATACACACACTAAGAGGACGACGACCCTTGGCGAGATCCCAGCCAAGCAGGACCACAAGGCCTCCTGCAAGCACCTTGCCAGGGATGACAGCAGGCGCCGCGGCAAGACCCTTGCCGAGGACACCCGCAGGGCCACCGTCAGGCCCGCGCCAACTAAGCTTCTACCGTCCCATGCAGCTGCCGACCCAACCAGCTGGGCAGGCACCTGCGTGGCGACATGCAGATCTTCGTGGAGACCCGCCATTGCACCACCTCAGCTGCCTGCCTGCCTACATGGCATCCCAGGCACCGCTGGCCAGGGCGCGTGTCAACACAAGGAGGAGCAGCGACGGACAAGACGGACGTCTCCCTTCGTCCCCGATAAAACGAGGACACCTAAGCTAAGCGCATTAAATGCGCCTTGTCCTGTAATGCGAGGGATAACCTCGCATCACTGTACCCTTTTCAGCTCCTATAAAAGGAGGCTCGAGGCGACCAGGAGAAGGATTCGGCTTTTTAGAACTCTTCACGACTCGGCATTTGGAGCTCCTCACTAGCTGAAGAACACAAACATATAATCCACCAAAGGAGGAGTAGGGTTTCTACGTATCTTTGCGGCCCGAACCTGGGTAATGGAACCGTGTGCTAACTATTAGATCCGCTCTTCTCTCAACCCCGCGCCCCGCAAACGTAGTAGGGATTCTTGTGATCCCATGGGTGTCGATCCAAATACACCGACATCTTTGGCGCGCTAGGTAGGGGGCGCAGTTGTGAGAATCGGCTCTGGCACTTAGCCCAGCACTCCTTCGTCTTCGTGGCTCTTTGAGAATGAAGGAGGCCGGAAGATCAGCACTCGAGCGGCTAAAAATAGAAGCTAAGTTACATCGAACCCTGGATATTTCTATCCTATTATTTAAAGTTGTTATCCTCGGAGCTGTCGTTCTTTGTGCAAAAAGAAACCTGCACGCAAATGGGGCCCTTCCCGATCGGCAACGCCTTTGCTCTGTTTCGAGTCTGCTCAACAGTTCGAACGGCTGCTTTGGAAACGGTAGGGTAGCCTTCCGCAATTGGCAAGGCTCTTGACTCTGACTCGAGTCAAACTCGACAGTTCGAGCAGCTGTGTTCAGGGCGGCAAGGTGGCGGACCCGGCAGCACGCTCGCCCAGCAGGCTAATGGAGACCTGTCCCCAAGACGCCGCCTTGGGTTTTTCACGCCGGCAAGCCTACCCAGTTAGCGTAGGGTGGATACACAAAGAGGCAGCAAAAAGGAAAATAACATGCACAATTCCAAAAATATTTCAAAGTTATATTACATCATGTCATCGTTGCGGTTCTAACTAAAGATAAAACTGGTCTTGGTCATGAACCCGCAGCGGTGAAGAAGAACGGGATGCCTAATCCCGGCGCTGGCCCTCCACCCTCTTGATTTCGTCGATGCGGCTGATGACGGGCTTGATGCGCTCCTTGAGCACAGTGAGGTCAGCATCCTCCGGCAAGCTGTCCATCGCGGCTTCGAAGTCGAGGGCGAGGTTCCAGAACGCCACCTTGTTGAGGACCTTGGTCATGACCCCACGGAAAAGCCACCGGGCCTCCCCGGCGAGCGTGGCTGTTCTGTTGGAGTGAAGATCAGCCAAGGCACCGAGGACGCCCTCGAAGAATAGGGTCAGCTTGGCGTTGACGGACGCGCTCCACTCAGGGGCATACCTCACGTTTGGCATCCCCATGAGGGCCAACTACGAGGTAACCCTGCCGGCGATGTCCTCCAGCCGGCTGATCCACCTGTTCTCGCTCACCACGTATTCTTGGTGGGAGGCGCCCTCGTCCGCCCGCAGCTGCTTCTCCTCCTCCAAGCTCTTGTTCAAGGTCTCCTCCCGAGCCGAGCTCTCCGACAACATCTTCTCGAGATTCTCCAGCCTCAGCTTGAGATCTCTGATGGAGTCTTGCGCCTCGGAGAGCTCCCCAGCTCTGCTGACGACCGCTCCCTGCGCCTCCGTCAAGGCACAGTTGAGCATGTTCTTCTCGCCGGACAGCTTGAGGGCCTGCTCCCTCAGCCTGTCCCGCTCTACCTCCAGCTCCTTCACCTTGTCGGCGAAGACCAGAGCCAGGGCGTCGAGCGCCTCCTTGTGCCTCTTCCCCAGCTCGCGAGTCCGCCGCTCGACAAGGACCTCGAGCTCCTCATCCTTGCCACGGAGCGTTGCGACAAGCTTCGCCTCACACGCAGAGAGGTCTTCCTCCTGGGAATCAAGGGCGGCTTGATGCTGGTTCCGGGTGGCCTCGGCCGCGGCAACCAAGTTCGGGCCTCTTCCTGGACCTTCTCGACGTCAGACATCTTCATGATGAGCTCTGCGTCACGCTTGGCCAATTCTTCCAGGAAGGCCCTCTGCTCCTCGCGGGACTGGTGGAACCAGGTTTGCGCCTCAGCGACGCGCACCTGGAAGTCCACCTCCGCCTCGTCCATCGCTGCCATCCTGGACTTAACCTTGTCCAGGCGGGCACGGTAGAGTGCTTGGAGCTTCCGGAAATTGGCCCCCATAGCCCGGAAGAGCTGCCCTTCTCGAGAGCAATCGTCGCTGGTGCCCGGTTCATCAACAACCTCGAGCCCGGTGGCGCCGACTACCTCGCCGTCGAAGACTTCCCCTCCGGCGGGCGCTCGGGAGCTTGACGCCCCTGCGAGATGGACGAAGAGGTCGTCGCCCACCTTCAGATACCTGCCGGGGCCCGAGGTTGCGGAGGAGGAAGGCTGGTCATCAATCGCCTCTTCCGCGGTTGTGGCCTTGCCGGCCTCCACGGCAGGCCCACCGCCGGCACCCTCGGCGGCGCCCTTGGCGGCATCCTCGGCGGCCTTATCCGCGGCGGCCCCGGCAGTGTCCTTGGCGGCCTCCTCGGCTGAAATCTTGTCGGCCTCCTCAGCAACTTCCTCGATGATGGCGTCCACGTCCTCCGTATCCATTGGAGGAGGGCCTGGGCAGTGATGGGGATGATGAAGCCAAGAAAAAGGATAAGGGAAAAGGAAAGACAGAAGACAGGCGACTCACCAGTGCCGGGCTGTGAAGCAGAAGTCCCCTCCCCGCCGGCGTCTGGCGCCGTGGCAGAATCACCAGCGCCCAAGTTCCCCTCTTCCTCCATGCGTGTAGGCTCCATGCTTGGTGCCCTTGCCGGGGACGCCCCTCGCGGCGGCGTGGTCGATGGGGGTGGTGCGTTGGGGGTAGCCCCCTGCGGCTCCTCCTGCTGTTGCTCCCGTCCTACAAAACAAGCAAGGTCAGCACCATAGCATCAAACACCTACTGCATGTCGAGCGAGAAGAGGATGATGAACTTACGCTGGGGTTGTGCCGGGGGCTGCTGTCTAGGCTGCTCAACACCACCAGTGGTGTCCCTGAAGCCCCAGCCCGGGGCTGGCTGCTTGCCGAAGCCTTGGCCCACTTTATCCTCTGGGCCAACGTCTCTGCGCCCCTGAAGAAGCAAGAACAGATCAAGATGAGTGGCATGGTTCAGGAGGATGGAAATGGCAGTAAGGAATGGAATACTTACTCGTCGTCCATCTCCTCCTCCTCCGCCGCTTTCCTCTTCCTCTTCGGGCTGAGAGGTCCGAGATCGAAGGGGAACTCCGCGTCACCATCCGAGTCGACGTCTGCCGGGGGAGGTGAAGAAGGGGGCGGAGTTTGTGCGCGCCTAGAAGGAGAAAGGGCTGTCGCCTTCTTCTTCTCGGCGGCCTTCGTCGACCTCCTCGCCGACGTGGCCCTCGTGTGGCGCCCGGACCCCTCCAGGGCCAATTGAGGCTGCGCAGTCATGCCGGGCCGGACCGGCTCGCCGGAACAGGCCCGCCGCAGGACTCGCCCTCTTCCCTTGGCTGGCGCCGGGCCGGCCGCCGCGTCCTCCTCCTCCGACGACTCATCGGCTGCGTCTTCGACCAGCGGAGCTCAGGTGCCGGCGCTGCTAGCCTCTCTGGCGGCCGCTGCCCACTGGGCGAGCTCCTCCTCCTCCGCAGTCGTGGCGTCTTTGTCTTCCATACCCCCGGCGCTGCCGGCCTCCATGACGAGCTGTGCCTCCCTCGCCCTAGCGGCGATGTAGTCCAGCTCCTCCTGGGTGGTGTCCCCGACAACCCACCGCTCGGCATCAGGCTTGACGCACACCTCGACCAGAGTGTCAAAGAATTGCTGCACGACCTCGCCCGCCGGCTCCTGCCAGCTCGGGACGGAGCCGTGCACGTTGCATTCCGGCATCATGGCGAAGATCTCGGACTGGCGCGAATTGTTGCACAGCGGGACCACCCCCGCTGGCAGCTTGAACAGCTGCCCCTTGACGGCCTTGCCGGCCTTTGCGGTACCCTTCGCGGCCTTGCCGGTCTATTCGACCTCGCCGTCGCGACCCACATCAAGCTGGAAGAGCCGCTGGCAGAAATGGACGTGTCCCATCACTCTGAGGTTGTGGTCGAGGCCAGGGCGAAGTCGCATGACGTCAGCCAGGTTCCTAAAGAGCCAGACTGGGCTCCCCTTGTTGTGCAACGGGGCGATCCGATGGCGGATGAAGTCCACCTCGATCATCTCAAGGGTGAGCCCGGCCTGGGCAAGCCGGTGGATCCTGGTGGTGGCGACGGTGAGCCTCCCGTCGGCGGCGTTGATGTCGCCCCAGTTGCTGCCACGGACCGGCGGCACCCGGCGGACCCTGCAGAATGTTGGCAGCTCGTCTTCTTCAATCCAGCACCACCGGCCGCACAATTCGTCCCACCTCTCCTTCACGGCGCCCTCCGGGTATGCTCCCTTGGATCTCGGAATCCAGGTGATGCATCCAGAGACGGCGCCTCCAGGCTGGATCCGAGGGGGGAAATAGTGGCGGAATAGCGCCGTGTTGGGCTGCACCCCGACGAAGCCCTCACAAAGGTGCGCGAAGAAAGCCATGCACGCCACCACATTTGGAGTAAAATCCAAAAGGCGGAAGCCAAAGGTGTGCATGACATCATAGAAGAAATCAGAGAAGGGGGGACACAACCCACAAGAAAAGTAGTCGACGAAGAAGGGGTACCGATTTGGGCCAGGTTCGGCGCAAGTAGCCGGAACGACCCCCGTCTCCACCCCCCAAAGGGGATTGAAGGCAGCCCGGAGCTCGTGGACGTCGACCGACGACGGGATGAAGAAAGCAGCCTTCATCCGGTCTCCCATAAACGCGCCCTCCGGCGGCCCCATGGGCCCGGCGCCATTGGCCACCCCCTTGCCCTTGGCGGGTTTGGACGCCATGGCGGCTGAGTTGGATGGCTGAGGAAGAGGGATGGCGAAGCAACGGCGACAGGCAACGGCGGAGGCTTCGGAAGGAAGGAATAGAGGGAACAGCGACTCTGAGATTGGAAGAGGCACGAGGAAAATGGAGGAAGTGAGCAGCGCGCCCGCGGTTATTCCTTCTTATGGGGGGGAAACGCGGGCCGCCTCCTTTCGCATTTACTGCGACGTGACTCATGCCTGCGGAAACCGCCCCGTGAATGCCGCCCACGTCACGCATGCCCCTCCACCCCGCGCCGCGCGCGCGGATCGTGGGGAGCGAAGCGCGCGGAAAATCTTACCATGCTGAAAACCGCCCGCCTGCCCGCGCACCGTTTTGGGCCTAGCCCAACAACACGTCGTTCTTATGTGTGGCCCAGGCCCGGGGGCTCCTGTCGGTGTACAAAAAGAGGGGTACACTTTTTGTACCCCTATGACTGTGCACGGGCAGTCTGAGCCACGAACACCACCACACCAAGCACAGCAGGGGAGGTGAGCCAAGGTAAGACCGAAGCTCGATGGAACCGGAGCAACGCCAAGAACAAGACTACAAAGAGCAAAGGGACGAAGTGGCTTCCCCCGGAAAGATCCTTGCCGGGAGCCAGTTTCAACAACCCTGGCAAGACCCTTGCCGCGGCAGCTCGCCCCCCGCCTACGGAGCGGATCAACCTTGAGTCCACTGCCCCCATGGGGCAAGGATTCGGGAGATATCCCCGTGGTGGCATGCAGATCTTTGTGAAGACATTCAAGGACGGATACACACACTAAGAGGACGAAGAACCTTGGCGAGATCCCAGCCAAGGAGGACCACAAGGCCTACGGCAAGCACCTTGCTGGGGATGACAGCAGGCGCCGCGGCAAGACCCTTGCCGGGGGCCCCGGCAAGGCCCTTGCCGAGGACACCCGCAAGGCCACCGTCGGGCCCGCGCCAACTAAGCTTCTACCGCCCCATGCAGCTGCCGACCCAACCAGCTGGGCAGGCACCTGCGTGGCGACATGCAGATCTTCGTGGAGACCCGCCATTGCGCCACCTCAGCTGCCTGCCTGCCTACATGGCACCCCAGGCACCGCTGGACAGGGCGCGTGTCAACACAGGGAGGAGCGACGACGGACAAGACAGACGTCTCCCTTCGTCCCCGATAAATCGAGGACACCTAAGCTAAGCGCATTAAATGCGCCTTGTCCTGTAATGCGAGGGATAACCTCGCATCACTGTACCCTTTCCACCTCCTGTGTGCCACTGTGGCAACCCCTTTTTCCTATAAATGGAGGCCCGAGGTGACCAGGAGAACGATTCGGCTGTTTAGAACTCCTCACGACTCGGCTTTTGGAGCTCCTCACTAGCTGAAGAACACAAACATATAATCCACCAAAGCAGGAGTAGGGTTTTACGCATCTTTGCGGCCCGAACCTGGGTAAAGGAACCGTGTGCTAACTGTTAGATCCGCTCTTCTCTCAACCCCGCGCCCCGCAACCATAGTAGGGATTCTTGTGATCCCATAGGTGTCGATCCAAATACACCGACAATGACAACATATATCTCATTGAACCAATGTCCATTTAATATAAAAATTTCAAGCCGTTCAATGATTGGCATCACAAGGACTAGAGATGTGGACCCCTCAGAATGCAAAGGAAAAGGACTGGAAAAATCTCAAGACTCTACATTTTCGTTTGAGTGATCCAAGATCACATTGAGTCCATAACTGAAGCAAATCTGAAAGTGTAACTTATCCCCAGGTGGTTTTGCCAACTCAAACATATATCTCATTGAACCAATGTCCATTTATGATAAACATTTTAGGATGGTCAATGATTGGCATGGCAAGGACTAGAGATGTGGACCCCTCAAAATGCTATGGAAATGGACTGGCAAAATCTCAAGACTCTACATCTTCATTTGAGTGATCCAATATCACATGGAGTCCATAGGAAAGCCAATACTATTAAAAGGGGATGAGGTGTTGCTTAATGACCTGGTTGCTCAAGTGCTTAGTGATATTGTTCCAAAACCCTCAGTCACTTTATCCATACAAATATGTCAAAACCCTAAATTCCAAACTCGACCCCACCAATATTTCCTACCCGGAGCCACTGAGTTCATTTGACTTAGCCACTGCCATTAACCCTAACAATTCAGTTCTGCCGATATGGATCTCGGTCCCACCGAGATAGCCTTGCCAGCTCACTGATTCTTGTTGTAATTATTTCGGTCCCACCAAGATGTTGCAATCGGTCTCACCGAGATGGTTTGACTGATTTCCTCTTGCCTTATTGCTTTGCTTTGGTCCAACCAAGATGATGCAATCGGCGCCATTGAGATGAGGTTTGCCCGAAGCTCTAGCAAATCGGTCCCACCGAGTTGTCCCAGTCAGTCCCAATGAGATTCTTAATATTCATTTTTTACACACATTGGTGCCACCGAGTTTTCTGATCGATGCCACCGAGATGTGTCAAAAGTGTGTAATGGTTGGATTTTGTGTGGAGGCTATATATACCCCTCCACCCCTTTTTCCTCATACAGGAGAGATGTCAGAACGTGGCTGCACTTCCACCATTCATTTTCTGAGTGAGAACCACTTACTTATGTGTTGAGATCAAGAGATTCAATCCTACCATTTGAACCTTGATTTCTAGCCCTCCCCAAGTTGCTTTCCACTCAAATCCTTCTTCCACCATATCCAAATCTATGAGGGAGACTTGAGTGTTGGGGAGACTATCATTTGAAGCACAAGAGCAAGGAGTTCATCGTCAGCACACCATCTATTACCTTTTGGAGAGTGGTGTCTCCTAGATTGGTTGGGCGTCGCTTGGGTGCCTATGACATGATGTGGAGTTGAAACAAAAAATTTGTAAGGGCAATGGGATTTCCTACTTCGTGAAGATCTACCAGAGTGAGGTAAGTCCTTCGTGAACGATGGCCACGGTGGGATAGAAAATGTTGCTTCTTCGTGGACCCTTCATATGTAGAGCCCTCCATAGACTCACAAAGTCGTTACCCTTTGTGGGTTGATGTCCCCATCAACATGGACGTACGATAGCACCACCTGTGGGAACCATGCCAAAAATCTTCATGTCCCCATTGTGTTTGCGTTCTCCAAACCCTTCCCTTTACCTTCATATGCAATATTTTACATTTCGCTGTTATACTCTTAGATTTGCATGTGTAGGTTGATTGCTTGATTGTCATAATTGCTCAAATCTGCCAACTAAAATTGGGAAAATGAAAGATTTTTATTTGGTCAAGTAGTCTTGTTGGGACCACGATCCTAAGTCACACCGATCTAGCATGTAACACACCATATCACTTTGCGGCCTCATGAATGGTATTCCCACGGCTGCCACCTTACCTGGACCGGGACCGTTTGCGCCTTTTTGCTCACGTATATGATCGTGTCGCTAGCATCCATATGATAGAGAACCTGGGCTGACATGACTAGTTATAAACCCAAGGTGGCACAAACTTACAGGGATAGGCATACGTGACCCAACAATGCATGTGTCGGTTAGCAGCGAGTGTAACCTAGTTGTAGAAAGCTACAAGGACTCTAGTTAAACACCGCGTTACATTTCCCCGGAGGGACATACACAGGAGCAAGGATGGACACATGCTAGTCAATCCATGTGTTCCGGAGTAGTAGCAAGCTACCAAGGCCCAGTGGAAGCACTAGGAGGCATTTTCCCATAAGAGAGGCTACCAAGAATAAACAACTAGGTGTCAGATCCCACAGATACCAAGCATTTCAATAACATACACGCAATATGCTCGCTATGTGTAAATACAACATGCACAACAAAACTCAACAACTCATTACACGAAGGCCTAGAAGAGCCAACATAGCATTATATTACAAATAGGGCTACATCACCCAACATACAAAGCATACAAGCAACGGAAGCATAACATGTTTGAGTACAGACAATGACAAATAAAAAGGGCTGAGAAGCCTAACTATCTACAAGACCCTCCCAAGGTACAAGATCATAGCTGAGGTAATAACACTACTAGAAAAAAGCTCATTAGTGGCGCACCACTTTTGGGTATTAGTGGCGCACCTCTGGTGCGCCACTATTACCACGCCACTAGTAATGGGTATTAGTGGCGCACCAGAGGTGCGCCATTACTAATCCAGATATCAGTGGTGCACCACCTGGTGCGCCACTACTAAGTATAAGGGTGCGCCACTGATATTTTTTCAAAAAAAAAATTTCAAAATTTTTTTTCAGAATTGCTACAGGTGCGCCACTAGTAACAAATTTTTTTTTCAATTTTTTTTCCAGAATATTTTTTTTCAATTTTGGCGGGATTTTTTTTCCTTAATCTCGGGTCACTATGGCTTAATCTCGGGTCAAATCGCACTCCGTGGTCAAACTTCCCAGAAGGTCACCCATCCTACACTACTCCAGCCCAAGCACGCTTAACTTCTGAGTTCTATCCAACCCCAGCACCAGCTCACTTAGCAGGCACTTGTTGATATATCTATCATATCAATCCTATTAAACCTTGTTAATGTCTGGGAGTTTGTTCATGTTCATGAGTGTGATAAAATTTTGAAAAAATATTTCAAACTTCCCGGTCATTTTACATATCATATTTTTCAAAAAAAACTATTTTTTTTCAAAAAAACATTTTTTCAAAAAAAACATTTTTTCAAAAAAAAACATTTTTTCAAAAAAAACCATTTTTTCCCAAAAAAACATTTTTTCCAGAAAAAATATTTATTCCAAAAAAAAATAGTTTTTCAAAAAAAAAAACTATATTAGTGGCGCACCACACCCACGGTATCTTTTTGAATTTTTTTGAATTTTTTTGAATCTAGATCTTAAAAGCCCCGTATCTTTTATTCCGTTAGGTTTTTGGGGATTCTAAGAATCTTCAACGGGGTTCCCACGGCTGCCACCTTACCTGGACCGGGACCGTTTGCGCCTTTTTGCTCACGTATATGATCGTGTCGCTAGCATCCATATGATAGAGAACCTGGGCTGACATGACTAGTTATAAACCCAAGGTGGCACAAACTTACAGGGATAGGCATACGTGACCCGACAATGCATGTGTCGGTCAGCAGCGAGTGTAACCTAGTTGTAGAAAGCTACAAGGACTCTAGTTAAACACCGCGTTACATTTCCCCGGAGGGACAGACACAGGAGCAAGGATGGACACATGCTAGTCAATCCATGTGTTCCGGAGTAGTAGCAAGCTACCAAGGCCCAGTGGAAGCACTAGGAGGCATTTTCCCATAAGAGAGGCTACCAAGAATAAACAACTAGGTGTCAGATCCCACAGATACCAAGCATTTCAATAACATACACGCAATATGCTCGCTATGTGTAAATACAACATGCACAACAAAACTCAACAACTCATTACACGAAGGCCTAGAAGAGCCAACATAGCATTATATTACAAATAGGGCTACATCACCCAACATACAAAGCATACAAGCAACGGAAGCATAACATGTTTGAGTACAGACAATGACAAATAAAAAGGGCTGAGAAGCCTAACTATCTACAAGACCCTCCCAAGGTACAAGATCATAGCTGAGGTAATAACACTACTAGAAAAAAGCTCATTAGTGGCACACCACTTTTGGGTATTAGTGGCGCACCTCTGGTGTGCCACTATTACCACGCCACTAGTAATGGGTATTAGTGGCGCACCAGAGGTGCGCCATTACTAATCCAGATATCAGTGGCGCACCACCTCGTGCGCCACTACTAAGTATAAGGGTGCGCCACTGATATTTTTTCAAAAAAAAAAATTTCAAAATTTTTTTTCAAATTTTTTTTCAGAATTGCTACAGGTGCGCCACTGATATTGCTACAGGTGCGCCACTAGTAACAATTTTTTTTCAATTTTTTTTCCAGAATTTTTTTTTTCAATTTTTTTTTTCAATTTTGGCGGGATTTTTTTTTTCCTTAATCTCGGGTCACTATGGCTTAATCTCGGGTCAAATCGCACTCCGTGGTCAAACTTCCCAGAAGGTCACCCATCCTACACTACTCCAGCCCAAGCACGCTTAACTTCTGAGTTCTATCCAACCCCAGCACCAGCTCACTTAGCAGGCACTTGTTGATATATCTATCATATCAATCCTATTAAACCTTGTTAATGTCTGGGAGTTTGTTCATGTTCATGAGTGTGATAAAATTTTGAAAAAATATTTCAAACTTCCCGGTCATTTTACATATCGTATTTTTCAAAAAAACTATTTTTTTTCAAAAAAACATTTTTTCAAAAAAAACATTTTTTCAAAAAAAACCATTTTTTTCCCAAAAAAACATTTTTTCCAGAAAAAATATTTATTCCAAAAAAAATAGTTTTTCAAAAAAAAAACTATATTAGTGGCGCACCACACCCACGGTATCTTTTTGAATTTTTTTGAATTTTTTTGAATCTAGATCTTAAAAGCCCCGTATCTTTTATTCCGTTAGGTTTTTGGGGATTCTAAGAATCTTCAACGGGGTTCCCACGGCTGCCACCTTACCTGGACCGGGACCGTTTGCGCCTTTTTGCTCACGTATATGATCGTGTCGCTAGCATCCATATGATAGAGAACCTGGGCTGACATGACTAGTTATAAACCCAAGGTGGCACAAACTTACAGGGATAGGCATACGTGACCCGACAATGCATGTGTCGGTCAGCAGCGAGTGTAACCTAGTTGTAGAAAGCTACAAGGACTCTAGTTAAACACCGCGTTACATTTCCCCGGAGGGACAGACACAGGAGCAAGGATGGACACATGCTAGTCAATCCATGTGTTCCGGAGTAGTAGCAAGCTACCAAGGCCCAGTGGAAGCACTAGGAGGCATTTTCCCATAAGAGAGGCTACCAAGAATAAACAACTAGGTGTCAGATCCCACAGATACCAAGCATTTCAATAACATACACGCAATATGCTCGCTATGTGTAAATACAACATGCACAACAAAACTCAACAACTCATTACACGAAGGCCTAGAAGAGCCAACATAGCATTATATTACAAATAGGGCTACATCACCCAACATACAAAGCATACAAGCAACGGAAGCATAACATGTTTGAGTACAGACAATGACAAATAAAAAGGGCTGAGAAGCCTAACTATCTACAAGACCCTCCCAAGGTACAAGATCATAGCTGAGGTAATAACACTACTAGAAAAAAGCTCATTAGTGGC
>LR738715.1:388583424-388606534 GCA_902687465.1 Secale cereale | reverse complement strand
GGGGGGGTGCATTTGGTGAAAATGCGTCCCAGGTTACCAGTGGCGCACCCCTTCACTGGTGCGCCACTAGTAGCCAGGAATACTAGTGGCGCACCAGTGAAGGGGTGCGCCACTGCTATGGTTTTTTTTTGGACCACCATGCCCAGCCTTACCAGTGGCGCACCAGGGCAAGGTGCGCCACTACTATCAAAAATAGTAGTGGCGCACCTTGTCCTGGTGCGCCACTGGTAAGCCTGGGCATGGCTGGTTACTGTTCAAAAACATAGTAGTGGCGCACCCCACACCTGGT
Organism: Secale cereale; assembly: GCA_902687465.1. Taxonomy (NCBI): domain Eukaryota; kingdom Viridiplantae; phylum Streptophyta; class Magnoliopsida; order Poales; family Poaceae; genus Secale; species Secale cereale. The sequence goes on along the minus strand of LR738715.1, from coordinate 388,606,245 downwards.
GCGCCACTAGTAATGTCACTATTAGTGGAGCACCTGTTTGTGGTGCGCCACTGCTATATAGTAGTGGCGCACCACATCTCTGGTGCGCCACTAACAGTGATATTACCTATAGCCTTTTTTCTAGTAGTGTAAGCTACCCATCTGTCGGTGCAACAGACCCTGGATCCATTGCACCAAACTATGCACAGGCTCGAGGGCAACTTTGCAACATCAAGTACAAGATCTAGACACGAAGAGCCCAGCTCCTTGATGAATCAGCAGGCTGATCGAGGAGATCAAGATAACCAAGGTGCGATACGCCACTAGAAGGAAACCGTCCTTGTCGGGCATGTGAGCTTGGCGGGGAGCCGGATTCGCCCGGAAGCAAGTCACCAGGATTCCCCCTGCAGGCTTGCCGGGGCATATGTAGGTAAAACTCCACATCACAGCAACGCCCATCGCCAATCAGTGCGGTGTCAAGCTCTAAGATGGCTTAGTGGGCCCCCTGGATACGTGGCAGTCATTTCCTACCCCAAGAATCACCAAATGACACCCGTCCAGAGACGTGTCAAGCAAACGGAAAGACAGCTGACAAAACAAGTCGGCAAGGCTTGTCGGGCGAGCTGTGATGTAACACTAAGCGGGTGCATTTAATGCACTCTGTCAACTGTAAGGTATGATAGTATTGTTTGCTTTCTAATCAGCCTAGGAAGACTGATTTTTCACTGTGGTGACCACTTAACGTATAAAAGGAGGCCAATGGCAATAGTATACAAGATTCGGCCATTTGAACCCGCACACACTCATAGGCACGGCCACTCTCACCCTAAGGCGACCTTGCCGGGCAAGAGTGGCGTGTCCATTTTCCACATTTCCACCATCAATCCACCAAAGCAGGAGAAGGGTTTTACGCCTCGCGGCGGCCCGAACCTGGGAAAGAACTGCTCATGTGCTCGTCGATGCACTGCTCGGCGCTACTCTGCTCTTTGTGCAACGTGCTCGTCCCTTTGCCAAACCAAAAGGGACCTCTATCCCATAAGTGGCTGTGGTTATACCCCGACATCTTTGGCGCGCCAGGTAGGGGCATCACTTGCACGAACCTGAGAGCGTCAACAACACTTGATCTTCATTGCCAGCTTCGTCTTCTTCGGTTCCATCAACCATGGCACCCAAGAAGAAGTCTGGTGGTGCGGCCCATCCGTCCTCCTCACTGGTCCTACCGCCCGCGTCCGCTTGCACTGTGGGGCGCGAGGAGGAGCACAGAAACACGGATGCGGCGGGAGATGCGGTCAACATAGGTGGCTTCGTCACCGCCTCTCCCGCGGCCGAAGTGGAAGCTGGAAACATCGGAGAAGCACAACATCAGCTATGCCCCGGCGGTGATGTCCCGCAAGGTATGGGGAGAGAAGCCCTCCCTTCTGGGCATCCTCATCCAACCGACGAGCACAACATTGGCGACGTTGCTTGTCCTGGAGCGAAGCACAGCGGGGAGAGAAGCCCTCCCTTCCACCCCCATTGCAGGTGCAAACTTGGAGCTTGCACCACCTCCAGGATGGGTGGACCCAGCCACTACGCCCAATGGGACCGCCGGTCCTCGTGTTGGGGAACGTCGCATGGGAAACAAAAATTTTCCTACGTTCACCAAGATCAATCTAGGAGATGCATCTACGAGAGGAGAGTTGGATCCACATACCCTTGTAGATCGCTAAGCGGAAGCATTCAAGAACGCGGTTGATGGAGTCGTACTCGCCGCGATTCAGATCGCCGAAGATCCTAGCACCGAACGGACGGTGCCTCCGCGTTCTTCACACGTGCAGCCCGGTAACGTCTCCCACGCCTTGATCCAGCAAGGAGAGAGGGAGAGGTTGGGGAAGACTCCATCCAACAGCAGCACGACGGCGTGGTGGTGGTGGAGGAGCGCGGGACTCCAGCAGGGCTTCGCCAAGCGCTGCAAGAGACGAGGAGGGAGAGGGGTAGGGCTGCGCCAAGAGGGAGACGTTCTCATGTGTCTAGCAGCCCCAAGACCTCACATATATATAGGGGGAAGGGAGGGCTGCGCCCCCCTTTAGGGTTTCCCACCCCTAGGGTGCGGCCAGCCCTAGATCCCATCTAGGGGGGCGGCCAAGGGGGAGAGAGGGGGAGGCGCACCACTATTGGGCCCTAGGGCCCAACTGCCCTAGGGTTTGCCCCCCTCCCCTCTTGGAGGCGCCCTGGGACTTGGTGGAGGGGCGCACCAGCCCCCTTGGGGCTGGTCCCCTCCCACACTTAGCCCACGTAGCCTTCTGGGGCTGGTGGCCCCACCTGGTGGACCCCCGGGACCCTCCCGGTGGTCCCGGTACATTACCGATATCGCCCGAAACTTTTCCGGTGACCAAAACAGGACTTCCCATATATGAATCTTTACCTCCGGACCATTCCGGAACTCCTCGTGACGTCCGGGATCTCATCCGGGACTCCGAACAACATTCGGTAACCGCGTACATGCTTTCCCTATAACCCTAGCGTCATCGAACCTTAAGTGTGTAGACCCTACGGGCTCGGGAACCATGTAGACATGACCGAGACAACTCTCCGGCCAATAACCAACAGCGGGATCTGGATACCCATGTTGGCTCCCACATGTTCCACGATGATCTCATCGGATGAACCACGATGTCAAGGATTCAATCAATCCCGTATACGATTCCCTTTGTCTATCGGTATAGCACTTGCCCGAGATTCGATCGTCGGTATACCGATACCTTGCTCAATCTTGTTACCGGCAAGTCTCTTTACTCGTTCCGTAACACATCATCCCGTGATCAACTCCTTGATCACATATTGTGCACATTATGATGATGTCCTACCGAGTGGGCCCAGAGATACCTCTCCGTCATACGGAGTGACAAATCCCAGTCTCGATTCGTGCCAACCCAACAGACACTTTCGGAGATACCTGTTGTGCACCTTTATAGCCACCCAGTTACGTTGTGACGTTTGGTACACCCAAAGCATTTCTACGGTATCTGGGAGTTGCACAATCTCATGGTCTAAGGAAAAGATACTTGACATATAGAAAAGCTTTAGCATACGAACTACACGATCTGTGCTAGGCTTAGGATTGGGTCTTGTCCATCACATCATTCTCGTAATGATGTGATCCCGTTATCAACGACATCCAATGTCCATGGTTAGGAAACCGTAACCATCTATTGATCAACGAGCTAGTCGTCTAGAGGCTCACTAGGGACATGGTGTTTGTCTATGTATCCATACATGTATCTGAGTTTCCTATCAATACAATTCTAGCATGGATAATAAACGATTATCGTGAACAAGGAAATATAATAATAACCAATTTATTATTGCCTCTAGGGCATATTTCCAACAGTCTCCCACTTGCACTAGAGTCAATAATCTAGTTCACATCGCCATGTGATTAACACTCACAGGTCACATCGCCATGTGACCAACATCCAAAGAGTTCACTAGAGTCAGTAATCTAGTTCACATCAATATGTGATTAACACTCAATGAGTTCTGTGTTTGATCATGTTATGCTTGTGAGAGAGGTTGTAGTCAACGGGTCTGCAACATTCAGATCCCTATGTACTTTGCAAAACTTTATGTCATATCGTAGATGCTGCTACCACGTTCCACTTGGAGCTATTCCAAACTGTTGCTCCATTATACGTATCCGGTATCTCCACTTAGAGTTATCCGGATAGGTGTTAAGCTTGCATCGACGTAACTCTTTACGTCGAACTCTTTATCACCTCCATAACCGAGAAACATTTCCTTATTCCTCTAAGGATAATTTTGACCACTATCTAGTAATCCACTCCTGGATCACCTTTGTACCCTCTTGCCAGACATGTGGCAAGGCACACATCAGGTGCGGTACTTAGCATGGCATATCGTATAGAGCCTATGACAAAACCATAGGGGACGACCTTCGTCCTTCCTCTTTCTTCTGCCGTGGTCAAGCTTTGAGTCTTACTCAACTTCACACCTTACAAATCAGGCAAGAACTCCTTCTTTGACTGACCTATTTTGAACTTCTTCAAAATCATGTCAAAGGTGTGTGTTCCTTTTGAAAGTATCATCAGGCGTCTTGATCTATCTCTATAGATCTTGATGCCCAATTATGTAAGCAACTTTATCCAGGTCTTCCTTTGAAAAATACCTTTCAAACAACCCTTTACTCTTTCCAGAAATTCTACATCATTTCGGATCAACCATATGTCATTCACATATACTTATCAGAAATGTTGTAGTGCTCCCACTCACTTTATTGTAAATACAAGTTTCTAACAAACTTTGTATACCCAAAAACTTTGATCACTCCATCAAAGCATATATTCCGACTCCGAGATGCTTGCTCTAGTCCATAGAAGGATCGCTGGAGCTAGCATATCTTTTAGCATCCTTAGGATCGACAAAACCTTTCTGATTGTATCACATACAACCTTTCCTTACGAAAACTGGTAAGGAAACTTGTTTTGTCATCCATCTGCCAGATTTCATAAATGCAGCTAATGCTAACATGATTCCGACGGACTTAAGCATCGCTACGGGTGAGAAAATCTCATCGTAGTCAACTCCTTGAACTTGTGGAAAACTCTTCGCCACAAGTCGAGCTTCATAGACGGTGACATTACCGTCCACGTCCGTCTTAGTCTTAAAGATCCATTTGTCTCAATGGCTTGCCGATCATAGGGCAAGTCCACCAAAGTCCATACTTTGTTTTGATACATGGATCCTATCTCGGATTTATTGGCTTCTAACCATTTGTCGGAATATGGGTCCACCATCGCTTCTCCATAGTTCGTAGGTTCATCGTTGTCCAACAACATGACCTCTAAGACAGGATCAACGTACCACTCAGGAGTAGTACATATCCTTGTCAACCTATGAGGTTCGATAGCAACTTGATCTGGAGCTTCATGATCACTATCATTAGTTTCCTCTTCAACTGTCGTAGATTCCACAGAAACATCTTTCTGTGTTGCACTACTCTCCGGTTGAAGTGAGGGTTCGACAACCTCATCAAGTTCTATCTTCCTCCCACTCAATTCTTTCGAGAGAAACTCCTTCTCGAGAAAGGACCCGTTCTTAGCGACAAACATTTTTGTCCTTGGATCTGAGATAGAAGGTATACCCAACTGTTACCTTTGGGTATCCTATGAAGATGTATTTGTCCGCTTTGGGTTCGAGCTTTTCCTGGCTGAAGCCATAAGCATCGCAGCCCCAAACATTTAAGAAAACGACAACTTTGGTTTCTTGCCAAACCATACGACGTCGTCTCAACGGACTTAGATGGTGCCCTATATAAAGTGAATGCAGCTGTCTCTAATGCATAACCTCAAAATAATAGCGGTAGATCGGTAAGACACACCATAGATCGCACCATATCTCATAAGGTTCGATTACGATGTCCGGACACACCATTACGCTATGGTGTTCCAGGGGACTTCAACTGCGAAACAATTCCACAATGTCTTAAGTGATTGCTAAACTCATAATTCAGATAATATCCCCTTGATCAGATCGTAGGAACATGATCTTCTTGTTATGATGATTCTTAATCTTCACTCTGAAATTTTTGAACCTTTCAAACGTTTCAGACTTTTGCTTCATTAAGTAAATATACCATATCTACTCAAATCGTCAGTGAAGATGAGAAAATAACGATATCCACCACACGCCTTAATTCTCATTGGATCACATATATCAGCATGTATGATTTCCAATAAGTCACTTACCCGTTTCATTGTACCTGAAAACGAGATCTCAGTCATCCTGCCCATGAGGCATGGCTCGCATGTGTCAAGCGATTCAAAATCAAGTGACTCCAAACGTCCATCAGCATGGAGTTTCTTCATGCATTTTATGCCAAAATGACCTAAGCGGCAGTGCCACAAGAAAGTGGTACTATCATTATTAACTCTACATCTTTTGGCATTAATATTATCATCATGTGTATTACTATGATCGAGATTTCAACAAACCATTGGGTGCATGACCATAAAGGTATTATTCATGTAAACAGAATAACCATTATTCTCTGACTTAAATGAATAATCGTATTGTAATGAACATGATCTAATCATTTTCATGCTCAACGCAGACACCTGATAACATTTATCTAGGTTCAACACTAATCTCGAAAATAGAGGAAGTGTGCGATGGTGATCTCATCAACCTTGGAAACACTTCCAACACACATCGTCACCTCGCCCTTAGCTAGTCTCCGTTCAGTCCGTAGCTTTTGCTTCAAGTCACTAATAATAGCAACTGAACCGGTATCCAATACCCAGGTGCTACAAGGAGTACTACTAAGGTACACATCAATAACACGTATATCAAATATACTTTGTTGAAGTTGCCAGCTATCATATCTACCATGTATTTGGGGTGGTTCCGCTACCATGTGACCGTTCCCCTTACAATAGAAGCACTTAGTCTCAAGGTTTGGGTTCAACCATGGGTTCCTTCATCAGAGTGACAACAGGTTTGCCATTCATGAAGTTTCCCTTCTAGCCCTTACCCTTTTGAAACCAGTGGTCTTGCTAAACCATCAACACTTGATGCTCCTTCTTGATTTCTACTTTTGCGGTACTAAGAACCGCTAACAGCACCGGGATCATCTCCATCCTTTGCATGTCATAGTTCATCACGAAGTTCTAGTAGCTTGGTGATAGTGTCTAGAGAATTCTGTCAACCACTATCTCACCTGGAAGATTAACTCCCACTTGGTTCAAGTGATTTCAGCACCCAGACATTCTGTGCACATGCTCACTAGTTGAGCTATTCTCCTCCATCCTTTTGGCAAAGGAACTTGTCAGAGGTCTCATACCTCTCAACACGGGCATGAGCCTGAAATCCCAATTTCAGCTCTTAGAACATCTCATATGTTCTATGGCGTTCAAAACGTCATTGGAATCCCGATTCTAAGCCGTAAAGTATGGTGCACTAAACTATCAAGTAGTCATCAGGACGTCTCTGTCAGGTGTTCACAACATCCACAGACAACGTTGTAGGGGTTTGCACATCGAGCGGTGCATCAAAGACGTAAGCTTTCTGTGCAGTAGTGAGGACACTCCTCGGACTACGGACCCAGTCCGCATCCTTGCTTACAATATCTTTCAACTTAGTCTTTCTCTAGGATCGTATTAAACAGGGAGCTACAACGCAGTTATTGGTCTACAACATAATTTGCAAAGTCAACTTAGACTATTGTTCATGATAAGTGAGTTTAACTAATCAAATTACTTATAACTCCCACTCAAATTGACATCCCTCTGGTCATCCGAGCGTGACATGATCCAAATCCACCAACCCAAGTCCGATCATCACGTGAGATGAGGTGGTGTCAATGGTGAACATCTTCATGTTGATCATATCTACTATATGACTCATGCTCGACTTTTCGGTCTTCCGTGTTCCGAGGCCATGTCTGTACATGCTAGGCTCGTCAAGTCTAACCCGAGTGTTCTGCATGTGCAAAACTGGCTTGCACCCGTTGTATGCGAACGTAGAGTCTATCACACCCGATCATCACGTGGTGCTTCGAAACGACGAACCTTCGCAACGGCACACACTCGGGGGGAACACAATTTCATCTTGAAATTTTAGTGAGGGATCATCTTATAATGCTACCGCCGTCCTAAGCAAAATAAGATGCATAAAAGGATTAACATCACATGCAAATCATAAGTGACATGATATGGCCATCAACTCGTGCTTTTGATCTCCATCTCCAAAGCACCGGCATGATCTCCATCGTCACCGGCGTAACACCATGATCCCCATCATCATGATCTCCATCATCGTGTCGCCATCGGGGTTGTCGCGCGCCCACCATGCTCTTACTACTATTGCTACCGTTTAGCGATAAAGTAAAGCATTACATAGCGCTTAATGATTGACACGCAGGTCATACAAAAATTAAAGACAACCCTATGGCTCCTGCCGGTTGCCGTATACATCGACATGCAAGTCGATATTAACTATTACAACATGATCATCTCATACATCAAATATATCTCATCATGTCATTGGCCATATCATATCACATACATACCCTACAAAAACAAGTTAGACGTCCTCTAATTTGTTGTTGCATGTTTTACGTGGCTGCTATGGGTATCTAGCAAGAACGCTTCTTACCTACGCAAAGCCACAACGGTGATATTTAAGTTGCTATTTAACCTTCTACAAGGACCGCCTTTGTCTATTCCGATTCAACTAAGATAGGAGAGACAGACACCCGCCAGCCATCTTATGCAACAAAAGTCGCATGTCTGTCGATGGAACCGGTCTCATGTACGTGGACATGTAAGGTTGGTCCGGGCCGCTTCATCCCATAATACCGCTGAATCAAGAAAGACCAAGGAGGGAAGCAATCTAAACATCAACGCCCACAAACCCCTTTGTGTTCTACTCGTGAAAGCATCTACGCAAGAACCTAGCTCATGATGCCACTGTTGGGGAACGTCGCATGGGAAACAAAAATTTTCCTACGTTCACCAAGATCAATCTAGGAGATGCATCTACGAGAGGAGAGTTGGATCCACATACCCTTGTAGATCGCTAAGCGGAAGCATTCAAGAACGCGGTTGATGGAGTCGTACTCGCCGCGATTCAGATCGCCGAAGATCCTAGCACCGAACGGACGGTGCCTCCGCGTTCTTCACACGTGCAGCCCGGTAACGTCTCCCACGCCTTGATCCAGCAAGGAGAGAGGGAGAGGTTGGGGAAGACTCCATCCAACAGCAGCACGACGGCGTGGTGGTGGTGGAGGAGCGCGGGACTCCAGCAGGGCTTCGCCAAGCGCTGCAAGAGACGAGGAGGGAGAGGGGTAGGGCTGCGCCAAGAGGGAGACGTTCTCATGTGTCTAGCAGCCCCAAGACCTCACATATATATAGGGGGAAGGGAGGGCTGCGCCCCCCTTTAGGGTTTCCCACCCCTAGGGTGCGGCCAGCCCTAGATCCCATCTAGGGGGGCGGCCAAGGGGGAGAGAGGGGGAGGCGCACCACTATTGGGCCCTAGGGCCCAACTGCCCTAGGGTTTGCCCCCTCCCCTCTTGGAGGCGCCCTGGGACTTGGTGGAGGGGCGCACCAGCCCCCTTGGGGCTGGTCCCCTCCCACACTTAGCCCACGTAGCCTTCTGGGGCTGGTGGCCCCACCTGGTGGACCCCCGGGACCCTCCCGGTGGTCCCGGTACATTACCGATATCGCCCGAAACTTTTCCGGTGACCAAAACAGGACTTCCCATATATGAATCTTTACCTCCGGACCATTCCGGAACTCCTCGTGACGTCCGGGATCTCATCCGGGACTCCGAACAACATTCGGTAACCGCGTACATACTTTCCCTATAACCCTAGCGTCATCGAACCTTAAGTGTGTAGACCCTACGGGCTCGGGAACCATGTAGACATGACCGAGACAACTCTCCGGCCAATAACCAACAGCGGGATCTGGATACCCATGTTGGCTCCCACATGTTCCACGATGATCTCATCGGATGAACCACGATGTCAAGGATTCAATCAATCCCGTATATGATTCCCTTTGTCTATCGGTATAGCACTTGCCCGAGATTCGATCGTTGGTATACCGATACCTTGCTCAATCTCGTTACCGGCAAGTCTCTTTACTCGTTCCGTAACACATCATCCCGTGATCAACTCCTTGATCACATATTGTGCACATTATGATGATGTCCTACCGAGTGGGCCCAGAGATACCTCTCCGTCATACGGAGTGACAAATCCCAGTCTCGATTCGTGCCAACCCAACAGACACTTTCGGAGATACCTGTTGTGCACCTTTATAGCCACCCAGTTACGTTGTGACGTTTGGTACACCCAAAGCATTCCTACGGTATCTGGGAGTTGCACAATCTCATGGTCTAAGGAAAAGATACTTGACATATAGAAAAGCTTTAGCATACGAACTACACGATCTGTGCTAGGCTTAGGATTGGGTCTTGTCCATCACATCATTCTCCTAATGATGTGATCCCGTTATCAACGACATCCAATGTCCATGGTTAGGAAACCGTAACCATCTATTGATCAACGAGCTAGTCGTCTAGAGGCTCACTAGGGACATGGTGTTTGTCTATGTATCCATACATGTATCTGAGTTTCCTATCAATACAATTCTAGCATGGATAATAAACGATTATCGTGAACAAGGAAATATAATAATAACCAATTTATTATTGCCTCTAGGGCATATTTCCAACACCTCGAGCGCCTCCATCTCATCATCACGCTATCCAAGCGGCTGGCTCCTAGCAATGAAGGCACGGTGCACTAGCTGTTGGCACTGCCAGGAGGCAAGCAACCTTACGGTCCACATCATCATTACTCCCAAGAACTGCGTCGGAGGCTATGGCGCGGACTCCGCTGCTGTTGAAATTCCTGCCAACAGCTGATCATATGGATGAGTTGCAAGCCAGCATCCAAAGTCTGATTGATTTTGCCGATGCAGAGAGATCGTGGCAGGCCGGCCTGCCACGGCCTCCCCAAGTGACAACAACAAATGTTGTTGGCCGCGTCAAAGGCGCCACCCCCACCGTGCCGTCTTTGTCGCGACCGCCAGCGCGGCGGCTACACGCCCATGAGCCCGACGGCGTCTCGATGGCTTTGTCGCATCCAAGAGCACATCAAGGCCAATGTAACATCCTAAATTTTCAATTTGGAATGTTATACATAGATCATACTGCATTGCATATTTCTTTGCATTTTGTGCGTGGCAATCCTCGAAAATTCTAAGCAACTCAAGGACCTACGGAGAGAGTTGGGAATTTTACCGTTTTCGTATTTGAGTTTTCTCGAATACCGGTACGGGGATAGCATTGGTTTTAATTATTTTTGTGTCCTAAAAATATTTCTAAATAAAATATATGAGCGGAGATAATGTGACTTCTCCAAAATAACAGAAATATTGGAGGAAAAATATTAAAATCACTTTTGGTATTTATTCGGATTTATTTGCAATTTTATTTGCATAGGAAAAATAGGCGTTTTTCAAAAATGTATTTAGGCCCGGAAAAAATGTTCACTTTGTCCTAAATATTATTAAAGGACGGTGAAAATTTATTTCGGTATTTTTGGAGTCCGTTTAGTATTTCTTTTGTTAGTTTTTGTACGTCAGGACTTGTTTAAAATAAAGGGAAACCGCCTTTGGGCCGTGTTCGGCCAGGACTCCCCTGGCCCGGGGCCTTTATAAGCTGCGGAGCCTCCCAGCCCGCCTCGCCCCGCCCGTCGCCCCCGCACCGCCACCGCACTGCCGCTATGCCGCCGCCGCCGCACCGTCGTGCCGCACTGCCGCCAGACCCACCGCCGCCGCCGGAGTCGTCGAGGTAGCCGCCCGCCGTCCCGGTTTTCTAGAAGAAACCGACGCAATTTTTTTAGCAAAACCCTAGATCCATTTTTTTTTGTTTAGATCGGTTTTTCATTTTGGTTTAGTTATTTAGCGGGCGTTCGCCCGTACGTTCGTTTTAATGAACGTTGTTCGCCCGTTAGCCGCAGACAGCGAACGCTCGTTCGTTAGCCTGTGCGTCAGTTTTCTTTTTCGGGGTAATTATTCGCTATTATTTTCGATCACAATTTCTGCCCTGATCTTGTTTTTCATTTTTCTTTTCTCTTGAGAGTCGGAATCAGGTGATTCAAAACCCAGATCTTCGTCTCGACGCCCTCTTTCCGTTTAACCAACTTGAACCAAGTTTTGCTACTCTAAAATTTGACCCTAGATCAGACTAGCAAACGGATCTGGTTTTTTCGTAGTTGGAGTTTCGTTTCTTCTTTCGATTTGATTCTTTTTGTAAACCGGAGTTCTTAAGTTGAACTTTCTTGTTAGATCCTATCTTTTGGAGTTCTGTTTGTGCATCTTTGCTTGCTTACTTATGTATGCTCTTGTTTGCTTGCGATAGAATACCCGGACTGTGAAGCGTGCTACTACGAGTCTCTAGGTTTTGCGAATCATCAGCAAGGCAAGTAACACTTTAATCATACCCTTTATTACCCAGTTTTTATGCATTAGATCAAACCCTCACACATTGCATGAGTAGGATCTCTTAATTTGTGGGACTCGGAAGTAGTTTGAGGTAGAACTTATTACCTGCATTATTTTCAAACCCTTGGGAGTTACTTCTACGTTATGCTTAGGTTATCATGCTATGCTCGTAGACGTGGTTTGGGTTTGAGTGAAATCCATGACAGATGTGAGTTGGTAATTAATGGTTCAACTTAAGGTGGCTACTTGAATACACATCTGGGTGGATTGGTTGCAGGGCACCTGGAGAATCCAGTGTTGTCCTAGGAAATCCCGGGGTGCCGTGTGATTGTCCTATGGAATGCCACACAGGCTCAAAGGGATCATAAAACTATTCATGCTAGAAACTTCCGTGTGCAGCCACAATGCCATTATGGGCTCTCGCATAGTATGAGTAAGTTGTGTGAGCTCTTTTGTGGTGGACTAGCAGATGTAGGGGAAACTAGGTGTATGATTCCACCTGGGGTAAAGAGTAAATGCTTCTGAAAGACTGTGTCTCGGTCATCCATTTCTCAAACATCATGCAGTGCGATAAATCCAATAGAGGAGATCGAGTCTTGTGGGAAAAGTGCGCAAACCTCTGCAGAGTCTACAAACTGATCATGATTAGCCGTGTCCCCGGTTATGGACAATCTTGAGTATCTGGTACTTGAATTATTGGTTGATCTCATCACTCTAAAGTTAAATTTGTTGGGTTAATGATTACTTTAATTCGGGATTGAGTTGGAGGTACCTTCTCAATGATGTTTCAACTACCATGATATTTAAAATAAAATTTATTCCTTTGTTGTAGGGAAAAATTGGCTTTACGCAAAAACTTTAACCCTAGAGCCTCCACCAGCCAAATATGCATATAGTGTAGCCTTTATTTCTGTTACTTGCATCTTCTGTGTTATCTTGCCAGCATATTCCATGTGCTGACCTGTTTCGGGCTGCAACATGTTACGTTGCAGACTTTTCAGATGAGGAGTAAGACATTCTAGGTCGTTTGTCATGCACTCAGCTATGCCGTTGGAGTTGATGGACTCACTTATCTTCCAAGCCTTCCGCTGTTATTTTGTTAGATGGCCTTATGCCATAGACTTTTGTAATAAGTTCTCTTTGGAGACATTCGATGTAATAAGTGTGTGATTGCCACTCTGTTATAAATCCTTCAAGTACTGTGTGTGTCAGCATTACCGATCCAGGGATGACACTGAAACACAGAGACTTCGGTCCATTCGGATCGTGGTCGCTACAGCCAACAATGAGCCCCGGAGGGAAGGCAGAGGGAGCACGTGTGCGTCACCATCGACCAGCACTGCGGCGACCACTGCCAGCCCGACGGGCGTTCCCGCTCCAATGTCGACGAGTCCGTGCTTAGCGGGGGAGATACTTGCTTTTCGAGGTGGGGTGCCATGCATTCACCTGTGAGCTGCGGCAAGTCCGTTGGCCATCCGCTCGCACATTCAAGACCGAGATTCCAGATAAATAAGATGGGAAGCTGAACCCAGCAAAGTTCTTGAGCATCTACACCATCGCTGTTCAAGCTGCCGGAGGAAGATATGAGAAGGTATTTACCAATTAGTTTCAAATAGCACCTAAGCCTAATGTTAGATCTTAGCTGATGCATCTACCAGAGAACTCCATCTCGACTTGGGCTGACATGTGCCATGAGTTCGTTGGAGCCTTCAACAGCAGCCACCAGGAACCGGGGCGCCCAGCGATTTGCAGTTGCTACCACAGAAGGAAGGAGAGACTCTGCAGAAGTACATGCAGGGGTTTAGTAGAGTCCACAAAAACATACCAGACATCCACCTGGCAGCAGTGATAGCAGCTTTCTAGTCCAACGTGCGCAATCACCGGATACGTTCAAAGATGAACGCCCAGCTACCCAAGACTGTGAATGACCTTTACACCTTGGTGGACAAGTGTGCTCGGGTGGATGAGGGGATGAAACTCATTTGAGAAGTGGATGGTGTCAGCATTGATTCAGAGGATGCGACAAACCCACTAGTCAGAAGAAGCAGAACAAGAAGCCCAGCAAGAGACACAAAGATAAGGCAGTAATGATAGTTGAAGGATCAAGCACACCCAGTACCTGCAAGAAGGCAAAAGCTGAGGCCCTCGGCAAGTAGGTTGCTTCATGCAATTACTGTCGGGAGGCCGCAGCCGCCGACAAGGCCGAGAAGAGTGATGGCCCTTACTGAAAAATCCACCGGACTAAGGGCCATGCTCTACGAAAATGCCATCAAGTTGAGCAGCTTGTCAAGAGGCACATAGCTGAAATTGAGAAAAGAGATAAGGAGAAAGGTCAGAATGGCACTGGCGGAAAGGGCCGGAGCTGTGAAGCAAACTGCCCCGGCAAGGGTTTTAGTAATAAAGGGAAACCCACCAGGGGCCGCGAGAAGGAGGATTGCAATGAGGAAAGTGATTGAGGGGATGAAGAGGATACCTGTGAGCAGGAGTTCCAAAAGGCCACTGATGCTCTGTGCATTGATGGGGATGCATCTCTGCATTCGTCTCACCGCCAACTCAAGCAATGGGCACGTGAAGTCAATGCCATGGAGCCGACATGAGAGTTTCGAAAGCCGCTCAAGTGGTCCTGCACGCCCATCATCTTTGACAAGGACGATCACCCTGGCCGCACTACCGCGGTAGGATGCTTGCCCTTGTTGGTCTCACCAACAATCCGCAACCTCAAAGTGACAAAGATGTTAGTTGACAGCGAGGCCGTGTTGAAAGTTCAACTACCCCTGGGTGGTTTTGGTAATTCCTAAGAACATATTGCTCATTGAACTAATGCTATTTCAAGATAAATATTTCAGGAAAGTTCAATGATTGGCATGGCATGGACTAGGAATTTGGACCCCTCAAAATGCTAATGACACATATTGGCTCAAGCTCAAGACTCTACGTTTCCTATTTTAGTGATCCAAGATCACATTGAGTCCATAGGAAAGCCAATACTATTAAAAGGGGATGAGGTGTTGCTTAATTGGTTTCTTGCTCAAAATGCTTAGTGATATGCTCCAAAACCCTCAACCACTTTCTCGTATCCACATATGTCCCAAACCAAAAGTCAAACTCGGCTCCACCGAAAAGCTCTATCCGGCGCCACCGAGTTCATTTGACATCGCCACTGCCACCAAACCCTAATCATTTTGGACTCACCGAAAGGGATCTCGGTCTCACCGAGATGGGATTAGAAACTCTCTGTTTCCATTCGTGACATTTTGGTCTCACCGAGATGAGAGATCGGTTCAACCGAGTTTGCAAATCAATCTCCCTGTTTCCCCTTCATAACGATTCGGTCCAACCGAAACGAGCGAATCGGTCCCACCGAGTTTGCCTGGCCATCTCTTTGTAAGCTCATTAGCAGAATCGGTCCTACTGAGTTTGTGTAATCGGCTGCACCGAGATTACGTTATGCCCTAACCATAATGAAATTGGTCCCACAGAGTTTATCATATCGGTCCAACCGAAATGCCTAACGGTCACATTATGAACTACATCGGTAAGACCGAGTTTTCTGAATCGGTCCCACCGAGTTTGGTAAGCTGTGTGTAACGGTTAAATTTTGTGTGGAGGCTATATATACCCCTCCACCGACTCTTCACTCATGGAGAGATCCATCAGAATATACCTACACTCACATTACTCACTGTTCTGAGAAAGAACCACCTACTCAAGTGTTGAGATCAAGATATTCCATTCCTACCATATGAATATTGTTCTCTAGCCTTCCCCAACTTGCTTTCCACTCAAATCATGCTTCCACCATATCCAAATCTGTGAGGAACTGTTTGAGTGTTGAGGAGACTATCATTTGAAGCATTTCAACAAGGAGTTCATCATCAACACACCGTCTATTACCTTTTGGAGAGTGGTGCCTCCTAGATTGGTTAGGTGTCACTTGGGAGCCTCCGACAAGATTGTGGAGTTGATCCAAGGAGTTTGTACGGGCAAGGAGATTGCCTACTTCATGAAGATCAACCCTAGTGAGGCAAGTCCTTCGTGGGAGATGGCCATGGTGGGATAGACAAGGTTGCTTCTTCATGGACCCTTCATGGGTGGAGCCCTCCATGGACTCGCGCAGCCATTACCCTTCGTGGGTTGAAGTCTCCATCAACGTGGATGTACGATAGCACCACCTATCAGATCCACGACAAAAACATCCATGTCTACACTTGTGTTTGCTCCTCCAAACTCATCCCTTTACCTTCATATGCAATTGTTTTAAATTCCTCTGCTATACTCTTAGAATTGCAAGTGTAGGTGGATTTCTTAACTTGTGCTACGTTGCTAAAATCTGCCAAGAATTAAAATTGGAACAGGCTAGATTTTTATTTGGTCAAGTAGTCTAATCACCCCCCCCCTCTAGACATACTTTCGATCCTACAAGTGGTGTCAGAGCTTTTGTCTCCATTTTCCTTGATTTCCATAGCTTTGGTGATCATAGCCTTGGTTTCACAACCTAGAAGAGTATGGCGTCTAGCGAGGGAAGTTACCACCATAGAGGTCCTTACTTTGATGGCACTAATTTTGCTAGTTGGAAGCATAAGATGAAAATGCATATTCTTAAACATAACCCCGTCGTTTGGGCTATTGTGTGCATTGGTTTGCAAGATGAATTCCTCGATGGGAAGGAACCGAATTGTGAAGCATCCGCGGAAGAGTTGAAGATGCTGCAATACAATGCTCAAGCTTGCGATATCCTCTTCAACGGATTCTGCCCCGAAGAATTCCACAAAATCAGCCGTCTTGAGAATGCAAAGGAAATTTGGGACAGTTTGATTGATATGCACGAAGGTACCGACTCCGTCAAGGAATCCAAGTTGGATGTGCTTCAAAGTCAACTTGACAAGTTCAAAATGAAGGATGGTGAAGGTGTCGCTGAAATGTACTCTAGGCTCGCTCTCATCACAAATGATATTGGCGGCTTACGATGTGAAGAGATGACCGATGGATTCATCATCAAGAAGGTCCTAAGAGCCTTGGATGGAAAATATGATACCGTGTGCACATTGATCCAAATGATGCCCAATTACAAAGATCTCAAGCCTACGGCAGTCATTGGAATAATTGTACCTCATGAGATGTCACTTAAGGATAAGGAAGAGCTCCACAACAAGTCAAGTGGTGCTTACAAAGCCACTTGTGATTCTCCCACATCATCAAGTGAGAAACAAGTCTTCAATGAAGAATTGGGCCTAATGGTGAAGAACTTCAACAAGTTCTACAAGAGTAGAAGCAAAGAGAGAAGTTCCAAGTCAAGGTCCTACAATGACAAAAGATCTTTAAGTCATGATCAGAATTGCTACAAATGTGGAAGACACAGACACTACATCAATGAGTGTACGGCTCCCCACAAGAGAAGAGAAGACTCACCTAAAAGGATAAGTAGAAGAGAAAATTCACCACCAAGAGAGAGAAGGAGTAGAGATGATCGTGATGAACGAAGACCTTCTCGGAGAAGCAAAGATTCAGAAAGGAAGGACAAATCATTAAGGAGCTATACAAGACGAAGACATCAAGCTCATGTTGGTGAATGGGTATCCGGTTCCGACTCTGATGACCACTCCGAGAGAAGCTACTACTCCGACTTCGAAGATACTCAAGATGAAGGTGTTGCCGGAATTGCTCTTGTGTCAACCAACTCCTACGACATATTTGACTCACCAAATGAAGGAATTGGAAGATGCTTCATGGCTAAAGGCCCTAAGGTATCACACCCCGAGTATCTTGATTTCAATAGTGATGAAGATGACTTGCTAGGAGATGATGATTTACTTGTTGGTAGCAATAGTGATGAAACCTATGATGAAAACTATGATGAATTTGCTATAAATCACGCTAATCAAGATAAAACGAATGACAATGATAAGGACAAGATTGAGAGTCCAAGTAAGGAACTAAACACTCTTAAGTTAGCTCATGAAACTACCTTGGAAGATCATCGAGAACTTTTAAGGACTCATGAGAAGTAACGCTTTGAAAAGCTCAACCTTGAGCAAGAGCATGAGTACTTAAAAGCAATCAATGATGATCTTCGCAAGAAAAGTTCTTCTTACATTGCCAAGCGTTTACTCTTGTCTACTTACATGCCACAAGTAAAACCTAGCAAGAAGAACAAGAAAGATTCTTCCTCTAGTAGTAACAACAATCATACTAAATCCAATATTGTTGCTTCTAGTAATTATCTTTATTCCACTAATGATTCTCTTAGCCAAGTTACACTTGAGCAAGAAAAGAGCTTATTGGAGGGAATTATAGAGAAAGGTGTATACAAGAGCCTTGCCGGGAGTAAGCAATTTGAGGAGATTGTACGCAATCAAGGAAGGCACCGGAAGAATCAAGGTGTTGGTTTTGAACGAAAGTTCAATGCCAATGGAGTTGAGTGGGAAGAAGATCAATACCCGAAGACGAAGTTTGTTCCTCAACAAGAGATGTATGACCCTACTTATTTTCAAGGGACACAAGCACAAGATGATCTTCCACCACAAGACCACAAGCTAAACTGCAAGGACAAGCTTCAAGAAGAGATTGATGCATTTGAAGAAGTTCCTAAGGCCTTGGTCAAGTGGGTTCCCAAGACTACTTCAAGTTCTTCTTCATCTATACGACTACAACTCCAAGGATTCCCATCAAGATGGTGTGGATCCCCAAGAAGAAGAACTAGAGAGTTCTTGAGGGTGACTCCGCCAACATACTTCACTCATATCATTTTTGCAAGGACAAGTGCAAACAACTTCCATATCTAGCACTAGTTCAAGGAGTCACAAACCCTCTTGTTGGTAAGACAAGAGACAAGGTAACCTAATGCTTCCATGGACATCATCTTGTGTGCAATTCATTCTATGTCTATGGATATCATTATTTCTTCCTTGTGGGACTAACCCATGTAGGTATTGAAAGTGCAACTCACTCCAATGGATTGCTCCAAATGATCTACATCAACATTGAGCATCTACATGTTCAACACCTACATGAAGTCATCATCGACAAAACCCAAGGTTAGTTCATCCCACTTAGGGGGGTATCACATGTAGGGGACTTTACTCTAATCAACTGAGCTAAAGCAACTCTAATGATGTGAACACAACAATGCTTTATGTAAAAGTGGTAACCCCACTTGTGCTTAAACGATGAGTATGACCTATGATCAAATTTACTCATTTGACTCCTAAGTCAATATACTCATATATAGATGACCTAGTGATCGCCAATTGCTTGATAGATGCTAGAATGGTTGTGCATGCTTTTCCACATGTTTCATTTTCTATCTTATTGTGTGAGCATGTTGAATGCATATTTTTCTCATTTGAGAACATCAATTTGTTGCTTTGATTGTTTGGCTCTTTTTCTTTTGCCAAATGGATGGACAAGAATGCCTAAGAACACCCTGTTGCTATCTATGCATTTCTCATCTAAAACTCTATTCATGCTACATCACAAAGTTTGATCAAGTCAGATTCAAACCACTCAGTGTGAGGAGCACTCGGAGTCCCCGATTCGTCATAGACTTAAACTTCCAAAACCTCTTTGTGCATTTCGGTATGACCGAGTCATCCACTTTGGTCACACCGAGTTCACTAAGTTGATCTAGGTTTTCAATCTCGGTGCAACCGATTTGAAATTTTCGGTCACACCGAGTTGCAGTAATTGTTATCAGTTTTGCATCTCGGTGCCACCGAGTTGTTCCACTCGGTCACACCGACAGGGTCAGGTTATATATACCGACGGGTTGAATTTTGGAAAACTTTCCGAAAGCCTTAGCCCGCACGTGACCTGCTCTCCCTCCTCGAGTTTCCGGATCATCTCCTCGTCGCCAGTGACCTCCAGCCACTGATCTCCGCCATCGTCAACGGCAATCTCCACTGTCATTGCCGCCTTAGCAAGTTCACCGCCGAGTTAGGGTATGAACTTTATCCTTTGTGCTATTCTTTAACTCTGATTCGTAGCACATTGCTTTGCCATGATTCTTGCCACGATTGAAATCATCCTATCCAGAAGAAACTTCGTAGAAATTAGTTTTGATTAAAAAAATTATGGTTAGGTCTCCGCCGAACTCATCTCGGACCGACCGAGTTGTAGAAATCAGTCTCACCGATTTGGCTTAGGCCATTGCACTTGCACTTTTTGGTCTTACCAAAAATTGCAAATCGGTGCGACTGAGTTCAACTCTCTGTGAAACCCTAGCAATATCGGTGCCACCGAACTGTGACTCGGTCTGACCGAGTTCACTTGTTCAGGCTCCAGAATTGCTTTGGTATCACCGAGTTTAACAAATCGGTAGCTCCGAACTGCTTTCTGTAGAGAAATAAAACTAAGTTTTTGAGTCATCTGTTTTGCAAAAATTCTTCACTTTGTGATGCTCATCCACTCTACCTCATCTACATCTATTCACATGGTTTGCTGTCAGTGTTTGCCAAGATGTCTGACCAGAGTGATAGCCAGAATTTGTGTGAGCAGCAAGTCAACTTGAGTGAGGGCACTAGTCCCTCTAGCAGCTCTAATGAGGGTAGCAGGAGCACACCTAGAAACTTGCCAAAGGCACCTACAAAGACTAGAAAGAAGAAAACCTCAGATACTGAGGATGAGGATTTTGATGCTGATGAGGCCACCTCAAAGAAGAAGGTGCTCAGGAAGGAGTATGGCATGACTGCTGCAACAAAGCCAGGTCTGAAAAAGACGGCACCTGCAAAGAGGATTGCTATGTCAAAGGACAGATCATCTACTCAAGAGACGATGGTTTTCACACTTGAATCCAGAGATGATGAGCCAGCAGGTACAAAGAAGAGAGCTAGAAAGACAATGGCTAGAGTGATTGGCAAGCCATCCATGAGAGAGGATGATGATGATGAATCTGCTGAAGAAGAAGAAGAGGTTGTTGCACTAGCACCTAAAGCTCAGAAGCTCATGGGAAATGCTATCAAGTCTAGGGCTGCTCTTTCAAAGCCCAAGACTGCTCCCAAACCTTCTCATGCCACCAAGTCTGCACCCAAGAGGAGCACTAGAAATATTCCAGCTTCAGAGAAGAACAAGGCCCAAGTGCCTGAGATTGATGAAGATGCTAAGGTCCAAGTGCTTAGGAAGCTCAAGCCCAAGATCTCTGACCATGACAATGCTCATATTGTTGCTGAGGATATGAAGTTGAGGAAGGATGCAGGTCTCATAAGATGGAGACAGACTGACCCATATGCTGTGAGGAGAAGGACTGCTGTGGACTACACATTCCATACCAAAGAACAACAAGACTTCTATGAGACAGTTCTACTTGACAAGAAGCCCATAGTGTGTCATATGAAATGGGTTGACTGGGACTTCATCAAGAACAATGAGGATCACTTTCCAAATGTTATTGAAAGCTTCAAGGCTTGTGGTGTTGACATGTTTGTGGGTCAGCAACTGACCTAATGGTATGATGAACTCATCATGCAATTCTACTCCACAGCTCACTTTTATCCTGATGGTAGAATTGTATGGATGTCTGAAGGTACAAGGTACCAGTCGACTGTTGATGAGTGGGCCAAGCTGATTAAAACCCCTGAAGAGCATGAGGATGATATGGATGTGTATGCCAAGAAGAAGCAAGATTGCAACTCTATGGCAAATATGTACAAGGATATCCATGATGATGACTTGGAGACACATAAGTTTGGATATATACGTCACTTGCTATCTGGTCTAGCCATAATCAACACAATCTAGAGGCATACATTGTTGCCCAAGTCAGGAGATCACAAGATTGTCAGGGAAACTGATCGCCCACGAACACCTATGGGACCGGAGCCCCTTTTCGGTACGGCAAGGGGGCGGAGGATGCGCAAAGAGCAGATCGAGGCGAACACGCGAGCAGTTTACCCAGGTTCGGGCCGCACGGATGCGTAAAACCCTACTCCTGCCTGGGTTTGTATTGCGTTCTTGGCTCGGGAGCGAGAAGAGCTACAGTGCTGTTCGCTAACAGGACCGAGCGTAGGAGTGATCGATGATCGGAACCCCCTCTACATTGCGCATGGGCCTCCTTTTATAGGTCAAAGGGGTCACCGACAGGTGGCAACGCAGTCGAGGGTAAAAATGTAAAATGGGTGGTAGTTGGAACAGTGTTTGAATAGTGCTCTATACCTAACCCTGACGGCAGGGGACAAGGGCATTAAATGCCCGTTGCCGTCGCCCCAAACAGTGCAAAAAGCGTCCGTCAGGGCGCCTCCGTCCGCCACGATGGTGGCCTAGTCATCGCAGCTTGCCACCGCGTACCCCAGGCTGCACAGCCTTCTGCCACGTGCGCCTGGAAGGGCCCCAGGGCGACGCGTGGGTGGATGCGCTGGAGCGCGGGTACCTAGTGGAAATTTGCCGCGGCAAGCGCCTAGCCACGACCGCTATCTTGTCGCGCCCGGGAGCTTGTCGCTCTCTGGGCCTTGCCGGGACGCATGGCGCACCGCGGCAAGTCTCTTGAAATGCCATGCTTGGCCTTCCCGGCAAGTTCCTCTTGCCAGGGTCTTGTGCCTACGAAGTGGTCTTGAGCCTTGAGTGGCCTTCCCGGCAAGCTCCTCTTGCCGGGGCCTTGTTTCTTTAACTTGAATGCTTTGTTCTTGAATGGTTCCAAAGGAACTACAGTGGGCCTTGGCGGTCGCACGGCAAGCCCTGCCTCGGGAGGCTGCAACTTCCCGTGCACAAGTTCGGGATACTAAGGTACCCCTACTTTAGTACACCGACAGCAGCCCCCGGGCCTGGGCCATACACGGTGCCAAGCGCTGTTGGGCCATACATGCGCGCCGTATCCCACTCCGTATCCACCGCGCCCCTCCCT
>LR738715.1:388534467-388583414 GCA_902687465.1 Secale cereale | reverse complement strand
CCACCGCGTACCCCAGGCTGCACAGCCTTCTGCCACGTGCGCCTGGAAGGGCCCCAGGGCGACGCGTGGGTGGATGCGCTGGAGCGCGGGTACCTAGTGGAAATTTGCCGCGGCAAGCGCCTAGCCACGACCGCTATCTTGTCGCGCCCGGGAGCTTGTCGCTCTCTGGGCCTTGCCGGGACGCATGGCGCGCCGCGGCAAGTCTCTTGAAATGCCATGCTTGGCCTTCCCGGCAAGTTCCTCTTGCCAGGGTCTTGTGCCTACGAAGTGGTCTTGAGCCTTGAGTGGCCTTCCCGGCAAGCTCCTCTTGCCGGGGCCTTGTTTCTTTAACTTGAATGCTTTGTTCTTGAATGGTTCCAAAGGAACTACAGTAGGCCTTGGCGGTCGCACGGCAAGCCCTGCCTCGGGAGGCTGCAACTTCCCGTGCACAAGTTCGGGATACTAAGGTACCCCTACTTTAGTACACCGACAGCAGCCCCCGGGCCTGGGCCATACACGGTGCCAAGCGCTGTTGGGCCATACATGCGCGCCGTATCCCACTCCGTATCCACCGCGCCCCTCCCTAACGGCACGCGTCGATTGCGGCGTCGTGGGAGAGATCGTGGCATGTTTCTTTAATGGGGAAAATGCGGAACGTCCCCCTCTCCTCCCTTAAAAGCAGGGGGAACAGGGGCAGTTCCTTCCATTCGCCCGTTGCTTCTTCCTCCTCCAGAAACCCCCGCCGCTCCCCTCCTCCCCGAAGGCCGAAAGAGAGCAGTGCTCCGCCCCCCTCCGCCGCCGCCAGCATCACCAGCGCCGTCGACTTCCCCCACCGTCCCCGCCATGGCCCCGAAGGGCGAGAAGGCGAAGGCCGCGAAGTCCGCCAAGGCGCTGAAGCTAGTAGCAATGCGGAAGAAGATGGCGGTCTTCCCGCCGAGGCTCAGTGCGGAGGAGCTGAAAGACACGTTCTACCTCTTCTGGTCGAGGGAGACAAAGGCGCATCCGCGCACCAAGGTACTCTCCGCCGTGGCCTGCGAGATGTTCCCGGGCGGCTATGCCTTTTTTGCTTTGTTCTTCTACTGCGGGCTCTGCCCGCCCTTCTCGGAGTTCTTCTGTGATATCATGAATACCTACGGGTTTCATCTCCTTGACTTCACCCCAAATGCCGTCTTGACCATGGCCATTTTCGCACATCTGTGCGAGAATTTCGTCGGAGTTTACCCCAATGTAGCTCTCTTCCGCCATTATTTCATTCCTCGAGTCGAGTCAGGGTCTCCTCTGTCCGGCAGAATCTCTTGGATCTTTAGGCTCCATAAGAAAGAGGCTTACTTGACGGGGGAGCTCCGCGGCAAGTGGGATGAGTGGAGAGCCAACTGGTGTTGGATTATGGAGGACGACCCGCAGCAGTTCACTTCCCGGTGCCAAGTCGCAGTAGTGCGCGGCAATGACTGGAGTGACCTGGCCCCCAAGGACGACAAGCTGAAGATAGCCACCACTCGGATCCTCCGCCTCCGGCAAGCCAGGCTCACTTTAGGTGCCGTCGGGGCAGACTTCCTCCGCCGCCGCATCGCTCCCTTGCAGGAGAGGAAGAGGGCTGCTTGGGAGTTCGAGAACGCGGCAGACATCATGAGGTTGCGCCCGGGCCTTAATTACAACTTCACTGTCATAGAGCTCAATGCAATGCTTCAAGCGTTGTTCAAGTACGACTCCGCCCACCCTGAGTGGTTTGCGTTGCCGCCGGGCGTAGTCCCATTGTGCAATAGCTCTGTGCTCAGCGCCGTCCGTGCGGCGATGCCGTTGTGTGATTCCCACGGGATCAACCCCACTTGGCGGGAACCTTCCGACGAGGCCATGCAGACGTTCTTCGACAACCTGGTGGAGCTGCCAATCGACGCCGACGAGAAGAGGGGACTCACCCGCGACACCACTGACCAGGAGATGGCATATATTGCCACCAGGCTGGAAGAGGCAGTGGCGGCCAGGGCCGCGGGTGAGTTCGGGTATACTATGGAGGAGGCGGAGGCGGCGGAGGCGACAAGCCTCGCCGAGGAGGAAGAGCTTCGTAATGCGGGAAAGCTTGCCGGGCGACTCGCCGAGACAAGCGAGCCCAACGAGCAACGCGCCGAGTCGAGCGGGCCCGCCGAGCAGGGCGTCGGGTCAAGCGATCCTGCCGAAGACTCAGGCGGCTCGCTGAACCTTGGCTCGTCGTCTTCCTCGTCGGGCAGCTCGCCACCTCCAGCAAGTCCTCCGGCTCAAACAAGGAGGCGCCTCTGCAAGGCCGCAGACGTGGCGGGATGGCAGGCGGGCCTGCAGCCGCAGCGCCGGCCGACACGCGCCACCACGACGAGCAAGGCCGCCAAGGGAGTGCATCGCACTTCAGCGGCGACCGGAGGGGGATCTTCCCGGACCGGCTCCACTGCTCCTTCCGCCCCTCGTGCGTGGGCGACAACCGGAGCGGGGTCTTCTCAGACCACCGCTCCCGCTCCCGCCAAGCGGCCAAGGGAGCCCACTCCCCCAGCTCCTCGTGCCGGGACGCGTGAGCCGAATTTCGACTTCTCGGCGCTCAGTTTCGACGACGAGGAGGAAGAAGAGTAAGTCTTCTTGATTCTTGTTTCTCTCTGGCTTTCTGTTGATTCTTGCCTTGTATTCCTTTTGCCTAGTTCTGATATTGTCTTTCTTCCAGGACTCTGGCCCAGAGGGCGGCGAAGAGGGCCAAAGTCCCAGTGATCGTCATCGAGGACGAGCCCGCCGCTGCAGCAGGGGGTGCGCCTGCGACAAGCTTGCCGGACCCGGCAGCTGTTCTTCGAAGCAGCCCCCAGCGTAAGTCCTTTGTCCACTTTCCGCTTGTCGGGCGCGCGTGGGTCTTCGATCTTTGTTGATGTCTGGTTTGTTGACTCGTGCAGAAACAGAGCAACAGCATCAGGAGCGCCAGGAGGCCGCCCCCGACGCGCCGCATGTCTCGACCGTTCCGCCAAGGGGGAGCTCCCCGGCAAGGGAGGACACTCCGCCAAGGGCGAGTACTCCGCCAAGGGACGACGCCAGCGGCCCTCCGGCGGCGGGAGCTACCACCACGCCGCCGATGGAGAACTCCCCGGTAAGGAACCCCACCGAAGAGGAGTCCCGCGCAGGTAACCCTTGGACTTTTCTTTTTCTGAATTTCTCTTTTTGGATATTTGCTTGACAGTTCTTCTTCTTTTCCTTGTCTTCAGATCCTTCCGCCGCGGAACTGATGGAAACGGAGGTCGCCGCGGAGGAGGACGTGCGCGGCAACACTGGTGACGCCGCAGCTACTGAAGGGACGGCCGGTGCTGATGAGCTTGCCACCGACGAGACTGCCAAGGCTGCTGGCGTGGCAGCTGAGGGGGAATCCGGCAGTCGCACTGACGGCCCTGAGGCCGCAGGAGCGTCAGACGCTGCACCGGCTGCCGACCCCTCTGCTGCCGCGGCTGAGCCCGGCGCCTATCTGGAGGCCGGCAACGGAGTCTTCATCCAGCTCCTGTGGGCATCCACGTCAAGGGCGCCCGCGGAGGGAGAGGTCTTCGATGGGGAGGTTCTTGCCTCCGCCGGATTAAAGTTTGTCGACGCGCCAAGCAGCAGCAGCGAGCCCGAGGAGGAGCGGCTTCTGCAGAGGCTTCTATCCCTATACCACGCCAGGCAGGCCAAGTTGGAGTCCCGAGAGGCTCTGGCCGCCAAGGCGGGCACTGACTTGGAGAAGCGCGCTGAAGAGCTCCGGGCCACCAACCAGGCAGCTCTCCGATCCTTGGCGGAGGAGCGGGAGCAGCTAGCCGAGGCGCATCAGGCATTTATTCTGGAGAAGGCTGAAGCAGAGGAGCAGCAACGGCTCGCCGCCGAGGAGCTGTCCCGGCGAGAGGGTGAACTGACGCAGCGGAAGGTCGACCTCGATAGCCACGAGGACAAGCTTCCCGCGCGTGAACAGTCTCTTGGCGGAGCTCTGCAGGAAACGAAGGACGCCGCTGCAGCTGCTGAGACCGCCAAGAAGGACTTAGAGGCGAGGGTGGCACAACTAGAGGTCAACTTGAAGACGAGCGAAGAGAAGGTTGCCGCCCTTGTGCTTGAGAGAGAGAAGGACGCCCACAGCCACTCCGAGCTGCAGGTCCGCCTCTCCGACAAGGGCAAGGAGCTCGCCGTCGCCAAGGACTCCATCGCCGATCTAGAGTTGAAACTTTCCACCCTCACCACAACGCTTGACGGCGCCAGAGAGCGGAAGACGAAACTGAAGGAGGACCTCAGGGCCGAGAGGGCCCTGTTGGACAGCGCTGCTCTCTCCCAAAACAACTTCAGGCTGACGGTGGAGCACTGGACCGAGGGCCTTGTCGCCGCCGCTGCCGACGTCGACAAGCAGCTGTCGGAGCTGGGGGCGGAGCACCTCGGGTACTCCACCAACGAGAATCTCCCTCACAGCGCCAAGCTGAGCTTGTTCTTCAGAGGGGTGGCGCCGGCCCTCCAGCAGCTCCGGGAAAGGATCCCAAAGCAGCTGGCGGACGAGTCGCGCAGGCTCTGCGCGGGGGCCCTCGAGAAGGTGTTGATGAAGATAGTGCACCGGAACCCGGGCCTCAATGTCACCAACGTCCTCAGGACCTTGCCGCCGGACATTGACCAGGAGGCGCTCAAGGCCCTTGTCGCGCCTATCGTGAACAAGGTGGGCGGCATCAAGAGGGTCGAGGGCGACCGCGCGGATTAGTCTCGTTTATCTCCTTCTTTCCTCGTCGCTGCCAACCACGTTATGAACAATAGTTTATTAGCATTGCGACAAGTTGCTTTGTGATATAACTTTATTTTGGGTAGTTAATGCAATGTTATTTCCTTTACTGGACTTCCTTGCTTTGTATGCTTTCACCCTAAGCTTTTAGGGAACTTGCCGGTGTAGGGACCCTTGCCGCGAGCGCTGAGTGCGGAACTTCAGCAGCCTGCTGGCAATGCCGTTGCCGACAAGAAACCTCGTCGTAGCTAGTCGCAGCACACTTAGGTTGTTGAGCGAACTCGAAAACGAAGTAAGGGCGCGACACTTTTCGCTGCACACTTAAGCCGTTGAGTGTGCTCGAAACAAAGTAAGGGCGCAGCTAGCCACGAGTCGGTTCCTCCGCGCACAGGTTTTCCATACAAAGTGCGGTCGTTCAAGGAAGGTAACTCAAAAAATTAAAAAAATTGATTGCTCAAACTTTGGCAACTTAGCTTTTGTGTCGTTCGCTTCTCGACAAGGCGAGGTTCTCTTGAATGGCACTTGGTCCATACCACTATCTCCTCCTCCCCCCGGCAAACTTGTGCGCGAGGAAACTTCTTCTGCTTGAGAGAAAAGAAAAGAGAGAGAACGGAGATATGGAGTCTTGCGGCTCGTTATTGCTTACCGGGAATAGGTGCTGCACAAAGTGTCAGATAGTACATGCAAGAAAGTAAAAAGGGCATGAATTGACAAGTTGTGCGAGGCACATAAGCTTTACTGATGCGCGGGGTTGCGCCCGGCTTTGTACAAAGGATTACATGCAACAGCGGCAAGACTTGTACAAAAGGTGGTTGCCGGAGCGGATCACGACAACCGCTCCTTATGGGTAAAACTTGCGCAGATGCTCAATGTTCCAGGAGTTGCTCACCGGTAAGCCTTCTTCGGTCTCAAGGCGGACAGCGCCGGGCCTTTTGACTTGTTTTACCCGATAAGGGCCTTCCCACTTCGGCGTCAACTTGTTGGAATTCTTGGCGGACTGAACGCGCCGAAGAACAAGGTCGCCTTCCTCGAGACTTCTGGCTTTAACCTTGCGGCTATGGTAGCGGCGCAAGGCTTGCTGGTATCGAGCAGCTCGTACAGCAGCCTGAAGACTGTCCTCCTCAAGGAGCAGTGCGTCATCTTGTCGCAGCTGCTCTTGCTCGAGCTCATTGTAAGCGAGCACTCGAGGCGACCCGTATACGAGTTCCATGGGGAGAACTGCCTCTGCTCCATAAACAAGAGCAAAGGGTGTCTGTCCAGTGGCTCGATTTGGCGTCGTCCTGATCGACCAAAGAGCCGCTGGCAACTTCTCGATCCAGTTTCTTCCGCACTTGTGCAGCCTGTCGAAAGTTCTCGTCTTGAGTCCGCGTAGCACTTCAGCGTTTTCCCTCTCCGCTTGACCGTTGCTCCTCGGGTGAGCAACAGAAGCGAAACAGACCTTGGCGCCAAGGTCTTGGACGTACTGCATGAAGGTGCGACTTGTGAATTGTGTGCCGTTGTCGGTGATGATCTTGTTAGGTATTCCGAAACGGCAAACAATTGACCTGAAGAACTTGACTGCTGACTGTGCGGTCACCTTTCTCACTGGTTCCACTTCCGGCCACTTTGTGAACTTGTCGATGGCGACGTACAAGTACTCAAAGCCCCCGGCTGCGCGGGGAAAGGGGCCGAGGATGTTGAGTCCCCAGACCGAAAATGGCCAGGACAAAGGGATCGTCTGGAGAGCCTGAGCTGGTTGATGTATCTGCTTGGAATGGAACCGGCATGCTTCACACTTGGTCACTTGCGCATTGCATCCTGGAGGGCTTCTGGCCAAAAGAAACCTTGCCGGAACGCTTTTCCGGCAAGTGCTCTGGAGCCAATGTGGTGGCCACATATGCCTCCGTGTATCTCTGCCAACAGCCTCTGTCCATCTTCCCGGGGAATACACTTCAATTTCACGCCGTTGAGTCTTCTTCTGTACAGTTCGTTGCCGACAAACTGATACATACTTGACTGCCGGGTTATTCTTTCTGCTTCTTCTGGCTCTTCGGGAAGTTCTCCTGTTTGAAGGAACTAGACAATCTGCTGCGCCCATGCTGGGGCCTGTGGCTCAGCAATAAGGACTCAAGGCATATGTGCTGCTGCGGGAACGTCAGCTTCCACGGCAAGAACTTGCGGTTCAGCCGGAGCTTGACGTTCCCCGGCAAGCTTGCCGGGGCAAAGCTTGTCGGGAACGCCTGCTTCAACTGGACAAACCCTTGGGCTTGCAGGAGCAGATTGCTCCTCAGCAATCTTATCATTGATCTTGGGGACCTTGTTGGCGGCCGCTTCAGGAAGCTCTGTCGGCAAGTAGTCACCAGAAACCAACTTTCTCTTCTTACTCTGCCCAGTTGACGGTGTTACGGATGGCTGAGTCAGCTTGAGCACGAAGATCCCTGGTTCCACAGGTAACTTTAGTGCAGCACACTTAGACAGGCCGTCTGCGATGTCATTCTGAGCTCTTGGAACGTGCTCCATCTGCAAGCCTTCAAAGTGCTCTTCAAGCTTTCTCACTTAATCGACGTAAGCTTCCATCAACGGGCTCTGATAGCTCTTGTTCACTTGGCGGACGACCAACTGTGAATCACCCCGCACAATCAGCTTCTTGATCCCAAGTTCCGCTGTGCTTCTGAGCCCGGCAAGCAAACCTTCATACTCCGCAGTATTGTTCGTTGGTTGCTCCTTGGGAAAGTGCATTTGGACGACGTACTTGAGGTGCTCTCCGGTGGGTGCGACAAGCAACACGCCGGCACCGGCGCCTTGCAGCGAGAAGGCACCATCAAAGTACATGATCCATTCTTTGCTTGCTTCCTTGACGGGGATGCTCGTCTCTGGAATCTCTTCGTCTGGCGTTGGTGTCCATTCTGCTATGAACTCTGCCAAGGCTCTGCTCTGGATAGTTGAAGTGCTCTCAAACTTAAGGCCAAAGCTTGACAGCTCCAGTGCCCACTCGACAATCCTGCCTGTCGCTTCCGGATTTTGCAGTATCCTGTTCAGCGGAAAGCGAGTGACCACTGTTATGTCGTGTGCTTGGAAGTAGTGGCGCAACTTTCTCGAGGCCATGAGAAGGCCGAAAAGCAGCTTCTGCACACCAGAGTACCTTGATCTAGCCCCCTGCAGAAGGGAGCTAACAAAGTAGACTGGGCGCTACACCATCTTCTTTCGCACTTCCTCTTGCATCTTCGCAGCTCCATCCTTGTCGGGGCCAGAGCTTGTCAGGGTAGCCCCCTGCTTGTCGCTGGACGCGCTTGCCAGGGCTGTTGGCACATCATCAGCCTCCCTCTACGCTACTAACGCAGCACTAACCACTTGATTGGTTGCTGCTAAGTACAGCAGTAACTTCTCTTGTGGCTTAGGTGCGACAAGTATTGGAGTGGAGGACAGGTACCTCTTCAAGTCTTGCAGCGCTGCCTCCGCTTCCGGAGTCCATTTAATTGGACCTGCCTTTTTCAAAATTTTGAAAAACGGCAGGGCGCGTTCTGTAGACTTAGAAATAAACTTGCTGAGAGCAGCCACGCATCCGGCAAGCCTTCGTACATCCTTGACGCGCTTCGGAGCTCCAATCTGCTCGATGGCTTTGATCTTGTCGGGGTTGGCTTCAATCCCTCTCTGAGATACAAAGAAACCGAGAAGCTTGCCGGAGGGGACTCCAAACACACACTTCTCGGGGTTGAGCTTAAGTTGGATCTTGCGCAGGTTCGCAAAGGTTTCATCTAAATCTTGTATCAGAGTAGCCCTGTCCTTGCTCTTGACCACTATATCGTCCATGTAAGCTTCTACATTTCTGTGTATCTGTGGCTCAAAAGCAGTGTGGACTACCCTTGCAAACGTTGAACCAGCATTCTTCAATCCAAAGGGCATGCGTATGAAGCAATAAGTGCCACATGGAGTGATGAATGCGGTCTTTGCTTCATCTTCTTCAGCCATAAATATCTGGTGGTATCCTGAATATGCATCAAGAAATGAAAGCAACTCACATCCAGCTGTGGAGTCAACCATCTGGTCAATGCGCGGCAAGGGAAATGGATCTTTGGGACAAGCTTTATTCACATCGGTGAAGTCTATACAAAGCCTCCACTTCCCGTTTTCTTTACGCACGACGACAGGATTGGCCAACCACGTGGGATGGAGTACGCCTCTGACAAGGCCTGCCGCTTCCAACTTCTTGATTTCTTCAGCGATAAACTCTTGGCGCTCCACCGCTTGTTTTCTAACTTTCTGCTTGACGGGCCACGCGTGAGGACAAACGGCAAGCTTGTGCTCAATCACTTTCCTGGGAACACCGGGGATGTCAGACGGTTGCCATGCAAACACGTTGACATTCGCCCGCAGGAAAGCAACGAGCGCGCTTTCCTATTATCATGCGTGGCACTGATGGTGAAAGTACCACCAGTGCCGTCCTCCTTGGCAGACACCTTCTTGGTTGCGGGTGGAGCTGCCATCGCCTTCTTGCACTTGCCGGTGGAGCTCGATGGTGCGTTCTCGACGGCAGCGCAGCACTCCGAAGAGGTGCGTTTGCCGGAGTGGGCCCCAGAGCTCTTGCCGGACTTGGTCTTATTCTTCCCCCCGGGAGCTTCAGCGGCAAGTGCTTTGCTATCTGTGGTGGCTGCTGCATCCCGGTAAATCTTGTCGGCACAGATAAGGGCGTCCTTCTTGTCGCCGGGGACAGAGATGACGCTTATCGGGCCTGGCATCTTGAGCATGTTGTAGGCATAATGAGAGGCTGCCATGAACTTGGCGAGCATTGGACGACCAAATATCCCATTGTAAGGCAATGGGATATCGGCAACGTCAAAGGTGATCCTCTCAGTCCTGAAGTTCAGCTCTCCGCCAAAAGTCACTGGCAGTGTGATCTTCCCCTTCGGCTTGCTCCTTCCCGGGTTGATCTCTTGGAATGTGCCGGTTTCCTCGAGCTCGCTGTCGGGGATCTGAAGTTTCCGGACCACAGCAGAGGAGATCAGGTTCAGGCCGACCCCGCCGACAACCAACATCTTGGTGACCTTGAGGTTGCGGATAGTTGGTGAAACTAACATCAGCAAGCACCCGACCGCAGTTGTGCGATCAGGGTGGTCCTCAATGTCAAAGATGATGGGCGTGCTGGACAACTTCAGAAGTTTGCGCGACTCGACGGGTGGTTCTGCCGCATTGACTTCCCGCACCCATTGTTTGAGTTGGCGGTGGGAAGTATGCAGAGAAGCACCACCGTCTACGCACAAAACTTCTGTTGCCTTCTGGAACTCCTGCTCGCTGTTATCTCCGTCCTCCATGTCTTCATCGTCGTCTTCGTCTTCGTCCTTGTCGCGGCCACGGGGAGGTCTATCTCCTTGCCGCTGCTTGGCCTTGCCGCGGCGTCCTCCCCGGCCATTGAATGTCCGCTTCTTGCTGGACTCTCCACCACCTCCCTGGGCCTTCTCCTTGTCGCGTCGCTCGTACTCAGCTTTCTGCTGCTCGACGAGGTACTCGACTCTTTTGCAGTTCTGGAGGTCGTGGCCCTTGGTTCGGTGGATCTTGCAGTACTGCTTGTCGGAGCCGTCCTGCTTGTCGGCGGCCGCCACAGTCTCCTTTCCGGAGCTGCCAGCCTGGGCTTTCTTGGCGCCAGCCTCCTTGCCGGACTGCTCAACGACCAGTATTTCTTTGCTCTTCTTTTTCCTGTTGTTCCGCCGCCGGTTTTTCTTTGCCGGGGTGGCGTCCTCACTATCTGATCCTCCTGCTCCAGTATCCTCTCCGGGGAGTCTCCTCCCCTCCTCAGCGCGTGCGCACTTGTCGGCCAGGGCATAAAGCTCGCTGACGTCTCCGATTTTGCACATCGCCATTTCCTCCCTCATCCAGCGGTTACACACGTTCTGGTGGAACGTGCTAATAACCGCGGCGGGGTGGACGTCTGGGATGTTGTGCTGGATGCGGCTGAATCTCTGGATATACTTTCGCAGGGACTCTCCTTCCTTCTGGGAAAGTATATGAAGGTCGCTCTCCTGGACATGGGGCTTGTGGCCACATGTAAAGGCGCCGACAAACTGATGGCACAGGTTGGCCCAGGAAGAGATGGAGTTCTCCGGCAAGTGCATGAGCCAAGATCTGACGTTTGGCTTGAGCACTAGCGGGAAGTAGTTTGCGAGTATCTTCTCGTCTCGTCCCCCGGCAGCCTGCACCGCGATGGTGCAGATGCTGAGGAACTCCGACGGATGAGTCTTGCCGTCGTACTTCTCGGGTACGTCGGGCTTGAAGTTCTTCATGCTGGGCCACTGGACTTGCCGCAGCTCACGGGTGAACGCAGGGCATCCTGCCGCGTACGGCAGGTCGCCTGGTCCCCTGGGCGCGTGCACGTCAACAGTGGGCCCAGCGCGCTGGTCGGATTGATGCCGAGCTTCCCTCCGACGCTCGATGCGGGTTCGAGCGTCCTCTTGTCGTCGGTCGTCAAGGACTTGGCTGTCAGGACCCCGATCCTAAGTCACACCGATCTAGCTGTAACACGTCATATCACTTTGCGGCCTCACGCACGGTAACCCCACGGGTGCCACCTTACCTGGCCCGGGACCGTTTGTGCATTTTGGCACACGTATATGACAGTGTCGCTAGCATCCATATGACAGAGAACCCGGGCCGACATGGCTAGTTATAAACCAAAAGTGGCACTAAATTACAGAGACAGGCATCCATGACCCAGCAACGAACGTGTCGGTCATCAACGTATGAACCCAAGTCGTAGCAAGCTACATGGACTTAAAGGAACAACGCGTGACATTTCCCCTAAGGGACAGACACAGGAACGAAGAAGGACACATGCCGGCCAGCCTACGTGTTCCGAGCAGTAGCAAGCTACCAAGGCTCATTGGAATCACTAGGAGGCATTTCCCTGTAAGATAGGCTACCAAAGGAAAACAACTAGGTGCCGAATCCCACACATACCAAGCATTTCAATCATACACGCAATATGCTCAATATGTGCAAATACAACATTGCATCACAACAAAACTCTATGACTCATAGTACTTTATTTAAAAGGCTCCAAGAGCCATACATAACATAGTCATACAGGTAGGGGTCACATGACCCAACACTCAAGTCATACAGTCATACAAGCACAAGCGGAAGCTACATGTCTGAGTACAGACAACTTAGAAAATAAAACAGGCTTGGTGTAGCCTGACTATCTACAAGGCCCTTCACAAGCTCCAGATCACCGTCTGGGTGTCAAGCTACTCGTCGACGTCAACGTCTATGTAGAACCCATCAGCAGGGGCAGGGTTCTCCTCTGCAACAGTTATTAAGCAAACATGAGTACAAAGGTACTCAACAAGTCTTACCACAGAACCTATCATACATGCAACATTATCAAAGGGGGTAGTGGAGTTTATAGCAGAATGCCAGCTTTAACCTTGGCTAACCTATACTACAACTCTCAACAGATTGCAAGATGTTATTACGAACACGAGTCCTCTAATCACCACATCAATACACTACCGAGGATCCTCTTCCGTCATCCTACGGAAGGGCCATCCATGGCACTCACGCTTATCTTGAGGCTTTTAGTAGTATCCATCAACTTGTCTATGAACTGTAAGAGTAACCAAGTAGTTCGTACCGCGAACAACGGCTATTCGAATAGTTTGATAACCCTGCAGGGGTGTACTTCTTCACACATGTTTTCACCACTTAGCGTCTGCACACGACATGTGCTCCGCAGACTTCAAGCGAAAGCCGACGTGGGTGTAGACCACGACCTAACCAACCACTCAAGTCTCTCGTCCAGGTTTATCGCCTATTTGGGTTCCATCCGTGGGGAGATCCGGCCGGGGTGTCGCTCACGGCCCCAAACGATGTGTACAGGGTTCCCGAGTCACCAAACGGGCAACCGGTACACCGTGCCACGTACCTGTCGCATCACAGCCCACCCCGAGGGTCAGCACTGCGCACGACCTCCAGTAAACTATAAACACCAGAAACTAGTTGCAACTCCTGGACAGAGTACAAGGGCAGTCAATAAGTCGAGCGGGGTCATATTTCAGGGCCCAATGTGTGGTAGTAACTGTAACTTGAATCACACACATAGATCTCGGGTCCTATGGACGATTCCAATGAAACAACCCACCATGTACTCCTACATGGACTTTCATCGATACCTTTACCAAGCGTATTCCACACTTCCTTCTCTTATCGGTAAGATCATTTCACTCTGATCCATCACCCAGATGAACCAGACCAGACACAACTCTAAGCATAGCAGGCAACATAAGTAAATAGCATGGTGGATCACACATCACATGGCTCAATCAACTCCTACACGTGCTAGTGGGTTTCAACTATTTACTGTGGCAATGACAGGTCATGCAAGGGAATAGGGTTCAACTACCGCAGCAAGTAGCAGTTCACCCGCTGTTGCCTTAATGCAGTAAAAGAGAGCAGGAGCGAGAAGATTGGGTTTGTATAGGAATGATCAATGATTGCTTGCCTGACAAGGTAGTTGTCGGGTACTGCTCTTCAACTGGATACGCGGCAGTATCCTCGGGAGTAGGACCTAACACAGGGAATTCCGACGATACAATCATTAACAAACAAATGCAACAATATGATGCATGTTTATGACATGGCAAGATGCATGTGTGTTGGCTAATGCAACTAAACCAGAAGTGTTTGAACCTATTTGAATCAAGGATTCAAATTGAAGTTCAAACTATTATTTAAATAAGTGCATTATCATGTTTTTGATATATACAGCAAGTTAACTTGTTCAAACATGCATGAAACCAGTGCCATTAGAAAGATTGGATTTTTCTGATCATTTTTCATATATAAATCTTTTCCATCTGAGCTATGGTTGATTTTATATGATTTTTTAGAAGTTTTGGGTATTTTCTGGAATTTCCTGAATTATTTTAAATCTAAAAATCCCAGAAAAACCTTTATTGCGTCAGCATGACATCATGCTGACGTCAGCCAGTCAACAGGGCCAGTCCAGGTCAAACCTGACCAGTGGGTCCCTCATGTCAGTGTCACAGCTAATTAACTAAGTTAATTAGAGTTTAGTTAAACTAATTAGCTGTCAGTGGGGCCAGGGCCCACGTGTCAGTGACTAAACTAATTAACTAATTAAAATTAAAATAACAACTAAACTAAGTTTGACTTGCGGGCAGGGCCCACATGTCATTGACCCAGGGGGTCAAACCCGTGGTCAAAACAGGTCCAACTCGCCGGCGTTTAGCCGCCGGCGAGGCCAAACGCGGCGGCGTGCCTCGGAAAACGGCTGTGGGGCACGGCTCGAGCTGCGGCTGGGTGCGTTGGAGAGCTCTTGCTCTTCCGCATCGGATGGTGGTGGTCGCCGGACCTGGGGTGGCCGGAGACGACGGCAACGAGCTCGACGGCGGCGAGCGGCGTCGGGCGTGTGTGGAGATGCGGCTACAGGGGCCTAGGCGATGCGTGCGTAGCACCGTTCGCATCTACGTGCTGTGGTGAGTGCGTTGGACGGGTGCCGGTGACCAAATGGTCACCGGAGCATCACCGGCGACGAGCACGGCGGCGGTGCGTGCGGTGGAGCTACGTGCAGTGGGTTACAGGGCAAGAGGGAGCCAACGGAGAGGGGGAGGAGGTAGCTAGGCTCACATCGGTTGCAGCAAGCACAGAAGCAAGCTCGGGGGTGGTCGGAGCTGAGCAGCACGGCGAGGGGGATCTCCGCGGCCGGAGTTGGGGAAGAAGAGGTCGGGGGCGTCTCCAGGGCGGGCGAGCGCTCGGGGCTCGGCCTGTCCGAAGCAGTCGAGGACGGCGGAGACGATGGACAACACGGCGGAGCTCGGGGACGACGGTGGACGTGGTTTCTACGTCGGTGCGATCACGGCGGCGTCGGCCATGGCACGGGGAGAGCGGAGGAGAGGAGCTGGGGAGAAACGGAGGTGTCTGGGGGGTCGAGGAGGTCGTGGACGTTCGATCCATCCCTCCAGGACGGCGAGGGGGCGAAGCAGGGCGGCGGGCAGCGGCGTGGCACGCCGTGCGGTCGCCGTCGAGCACCTGCCTGCCTGCCTGGCCGAGCCAAGCAGCTCGCTGGAGCGGCAGCTGGGCTGGGCCGGCAGGTGGGCCGGGTGGGCGCCAGGTAAGTGTTTTCCTATTTTCTTTTCCTATTTTCTTTTCTGTTTCATTTCTTTTGCAACTTTGTTCATTTAATAAAAATGCCTAAACATTTTTATAAATCATAACACTTGTCATACCTGCTGTATATAATATAAACAGTAGGAAACATTATAGTTTATGATTATTTGAGCATTTAAAATATTTTATAGCATTTAAATGCCCAAATTCAAATACCATATGATTTAATCCAAAACCCTAGATTGTCCTAGAAAATTGTGCACCATTTTTGGCAGAGGTTTAAGACCAAGGCAGAAATGATGAACATTTTGAAGGGCATTTTGGGTACATTGGAAAATATTTTATCAAACCCTAGTTATTAGGGGAGGGGGTGATGGGGTTTCTGTTAATCCCATTTCAAGTTTCTTTGGAAGTAAACATGATGCACACTCTAGTCAGGTCCTAATGCAAGTGCTAGCTAGGGATGTGACAACTCACCCCCACTTAAAAGAATCGCGTCCCGAGATTCGGGTTCCTCCGGAAAGAGGGTGGGGTACTCAAGTCGAAGACGATCCTCCCTTTCCCAAGTAGCTTCACTCTCGGAATGATGTGACCATTGAACCTTGAGAAACTTGATATTGTGGCGTCGAGTGGTGCCCTCAGTTTGATCAAGAATACGAACGGGGTATTCTCGATATGTGAGATTGTCTTGGAGATCAAGCGTTTCATGGTCCACTCCGCGGATAGGATCCGAGAAGCAACGCCTGAGTTGGGAAACGTGGAAAACATCATGAACTCTGGAGAGGTGCGGAGGTAGTTCCAATTGGTAGGCAACTTCTCCTCGTTTGGCAAGAATGCGAAAAGGACCGATGAAACAAGGGGCCAATTTGCCTTTGATACCGAAGCGATGGGTTCCCTTAAGAGGAGTAACCCGAAGGTAAGCCTTATCGCCGACTTCAAAAGTCACAGCCTTATGATGACTATCATATTGGCTCTTTTGGCGAGACTGGGCTGTCTTCAATCTCTCACGAACGATGCGAACTTGTTCTTCTGCTTCCTGAATCATATCCGGGCCAAAGAATTGTCTTTCGCCGGTTTCTGACCAGTTAAGAGGTGTTCGACACCTTCGTCCATATAGAACTTCGAAGGGAGCTTTACCCAAGCTGGCTTGATAACTATTGTTATAAGCGAATTCGGCAAATGGAAGACACTTTTCCATTCCATACCGAAAGAAATGACAGAGGCTCGAAGCATGTCTTCCAGAATTTGATTGACTCGTTCCACTTGACCACTTGACTGCGGATGGAAGGCAGTACTGAAAGAGAGATGAGTTCCCATAGCATTCTGGAAACTTTCCCAAAATCGGGAAGTGAAAAGACTTCCACGGTCTGAGTTAATCTCCAACGGTACACCATGAAGTGATACTATTTGAGAGATATATAAGTCTGCTAGCTGGCTAGCGGTAATACTCTCCCGAACAGGCAGGAAGTGAGCTACTTTAGAGAGGCGGTCGATAACGACGAAGATAGCA
Source organism: Secale cereale (assembly GCA_902687465.1). Taxonomy (NCBI): domain Eukaryota; kingdom Viridiplantae; phylum Streptophyta; class Magnoliopsida; order Poales; family Poaceae; genus Secale; species Secale cereale. Next base: position 388,567,107 of record LR738715.1, on the reverse strand, counting down.
TTATTCCCTTTCATGGACCTGGGAAACCCGGTAATGAAGTCCATACCGACTTTGTCCCATTTCCATTCAGGAATAGCTAAAGGTTGAAGGGTTCCAGCAGGCCGTTGATGCTCTGCTTTAACTCGACGACAAACGTCGCAGTTAGCAATGAACTGAGCGATTTCTCTCTTCATCCTAGTCCACCAGAATCTTTGACGTAGGTCTTGATACATTTTGGTACTACCGGGATGAATCGTGAGAGGAGATTCATGAGCCTCCTTAAGGATTAATTGCCGTAGATGGTGGTTCTTGGGAACCACTACACAGTTCTCAAAGAAAACAACACCTCGATCATCCATGGAGAAACTTTTAGCGAGTCCGCTAGCGATGTTCTCTTGGAGTCGTGATACACCTTTATCACGCTTCTGGGCAGCTATGATTTGATCCATAAGGGTAGGTTTCGCCACCAAGGTGGAAAGAAATCCTCGAGGAACGATGTGAAGGTTAAGCTTACGAAATTCCTCGTGGAGAAGTGGTTGACTTTGTTGTAACATTAAATTGTTACAATATGACTTACGACTTAGTGCATCAGCCATGACATTGGCCTTTCCAGGAGTGTAAGTGATTCCTAAGTCGTAGTCGGTGAGCAACTCAACCCAACGTCTTTGCCTGAGATTTAGATCCGGTTGGGTGAAGATATACTTCAAACTTTGGTGATCAGTGAAAATTTCACAGCGATTACCCAGAAGGTAATGTCGCCATGTTTTGAGTGCATGGACTACAGCTGCAAGCTCTAAATCATGAGTAGGATAGTTATCCTCATGTGGACGTAACTGTCGGGATGCGTATGCAATCACTTGACGATCTTGCATAAGAATGCAGCCTAGTCCTTGTCGCGAGGCGTCGCAATAGATTATAAAATCCTTGGAAAAGTCTGGTGGTACCAGTACATGTGCAGATGTCAGGCGTCTTTTCAGTTCCTGAAAACTGGACTCGCACTGTGGGATCCACTCAAACTTTTTATCTTTCTTGAGGAGTTCGGTTAGAGGTTTAGCAACCTTGGAGAAATTCTCGACGAAACGTCGGCAATAGCTCGCTAAGCCAAGAAAACTCCTAACTTGCTTGACCGATTCAGGGGGAGTCCAATCAAGGACGGCTTGAACTCGCTCGGGATTGACAACAATACACTTGCCAGAGATCACATGACCTAGATAGGTTACTTCTGGCAACCAAAATTCACATTTAGAGAATTTGGCATAAAGGCGGTGCTCTCGAAGTTTCGTCAATACCAGCCTTAAATGCTCGGCATGATCTTCCTTGTTCTTGGAGAAAATGAGTATATCATCGAGGTATACCACGACGAATTTATCCAAATACTCCATGAATATAGAATTCATTAACCGAGAAAAGGTAGCTGGGGCATTGGTTAATCCGAAGGACATGACGGTGTACTCATATTGGCCATAACGAGTAACGAAAGCCGTTTTAGGAATGTCCCCGTTCTTGATTTTGATTTGATGGTAGCCCAACCTCAAATCCATCTTAGAGAAGACTGAGGATCCAGCGAGCTGATCATACAGGTCGTTGATCCTGGGAAGCGGATACTTATTCTTTATGGTGACCAGATTGACAGGTCGGTAATCTACAACCATCGGCTCCGTTCCATCCTTCTTCTTGACGAAGAGGACGGGGCAAGCCCAAGGGGAAGAACTAGGACGGATGAAACCCTTTTGCAAGGACTCATCGAGTTGTTTCTTTAGCTCAGCTAATTCTAGTGGTACCATCTTATAAGGTCTCCTAGAGATTGGGACAGTTCCAGGAATAAGATCTATCACGAACTCGATATCTCTGTCAGGTGGAACTCCTGGCAGTTCTTTTGGAAAAACATCCGGAAAGTCACAGACTACCGGGATATCTTCGAGTTCTGGTAGAGGGCTGGCATTAAGAGAATAGAGCTGACGTTCAGCCATTCGAGTCAAGACATTGACTATCTTGCCGGATGGATGTGTAAGTTGAACGGTCCTAGTAAAGCAATCAATTTTGGCGTAATGGGTTGTCATCCAATCCATACCCAAAATGATATTTATGTCCGAGGACTTGAGAGCGATTAAGGATGCAAGGAAAACAAGTCTATCGACAAGGATTTCATTTCCATGGCTTACCCTAGAGGTTTGCCACTTTGAACCAGGAGTCTGAATAACCATGGAAGTAGGCATGTCACAAAAAGTCATGTTGTGCAATCGAGCATAGCTCTCAGATATGAACGAATGGGATGCTCCAGTATCGGAAAGAACAGATGCCGGATGGCAGTTTACGAGAAGCGTACCAAGGACGACGTTAGGATCCTCATAGGCTTCTTCGGCAGAAACATAGTTGACATGACCACGTGCAGTGGGGAATGGCTTGACATAGTTCACCTTGCCGGTTGGCTTACCACGGCCAACGGGTTTTCCTGGCTGATTCTGGGGACAATCACGCATGTAGTGTCCCGGTTCTCCACACTTGAAACAAGTCACAGTGGTGGTGCGTGGAGCAAAGTTGGAGGGTGGACCTCCATAGGTCTTAGCAGGTGCAAACTGTTGAGTTGGACGAGGCGCCTCATAGGATGGCCTCGGTGTATACTTGGGTGGCAGAACAGTGTTAGGAACCCATACACGGCGCTTGTGAGAGCCAGAGCCGGATGAGGAACCAAGGTCTCGAGTATGCTTGCGGGTAGCCTCAAAGTCGGTCTGGCCTGTCTCAGCACTGATAGCCTTGTTAACCAACTTCTGGAAGGAGGTGCACTCGTGCAGACGTAGATCTCGACGAAGTTCAGGGCTGAGTCCCTTGCGGAATCTCGCCTGTTTCTTGGCATCGGTGGATACTTCCTCAGGTGCATAGCGTGCCAGATTACCAAACTCACGACTGTAGCCATCCACAGTTAAACGGCCCTGGGTGAAATTGCAGAATTCCTCCCGCTTGCGATCCATGAGACCTTCCGGAATGTGATGTTCACGGAATGCCTCACTGAACTCAACCCAGGTAGTGACTTGGCCAGCAGGATGCATAGCTTCAAAGTTTTCCCACCAAAGACTGGCATGGCCCTCAAGATGGTAGGTGGCGTAGATAACCTTGTCAGCTTCGGCCACACGGGCAGAGTGTAGCTTGTGGGTGATACTACGTAGCCAGTCATCAGCATCCAGAGGTTCAGTGGAGTGATGGAACTTCGGTGGACACATCTTGATGAAATCGTGGATTGACACCACGTCATTCCTCTGACGGAACCCAGTGTTTTGCTCTATGCGTTCCAGCAGACGGTTGGTCTCTCTCTTGTTCCGTTCTGCTTCAAGCATAACTTCCGCCAGAGAGGGTGGCTGGGGCAGATTTCCATCTCTAGCCCCACTAGCCTCACCCTGCTCCTGAGCAGCAGGAGTGTTGCGAGTGTTGACCATCCTAGGAAAACAAAACAACGGTTTAGACAAGGATGGCAAAAATTTGACATAGAAGTGCAGAATGTAATGGATGACACAGAATGCAGAGATGTTCATCCGTACGACATGGTAATATAGGAACTGCTATATATACACCAGTGGTCATACACACCATACAAAGTTTAGTACAAGCCAAGGCTAAAGTACAACTGCGGTGAAAGACGATACATCCCATCAGAGGCATTCCAAGCTCCTATACATTATTTAACTACACCTCCGGAATTCAGAACACACTAAGTCATATTCCACAAGACGCGCAGGACTGTGGAAATACAACTACTACAATACTACTACTACCACGGACTAGCTCAGACATTCGCGTAGTAATCCTCGTAAAGATTACCACCGTAGCCTGGAAGCGGTACAGACGGATCTTGGAACTCCCGAGCACTCGATGGCTGAGGACCATAAGGGCATGGGTGTGGTCTCGGTCCCGATGCTGGTGGTAACCGACGCCCACGTGGAGGTGTAATACCCCCAACGTCACGCCAATCCATGCGATCAGGCAGACGAGTCCGCACAGGATACAAATCCCGCATGTCCAGATATCCGGCGTGCACAGCAGGTGCAAGCCGTGTCAAGGTAGTCCAGTGAGCGGCTCGGGTGTTATACAGCTCCATTCGGAGGGCACGGACCTCGCGGTCCCTATCCTCCAACATCTGAACAGTAGTCTGAAGTAGTGGCTCTTCATGAGCAGCATCAGTATACAGACCAGTGTAGTAGCCTTCTTCTCCGGGGAGTGAAGCTGGCATGTAACAGAACTCAGTGTTCAGCAACAGGGCATGCCTAGCATGGAGAATGGTCATCATCGAATAAGCGGCATCCTGTACTGCCATCTCGATGGTAATCCCGAGTCCATAAGACCATTGGATGGGATCATTTGCTCCGGGATATGAGGGGTATATCCGGACTGTGCAGAAATACTGACTTTGATTGAAATCCCGATACTGTTCCTCCACAGTGTATTCAGGATACCAGCGATAACCGGTCTCAGTCATCACACGGACTAGCATGGCCGTGTGACCGGGCACATTAATGCACCGAGTCAAACGAACCACTTGGTGAGGAATGCGGCCAGACATCTGAAACACGAAATAATGCAAAGGCATTAGTGTTTCTGGAAGAAATCGGGCAGCATAACAACTGTAAATGCTCAAACAAAGATTTGAGACATCATACAAATGATAGCATAGCCACTCAACAATTCCATATCAAGGTTCCGGTTCAACAATCATCATACTCAAAAGGATAGAAACTGAACTGAGGCTTGAAACCAACAATCCTAAGAGTCTACAGATTAGTAACACGTGAACCTAGTAAGGATAAGAGGCCTAGTCCTAAATCCCCGTAGAAAGAATAGACAGACTCAGATCAGAAGGGCATAAGGTAAAGGAGTAAAAAGAGCCTTACGTTCCCTTCCACAATCAATTCCCCTACATATAACTAAGAATTTTTCTAGACTCAACATCGACCAGTTTGGCTTGAGAAACCTACAGGTAGTCCAGCTCTGATGCCAACGCTGTCAGGACCCCGATCCTAAGTCACACCGATCTAGCTGTAACACGTCATATCACTTTGCGGCCTCACGCACGGTAACCCCACGGGTGCCACCTTACCTGGCCCGGGACCGTTTGCGCATTTTGGCACACATATATGACAGTGTCGCTAGCATCCATATGACAGAGAACCCGGGCCGACATGGCTAGTTATAAACCAAAAGTGGCACTAAATTACAGAGACAGGCATCCATGACCAAGCAACGAACGTGTCGGTCATCAACGTATGAACCCAAGTCGTAGCAAGCTACATGGACTTAAAGGAACAACGCGTGACATTTCCCCTAAGGGACAGACACAGGAACGAAGAAGGACACATGCCGGCCAGCCTACGTGTTCCGAGCAGTAGCAAGCTACCAAGGCTCATTGGAATCACTAGGAGGCATTTCCCTGTAAGATAGGCTACCAAAGGAAAACAACTAGGTGTCGGATCCCACACATACCAAGCATTTCAATCATACACGCAATATGCTCAATATGTGCAAATACAACATTGCATCACAACAGAACTCTATGACTCATAGTACTTTATTTAAAAGGCTCCAAGAGCCATACATAACATAGTCATACAGGTAGGGGTCACATGACCCAACACTCAAGTCATACAGTCATACAAGCACAAGTGGAAGCTACATGTCTGAGTACAGACAACTTAGAAAATAAAACAGGCTTGGTGTAGCCTGACTATCTACAAGGCCCTTCACAAGCTCCAGATCACCGTCTGGGTGTCAAGCTACTCGTCGACGTCAACGTCTATGTAGAACCCATCAGCAGGGGCAGGGTTCTCCTCTGCAACAGTTATTAAGCAAACATGAGTACAAAGGTACTCAGCAAGTCTTACCACAGAACCTATCATACATGCAACATTATCAAAGGGGGCAGTGGAGTTTATAGCAGAATGCCAGCTTTGACCTTGGCTAACCTATACTACAACTCTCAACAGATTAAAAGATGTTATTACGAACACGAGTCCTCTAATCACCACATCAATACACTACCGAGGATCCTCTTCCGTCATCCTACGGAAGGGCCATCCACGGCACTCACGCTTATCTTGAGGCTTTTAGTAGTACCCATCAACTTGTCTATGAACTGTAAGAGTAACCAAGTAGTTCGTTCCGCGAACAACGGCTATTCGAATAGTTTGATAACCCTGCAGGGGTGTACTTCTTCACACATGTTTTCACCACTTAGCGTCTGCACACGACATGTGCTCGGCAGACTTCAAGCGAAAGCCGACGTGGGTGTAGACCACGACCTAACCAACCACTCAAGTCTCTCGTCCAGGTTTATCGCCTATTTGGGTTCCATCCGTGGGGAGATCCGGCCGGGGTGTCGCTCACGGCCCCAAACGATGTGTACAGGGTTCCCGAGTCACCAAACGGGCAACCGGTACACCGTGCCACGTACCTGTCGCATCACAGCCCACCCCGAGGGTCAGCGCTGCGCACGACCTCCAGTAAACTATAAACACCAGAAACTAGTTGCAACTCCTGGACAGAGTACAACGGCAGTCAATAAGTCGAGCGGGGTCATATTTCAGGGCCCAATGTGTGGTAGTAACTGTAACTTGAATCACACACACAGATCTCGGGTCCTATGGACGATTCCAATGAAACAACCCACCATGTACTCCTACATGGCCTTTCATCGATACCTTTACCAAGCGTATTCCACACTTCCTTCTCTTATCGGTAAGATCATTTCACTCTGATCCATCACCCAGATGAACCAGACCAGACACAACTCTAAGCATAGCAGGCAACATAAGTAAATAACATGGTGGATCACACATCACATGGCTCAATCAACTCCTACACATGCTAGTGGGTTTCAACTATTTACTGTGGCAATGACAGGTCATGCAAGGGAATAGGGTTCAACTACCGCAGCAAGTAGCAGTTCACGCGCTGTTGCCTTAATGTAGTAAAAGAGAGCAGGAGCGAGAAGATTGGGTTTGTATCGGAATGATCAATGATTGCTTGCCTGACAAGGTAGTTGTCGGGTACTGCTCTTCAACTGGATACGCGGCAGTATCCTCGGGAGCAGGACCTAACACAGGGAATTCCGACGATACAATCATTAACAAACAAATGCAACAATATGATGCATGTTTATGACATGGCAAGATGCATGTGTGTTGGCTAATGCAACTAAACCAGAAGGGTTTGAACCTATTTGAATCAAGGATTCAAATTGAAGTTCAAACTATTATTTAAATAAGTGCATTATCATGTTTTTGATATATACAGCAAGTTAAATTGTTCAAACATGCATGAAACCAGTGCCATTAGAAAGATTGGATTTTTCTGATCATTTTTCATATATAAATCTTTTCCATCTGAGCTATGGTTGATTTTATATGATTTTTTAGAAGTTTTGGGTATTTTCTGGAATTTCCTGAATTATTTTAAATCTAAAAATCCCAGAAAAACCTTTACTGCGTCAGCATGACATCATGCTGACGTCAGCCAGTCAACAGGGCCAATCCAGGTCAAACCTGACCAGTGGGTCCCTCATGTCAGTGTCACAGCTAATTAACTGAGTTAATTAGAGTTTAGTTAAACTAATTAGCTGTCAGTGGGGCCAGGGCCCACGTGTCAGTGACTAAACTAATTAACTAATTAAAATTAAAATAACAACTAAACTAAGTTTGACTTGCGGGCATGGCCCACATGTCATTGACCCAGGGGGTCAAACCCGTGGTCAAAACAGGTCCAACTCGCCGGCGTTTAGCCGCCGGCGAGGCCAAACGCGGCGGCGTGCCTCGGAAAACGGCTGTGGGGCACGGCTCGAGCTGCGGCTGGGTGCGTTGGAGAGCTCTTGCTCTTCCGCATCGGATGGTGGTGGTCGCCGGACCTGGGGTGGCCGGAGACGACGGCAACGAGCTCGACGGCGGCGAGCGGCGTCGGGCGTGTGTGGAGATGCGGCTGCAGGGGCCTAGGCGATGCGTGCGTAGCACCGTTCGCATCTACGTGCTGTGGTGAGTGCGTTGGACGGGTGCCGGTGACCAAATGGTCACCGAAGCATCACCGGCGACGAGCACGGCGGTGGTGCGTGCGGTGGAGCTACGTGCAGTGGGTTACAGGGCAAGAGGGAGCCAACGGAGAGGGGGAGGAGGTAGCTAGGCTCACAGCGGTTGCAGCAAGCACCGAAGCGAGCTCGGGGGTGGTCGGAGCTGAGCAGCACGGCGAGGGGGATCTCCGCGGCTGGAGTTGGGGAAGAAGAGGTCGGGGGCGTCTCCAGGGCGGGCGAGCGCTCGGGGCTCGGCCTGTCCGAAGCAGTCGAGGACGGCGGAGACGATGGACAACACGGCGGAGCTCGAGGACGACGGTGGACGTGGTTTCTACGACGGTGCGATCACGGCGGCGTCGGCCATGGCGCGGGAGAGCGGAGGAGAGGAGCTGGGGAGAAACGGAGGTGTCTGGGGGGTCGAGGAGGTCATGGACGTTCGATCCATCCCTCCAGGACGGCGAGGGGGCGAAGCAGGGCGGCGGGCAGCTGCGTGGCGCGCCGTGCGGTCGCCGTCGAGCACCTGCCTGCCTGCCTGGCCGAGCCAAGCAGCTCGCTGGAGCGGCAGCTGGGCTGGGCCGGCAGGTGGGCCGGGTGGGCGCCAGGTAAGTGTTTTCCTATTTTCTTTTCCTATTTTCTTTTCTGTTTCATTTCTTTGGCAACTTTGTTCATTTAATAAAAATGCCTAAACATTTTTATAAATCATAACACTTGTCATACCTGCTGTATATAATATAAACAGTAGGAAACATTATAGTTTATGATTATTTGAGCATTTAAAATATTTTATAGCATTTAAATGCCCAAATTCAAATACCATATGATTTAATCCAAAACCCTAGATTGTCCTAGAAAATTGTGCACCATTTTTGGCAGAGGTTTAAGACCAAGGCAGAAATGATGAACATTTTGAAGGGCAGTTTGGGTACATTGGAAAATATTTTATCAAACCCTAGTTGTTAGGGGAGGGGGTGCTGGGGTTTCTGTTAATCCCATTTCAAGTTTCTTTGGAAGTAAACATGATGCACACTCTAGTCAGGTCCTAATGCAAGTGCTAGCTAGGGATGTGACATTGGCGCTGATCGCGGCGAGCCCGCGGATCCGATGACGCTGTGGAGCCATCGTCGAGGTTGATCCAGCGGGTCGGCGATTTTGGCCTTCGGGGCGGGGAGTGCACGGTGGTTGCACCCCCAACAGTCTTGTCACCATCAGCCCGCGCCTGGCTAACCTGCCGTGGCCGCGATGTCGTCGGCTGCTGCGTTGTATCGTTGTTGGCGAAGGCGATGAGACTTTGGATAGTGGCCCTCCAGTCGTCGGCCTTGTCGGCCGCTGGAGGGAAGTCGAGGAGTAGCTGAGCTCGAGCTAGAGCTTCTGCTGGAGTGGCGGGGAGCGGTGGCGAGCGGCGCGAGGAGCGAGATATGCTCGGACTTCTAACTGCGTTAGAAGGAGCAGCGTCTCGTCCCGGCGACCGCGCCTTGCTCGTGCCATCATGTTGGCCTTGAGCGTCCCGCGAACCGCCAGCTTGACCTTGGCCCAGCAAGCTTATGGTACCTTGTGTACCATGTCGCTGCCGGTCCCGTGCCTCCTGAGAGGGGCGGGGTGCGTGCACGGACGCCGAGGTCTTGGAATGCGCTCGGTCATCCGTCTTGTCCTTGGACTTGGCGGAGCCGTGAGTTTCCTCGCCGACGTCCGTCCTTCCGCCGGCGTCTACCCCACCGGTCGTTGGCTCCGGTGGCGGTGGGATCGACGCGGACGGGCCTGCTACCTCCGAAGCTTTCTTCTTCGGCGGCATGTCGATGGAGTCGATGGAGATTTCGCTCGCGTGAACACCGGATCGGGTTCACACAATCTCGATGCAGCATGTCGGGGAAACTGATCGCCCACGAACACCTATGGGACCGGAGCCCCTTTTCGGTACGGCAAGGGGGCGGAGGATGCGCAAAGAGCAGATCGAGGCGAACACGCGAGCAGTTTACCCAGGTTCGGGCCGCACGGATGCGTAAAACCCTACTCCTGCCTTGGTTTGTATTGCGTTCTTGGCTCGGGAGCGAGAAGAGCTACAGTGCTGATCGCTAACAGGACCGAGCGTAGGAGTGATCGATGATCGGAAACCCCTCTACGTTGCGCATGGGCCTCCTTTTATAGGTCAAAGGGGTCACCAACTGGTGGCAACGCAGTCGAGGGTAAAAATGTAAAATGGGTGGTAGTTGGAACAATGTTTGAATAGTGCTCTATACCTAACCCTGACGGCAGGGGACAAGGGCATTAAATGCCCGTCGCCGTCGCCCCAAACAGTGCAAAAAGCGTCCGTCAGGGCGCCTCCGTCCGCCGCGACGGTGGCCTAGTCATCGCAGCTTGCCACTGCGTACCCCAGGCTGCACAGCCTTCCGCCACGTGCGCCTGGAAGGGCCCCAGGGCGACGCGTGGGTGGATGCGCTGGAGCGCGGGTACCTAGTGGAAGTTTGCCGCGGCCGCAATCTTGTCGCGCCCGGGAGCTTGTCGCTCTCCGGGCCTTGCCGGGACGCGTGGCGCGCCGCGGAAAGTCTCTTGAAATGCCATGCTTGGCCTTCCCGGCAAGTTCCTCTTGCCAGGGTCTTGTGCCTAAGAAGTGGTCTTGAGCCTTGAGTGGCCTTCCCGGCAAGCTCCTCTTGCCGGGGCCTTGTTTCTTTAACTTGAAAACTTTGTTCTTGAATGGTTCCAAAGGAACTACAGTGGGCCTTGGCGGTTGCGCGACAAGCCCTGCCTCGGGACGCTGCAACTGCCCGTGCACAAGTTCGGGATACTAAGGTACCCCTACTTTAGTACACCGACATAGATGATCAGAGGCCATTCAATGAACTTGCTGCATATTTTTGATGTGGCTCTGAAATTCAAAGTCATGAGTCTGATTGTTGAAATAATCAAGAGGACTGCTGCAGATCAGAAGAGATCATGTGGGTACGCTCCACACATTCAGGAGCTCATCAACTCCAAGATGGGCACAAGCATATACTTGTTGGACAAGGAACATCTGCCCCTCTATCCAGACTTTGAGGACAACACTGTCTTCATGGATGAGAATGAGCCATCTTCAGTGCAAGCACATGAGAAGAGAGAGAAAGCCAGAACTGAGAAAGCTGACAAGATGCCAAGTGTTGTAGAGGCATCTCAAATGTCCCTCAAGTCCAAACAAGATCAAATGGCATATCTAATTCAAGCAACTATGAGGATTGAGAAGGGCTTGGTCACCCTGACTCAAAATCAGGAGAGCTTGGAGAGGATCATTGAAACTAAGTTCTATTATCTTGATCTAAAAGTGACAGAGATACAGTCTGCAGTTGAGCAGCTCTAGGAGGAAGCAGAGGAGAGGAGAGGGCAGGCTACCACAGATGCATTTCGGCGAGTGCCTCGAGGTCAGAGATCTGCTGTAGTGCTAGTACCTGATACTAGAGCTACAACATCAGCAACAGCAGCCATAGCTTCAGTGCCACCTCCAGCTGCCACTCCACAAGCTCCAACTACGTCATATGAAGCCTTCGTCCTTGGAGTTCTCTCTACACCACCTCCCGAAGATCGAGCCTGAAAGACGCATAGCACTATGCATTTTCAAACTTTTTGGTAACTTGTTGCCAAAGGGGAGAAATATGTATAGATCATAGGCTTCGAGAGAGAATGTTTTGATTCTTGGTCTCTTTTGCTATTTGGTTGAACTTCATTTATGTTTTTGCTTGATACTCTATGTCCGTGTGTGAGATACCTGTTTGATCATGTGATTGATCATATGCTACCTTAATGCTTGCTTGGATGATATTTTCTCTTATATCTCTATATGATAATTCACTTTGCTTGGTGATGAGTGCATGCTTGTAGTTTATATCATTTTGAGCGCTCCACCAAGATGTATGTGACATGGAAGAGTAACCCATGATTCTAATCGATTGTGCATATGCATTCAAATGCAAATTTTAAATAATGCACAAATTTAGGGGGAGCTCTTGCTTATCACATACTTCTCAAAGCGATGATGTACTTAAATCTTCTTATTATTTGTCAAAGCTTTGATCTATATGTTGTCATCAATTACCAAAAAGCGGGAGATTGAAAGTGCAAGTATCCCTTGGTGGTTTTGGTAATTCCTAACAACATATAGCTCATTGAACTAATGCTATTTCAAGATAAATATTTTGGGAAAGTTCAATGATTGGCATGGCATGGACTAGGAATGTGGACCCCTCAAAATGCTAAGGACACATATTGGCTCAAGCTCAAGACTCTAAATTTTCTATTTTCGTGATCCAAGTTCAAATTGAGTCCGTAGGAAAGCCAATACTACTAAAAGAGGATGAGGTGTTGCTTAATGGGTTTCTTGATTAAAATGCTTAGTGATATGCTCCAAAACCCTCAACCACTTTCGCACATCCACATATGTCCCAAACCAAAAGTCAAACTCAGCCCCACCATAAAGTTCTATCCGGCACCACCGAGTTCATTTGACATAGCCACTACCACTAAACCCTAGTCATTTCGGCCTCACCGAAAGGGATCTTGGTCTCACCGAGATGGGATTGCAAACTCTCTGTTTCCATTAGTAACATTTTGGTCTCACCGAGATGAACGATTGCATGCAAACTCTTTGTTTCCCCTTCGTAACGTTTTGGTCCAACCGAAACGAGCGAATCGGTCCCACCGAGTATGCCTGACCAGCTCTCTGTAAGCTCATTACCAAAATTGGTCCTACCGAGTTTGTGTAATCGGCTGCACGGAGATTACGTTATGCCCTAACCCTAATGAAATCGGTCCCACCGAGTTGATCATATCGGTCCCACTGAAATGCCTAACGGCCACATTATGAATCAAACTGGTCCGACCGAGTTCTCTGAATCGGTCCCACCGAGTTTGGTAAATTGTGTGTAACGGTTAGATTTTGTGTGGAGGCCATATGTACCCCTCCACCCACTCTTCACTCATGGAGAGAGCCATTACAACATACCTACACTCAATTACTCACTGTTCCGAGAGAGAACCACCAACTCAAGTGTTGAGATCAAGATATTCCATTCCTACCATATGAATCTTGTTCTCTAGCCTTCCCCAAGTTGCTTTCCACTCAAATCATTCTTCTACCATATCCAAATCTGTGAGGAACTGTTTGAGTGTTGGGGAGGCTATCATTTGAAGCATTTGAGCAAGGAGTTCATCATCAACACACCGTCTATTACCTTTTGGAAAAGGCTAGATTTTTATTTTGTCAAGTAGTCTAATCACCCCCCTCTAGACATACTTTCGATCCTACACAGGTTGAATCTGATTTCCCCAAAGCTTATCAGCAGACTCTAGATAGCATAGGAAGAGCTTGAGGTTAACATCACATTTCTAGGAGTTAATCCCGGTAGGAGCCAACCAAGGGAAAGATTACGTTGCTGGTAACGTTTGGGGGAGAATTGGACTACATGATAGAGAAGGTTGTGTTTGATGTGGTAGACCTCCCGCTGCCGTATAATGGAATCCTTGGACGACCAGCTCTGGCTAAGTTCATGGTAGCATCACACTATGCTTTCAACATCCTGAATATACCAGGGCCCATGGGAGTCCTATCCATTCCATCAGACGAGAAGGACACAATCATTTGCGTAGATAAGATGTACATGGATGTAGTTGTGGCTGTAGGATCGAAAGTACGTCTTGAGGGGGGGTGATTAGACTACTTGAACAAATAAAAACTTAGACTTTTCCCAATTTTATGTTTTGACAGTTTTTAGCAATTTATTACAAGTCAAGCAATCTTCCTACACATGCAATTCTAGAGTTGTAGTAGCAGATAGTAAATCATTGCATATGAAGGTAAAGGGAGGGATTTGGAGAGTGCAAACGCAAGTGGGGACACGGCTATTTTTGGCGTGGTTCCGATAGGTGATGTTATCGTACATCCACGTTGATGGAGACTTCAACCCACGAAGGGTAACGGCTGCACGAGTCCATGGAGGGCTCCACCCACAAAGGGTCCACGCAGAAGCAGCCTTGTTTATCCCACCATGTCCATTGCCCACGAAGGACTTGCCTCACTAGGGTAGATCTTCACAAAGTAGGCAATCTCCTTTGTCTTACAAACTGCTTGGTTCAACTCCACAATCTTGTCGGAGGCTCCCAAGTGACACCTAACCAATCTAGGAGACACCACTCTCCAAAAAGTAATAGATGATGTGTTGATGATGAACTCCTTGCTCTTGTGCTTCAAATGATAGTCTCCCCTACACTCAACTCTCTCTCTCACAAATTTGGATATGGCAGAAAGAAGATTTGAGTGGAAAGCAACTTGGGGAAGGCTAGAGATCAAGATTCATATGGTAGGATTGGAATATCTTGGTCTATACACATGAGTAGGTGATTCTCTCTCAGAAAATGAGTAATGGAAGTGTAGGCTTGTTGTGATGGCTTTCTCCACAAATGAAGAGTGGGTGGAGAGGTATATATGGCCTCCACACAAAATCTAGCTGTTACACACGATTTACCAAACTCGGTGGGACCGAATCATGAAACTCGGTCGGACTGATTTAGTTCAAATGTGAACGTTAGGCTTTTTGGTGGGACCGATATGATCAACTTGGTGGGACTGATTTCATTAGGGTTAGAGCATAACATAATCTCGGTGTGACCGATCACATCAACTCCGGGAGACCGATTTCTGTAATAGGCAAACAGAGAGTTGGTTAGGCAAGCTCGGTGGGACCGATTCGCTCATTTCGGTGAGACCGAAATGTTATGAAAGGAAAAAAGAGAGTTTGCATTGCGAACTCGGTGGGACCGATCGCTCATTTCGGTGAGACGAAAATGTTACAAAGAGAAACAGAGTGCAATCCCATCTCGGTGAGACTGATATCCCTACGGTGAGACCGAACTGATTAGGGTTTCTGGATATTCCCTTTTAATAGTATTGGCTTTTCCTATGGACTCAATGTGATCTTGGATCACTAAAATGAAAATGTAGAGTCTTGAGCTTGAGCCAATATGTGTCCTTAGCATTTTGAGGGGTCCACATTCCTAGTCCATGCCATGCCAATCATTGAACTTTCTGATACGATCATCTTGAAAGAGCATTAGTTCAATGAGCCATATGTTGTTAGGAATTACCAAAACCACCCAGAGATAGTTGCACTTTCAATCTCCACCTTTTTGGTAATTGATGACAACATATAGATCAAAGCTTCGACAAATGATAATAAGATTGAAATACGTCGTCACTTTGAGAAGTATGTGATAAGCAAGAGCTCCCCCTAAATTTGTGCATTATTTAAAATTTGATTTTGAATGCAAATGCATAATCGATTAGGATCATGGGTTACTCTTCCATGTCACATACATCTTGGTGGAGTGCTCAAAATGATAGAAATTGAAATATGCACTTATCACCAAGCAAAGTGAAGGATCATATATGAGAGATAGATAATAGTATCATTTTAAGCAAGCATTAAGGTATGATATGATCAAACACGTGATCATACAAGTATCTCACACACAAACAATAGAATAAATTTTAGCACCCAACAATCAAACGAAGTAGCAAGCAAAAAGAAGCAAAGAAAAAATAAGCAAAGCTCTCTCTCTCTCTTTCGAAGCCTATGATCTATATATTTCTCCCCCTTTGGCAACAAGTTACCAAAAATCTTGAAAATGCATAGTGCTTTGCGTCTCTCTAGGCTTGATCTTCGGGAGGAGGCGTTGAGAGGACTCCAAGGACGAATGCATCTGTGGGGGTTTATGGAGCTGATGGAGTGGCAACTGGAGGTGGCACTGATGCTGTGGCTGCAGATGCTGAAGTAGTATCTCTAGTGTCAGGTATGGGCAGTGCAGCAGATCTCTACCCTCTTGGCACTCTCTAAAAGACATTTGATGTGTTTGTATCCTCAGCCTCTACCTTGAGCTTCTCAACAGTAGCTTGGATCTCCGTGACCTTCACATCTAGTTCATAGAAGTTTGTCTCAATGATACTCTCTAGGCTATCTTGATTCTGAGTCAAGTTGGCCAAACTCTTCTCAATCCTCAGAGTGGTCTCAAGAAGATGATTGAGTTGATCTTGCTTGGTCTTAGAAGCTCCAGAAGCACTAGCTTGCTTGGCTGTCTTTGCTTGAGCTATCTTCTCTTGGCCCTCAACAGAAGTAGGATGAGATGCATCCATGACAACTTCATTGTCCTCAACATCTGGCCTAAGACAAAGATGCCTCTTGTCAAGCAGATATGTCCCTTTCTCCACCCTGGACTTGATTAGCATTTGAATATGAGGGGCATATCCACAAGACCTTTTTTGGTCAGCTGTTGTCCTCTTGAATGTCTCTACAATCTGACTCATGACCTTGAACTTGTCGGGAATGTCAAACATGTGGAGCAAGTTGATGGAGTGACCTCGGATCATTCTATGATCTCCTGACTTGGGCAGTAAAGTGTGCCTCAGTATAGTGTTGGTTGTGGTCAATCCAGACAACAGATGATATATGGAGCCAAACTTGTGAGTTTTCACTTCTTTGTCAGGAATGGGCTTGTACATGTTTGCCATAGAGTTTGGATCCATCCTGGACTTGGCATATACATCAGTGTCATTCTCATTCTCCTTGGGGGCACTGATCAAACATGCCCATTCAGCCATAATTGATTGGTACCTTGTACCCTCAGTCATCCATACAATCCTACCATCTGGATAGAAATGAGTAGTGGAGTAGAATTTCATGATCATCTCATTGTTCCATCGAGTCAGTTTCTTTCCCACTAACTTATCAACTTCATTTTACTTGAAGCTCTCATGAACACCTGGAAAGAAGTCTGCATGTTTATCGGTGTACTTCCAATCAACCCATTTCATGTCACAGACAATGCGCTTCTTATCCAATAGCACTGTCTCATAGAAATCATGTTGTTCCTTGGTATGAAACCTGTAATCCACAGTAGTCTTCCTCCTTGTGGCATATGGATCAGTCTGTCTCCATCTTCTTAGACCTGCATCCTTTCTGAGTTTCATGTTCTCAGCAACAAGATGGGCGTCATTGCGATCTGGAATCTTTGGCTTGAGTCTTTTGAGCATCATAGACTCATCATCATCTGAGAATTCTTGATCTAAATCTTCCTCTCCCTCAGGAACATCTGGCACTCGGGCCTTGTTCATCTCAGATGCTGGAATGTCTCTAGTGGACCTCTTGGGTGCAGAAGCTTTGGGGGCAGCTTTGGGCTTAGATGGAGGAGCCCTCGCTTTGATGGCATCCCCCATCAACTTCCGAGTCTTTGCAGCTGGTGCAACAGGCTCTTTAGTATCTTCTTCAGCTTCATCATCATCATTATCTCTCATAGATGGCTTGCCAACTACTCTAGCTGTGGTCTTTCTAGCTCTGTTCTTTGTTCCTGCTGGCTCATCATCTCTGGTTTCAAGAGTGAACACCATTGTATCTTGATTTGATGCTCTAGCCTTTGACATTGGAGCTTTCTTGGCAGGGGCCTTGTTGTTCAGTCTAGAATTGGTTGAAGTAGTTGTGCCATACTCCTTGGTCACTTTCTTCTTTGAAGTGGCCTCATCAGCCACAAAATCCTCATCCTCACTGTCAGAAGTTTTCTTCTTCCTTGACTTGGTAGCAGCCTTTGCCAGATTACTTGGAGTGCTCCTGCTAATTTCATAGTAGCTAATATCTGAGGGACTAGAGCCCTCACTCAACTATGCTTGCTCCTCTGACCTGTTCTGGCTGTCACTTTGATCAGACATGGCTGACACTGAAAGCTGACCTTGTGAATAGATGTAGTTGAGATAGAGTGGATGAGCATCACAAAGTGCAGAGTTTTTGAAAAACAAATGAGTCAAAATCTTAGTTTTGGGTTTTTAAAGAAAGCATTTAGGAGCTACATATTTGTTATATTCGGTGACATCGAAGCAACTTTGGAGTCTAAACTAGTGAAATCGGTCAAACAGAGACACAGATCGGTGATTTCGAGTTTGCTAGGGTTTCACTAAGAACTGAACTTGGTCACACCGATTTGCAAGTTTCGGTCAGACCGAAACTTACATGTGCAATGGCCTAATCCAAATCGGTGAGACCGATTTCCATAACTCGGTAGGTCCAAGATGATTTCGGCGGAAACCTAACCCTAAAACTTTGAATCAAACTAAATCTAAGGGATGATTTCTCTGGATGGATTGATTTCATACGTTGTAAAGAACATGGCAAAGCAATGTGCTAAGAATTGAAGTAAGGAATTAGCACAAAAGATCGAACGCATACCCTAATTCGGAAGTGAGTTCACTATGGCGGCAACGGCGGGACAGATTCCCATTGAAGGCGGCGGAGACCAGCGGCGGGAGGTCGCTAGAGGCAAGAAGACGATCCGGAGACCCAAGGCGGCAGGCCTGGTTAGGCACGGGCGAAGGATTTCGGAAAACTTTCCAAGTTTCCGCCTGTGGGTATATATAACCAGACCTGTCGGTGTGACCGGGTGGAACGACTCGGTGGCACCGAGATGCAAAACTGCTGGTAGTTACTGCAACTCTGTGAGACCGAATTGTTCTAATCGGTTGCACTGAGATTGAAAACCTAGATCAACTCAGCGAACTCGGTGTGACCGAAGTGGATGAATCGGTCAGACCGAAATGCACAAAGAGTTTTGGAAGTTTAAGTCTATGACGAATTAGGAACTTCGAGTGCTCCTCACACAGAGTGGTTCGAATCTGACTTGGTCAAACTTTGCGATGTAGCATGAATAGAGTTTGAGACGAGAAAAGCATAGATAGCTATAGAAGGAACTTAGGCATTCTTGTCCATCCATTTGGCAAAAAGAAAAAGAACCAAACAATCAAAGAAACAAATGGATGTCCTTGAATGAGTAAAATATGCGACCAACATGCTCACACAATAAAATGGCAAATGTAATATGTGGCAAAACATGCACACACACTCTAGCATCTATCAAGCAACTAGTGATGACTAGGTCATCTATATATGAGTATATTGACTTAGGACTCAAATGAGAACATTTGATCATAGGTCATACTCCTCGTTTAAGCACAAGTGGGGTTGCCACTTTTACATAAAGCATTGTTGTTTTCACACCATTAGAGTTGCTTTTGCTCAATTCTTAGAGTAAAGCTCCCCTAGATATGATATCCCCCTAAGAGGGATGAACTAACCGTGGGTTTCGTCGATGATGACTTCATGTAGATGTTGAAAATGTGGATGTTGAATGTCGATGTAGATCATTTGGGGCAACCATTGGAGTGAGTTGCACTTTCAATACCTCAAACAAAGATATCCATGGACATAGAGTAAATTGCACACAAGGTGATGTCCATGAAAGCATTAGGTTACCTCGTCCCTTGTCTTACCAACAATAGGGTTTGTGACTCCTTGAACTGGTGCTAGATGTGGAAGTTGTTGCACTTGTCCTCGCCAATATGAATAAGAGTGAACTATGTTGGCGGAGTCACCCTCAAGATCTCTCTAGTTCTTCTTCTTAGGGATCCACACCATCTTGATGGGAATCCTTGGAGTTGTAGATGTACTTTACGAAGTAGAACTTGAGGTAGTCTTGGGAACCCACTTGACCAAGGACTTAGGAGCTTCTTTAAATGCAGCAATCTCTTCTTCAAGCTTGTCCTTGCCCTTTAGCTTGAGGTCTTGTGGTGGAAGATCATCTTGAGCTTGTGTTCCCTTGAAAGAAGTTGGATCATACTTATCTTGTTGAGGAACAAACTTCATCTTGGGGTATTGATCTTCTTCCCACTCAACACCATTGGCATTTAACTTTCATTCAAAACCAACACCTTGATTCTTCCGGTGCCTTCCTTGCTTGCGTACAATTTCCTCGAATTGCTTACTTCCGGCAAGGCTCTTACAAACACCTTTATCTTTAATTCCCTTCAATAAGCTATTTTCTTGCTCAAGTGTAACTTGGCTAAGAGAATCATTAGTGGAATCAAGAGGACTACCAGAAGCAACAATATTAGTTTTACAATGATTAGTGTTGTTACTAGATGAAGAATCTTTCTTGTTCTTATTGCTAGATTTTACTTGTGGCATGTAAGTAGACAAGAGTAAACGCTTGGCAATGTAAGAAGAACTTTTCTTACGAAGATCACATTGATTGCTTTTACTCTAAGGTAGTTTCATGAGCTAACTTGAGAGTCTTTAATTCTTTAGTTAGATAATCAACCTTTTCCTTATCATTGTCCTTCGTTTTATCTTGATTAGCATGATTAATAGCAATTTCATCATAGTTTTCATAATAGGTTTCATCACTATTGCTACCAAGAAGTATCATCTCCTAGCAAATCATCTTCATCACTATTGAAATCAAGATACTTGGGGTGTGATACCTTAGGGCCTTTTGCCATGAAGCATGTTCCAGTTCCTTTATTTGGTGAGTCAAATAGGCCGTAGCAGTTGGATGACACAAGAGCAATTTTGGCAACACCTTCATCTTGAGTATCTTCGGAGTCGGAGTAGTAGCTTCTTTCGGAGTGGTCATCGGAGTCGGAACCGGATACCCATTCACCAACATGAGCTTGATTTATTCATCTTGTATAGGTCCTTGATGACAAGTCCTTCCTTTTCGAATCTTTGCTTCTCCGAGAGGGTCTTCGTTCATAACGATCATGTCTACTCCTTCTCTCTCTCGATGGTGAATCTTCTCTTCTGCTCCTCCTTTTAGGTCAGTCATCTCTTCTCTTGTGTGGAGTCGTACACTCATTTGAGTAGTGTCCGGGTCTCCCACAATTGTAGCAATTCCAATCACGACTGGAACATCTTTTGTCATTGTAGGACCTTGACTTGGAACTTCTCTCTTTGCTTCTATTCTCATAGAACGTGTTGAATTTCTTCACCATTAAGCTCAATTCTTCATTGAAGACTTGTTTCTCACTTGATGATGTAGGAGCATCACATGAGGCTTTGTAAGCACCACTAGACTTGTTGTGAAGCTCTTCTTTATCCATGAGTGACATCTCATGAGCAACAATTCTTCCAATGACTTCCATTGGCTTGAGATCTCTGTAATTAGGCATCATTTGGATCAATGTGCACACAATATCATATTTTCCATCAAAGGCTCTTAGGATCTTATTGATGATGAATCTATTAGTCATTTCTTCGCTTCCTAAGTCGGCAATCTCATTTGTGATGAGAGCAAGCCTAGAGTACATTTCAGCGACACCTTCACCATCCTTCATTTTGATCTTGTCAAGCTGACTTTGAAGAAGATCCAACTTGGATTCCTTGGCGGAGTTAGTACCTTCGTGCATATCAATCAAAGTATCCCAAATTTACTTTGCATTCTCAATACGGCTGATTTTGTTGAATTCTTCGGGGCACAATCCGTTGAAGAGGATATCGCAAGCTTGAGCATTATATTGCAACATCTTCAATTCTTCAGCGGAGCCTTCACAGTTTGGTTTCTTCCCATCGAAGAACTAACCTTGCAAACCAATACACACAATAGCCCAAACGGCGGGGTTATGTCCAAGAATATGCATTTTCATCTTATGTTTCCAACTAGCAAAAGTAGTACAATCAAAGTAAGGACCTCTACGGTGGTAATTTCCCTCGCTAGACTCCATACTCTCCTAGGTTATGAAACAAAGGCTATGATCACCAAATCTATTGAAATCAAGGAAAATGGTGACCAATGCTCTGATACCACTTGTAGGATCGAAAGTATGTCTGGAGGGGGGTGATTTGACTACTTGACCAAATAAAAACTTTGCCTTTTCCCAATTTTATGTTTTGACAGTTTTTAGCAATTTAGCACAAGTCACGCAATCTTCCTACACATGCAATTCTAGAGTTGTAGCAGCGACAAGTAAATCATTGCATATGAAGGTAAAGGGAGGGGTTTGGAAAGTCCAAACGCAAGTGGAGACACAGATTTTTTTGGCATGGTTCCGATAGGTGGTGCTATCGTAGATCCACCTTGATGGAGACGTCAACCCACGAAGGGTAACGGCTGCGCGAGTCCATGGAGGGCACCACCCATGAAGGGTTCACGAGGAAGCAACCTTGTCTATCCCACCATGTCCATCACCCACGATGGACTTGCCTCACTAGGGTAGATCTTCACGAAGTAGGCGATCTCCTTGACCGTACAAACTCCTTGGTTCAACTCCACATTCTTGTGGGAGGCTCCCAAGTGACACCTAACCAATCTAGGAGACACCACTCTCCAAAAGGTAATAGATGGTGTGTTGATGATGAACTCCTTGTTCTTGTGCTACAAATGATAGTCTCCCCAACACTCTACTCTCTCTCTCATAGATTTGGATATGGTGGAAAGAAGATATGAGTGGAAATCAACTTGGGGAAGGCTAGATATCAAGATTCCTATGGTAGGATTGGAATATCGTGGTCTCAACACATGAGTAGGTGATTCTCTCTCAAAAATGAGTAATGGAAGTTTAGGCTTGTTCTGATGGCTTTCTCCATGAATGAAGAGTGGGTGGAGGGGTATATACAGCCTCCACACAAAATCTAGACGTTACACAGAATTTACCAAACTTGGTGGGACCGAATCATGAAACTTGGTCTGCCTGATTTAGTTCAAAATGTGAACATTAGGCTTTTCCGTGGGACCGATATGATCAACTCTGTGGGACCGATTTCATTAGGGTTAGGGCATAGGGCATAATGTAATCTTGATGAGACCGATCACTTCAACTCGGTGAGACCGATTTCTGTAATAGGCAAACAGAGAGTTGGTCAGGCAATCTTGGTGGGACCAATTCACTCATTTTGGTGAGACCGAAATGTTACGAAAGGGAAACAGAGAGTTTCCATTGCAAACTCGGTGGGACCGATCGCTCATTTCGTTGAGACCGAAATGTTACGAAGGGAAACAGAGAGTATGCAATGCCATCTCCGTGAGACCGAAATCCCTATCGGTGACACTGAACTGATTAGGGTTTCTGGCTATGGCTATGTCAAATGAACACGGTGGTGCCGGATAGATCAAGTCGGTGGGGCCGAGTTTAACTTTTGGTTTGGGACATAAGTGGATATGAGAATGTGGTTGAGGGCTTTTGGAGCATATCACTAAGGACTTTGAGAAAGCAAGCCATTAAGCAACCAGTGTACTTCGTTAGCTCTCTATTGCAGGGGGCTAGATCCAGGTACTCTAGTGTGCAAAAATTGATTTTTGGCCTAGTCATGGCCTCAAGGAATCTGCGCCACTACTTCCAAGCTCATGAGATTCACATGCTTCCCGTTGCAAAGGATACTCCGTAACCCAGAGGCTACCGGCAGGATAGTGGAGTGGGCTTTGGGGTTATCCAGCTTTGGTTTGAAGTTTGAGAGCACATCCACTATACAGAGCAGGGCATTGGCAGAGTTTATTGCAGAATGGACGCCAATCCCTGACGAGGAAAATCCAGAGACAGATATGCCCGGCAAGGAATCACCCCAAGAATGGATTGTGTATTTTGATGGTGCCTTCTCCTTGCAAGGCGCTGGAGCTGGCGTGCTTCTCGTCACCCCCACTGGGGAACACTTGAAGTACGTCGTCCAGATGCACTTTCCACGGGAGGAGGCTACCAACAATATACCAGAGTATGAAGGGTTCGTTGCCGGGCTCAGGATTGCCACCAAACTGGGAATCAAGAAGCTGATCATCCGAGGAGATTCATAGTTGGTGGTGAGGCAGGTCAACAAATATTATCAAAGCCCAATAATGCAGGCATACATTGAGGAAGTGAGAAGATTGGAGGAGCATTTTTATTGATTGCAAACAGAGCACGTACCCCGTGCCGAAAACAACATTGTTGATCATCTGTCAAAATGTGTTGCGCAAAAGCTTCATGTGGGACCGGGAACTTTTGTTCTCCACCTTACTCAGCCCTTTGTATCCCCAGCAACAATGGCCAGAAAAAACGAGGAAATTGGACTCCGGTAAGCCTCTGCCGGTCGAGCTCTCTGGGGCATCTGCCAGGGACCGTGTCGGAAACAACTACCATTTACTTGTTGGGCAGCATCCTCCTGCCGGACCCCCGGTCCTCGTAGTCGAATAGCGCGCCCCCATGAATGCATATGTGCTGTTAGTCCTTGGTGCCGAGCCCCAGGCTCCTACTTGGGAGACGCGTGTTGTCCATTTCCTCCAAACTGGAGAACTTCCCAAAGTGCAAGATTAGGCTGAAAGAGTAGCCCAGAGGGCCACTATGTACCAGTTTTTCAATGACACTCTATACATAAGGATGCCCAATGGTGTGAAATTGAAGTGCATTTGCTGGGAAGAAGGAAAGGAACTGCTGGCAGAGATTCACAAAGGCATGTGTGGCTCCCACATTGGATCAAGGGCATTAGTTGGGAAAGCATTCCGGCAAGGATTCTATTGGCCCACAGCCCTCCAAGATGCGGTTGAGCTCGTCACGAAATGTGATGCCTGTCAGTTCCATTCCAAGAACATCCATCTGCCTACCCAAGCTCTTCAGGCAATCCCTTTGTCATGGCCGTTTTCAGTCAGGGGGCTTGATATTCTCGGCCCTTTCCCCCGAGCTGTCGGGGGCTTTGAATTCTTGTTTGTTTCCATCGACAAGTTTACAAACTCGCCGGAAGTAGCTGTTGTGAGAAAGGTGACCGCTCAGTCAGCTATCAAGTTCATGAATAAATTGGTGTGTCACTTCGGGGTCCCGGCACGGGTCATCATAGATAATGGCACCCAATTCACGAGCCGAGCCTTCATGCAATATGTTCATGCTCTCAGAAGCAAGATCTCATTTGCTTCTGTGGCACATTCCAGAAGAGATGGATAAGCTGAGAGGGCGAACAATGAAGTGCTTCGAGGTCTCAAGACAAGAACCTTTCATAAGCTACAGAAGTGCGGTAGGCGATGGTAGTTCTTTGGACCCTCAGAACAACACCAAATCGAGCTACCGGGCAGACTGCCTTCTCCCTAGTCTATGGGGTAGAAGCAGTTATCCCCACATAACTCATTTACGGGTCTCCTCGAGTGCTGGCCTACGATGAAATCATGCAAGATCAGCACCAGCGTGATGACGATGTGCTACTCGAGGAGAACCGTCTCCGGGCCGCTACGCATGCTGCAGGCTATCAGCAAGCCCTGTGTCGCTATCACAGTCGCAGGGCTCATGCCCGGTGTTTTGAGGAAGGCGAACTTGTCCTTCGGCGCATTCAGTCGGCCAAGGGTACAAACAAGTTAATGCCGATGTGGGAAGGCCCTTACTGGGTGGTACGAGTAACGAGACCTGGCGCAGTCTGTCTGGAGACTAGAGATGGCATTCAGTTGCAAAACGCATGGAACATTGAGCATCTCCGTAAGTACTACCCGTAAGCTGCGGCTATTGGGCCCTGCCCGACAGCCACCCTTTTGTATAGGCCATGCCTCAGTTGCATATAACCCCTTCTAGAAAGACAGGCGCATACCCTGAGCAACAGATAAAAGACCGAAGCGTTGAAAAGGAGGGCCCCCAACAAGATTGCATGCACGCATGATCATATTATGAGTTTTGCATACTCATATAGATTATATTGCATTTGGCATCATTTCATCTGCATAAACCACAGGTTCCTACCGTGGACTTGGTTCCCCCAAGAGGAGATGAAAGGAGAAGCCAACCCTGCAATCTTTGGCAAGCCAGACAGATAAGTTCTTTCCATTATCCATACAAGTTCTGTAAATACTTCTGCATAAGGAGACCTCCCTTCCTTTTTCGAGACTTAGGTGCTCCCATCCTTTGACTCTAACAATGCTTCGGTCAGGATGGTTGCAGTGGCATTTGGTAAGAAAGGGTTGGCGGGTGGCTGGTTCCTCTCTATGGTATATGCCCCAAAGTATTAATCCCCGACAGCATTCCCCCTCTGCGTGGTCGTATCACACACACAAGTCCTCGGGAAGTTTTATCTTTTCCATTAATATGCTCATCAACAAGTACAAATCTTTCAAAACATTACATGGATAAGGAAAGTTACATTTATTTGAGCTAAAGTTTGGCATTAGCCTACAGGTTTAAGATTGAAAAAAGATAAGTGCATCGTAACCGTCCCTCTTTTCATTTCCCCTCTGCTAGGTGAAACAAAGGAGAGAGGAAGGGACTAACGAAGCACTCAAGCAAGAGCCCATCTCGGTATCGTCACGGCCTACCGGGTGCAGTCTGACAAGATCTGGAGTGGCGAGGTAGCGAAGGAGGAGTGCAGGGAGCGGCTCGGCGGAGCCCTGGTCACCACCTCCGGGACCGGCCGGAAGCCCCAACTTGTGCAGCGGCTAGATCCACAGCCAAGACTCAGCTAGAAGACTGTTGGAGGGGAGCCAAAGGCACCAAGAGGACATCTCTCCCCATCCACCACCCCGAGAGGCAGGTGACGATGGTGTCGGGGAAGGAAGAGAGGAGCGGAAAGACGAGGCAGCATGTCCCCAAAAGGAGATGAACGGATCGGGGTCACCATACTCTGACGCGACCCTATGACATTCGCCTTCTCCATCCTCCCTCGCTTTCTCTTCATCACCTCCGCCCTAGGGAGACACCGGACCTCTAGACCAGTTGCCCCGCAAAGAAGCAACCAGTGGCCTGGACGACGAGGCGGGGTCAAGATACACCCTCCTCCCCTCCTGTCAAGCGGGGACGTGCTCGCTTCCTCTACAACAGCCTCGGCTCCACTGGAAGGAGCAGTGCTGGGGACGCTGAAAGCACAAGTGCTCCCTGGGTGATTTTGGTAATTAATGTCAACACATCTCTTGTTGGACTAATGTTTTAATCTAGTATATTTTAGATAGGGTCAACAAATGGAGTGGCATGGACTAGAGGATGTGGAACCTTTCAAGATGATAAGGACAAAGGATTGGCTCAAGCTCAAAGCTCAGGACTCTACATTTTCTATTTTAGTGATCCAAGATCACATTGAGTCCATTGGAAAGCCAATACTATTAAAAGGGGATGAGGTTTTTCTTAATGGCTTGCTTTCTCAAATTGCTTAGTAATATGCTCCAAAACTCTGAACCACTTTCTCACGTCAACATATGTCCCAAACCAAAAGTCAAACTCGACCCCACCGAAACTTTCTATCCGGCGCCACCAAGTTCATTTGACATAGCCACTGCCGAAACCCTAATCAGTTCGGTCTCACCGATAGGGATTTCAGTCTCACTGAGATGGGAATGCAAAATCTCTATTTCCCATTTGAAACATTTTGGTCTAACCAATATGTGAGAATCGTTCTCACCAAGTTAGCATTGCAAACTTTCTGTTGCCTCTTCATAACATTTCGGTCTCACCTAAATAAGTGAATCTGTCCCACCGAGTTTGCCTGACCAACTCTCTAGTTAGCTTATTACCAAAATTGGTCCTACCGAGTTTGTGTAATTGGTCTCACCGAGATTACGTTATTCCCTAACCCTACTGAAATTGGTCGTACCAAGTTGACCATGTCGGTCCCACCGAAATACCTAATGGTCACATTATGAACTAAATCGGTCTGACCGAGTTTTCTGATTCGGTCTCATCGAGTTTGGTAAATTATGTGCAAGGGTTAGATTTTGTGTGGAGGCTATATATACCCAACCACCCACTCTTCATTCATGGAGAAACCCATCAAAACAAACCTACACTTCCATTACTCATTTTCTGCGAGAGAACCACCTACTCATGTGTTGAGACCAAGATATTCCAATCCTATAATATGAATCTTGATCTCTAGCCTTCCCCAAGTTGCTTTCCACTCAAATAATATTTCTACCAAATACAAATCTATGAGAGAGATTTGAGTGTTGGGGAGACTATCATTTGAAGCACAAGAGCAAGGAGTTCATCATCAACACACCATCTATTACCTTTTGGATATTGGTTTCGGCTAGATTAGTTAGGTGTCACTTAGGAGCCCCCATCAAGATTGTGGAGTTGAACCAAGGAGTTTGTACGGGCAAGGAGATCACCTACTTTGTGAAGATCTACCCTAGTGAGGCAAGTCCTTCGTGGGCGATGGCATGGTGGGATAGACAAGGTTGCTTCTTCGTGGACCCTTCATGGGTGGAATCATTCATGGACTCGCGCAGCCGTTACCCTTCGTGGGTTCAAGTCTCCATCAACGTGGATGTACGATAGCGTTTGCTCCCTCAAACTCCTCCCTTTACCTTCATATGCAATTTCTTTACATTCCGCTGCTATACTGTTGGAATTGCATGTGTAGGTTGATTGCTTTACTTGTGCATAATTGCCAAAATCTGCCAAGACTTAAAATTGGGAAACGGCTAGGTTTTTATTTGGTCCAGTAGTCCAAATTGCATGCTTTACTTTCCAATACCCATATACTCTTGACATACTTGCTCGATATGTATTGTGAATGTTTAAACATGTGTTAAAACTCCACCTCAACTTGAAGATATTAAAAACTTCCACTTTTCTTGCTAATAGTCTATTCACCCCCCTCTAGACACCTCTTCTCGATCCTTTCAATTGCTATCAGAACTTTGATCTTCATTTCTTTGGTTTAATCACCGTTGGAGGAAGATGGATGAGTCTACGTTGGGGAGTCTTAGACATAGAGTGCCTATACTTGATGGAGAGTACTTTCATGAATGGAAAAATGAGATGCTTGAGATTTTCAGTGAATATCATTTGAACAAGTACATTACTACTCCTTGTGATCGCCTTGTTGATCTTTTGCATCCCACACCCGATGAGGATCTTGACATGTTTCACAATCTTAGAACTATCAATCTTATTGTTAGAGGATTGCCCAGAAATTTGATTGCTAGCTTACCTACTATAGATTGTGCTTACACCATACGGAGATTTCTAGAGGAACGATTCCCAAATTATTCCTTGAAAAATTTGGATGAGATTCTCCATAAGTCTATTGCCTTGAATAGGATGAGTACTAGTGATCCTAAGTTTGATGACTGCCTATTTGAGCTTCATGACCTCATGCGTGCCAAAGGAGATGTTGGAATTATTAGCACTATCATTTCCGAAGTAATTAGAATTCATAGAGATGAACATTGTTACGGTCATACTTCTAATGAATCACTCTCTCTATGAATTGATCCATCACATGACAATGTGGAACATGGATACTATGATGAGGGTGATGATAGTGACTATGATCTGGATTAACGAATGAGACATTTTGGTCTTATGGCAAATCTTTGTGGTTACGCAACTGGAGGAAAGGAACGGGTGCTTGATAGTTGATGCACGGATCATATGACTGGAGATAAGGACATGTTTGATGAGCTTGCTAGAAATGATGGTCCACGAAAGTATGTTACCTTTGGTGACACCTCTAAGGGTAAAGTTGGTGGCCTTGGTAAGGTGGCCATATCCAACGATAGCTCAATCAAGAATGTGATGCTTGTAGAATCTCTCGGATATAATCTTCTCTCCGTGTCTAGATTAGCTAATTTTTGTTTAAATGTGCTATTCACTCATGTTGATTGCCAAGTCTTTCGTAGCATAATATGGTCTTTACCGTCATTCGTAGAAGTGACCTATACATTGTTGACTTCACTAAGAAAGCCCAACCTCGCACTTGTTTTATTGCTAAATCTTCTAAAGGTTGGTTGTGGCATAGAAGGTTAGGTCATGTCGGCATGAGAAATCTTGATAAGCTTATTAAAGGTGATCATATCCTTGGTGTTAAATATGTTATATTTGACAAGGATAGACTTTGTAGTGCTTGTCAAGCAGGAAAGCAAGTTGGAGGAAGTCATCCCGTGAAGAACATTATGACTACTAGAAGACCACTTGAGCTACTTCATATGGGTCTTTTTGGCCCCAATGCTTACAAAAGCCTCGGTAGTAACTCTTTTGGATTAGTCATTGTTGATGATTTTTCAAGATTTACGTGGGTGTTCTTTCTTGATGGTAAATCGCAGGTCCAAAAGATCTTCAAAAACTTCGCTAGGAAGGCCCAAAATCAATTTGAAGTGAAGATCAATGAAGGTTCACAGCGACAACGAAACGGAGTTCAAGAACACAAATGTGGATACCTTTCTTGACGAAGAAGGGGTTTCACATGAGTTCTCGACTACGTACATGCCTCAACCAAATGGAGTTGTTGAGAGGAAGAACCGGACACTCATCCAAATGGAAAGAACGACGCTTGACGAGTACAAGACGCCAAGACACTTTTGGGCGGAAGCGGTTGAGACAGCTTGTCATGCAACGAATCGCTTGTATCATCACAAGCTTCTCGGCAAGACGGCATACGAGCTTCTCACCGGTAACAAACCCCAAGTTGGATACTTTCGAGTATTCGGCTCAAAGTGCTACATTATTGATAAGCATCATCGTTCTGAATTTGCTCCTAAATCTCATGAAGGTTTCCTACTTGGTTATGGCTCAAACTCTCACACTTACCGTGTCTACAACAATTTCACCAGAAAGGTTGAAGAGACGGTAGATGTGAAGTTTGATGAATCTAACAGCTCGCAAGTAGAGCAATTTCCAATTGATGTAGGAGATAAAGATCCTTCAGAAGCAATTCAAGACTTGTCTATTGGCAAGATCCGTCCAACGGATGTGAAAGAGAGTACTTCGTCCGTCCATGTGGAAGCTTCTACCTCACGACAAGGTGAACCAAGACTTTATACAGGAGCATCCACAAGTGGGACACACCAAGTTGAAGAAGACGAGGAAGTACACCAAGATGAACCTCATCAACCTCCTTCTCCACCACGACAAGCCAACAACACCAACAATGAAGAAGGTCAAGAAGTAGAAGAAGATGAAGAGGATGTTCCACCCCGATCCAAGCAAAAGCTTTCACGAGTTAGAGCAAGAATTTCTAGAGATCACCCCGTAGACTAAATCTACAATGATATCCAAACCAGGAGAATCACTCGCTCTATGTCTTTCCTAGCTAACTTTTGTGAACATTACTCTTTCATATCTAACCTTGAACCTATGAAGGTTGAAGATGCTCTTGATGATCCATATTGGGTGAATGTTTTGCACGAAGAGCTACACAACTTTGAGAGAAATCAAGTGTGGACATTGGTCGAGAGGCCCGACAAGAACCACAACACCATTGGTACCAAATGGGTGTTTCGAAGAAAGAAAGAGGAAGATGGTCAAGTCATCCGCAACAAAGAATGTCTCGTCGCCCAAGGCTACACTCAAGTCGAAGGTATGGACTACGGTGAGACATATGCCCCCGTTGCTATACTTGAGTCCATTCGCATCTTACTTGCTTATGCTACTCACCATGATATCACGTTATAACAAATGGACATTAAAAGTTCTTTTCTCAACGGTGAAATTGAGGAGGAAGTTTATGTTAAACAACCTCCCGGATTTGTCAATCCTAAGAAACCCGATCATGTTTACAAACTTCACAAAGCTATTTATGGTCTTAAACAAGCTCCTAGAGCATGGTATAAATGCTTGACGAAGTTCCTTATTGAAAAAGGATTTGAGATTGGAAAAATAGATTCTACACTTTTTACTAAAAGGGTTAATGGTGAACTATTTATGTGACAAATTTATGTTGATGATATCATATTTGGTTCTACTAACCCCCATTTTAGTGAATGGTTTGGAAAGCTAATGTCGGAAAAGTTCGAGATGTCTATGATGAGTGAACTCAAGTTCTTTCTTGGTTTGCAATTCAAGCAAACTAAGGAGGGTACCTTTGTCTCCCAAACAAAGTATACCAAGGACTTGTTCAAGAAGTTCAACATGCAAGAATGCAAAGGTATGACTACACCCATGCCTACTAGTGGACATCTTGACTTGACTAAGGATGGCGAACCGGTTGATCAAAAGGTTTACCGCTCTATGATTGGTTCATTGTTATATCTATGTGCCTCCCGTCCTGATATTATGCAATGTGTGTGCATCTGTGCATGATATCAAGCGGCCCCTAAAGAATGCCATCTTAAGGTTGTGAAAAGGATAGCGAGATACTTAATACATACACCAAATTTTGGCATTTGGTATCCTAAGAGGTCCTCTTTTGATCTTGTTGGCTACTCCGATTTGGACTATGCCGGTGACAAGGTTGATAGAAAGTCCACTTCGGGTACCTGTCAATTTCTTGGTAGATCTCTTGTGTCTTGGTCCTCCAAGAAACAAAACTCGGTATCCTTATCCACCGCCGAAGCAGAATACATTGCTGCCGGTTCATGTTGTGCTCAATTACTTTGGATGACCCAAACTCTTAAAGATTATGGGATATATGTGAAACATGTTCCATTGCTTTGTGACAATGAAAGTGCTATTAAGATTGCTCATAATCATGTGCAACATTCTCGAACTAAGCATGTCGAAGTTCGTCATCATTTCATTCGAGATCATGTTGCTAAGGGTGATATCAATCTTAAACATGTTCGCACCGATAAGCAATTGGCGGATATATTTACTAAACCACTTGATGAGGAAGTGTTTTGCAGGTTGAGAGGTGAATTGAACATTATTGATGCCTCAAACTTGGAGTAGGAACTCCATTTGGATACATGCAAGGCATGTGCCTATGACTAATCCTTCGCTTTCTATCTTATGATGTTGACCTTATGTCTTGGATACCCTTGGATGCTATCTAACCCTTATAGGCACTTGGATGAATCTAAATCCATGGGATTGCGACTCACTCACATCTTGAGCAATCTCTACATCACCAATCCCCTACACCGTGGAGGTTGAAGACAAGGAAGCATGAAACCCTTCAACATATCCTTTGACAAAT
>LR738715.1:388499713-388526850 GCA_902687465.1 Secale cereale | reverse complement strand
CTGGCTCGCAACCTTTGGGGCCTGCGGCGCTTCGTCCTCGACTAAGGCTTCGCCCCGAAGCCAACTCCGCGCATGTCGTGGGATCGGGGGCTACTGTCGGCGTATTGGGAACCGGGGTACCCAGACTTGCCTTTCTGCGGGCCGCGACGCGCTCCTACAAGCAGCTTGGTACGGCCCAGCTCATCGACCAGCTGCTCAAGACCCTCGCGAGGGGCCAGGCCTCGCGAGGAGAACAACGCCAACACCCCCTCAGGAGCGGCCACTATAAGGTGCTCCAGAGGGGCGGAGAACCCAAGGCCAAGCCTGCCTCAGGAGGAGCCAGTGATGTCAGCAGTGACGCACCACACCAGCGGGTGCCAGCGCCCGCTAGCGGCGCTGTTACCATTTTGGTGCAAGGGGGACAGCACAGCCGGAAGTTCCCGAGTAGCGGGGCAGAGGTTTCCTCATTGGTGCAACGACACCGAAGACCGCAAGGACGACAAGAAGGATGTCATCCTCGAGCCCACCACCGCGTCATCGTCTGATCCTTTTGCAGGCGAAGACTGCTTTTGTCAGGATATGAACGTCCTTGTGTTCCCGCTCCAAATGGCCGTTGTGGAATCCCTTCCCGCCTAAACATTTCGGGGGAAGAGGACCGTGGCTGCCTATATAAGTAGCTAGGATTCCCACCGAGGAGGGGGATCGACACACACGCTTAAACACCGCACAAGGAGCAAGAACACCAGCCTCCTAACCCTCCTGAGGTCGCCTCCTGAGCTCAGGAACCCTTGTACCAGTTCATACTCTAGCTCACCCGGAGCCAATGCACCAAAGCAGGAAGTAGGGTCTTACACCTCACGGTGGCCCGAACCTGGATAAACTCTTGTGTGTTTGTTCGTTGTTTGCTTGAATCCTTCCACCGAGACGAGAGCGAGGCGCTAGGTGGACGTGAGTGGGAGAGATCTTCGTTCACGCCCCTGTGTTCGAACTTAACGGGTTTTACGGAGCCCTAAATCTGACAAATATACTCTAACATAGGTGACTTTGTCACCGCCAAATTCTAGATGAAGTTCTCTAATGTTTCTCTAATTTTGTGCATTTGTTGCTTGCATTTTGTTCCTCTTCTTTTAATAACAAAAAAACTTCATCTAGATTTTCTTTTCTGTGTTTTGTTCTGCATTTTCTGCATCTAATTCATTGCAAATCCTTCAGTTAATTCCTTGCAAATATTTGCGAGATCTTGTTTTCCTAGTGAGTTGAGGTGACTATTGCTCTTTTTCTGCGTTGAACTCGGTCCCACCGGTTTGTCACTTTCGGTCCAACCGAATCCGTTCGGTGCAACCAAAGAACACAACTCGGTGTCACCGATTTCGCTGCAGAAAAGAAAATTTGCCACTTGTTCCTGCACTTTTGTTCCAGCTCCACTCAATGATTCTTTTCCTCTACCAGCATCACATTTTATATGCTGCTCTGCTCTGTGACTCAGGGACCAAACCTATTTTGACTCACACTCCAAAAGATCCCTTCTTGGAAATTGATGTCAAAGGGGGAGAGAGAGTTCACATCAAAGCTTAATAAGAGAATGTCTCAAACAGGGGAGAGAGGAATCACATGCCCCAGATGCTTGGTGTTCAAGAGGAGAGAAGTCACATGTCTTTAAGAGGGGAAAGACATCTCTATGTTATGTATCTCATCTGTTTTTGTTCTGCTCTGATTCTGTTTCCTTACTCTCTTCCATTTTCCAATATAAGATTCAGGGGGAGAAAGACTTCCTTCCCAGGACTCACTATCTAGAAGTCTTTGAATTCATTGCATATCTTTTACCTTTGGGAACATGCCTGCATTCAAGAGTACCAAGTACTCACTCTCTACATGTTATCCCAACATTGGTACTCTTGTGACTCTTTTGTTGCTGTGTCTAGTAGATGTACCTGTGTTATCTAACTTTGTTTACTCAGGTTCATCCCTTCATAAGCCAGCTCAAGATCACATGGTAAGTATATGCATCACACTCATGTGCATGAAGATTTTTTACTAATGTAGATATTGTTTGCAAGAAGGAATCATGAACATGAGGACACACTTCATATATCCACATCATTTGCTCTGATGCATATAGCCAAGATACATGTAACTCATTGCTTGCTCTGTCATGTCTATGATTTCACATGCTCTTATGTTCCATATTTACATAATTACATACATGTAGGGGGAGCCTATGCATGTTACGTGTCCTTCCAAAGCTTTACTTGTTTTTCTTCATATCTTTATCTAATGGTTTGATGCATGTTGTCATAAATTACCAAAAAAGGGGAGATTGAAAGCACCAGTGCCCCCTGGGTGATTTTGGTAATTAATGTCAACATATCTCTTGTTGGACTAATGTTTTCATCTAGTATATTAAAGATAGGTTCAACAAATGGAGTGGCATGGACTAGAGAATGTGGAACCCTTTCAAGATGATAAGGACAAAGGATTGGATCAAGCTCAAAGCTCATGACTCCACATTTTCTATTTTAGTGATCTTATATCACATTGAGTCCATAGGAAAGCCAATACTATTAAAAGGGGATGAGATGCTGCTTAATGGCTTGCTTTCTCAAAGTGCTTAGTGATATGCTCCAAAACTCTGAACAAATTTCTCACATCCACATTTGTCCCAAACCAAAAGTCAAACTCGGCCCCATCGAAACTTTCTATCCGGCGCCACCGAGTTCATTTGACATAGCCACTGCCAAAACCCTAAGCAGTTTGGTCTCACCGATAGGGATCTCGGTCTCACCGAGATGGGAATGCAAGCTCTCTGTTTCCTATTTCAAACATTTCGGTCTAACCGAGATGTGATAATTGGTCTCACCGAGTTATCATTGCAAACTTTCTGTTGCCTCTTCATAACATTTCGGTCTCACCGAAATGAGCGAATCGGTCCCATCGAGTTTGCCTGACCAACTCTCTGGTTAGCTTATTACCAAAATCAGTCCTATCGAGTTTGTGCAATTGGTCTCACTGAGATTACGTTATGCCCTAACCCTAATGAAATCGGTCCTACCAATTTGACCATGTCGGTCCCACCGAAATACCTAATGGTCACATTATGAACTAAATTGGTCTGACCGAGCTTTCTGATTCGGTCACACCGAGTTTGGTAAATTGTGTGCAACGGTTAGATTTTGTGTGGACGGTATATATACCCCTCCACCCACTCTTCATTCATGGAGAAAGCCATCAGAACCAACCTACAATTCAATTACTCATTTTCTGAGAGAGAACCGCCTACTCATGTGTTGAGACCAAGATATTCCAATTCTATCATATGAATCTTGATCTCTAGCCTTCCTCTAGTTGCTTTCCACTCAAATCATCTTTCTAACAAATCCAAATCTATGAGAGAGAGTTCAGTGTTGGGGAGACTATCATTTGAAGCACAAGAGCAAGGAGTTCATCATCAACACACCATCTATTACCTTTTGGAGATTGGTTTCGGCTAGATTGGTTAGTGGTCACTTGGGAGCCTCTGTCAAGATTGTGGAGTTGAACCAAGGAGTTTGTACGGGCAAGGAGACCACCTACTTCATGAAGATCTACCCTAGTGAGGCAAGTCCTTCATGGGCGATGGCATGGTGGGATAGACAAGGTTGCTTCTTCGTGGACCCTTCATGGGTGGAGCCCTTCGTGGACTCGCCCAGCCATTACCCTTCGTATGTTGAAGTCTCCATCAACGTGGATGTACGATAGCACCACCTATCGGAACCACGCGTAAAAATATCCGTGTCTACATTGTCTTGGCTCCCTCAAAGTCCTCCCTTTACCTTCATATGCAATTGCTTTACATTCCGCTGCTATACTCTCGGAATTGCATGTGTAGGTTGATTGCTTTACTTGTGCATAATTGCCAAAATCTGGCAAGACTTAAAATTGGGAAAAGGCTAGGTTTTTATTTGGTCAAGTAGTCCAAATTGCATGCTTTACTTTCCAATACCCATATACTCTTGACATGCTTGCTTGATATGTATTTTGAATGTTTAAACATGTGTTAAAACTCCACCTCAACTTGAAGATATTAAAAACTGCCACTTTTCTTGCTAAGAGTTTATTCACACCCCCCTCTAGACACCTCTTCTCGATCCTTTCAGACGACCACATCCCTGAGCACTGCACCCCGGGATGGCACTCACAACCCCTGGGATTTCAGCAAGGAGAAGACGAGCTATGACCGCCCTTAATCAAGGTCGGCACCCGTCCTAAGATGACCAGCCTCGGCAAAGGAGACGGATACCTCACCGTGCAGGCGACATTCGCCGCCTCCCATACCCTGGGCACACTGGCTGTAGCGTCGTGCTACATCGCAAACCAGATTCACTACCCGAGCTCTGGTACGGCCATTCATCCCCGTCAAGCACAAGCTACTACCTGGGGGCTGACCCTAGGCTCTCTTCTTTGACATAGCCAAAAGGGCGGGGCCCTGAAGGAGAAGAGTGCGTGGATGAATGCCTTTGCTCCCCCTCCGCTCCTCCTCTTTATAGGCGAGCTGGGAGTGGGGGCTGATACGTTGGTGGGTTACCGCCGTCCTTCTCCACCAATCCAAGGAAGTCAGGCCCTCGCCTTCATGCTCTTCCGCACCGTGCGCCTCCGGTTACCTACCCCACTCAATGCATGCAGCATACGTTGCTCAGGATAAGGTCGTGGTGGGAAGAGTGAATTGGCAGTTACCAGCTCGTGCGTTTAACTCATTAATGGGCCATTACAAGGATGGCCCCACTAGCATTGGCGTTACGCAACGCGCAGAGTAAGCAGACGGTTAATGAAGAGGCAAGGAAGCACTCATCCTTGCCTGTGCGCTGGTTAGAGCCTACCCCGGTGACGCCCAGCGGCGCAATCATGCTAGGCTTTGGGGCATCTGTCGGTGCAACAGACCCTGGACCCATTGCACCAAACTGTGCACAAGCTCGAGGGCAAGTTTGCAGCATCAAGTACAAGATCAAGACACAAAGAGATCAGCTCCTTGATGAATTAGTAGGATGGTCAAAGAGATCAAGATAACCAATGTGCGATACGCCACTAGAAGGAAAGCGTCCTTGCCGGGCAAGTGAGCCTGGCGGGGAGCCGGATTCGCCTGGCACCAAGTGACCAGGATTCCCCCCGGCAAGCTTGCTGGGGCATACGGATGTAAAACTCCACCTCACAGCAACGCCCATTGCTGATCAGTGATGTGTCAAGCTCTAAGATGGCTTAGTGGCTGCCCCTGGATACGTGGCAGCCATTTCCTACCACAAGAATCACCAAATGACACCCGTCCAAAGACGTGTCAAGCAAACAGAAACGTAGCTGACAAAACAAACCAGCAAGGCTTGTCAGGCGAGCTGTGATGTGACACTAAGTGGTGCATTTAATGCACTCTATCAGCTGCAGAGTTAGGTTTCATAGCACTGTTTGCTATCTAATCAGCCTAGAAAGACTGATTTACCACTGTGGTGACCCCTTAACCTCTAGAAGGAGGCCCATGGCAACCGTAGAAAGGATTTGGCCATTCAAACCCACACATACTCATATGCGCGACCACTCTCACCCTGAGGCGACCTTGCCAGGCAAGAGTGGCATGTCCATTTTCCCAATTTCCACCATCAATCCACCAAAGCAGGAGTAGGGTTTTACGCCTCGCGGTAGTCCGAACCTGCGTAAAAATTGCTCGTGTGCTCCCCGACGTGCTACTTGGCACTACTCTGCTCTTTGTGCAACATGTGTGGTACCCCGTATCAGAGTGACCGGTTTACCTTGCATTGTTAGCCCAGAGAACTTGTCTTCTGGCAACACACAACATCTTGGTATAGAAAACAACCGCTTTATTGATACTAGCGGATCACAGTTTTACATTACAACAAGTAGCGAGGCCAACCGACACACACGGTGCGGCTGGACAATATGTACATTATATAATGAACATAATAGGCCTCGTTCATAAACTACGCAGCAGCGGAACGACTTCGTAGCGGAACTCCATCTCACAGGGACGCCGATGTGGACATGGTTTAGACTCGGACGGCACTCCTTTCCAGCGAAACTTTCCTGAAATCTTGCATGACACGCTAGGTCAGTACATGGAATGTACTGGCAAGCTTAGAACAAACAGAATCATAATGAAAAACAATATCATGATAATTACTCAATTGTTAAAATGCAGCAACAAACTTGGATGTACATTAACTAACATGTTGTACTCATGCCTTTATGAAAACAGACCATCGGTCTGACTTACCCATGGTGATTTTTATTAAACTATAAACTTGTTAATCTCAACAAGACAAAATCGTGATCTTTCCGGTGATCACAACCCTGACCATACTTGGTCTCAAATCATCTCGGTGGTTCTTCCACCACTTTTAGAGTACAAAATTTTTAGAACTTAGTGAGCAAAATTTTATTTTATGTTGACCCATGGTGTGACTTACTTTCGAGCGTGTCCGTGACCGTGGACCTGGCTATCGATAGATTAATTACCCTCTGCAGAAGTAGTGCACTGTACCCACACCACCGATCCCATGGCCTCGCTTTCTCATTCGGGTGGACCAACGGCGTCCCGACAAAACTCTTCCATTGCCATGGCACTCTCCCGGCCACTCCGACTCATTCCCCACTGGAATAGTCCTGGGTGGCCCTGTGCCTACCAAAGGCACACCGACCACCGTCGTGGCCAAACAGAATTGTCCCAACGGGGAGTCGGTACCATAAACTTAACAACGGGCACACAAGGTTATGTCCGCTTACCGGGCCAGGGTACCGCTTGCCCATAGCCTTCCCTATTTGGAGGTACCGACAAGAGGCATGACAACGGACCGAATAAAGACCTTCCCATAAAGGCAAATGTGGTTGCACTGGGAAAAAACTCGATTCAGTGGCACCATGACCCGGTCAACAATTTATTCAGGTTGAGGTATTAACAGGTTCAACTTAAAGAAAATAAATAACCGGTGTCATAAAATGCCATGGAATGCAACATACCAAATGCATTACAAAAAAAATAACTGGGTCAACTTTACCTTACTAAATGTAAGCATCACAACTTCAATATTATTCTGGTTATGATTTACTTCCAATTAAAAACAGAATATATTCTATCAATTTTTTAACTTAGTTCTTATGTAAAAGAAAATAACTTCACATAGTTATTTATATGCATATCCATATTAGTTCTCAATGATCCAAACTTTCTTCTGGCTATAATAATAACTTAAACCAACTTCCAACTTTCTGTAAACTCAATGAAACAACTAAATACAGCAACCAACATAAAGTAATTATCAAAAATAATTCATATGCATAAATCAAATCATTTATTCAAGTTGGAAATCACAAATATTGAAATGGCACTATGAAAATGTTGATGTGGCTTGCCTTAGTGCAAATGAGGTTCACAAGCCTCCTGGTGATCCTCAAGACAACCTTCACCTTCTGAAAATAATCAAAAGTACAAAAAGAAAATATCACGAACCATTCAAAAATTCACCAGAAAATCTACACAGCACCAAATATTCTCAATTTTGGTGTGCGGCAAGATTTCTTTACGAAGAACACAATGCAAAAAGAATCAATTCATTTGGACTTATGGTTAAAATGTTATTGCAGTTTGAAGTATTCTAGAATATATTTAAATTTAGAATTTAAATAAACAGACTGAAAGGGGGTGACGTCGAAGACGTAAAAGCACAGGGCGCCACCACTTGTACCGCTTCGCGCGGGTACAGAGAGGATGACTAGCGGGCCTCGCTAGTCAGGTGAGGGGGAGAGAGGGAGAAGAACAGGGGCGGCCGCGGCCTCGTCGGAGCGCACGCCGGCAACGCGGGCTCCTTGGCCAAGATGGAACGGATAGATCGATAGAGGAGGTCGAGGCGCACCTGCCCATACCCGTAGAGTAGCTAGGGGTGGTCAGACGGCATCGGAAATGACCTTGTATGCGG
Organism: Secale cereale; assembly: GCA_902687465.1. Lineage (NCBI taxonomy): Eukaryota > Viridiplantae > Streptophyta > Magnoliopsida > Poales > Poaceae > Secale > Secale cereale. The sequence goes on along the minus strand of LR738715.1, from coordinate 388,518,919 downwards.
AGGCAGAGCGGGGTGGTCGCCGGAGTTGAAGAAGACGGCGAGCAACAGTCACTCTAGCAGCTCCAACTAGGTGGAACGGCACCACCAGAGAGTGGCGGAGGCTCTGGAAGGTTTTCCCTGGACTGAGAGGGGCTGGAGCTACCGCGACGACCCGGGGGGATCGCAAGCGAGCTCAAGCTCGGAGAAGGCGGCCTGTGGCCTGCCCGGCCGGGCCGCGAGATTCTACGCAGTCATGGTGTGTGTGGGAGTGGAGCTGGGTGCTCGGGGAGGCTGGGAGGAGTCCTATATATGGGCGAGCCAAGAGGGCGGGTCCGGTGCTCTGCCGGCGACACCTGGACACTGCGCCCAGCGACGAATGGCGTCATTGAGAGGGGGAGAAGGTGACGGGGTTCACGTGGGAGCTGTGGGCGGACTGGGACGAGCACAGGGGCGCTGGGGTGGCGACAAACACACTGCGCACCGCACTGTTGCCTTGGCCGGACCGCGCCCGTGCTCGCTGCGGCGAGCTCCGGCGTCGGCAAGTGCCAGGGGGCGCTGTAGAGATCAGGACGAAGATGGTGGCGCGGGTTGGCAAGATCTGGCAGGCGCGGAAGCAAGCACGCGCAAAACAGAGCGCTCGGCGGCATCGAGGGCGCGCCGACAAGCAGCCATGGCATGGTGCACACGTGTGGTCACCGCGCGAACTTTGCCTACTAGCATACGTGGTGCCAAAGATCATGTATGGCGAGTTGTTCATGGTAGATATGAGAGTTACCCAGGGTTAGTTTGTTTCCAGAAGCAGTAGAAAGAAATTCACACGTCTGGTAAGTTTCTGGAAAGAAACTTTCAGAGTTTACTGAGGTGAATTGGCTAAGAGTTGGAGGCTGTGCTTTAGAGGCTAGCCATAAGTTACTAAGGTAAAGATGCACAAGGAGTTTCAGAAGCAATGGAGCAAGTAAAATGGTAGTTGCTGCAGAAACTACCTTTTCTGTCCAGAATAGAAAAGAATTTATGTAGCAAAATTATTCCAAAAAGTGGTGCAATATTTTTGCTCAGGAATGTGTCCTAGGGTCCAACGAATATTTATGAATTTCCTCAAATTTTTGTGGGCGAGGAAAATAGGAGTTGCTTTGGAGCACAATGGGCTTAGCTAGGGTTTTGGAGGGAAAAATGAATATTTTTCAATAAAGAAAAATATTCCAATAATTATATTAGAGTGAACCAGAGGGAAAAGATGATTTGAGATGGATATGAGGCACTTGGGTGAAAGCCAAGGGTACCCAAGTGTTTAAGTCCATATGAAAAGATTCAAAAATACCAAGGTTCAAGATAAATTCAAATAAAACTCAAGAAAATAAAAGGGGGCAAAAATCAGGCTGTCACAAACCTCCCCCACTTAGAATGAATCTCGTCCTCGAGATTTGGTTGCTTGGGAAAACCATTCCGGATAATATGTCTGTAGGAATTCTTCTTGTTCCCAGGTTGCTTTTGACTCGGTGTGATGGTCCCACTGGACCTTATAAAACTTACTTACTTTACTGCGAGTGCCCCTTTCCGTCTCATACACAATTTTGAACGGCCTTTCTTCATACGTTAAATCCTTTGCCAACTCTATGCTGGTCATGGCACCTCGGACAATTCCAGGGGCAATTCCAACTGATAAGCAACCGTGCCCACTCGAGAAATAACTGGGAAGGGGCCAGTAAATCTTGGTGCCTACTTTCCGCGAGTCTGGAATCTGTTGACCCCTTTCATAGGGGTGACTCAGAGGTATACGTGTTCTCCGGGTTCAAAACTGAGTTGTCGGTGTTTTGCATCGTAATAACTCTTTTGTCGAGATTTGGCGAATTGTTATCTATCCTTGATTTCCTTTACTTGCCTCTCACCTTCAATAATGAGGTCTGTTCCGAAGATACGGCTATCTCCAGTCTGAGACCAATTTAATGGGGTACGACACTTGCGGCCATATAAAGCCTCGTATGGTGACATCTTTAGACTGGTTTGGAAACTGTTGTTGTAGGAGAACTCGGTGTAAGGCAAACAATCGTCGCATTTAGATCATTGGGCCAAGATGCAAGCTTGGAGCATATCTTCAAGTATTTGGTTTACCCGCTCTGTCTGTCCATCAGTCTGAGGATGATACGATGTGCTGTATTTCAGGGCTGTCCCCAAGGCTTGATGGAGACATGTCCAGAAAGCGGAGGTAAAGAGTGAACCTCGGTCAGAAGTGATGGTTCGAGGTACTCCATGCAGATTGACTATTCTGGACACATACAATTGTGCATTTTGGTCTGCTCGATATGTGGTCTTGACTGGGATAAAGTGAGCTACCTTGGTTAGCGTGTCCATTATGACCCATATTGCATCATTGCCTCGCTGAGTCTTGGGTAGTCCTGTGATGAAATCCATGTAGACGTCATCCGATTTCCATTGTGAAACTGGCAGCGGTTTAAGAAGTCCGGCTGGCTTGTGATGTTCTGCCTTTACTTTGTTGCATATGTCGCAACAAGCTACAAAATAGGGAATGTCCTTCTTCATTCCATCCCACCAGAATATTTGACGAAGGTCTTCATACATTTTTGTACCCCCAGGGTGAATAGAGTATGAGGTTTTGTTTGCTTCTGACAAGATTTGTTTTTCAGGTCCGACTGATTTGGTACACAAAGCCTTCCACGAAATCGGAGAGTCCCAAAGTGATCCTTTGAGAAATCGAGGGTACGTCCTGCCAGCATATATGTGGCATGCTTTTGTAGGACAAGATCGTTTGGCCGGGCCTTGCGGATTTCTTCCTCAAGTGTGGGGGAAACTTCCAAAATATTTGTGAGACCAGCCTCAACGATGTTCAGATGGAGTTGAGCAATCTCCTCTTGAACTTTAGTGGGCAAAGATTTTATTATGACGTTTAGGCTGATCGGCTTCCGACTGAGTGCGTCAGCCACCACGTTGGCTTTATCCGGGTGGTAATTTATTCCAAGATCGTAATCCTTAACCAGCTCCAGCCACCTTCGCTGACGGAGATTTAAATCTGGCTGAGTAAATATATACTTGTGACTTTTGTGATCGGTAAAAATTTGGCACTTCTCCCCGATGAGATAATGCCTCCATATTTTTAGAGCATGCACCACCGTGGCCAATTCCAGATCATGAGTAGGGTAATTTCCTTCGTGTGGTCGCAGCTGTCATGATGCGTATGCCACTACCTTGCCATCTTGCATAAGTACGAAACCAAGTCCTTGTGTGGATGCGTCACAACATACGTCAAAACTGCGATAGATGTCTGGAAGAGTTAATACGGGTGCGGTGGTCAGCCATTTCATTAGTTCACTGAAACTTTTCTCACAGTCGTTAGTCCATTCAAACTTCTTGTCCTTTTTTAGTAGCTCTGTCATGGGCTTGGCAATCTTGGAGAATCCTTCACTGAAATGACGGTAATATCCAGCCAGTCCAAGGAAACTCCTGATCTGAGATACCGTTGTGCGTGCCAACGAATTGAGCACATCTTTTACCTTGCTTGGGTCCACAGCTATACCCTCGGCGGATAGCAAGTGTCCAAGAAATCCAACTTGTTTGAGCTAAAACTCACATTTACTGAATTTGGCGTAAAGTTGATGGTCGCGGAGTCGTTGTAACACTGCTCGGATATGTTCTTTGTGATCCCCTTCACTTTTTGAATATATAAGTATGTCATCGATAAAGACTACCACAAACTTATCGAGGAAATCCATGAATACTTTTTTCATCATGTGCATGAAGATTGCAGGGGCATTGGTGAGACCAAATGACATAACTATACATTCATAAAGACCATATCGAGTGGTGAATGCGGTCTTAGGAATATCTTCCTATTTAATCTTAAGCTGATGGTATCCGGTCCGTAAGTCAAGCTTGGAGAATACCTTGGCCCCATTGAGCTGATCGAACAAATCATCAATTCTTGGCAGCGGATATTTGTTTTTGATGGTGATATCATTCAGCTGACAATAATCCACACACATGCGGAGGCTGCCATCCTTCTTGCTTACAAAGAGGGCAGGCGATCCCCATGGTGAGGAACTTGGACTGATATACCCTTTCTGAAGCATTTCATCCAGCTGCTTCTTTAATTCCACTAATTCTAATGAGGGCATCCTGTAATACTTCTTGTATAACAGTGCAGTTCCGGGTACCAGATCTATTGCAAAACCAAGCTCTCGATCTGGCGGCATGCCTGGCAGATCTTCTGGAAATACATCAGGAAATTCACTGACCACTGCAACTAATTCCAATTCAGCCACAACAGTGAATATCATTCCCTTCTTTGCTATGCTTCTGCGGGAATAGAATTTTCTAGCCTGCCCTTTTTGACTGGTCAGAGTGACTTCTCGGGTTGCACAGTTTATGCATACTTGATATTGGGTCAGCCAATTCATGCCCAAAATAATGTCCAACTGTACTGACTCGATGAGTATCAAGGAAGTTGGAAAGCTTATTCCGTTGATATTGATCTCCAAGTCATGGCAGACCAGATTGCTCTTGATTAGAGATCCCGGGGTTTGTACCAGCATATTTTTGCCCAAAAGAGAACAAGAAAATTTGTTTTGGGCAACAGAACTCCGAGAAATAAAAGAGTGGGAAACCCCCGAGTCAAATAAAATTATTGCAGGTATGCTATTAACAGAAAACATACCAATGACTACTTCGGGGTTTTCTTGAGCTTCATCTGCGGAGAGGTGATGGACGTGCCCGGCGACATTTTGCTGGTTCGGGTATGACCCCATAAAGTTGACTTGTGGCCGGAATAAGGCATTCGCCTTGCTGTTCTTGGGGCACTTCCTGGCATAGTGTCCATTTTGCCCACAACTGAAACAAGAATTATTGCGCTGACGCTCCTCGTGTACTGGGTTGGTGACAACATTCTTTACTTGGGTAGTGGTCTTGTTAACATTCTGTTGCCAACTGGGCTTCTATTCCAGCTAAGTTTGCTTCCAGGTTTGAGCCTTCTGCACTGGTTGCCCTTGTTTCCTTGGTTCAAACTTGTGCTTGTGCTCGTTATTAGTAGGCCGGTTGTCCGGTACGAGTTTGTGTTCTCTTTCCGCAATGAAAGCTTTATTCACCAAAGTTTGGAAGTCTGGAAAATCGAGCATGCTGAGAGTGCACCTGAGTTGCGAGTTTAATCCTCCAAGAAATCTGTCAATCTTTCTTTCTTCACTGGCCATGTCATATAGGGAGTAACGGGACAGGTGGTTAAATTTCTGCAAATATTCACCCACAGACAGATTTCCTTGGGTGAGTGCAAGAAATTCTCGCTCCTTGGTTTTCATAATTCCATTAGGGATGTGATATTTTCGGAACTGATCCTTGAATTTTGACCAGGTGAGTTCTTCATCAGCAGGCCACATGGCTTTTGCATTTTCCCACCATATGGCAGCAGCGCCTCCAAGATAGTGGGCTGCATATGGAACTTTGTACTCTTCTGCAGTACGGGCAATCTCAAGCTTCCTTTCAATGGTCCGCAACCAATCGTCGGCATCCAAAGGGTCAAAAGCCTGACTGAAACTGGGAGGCTGAGTTCTCTGAAAATCTGATAGCTTGGAGTGATGACCGTTCTGATTTACATTCTGACCAACCATAGCTTGAACACTTTTTAATATCTCGAGCAGATCATTACTTCTTCTTTCCTCAAACATACGCATAATTTGCTTAGTGGTAGACAGATTTGGCGGTGGAGGCGGTGGTATGTACGGCTCGGGGGAGTGTCTTGCCTGTCGGGCGGAGCGACGAATAGGAACATCCTCGTGAGCGCTGCTATTGTTGCCTCCCCGCGTCATCCTATTATGGATTTTCCCAAGACAACGCAACCGAGATGATAAGCATTCCAAAAGGAATATTTGGGGAAAAGCCAGCGACAAAACTCGAGGGAAAACAAATTGTGAAGAAAGACAGCGAGTAAAAGAAATACAGCTTCAGCATAATTATACAGGAATGCATACATGAAAGTAATGAACATGCCCGGTTCCACTACTCCTATACATGAAACGAAACATCATGACTCGTATAGTTACATTCGTACATCAGTCTGACAACTGTGAATACTCTGGAGCTCTACTGCTCTGCGGGTGCTGCGGGGTCCTCTCCTGAAGTGGACTCGAATCCTGAACTGACGAGGTTAACAGAAATCTCGGGGTTAAAGGTAACACGGGGACGATGCCTCGGAGGCTCTTCTTCCGGGGCGGGAGTAGGGTGAATCATAGGAGCTACAAGGGTAGTGATAAGTGATATCCACTCAGCAGGTGCACTAAGAGGAGTTATGGTCGAGGCGCCCGAGCTACTAGGAGGGGTTACAGGTGAAATAGGGGAAACAGAACTGGGGATGTAAGGGGTAAATCCCATAGAGGCGGGAATGGTGACAGACCTACTGGTGGCTAAAGCAATACGAGTGTTAGTCAACTCGCGAGCCAGCTCGTGGATCATGAGATAGCTAGCAGTAATATAACGGGAAAGATGGCTAGCAACACTATCAGACTCCGGATCAATTTCAGGGAAATGAACATGACCGTTGTCGTGTAGAGAAGGATAATATTGGAATCCTGGGTGGTTCTGCATGCGGACCTCGCTGTGATGAAGCTCAACAAGGATCTCGAATGCAGAAAATTGGACGGCCTGCGAAGTGGTAGAAGCACAACCGCTCCGAGAGGTACGAGTGTAAGAGCTGGAGTCAGAACTGACGCGCAGAGTCACCACTGCCTGATACTCATAAATTAAGTCTGCTAGACGCTCCCGGTACACACGATAAACAGGGTTGTCTCCATGAGGGTACAGCCGACGCCGCACATTACGAAGGAGGTGCGGTGACGTGTACGACATCAGCTGCAACTGGCACGGATACGGCACTGGAGCCATCTACACTCACAGCCAGCATAAGGTTAGCATAAAAAAATTAGACAAGTATATGTAAAGCAATAATCAGCTATGCAGACTACCGGCACTCAACCTAAACATGTATATGGCGCTTAGTTGGCACGTCTTAGTCTAATGTGTCTTACAGTCAGCGCGGCTCTGATACCAAGCGTTGTGGCACCCAGGATCAGAGCGACCGGTTTACCTTGCATTGCCAGCCTAGAGACCTTGTCTTCTGGCAACACACAACATCTTGGAACAGAAAACAACCGCTTTATTGATGCTAGCGGATCACCGTTTTACATTACAACAACTAGCGAGGCCAAGCGGCACACACGGTGCGGCTGGACAATATGTACATTATTTAATGAACATAATAGGCCTCGGTCATAAACTACGCAGCAGCGGAACAACTTCGTAGCGGAACTCCATCTCACAGGGACACCAATGTGGACACGGTCTAGACTCGGACGGCACTCCTTTCTAGCGAAACTTTCCAGAAATCTGGCATGACATGCCAGGTCAGTATATGGAATGTACCTGCAAGCTTTCAGCAAACAGAATCATAATGACAAACAATATCATGATAAATATTCAATTGTTAAAATGCAGCAACAAACTTGGATGTACATTAACTAACATGCTGTACTCATGCCTTTATGAAAATAGACCCTCGGTCTGACTTATCAATGGTGATTTTTATTAAACTATAAACGTGTTCATCTCAACAGGACATAAATCGTGATCTTTCTGGCGATCACAACCCTGACCATACTTGGTCTCAAATCATCTCGGTGTCTCTTCCACCACTTTTACAATACAAATTTTTTAGAACTTAGTGAGCAAAATTTAATTTTATGTTGACCCATGGTGTGACTTACTTTCGAGCGTGTCCGTGACCGTGGACTCGGCTACCGATAGATTAATTACACTCTGCAGAGGTAGTGCACTATACCCACACCACGAAATACATTGCCTCGCTTTCCCATTCGGGTGGACCAACGACGTCCTGACAAAACTCTTCCATTGTCATGGCACTCTCCTGGCCACTCCGACTCATTCTCCACTGGAATAGTCCTGGGTGGCCCTGTGCCTACCAAAGGCGCACCGATCACCGTCGTGGCCAAACAGAATTGTCCCAACGGGGACTCGGTACCATAAACTTAACAACGGGCACACCAGGTTATGTCTGCTTATCGGGCCAGGGTACCGCATGCCCATAACCTTCCCTATTTGGAGGTACCGACAAGAGGCATGACAATGGACCGAATAAAGACCTTCCCATAAAGGAAAATGTGGTTGCAATTGGAAAAACTCGATTCAGTGGCACCATGACCCGGTCAACAATTTATTCAAGTTGATGTATTAACAGGTTCAACTTAAAGAAAATAAATAACCGGTGTCATAAAATGCCATGGAATGCAACACACCAAATGCATTACAAAAAAAATAACTGGGTCAACTTTACCTTACTAAATGTATGAATCACAACTTCAACATTATTCTGGTTATGATTTACTTCCAATTAAAAAAAGAATATATTCTAGCAATTTTTTTAACATAGTTCTTATGTAAAAGAAAATAACTTCACATAGCTATTTATATGCATATCCATATTAGTTCTCAATGATCCAAACTTTCTTCTGGCTATCTTAATAACTTAAAACAACTTCCAACTTTCTATAAACTAAATGAAACAACTAAATACATCAACCAACATAAAGTAATTATCAAAAATAATTCATATGCATAAATCAAATCATTTATTCAAGTTGGAAAATCGCAAATATTGAAATGGCACTATGAAAATGTTGTTGTGGCTTGCCTTAGTGCAACTGAGGTTCACAAGCCTCCTGGTGATCCTCAAGACAAGCTTCACCTTCTGAAAATAATTAAAAGTACAAAAAGAAAATATCAAGAACCATTCAAAAATTCACCAGAAAATCTACACATCGCCAAATAGTCTCATTTTTGTTGTGCGGCAAGATTTATTTACAAAGAACACAATGCACAAAGAATCAATTCATTTGGACTTATGGTTAAAAAGTTATTGCAGTTTGAAATACTCTGGAATATATTTAAATTTAGAATTTAAATAAACAGACTGAAAGGGGGTGACGTCAAAGGCGTAAAAGCCCAGGGCGCCACCACTCATTCCGCTTCGCGCGGGTACATAGAGGCTGACTAGTGGGCCCCGCTAGTCTGGTGATGGGGAGAGAGGGAGAAGAACAGGGGCGGCCGCGGCCTCGCCGGAGCGCATGCCGGCGACGCGGGCTCCTTGGCCAAGATGGGAGGGATAGATCGATATAGGAGGTCGAGGCGCACATGCCCGTACCCGTAGAGTAGCTAGGGGTGGTCGGACAGCGTCGGAAATGACCTCACAGGCGGATGCAGAGTGGGGTGGTCGCCGGAGTTGAAGAAGACGGCGAGCAACGGCGACTCCAGTAGCTCCAACTAGGTGGAACGGTACCACCAGAGAGTGGCGGAGGCTCTGGAAGGTCCGCCCTGACCTGAGAGGGGCTGGAGCTACCGCGACGACCCGAGGGGATCGCCGGCGAGCTCGAGCTCGGGGACGGCGGCCTGTGGCCTGCCCGGCCGGGCCGCGAGATTCTACGCAGTTGTGGTGTGTGTGGGAGTGGAGCTGGGTGCTCGGGGAGGCTGGGAGGAGTCCTATATAGAGGCGAGCCGAGAGGGGGGGTTCGGGGCTCCGCCGGCAACACCTGGACGCCGTGCCCGGCGACGAATGGCGTTAGTGAGAGGCGGAGAAGGTGACGGGGTTCATGCGGGAGCTATGGGCGGACGGGGATGAGGACAGGGGCGCTGGGGTGGCGACGAGCACAGTGCGCACCGCACTGTTGCCTTGGACGGACCGCCCCCGTGATCGTTGTGGCGAGCTCCAGCATCGGCGAGTGCCAGGGGGCGCTGTAGAGATCAAGACGAAGATGGTGGAGCGGGTTGGCAAGCTCTGGTAAGCGCGAAGCAAGCACACACGAAACAGAGCACTCGGCGGCATCCAGAGCTCGCCGACAAGCAGCCATGGCATGGTGCACACGCGTGGTCACCGCGCGAACTTTGCCTACTGGCTTACTTGGTGCCAAAGATCATGTCTGGCGTGTTGTTCATGGTAGATATGAGAGTTATCCAGGGTTAGTTTGTTTCCAGATGCAGTAGAAAGAAATTCACACATCTGGTAAGTTTCTGGAAAGAAACTTTCAGAGTTTACTGAGGTGAATTGGCTAAGAGTTGGAGGTTGTGCTTTGGAGGCTATTCATAAGTTTCTAAGGTAAAGATGCACAAGGATTTTCAGAAGCAATGGAGCAAGTAAAATGGTAGTTCTTGTAGAAACTACCATTTCTGTCTAGAATAGAAAAGAATTTATGTAGCAAAAATATTCCAAAAAGTGGTGCAATATTTTTGCTCAGGAATGTGTCCTAGGGTCCAAAGAATATTTATGAATTTCCTCAGATTTTTGTGGGCCAGAAAAATAGGGGTTGCTTTCGAGCACAATGGGTTAGCTAGATTATTGGAGGGAAAATGAATATTTTTCAATAAAGAAAAATATTCGAATAATTATATTAGAGTGAACCAGAGGGAAAAGATGATTTGAGATGGATATGAGGCACTTGGGTGAAAGCCAAGGGTACCCAAGTGTTTAAGTCCATATGAAAAGATTCAAAAATCCCAAGGTTCAAGATAAATTCAAATAAAACTCAGGCAAATAAAAGAGGGCAAAAATCAGGCTGTCACAACATGCCTGTCCCCTTGCTGAACCAAAATCGACCTCAACCCCATAGGTGGCCGTGGTTATACCCCGAGACCGTCGAAGTCCAACAGAACTACTAGCGAGACAGAAGTCTCCTCTGCAAAAAATGGAAATTAAGCAAACATGAGTACAAATGTATCCAACGAGACTTACATCAGAACCAACTACATGTGCATCAGTATCAACAAAGGAGTGGTGGAGTTTAACTGTAGCAAGCCGGCTCTGCTCGTTGGCTATCATGTACTACGACAGCTAGTAATCTCTTTGGGGCGGCGCACACGAGTCCACATATTCACCATATCAATACACCACTATGGATCCACTCCCGTCTACCTACGAGAAGGCCATCCATAGCACTCACGCTTATCTTGCGCATTTTAGAGTATCCACTTCCAGTTATGAACCATATAAGAATTCTTAGTCCATATCCACGGACGCGGCTATTCGAATAGATCATATTACCCTGCAGGGGTCTACTTCTTGACACACGCTCTCACCACTTATCGCCGGTTACACACCATGTACTCGACAACCTTCAAGCGGAAGCCTAACGAGGGTGTCGGCCACGACCTGACTAACCACACAAGACTCTAGTCCAGGTTTATCGCCTATTCGAGTTACATCTGCAAGGAAGTCCGTCAGAGGTTTCCACTATGGCTCCAAACAATGTGAGTGGGGTTCCCAAGCCCACCATCCAGGTGCCACTTGGTACACCGTGCCACTGTGCCTAGTCTGTGCCAAGCCCACCTGGTCCGGTGCCACTTTGTAGACTACTAACACTACCTACAAACAACAGAAACTAGTTGCAACTCCGGGATAGAGATCAAGGCGATTAATAAGTCGAGAGAGCTTGGAGTGCCCGGAGCTCAATGTGTGGTAGTAACTGTCTTGGATCACAAACACAGAACTCAATTCCTAAGAATGTTTTCAATGAGACAACCCACCATGTACTCCTACGTGGCCTCTCATCGCTACCTTTACCAAATCATGTTCAGACACCTAGCTCTCAATAGTAGGACATGTTCACCACCATCCCAATCCATCCCAGATGGATCAAACCTTACACAACACTAAGCATAGCAGGCATAACAAGCAAGCATGAATGAGTATGCACATTATGGCTCAAACAACTCCTACTCATGCAAGTGGGTTTCAACTACTTACTTTGGCAAAGATAGGTCATGCATAGAAATGGGGTTCAACTACGTCAACCTGTAATAGTTTAATCGTTGTTGTCCTAATGCAGTAAAAGAGAGCATGAGCGACATAGTGGGATTATATCGAAATGCTCAAGGGGTATTTGTTTGCCTAGCATTTCTGAAGATAGCATTCTGTCTTCATCAGTGTTATCGATTTCAACGCCAGAACAACGTCTACAGAGAGGGAACAAACATCAGCAAACAAGACGGAACACAATCAATGCAATACGAAAATAAGATGCATGAATGCGACATTGCAATATGCCGTGATTTGAACTAATGCAGCTAGCAACATAAGGGTTTGAGTTGATTTGAACCAAAGGTTCAAATTCAAACTCAACATATGAATTTTCAAAGTCCATTTAGTTTTTTTGAACTAAACAGCAAGCTTAACTTGTTGTTTCATACATGCAACCAGTGCAATTGGATAGATCGGATTTTTCTGATAATTTTTCATATATAAATTATTTCATTTGGAATTACGGTTGATTTTCTATGATTTTATGAAGTTTATGTTACCTTCTGGAATTTCCTGGTTATTCTAAATTAAATTAAATCCAAAAAATTAATTTATTATGTCGACATGACATCAGCGTGATGTCAGCTGGTCAAATGACCATGCCTGGACAAACCTGACATGTCTGTCCTAACAGTCAATGACTAAGTGGACAATCCCGGTCAAAACTAGAGTTGACCCTGATTTGACACTGTAGTATGGCCGGCTGTCAGTGTCTAAGCTTTAGACTAAGCATGGTAATTAGACTATTCTATTCTATCCACGTCACCATATTAACTTTGGGGATAACCGGAGCGGGGCGGCAATGCCCGTCCGGCCAACTCCGGCGCCGGCTGGACGTGGGGCTGGGGGGCGCATCCGAAAGCTCGCGATGTAGCGCATCTAGTGGTGGACACAGTGTGCATTGGGGTGGCCTATAAAGGCGGGGGCGATGAGCCAGGCAGCAGCCGTAGCTCGGAGGTGTGCGGACATGAGGCCGCAGCTTGCAAGGGAACCAGCTACAGGCATTGTCGGTCTCCCAGTTGCTCCAGGAGCAAGCGGGGCGCACAAGGCCGAGCGGAGAAGCACGGTGGCTGTAACGGCCATGGTGGACGGCGACTTCGGCCACGGTGGTGCTAGCCCTAGAGGAAGAGCGGGGCGGCGAGACTACGTGTGAAATAAATAGGAGCTCACAGGGATTATAGCAGAGGCGATGATGAGGCCGAGGACGCGCTATGGCTGGCGAATCGATGACAGCGAGGTGGAGCAGTAAGCGGCGAGGACGACATCGATGGCGGCGATGCGTCGCATCCAGGATCACGTTCGTCGGCTTGGGCAGGCTTCAGACATCTACAAAGCGTCCGTACACGGCGGCGTAAGGATTCATCGGCGTTGGACGCGAGGACGATGAGCGGGTGAGCAGCGCACTGCGGTTCTGTCGGACGGCTGCTGGGGAAGAGCTAGGGGAGAGGGGGAGAGCAGAGAGTATCGAGGAGAGGCAAGAGGGATCTAGGGCATCTACTGGCGTCGAGGTAGACTCGAGGGAGGCCTCCGTTGCTAGAAGCATGAGGTAGCCGTGGTCTTTGTGCTGCTGCCGCACAGCTGCCTGAGGATGAAGACAACCTGGAGGCGTTGGTTGACTGGGTTGGCTCTGGTAGGCTACCAGGTACGTCCAGGTAAGTTCGGCCCCTTTTCCTTTTATTTATGTTTTCTATTTTCTGCTTCTATTTTGAATTTGGTTTGCTAACAAAATTATTTTTGCAGCTTCTGGAAATAATTGTGGAGGCAAAATGGTTTATCCCATAGCTCCACAAAAAGTCTCAAAATTATTGGAGCAATAAAAATATTTATAGGATTTATTTGCGCCAACTCAAATACATCAGTGAATTAAATCAAAGCCCAAATAATTCCCTACAAATGTATAATATTTTTGGTTTGGATCAAAAACCTTGCCAAAATTATAAAACATTCATTAAGGAATTTTTGGCTTCATTAAAAATATTCTTTTGGTTGATCCTAGTTTTTAAAGGAGTGCTAGGGTTTGTTAATCCCCATTTCAGTTTGAAGGAAATATTACATGACACATGGATGCCAATGCAACTAATGGCAATCAAATTCTAGGATTTTGACAACCCACCCCACTAAACAAGAATCTTGTCCCGAGATTCAAGACATAGGGTAAGAGGAGGGGGGACACTATCTATAACAATCTTCATGTTCCAATTGGCCTTCTTGAAGACATTGATTCATCACTTGATATTGATCTTGATGTCTTTGCTTTGAGAACTTCATCCAACACGATGATGGCGGAAGAGAGGGAAACTCTACATGATTCGATCTTCACAAAGATCGAGTGACTCACGGTCAATTCATGGAATGAGACGTTTAAACATCTCTCAAGCTGAGACGTCAAACACACATCAGAAGTGATGGAAAAGAAACAGATGACGAAGGTTCAAATTGGTAGGCAACAATTCCACACTTGAGTAGAATGGTGCATAGTTTCCAAAGTAGCAAGGAAATAATTGCCATGATTCCATAACGGGGAACCTTAGGGGAGGTGGCTCGTAGAACTATTCCCTTAGGTGGCAAAAAGAATTACTTTGGATACAGATATCATTGGAACTCTTTATACAAGGCTAAGCCAATGTACAAACGATTGTTTGAAGGAGTTCGAAGAAATGACATACTCAGCTTGGAAAGGAAACTAGAGTTATAGGGCAACTGAGAAAATTGAAGGCACATCCCAATTAATGTCGATGATATGACCCTGTCACACCCTGATTTTCATGCCACATCACTTAAGCAAATAGTCATGCTAAAATGTGGTTTGGTAAAAACTTTTGAGTGTTTTTTGTCCTTGCTTGATTGGTTTTCTGTTTGCTGTTTGCAAGTGCTCTAAAAATCAAGTAAACCATCCAACTATTATACTTCATCTCCTTGATCCAAAACCTTTTCCCAATGATCATGCCATGTGTATAGAACAGTATAGTATTTTCTTATAAAAATAATTTTTCCAAATAGTATTTCCTAAAATTAGTTTTCCAAAAACCCCTGAATTGAGGTTTGCACTGCAAGTACTTAATTGAGGGTGTGAAAAATCTTTCAAAAATTATATTTGAATCCTATTAGGTATAGGACTCCCATAAACCACAAAATTATAATTATAAAAGTTATTTTTCTATTTTACTTAAAGGCTTTTTCTTTAGGCCAGAAATGGTCTTTAATAGGTAAACATTATTTACCTATTTCAAAAATATTTGCCAAAATTCAGAGAGACTCCTAGGACATATATTGTCCATATATAGGTGTTTCAACACATGGTCATGTTCAGAATATTGGGCAAATCCTTCCAAAACCCTTTCTGGATATTTCAAGCTTTTGAAATATTTACAAAGGAAATATTCTCTAAAAATTCCAGGGAAATTCGATCATGTCAGATATGACATATTTGATCATCTTACAAAGCCTCATGCCTTGAGATCAAGAAAACATCATCTAATCCCCTCGAAACCATTTATGTCCATTTTGAAGTTTGAGAAACTTTACATTGCCAAACTTGTCCAAATGCTCTCAAACTTGGTACACATGCTAAAATGGTCTAGTTATGCATCTAGACCAAATGGAACAAGTATTGGAGAAGCATAACTTGATCTAAGTGCCCCAAAACCCTTTCTGACCAGATCCAAATTTGAACAACTCTACATTACCAACTTTTTACTTGTGGCCTCAATTTTTGTGGACATGATCACAACCCCAAATGATGACACTACACCAAGTGGTGCATCAAGGAGGGATGATTTGCATGACTGAATCTTGGAAAAGTCATTTCTGCTGATTTCTAGGGTTCACCAAAGTTATATTGGCAAGTTCTTCAAATGAGCTCAAACTTGGTGGAATACCCTATTTCTATATGCCATTTGATCCTGTTAAGTCTCATGTCAAGTGGAGTTAATTTACTTGCCCAAATTTGCATCAAACACCTTCTGTCACTTTTCAAAAATCACCATTTTGACCACTTACACTATTCTTCCTTAGGTCAACTTTTTACCACAGCTCCTCCTATTCCTCTCCTACCTCCAGTATGTCTCCCCTGGCCATTTCTCAATGATTGATGGGTAAAATACCCCCATTTACCTCCCTGAACAGCCCCTCTCTCCCTCTTCTTCTGCCCCTCTCTTCTCCTACTGGCTCCCCAAGGCATCCCAGGCCGTCTGTGCTTTGTTTACTACCCCCTCTACCTCCTAGACACTAGTGGCCACGCCCTGGGCACCAAAAAGATGCCATGGCATGCAATGGTCGCGCTCTGGAGCACGCTACAGTGCTTTGGCGCACTGTAGCCACCCCCAATCCGCAGCGCCTGGCCACCTCGGGCCTTCCCTTGTGTCCCCCGAGGCTGCCTCGACGTCCGTGTCACGCAACGCTCTCGGCCCCTTCCTCCTTCTCCCTCCTGCTGCTCCTCTCGCATGCGCACCATGGCCGCCCGAGAGCTCCAATGAGCACGCTCACACGCGCGCTACCCTGAGGCTTCCCCGCTCCTTCTCTCCCTTCCTGTGGGTGTAGACCACCCCTACAAACACCCCAGACACGCCCACGCGTGCCCCCGTGGCTTGCAGCGACGGCAACAGCCTCACCGGCGCATGAGCTCACGGTGCACCATCGCCCCGCCATAAAAGGCCACACCGAGCCCTCTCTGACCTCCCCCGCCACCGTCAAAGCTGCGGTCACCTCGGCCCCATCCGGTGGCCGTGACCTGCACTAGCGGATGCGCCGCTCCGCGCTAAGCTCGCCCATAGGCGGAGCGCCGCGGGAGACGGCCGGAGGCGCCGGCTATCGCCGGACGAGCGTCAGCGTGCGCTCTGCCTCCCCTGCTCTGCCTCGAGCGGCAGGTAGAGGACGACCGGCCCGCTAGCTGGCAAGGGGCCCACCCGTTAGCGGCAGAGGCGACCGAGCCGGCCCACCAGTCGGGTTAAGTGGAAACGGCTTCGGTCCGATTCGCTTGCCCAGCTGGGTGGTGCCTTCCCGCAGTACGCCTTCGGTGTCACCACCTCTGCCCACGCAGCCGAGCCGCTGGGCCGGCCCACGGTCTATCTGTCGCCATGTACGCAGAATAAGGTTAAAGCCTTATTTCATTTTTCTTTTTTCAGTAAACTTCAAAAACCCATAAATAAATCAAATGGATCCCAAATTTGATGATTCAAATTTCTATGAGTTCATAAAATCATGCTCTATCACATGGTGCCATTTGCACATTTTTGCAGAAACATTCTATTCACAAATATTATCAAAATGTCATTTTTCTATTTCTGTGATAAACTTTAGAAAATCACATAGAGCTCTAAGTTGATCCAAAAGCCATGATTCAAATTACTAGGTACTTATATGCTCATAACTTAGTTTTGGAACATTTTTCCCAACACTTTCTGTACCACATCAAATATTGGTCTATTTATCCATATATAGCCAACTTTGCAAAATCATAGGAAATTCTTTTGAACTCCAAATCAAGTGAAACCAACTCCTAGCTGCTTCTAAAATCATTCCTTGTTAGATGGGTGCATTTGACCATTTTTCAAAATAATTCTTCTCTACACTTCTTACAAATCGACAAATCCCATGACTACCTCATATTGAAATGTTCAAAGATATCCATTGATCTTATCCCAATGAAACCACCTTGGTCATTTTTCATATGACTAGAGGTATCCTAGAAAAGTCCAACTCCTATTTTTAGAGCACTTTTATTTTTGCCTTTTTGTGTTGCTTATTATGATTGTTTTCGTCGTTAGTTGACGAAATAAATGGAGTACTTGGAGATGGACCAGAAGGTTTGAAGACTTTGAAGGACAAGGCAAGCAACCCTTTGACCATGTCCGAGAAACCTTTTTATGCAAGTCTCATAGCACCTTATTATCAATGCATCGGAATCATGTTGAGGTGGTGACCACTTTGGTTGGTACCTTTGTTACTTTACTATTGAAACTTGCATCAAGCATGACCCTACCTTCCTATGAAGGTTATGTGGGTGGGAGTAGATAGGTTGCTATAGTAGTGGCTACGCAAATGGGACGGGAATATGCATGGTTACGGAGGCAGAGTATTTTCAGAAGACTTTTTGAAAACCCCGTCGGGTGCCATTTATGCCCGAGGGAGATGATGAGTTGGGTAACCACTTGATGACGAAGTGGTGTACCGAGGCAAGTGTGTGTGTTGTTTTGATAACGGATTTGTTTAAGTTGCGACCGTTATTCCAACCTTACATGTGCAACCACTCTACCCTTATATGGGAAAGGGCATTATTGATTACCTAGGTCGATACTAGCATGGTGCCCGCATTACTAGTGACGGGGGTGACATGAGGTCACTCTCGGGACGGGGTCATGCTTGGATAGGCGGCCATGACTGTTTTCACAGGGCACCGAACAAACCGTTGGTACCCCGTGTCAGTGCTATGTGATGAATATGGGAGCGAGGCTCCAGAATTTTTAAGATGTGAAATGTTGGGCACGGGGGTTACTACCAATCGAGTGGACTCTATGTTAGTGTCGTCTAGGTAAAGATAGTGATCGGGTGCTTACCCCGGGTACTGGAAGTACCGCGGGTCGTGGATGACACGGAAGTTCCTCAGATCTTGTGGGTAAAGTGTGCAACCTCTGCAGAGTGTAAAACTATTCGAATAGCCATGTCCATGGTCAAGGACAGTTGGGTAACCGCTCTTGGGATACGTCCAATGTTTGCGAAACCTGGTGTGTGTGTGTGAGGAAAACAACACGGTTCAGTGATATTGATGATGTGATTCTTGAGGAAGTCACGATGAGCTTGAGCATGAGTTTATTACACCTCTTTCTCTATATTGATGTATGTAACCTCTTGATACTTGTTGCAGACACATGCATGTCCTTGATATATGTTGATCATACTTGCATGAGAAAAACTAGCTTTACGCAAAAATGCCAATTTAGTAGTAGAGCCCTGCGTAATTATTCTGTCATCACACTTGGGTTGCTTGCGAGTACATTCAAAGTACTCATTGGCTTGCCACTGGTTATTTTATTGGCCAGGCATGAAAGAACAGGATATGATGAAGATTTCTTGGTGATGAGCATGCAAGCTAGGACACTTCCCAGTCAGAATGCCTGTAGGGTTAAGGCAGATGGCATGGGTCCAAGTTGTTATTGAAGATTTCCGCTGCAATGATTTACTCAAGACTTGACCATAATGGTCAAATTTTGTGTAACATGGTAAGTATGGATGTAAGACTCTTGTTATTCAGCTTCTGTGTGTTCAGTGAGCATTGATCTCTGGGATCACTGTACACGTGCATTCGGTGATCTCGACTTATGAGTCGGGGTCCCCGCAGACCCAGTGACAAAGTGTGCTCTCAAGACCTCAAG
>LR738715.1:388388138-388410690 GCA_902687465.1 Secale cereale | reverse complement strand
GTAAAACTTGCGAAGATGTTCGATGTTCTAGGAGTTGCTCACTGGAATACCATGTTCGGTCTCCAGGCGGACTGCGCCAGGCCTGGTGTCTCGTATTATTCAATAAGGACCTTCCCACTTCAGCGTCAACACGTTGGAATTCTTGGCTAACTGAACGTGCCGAAGTTCATTATAAGCGAGCACTCGGTGTGACCCATATGTGTGCTCCACAGGGAGAACCGCTTCCGCCCCATAAATGACGGAGAAGGGTGTCTGGCCGGTGGCTCGATTTGGTGTCGTTCTGATTGACCAAAGAACCGCTAGCTATTCATTAATCTAGCGCCTTCCGCACTTGTGCAACCTCTCAAAAGTCCTTGTCCGGAGGCCCCGCAGTACTTCAGCATTTGCCCTCTCTGCCCGGCCGCTGCTTTGAGGATGCGCAACAGAAGCAAAACAGACATTGCTGCCGAGGTCTTGAATGTACTACATGAAGGTGCGTCTTGTGAACTGCGTGCCGTTGTCGGTGATGACTCTATTTGGTACACCAAAACGACAGACTAGTCCCTTGAAGAACTTGACGACTGATTGTGTTGTCACCTTTCTCACTGCTTCCACCTCTGACCACTTTGTGAACTTGTCGATTGCAATGTACAAGTACTCAAAGCCCCCGACAGCACGGGAACTGGGGCCCAGTATGTCGAGCCCCCAGACCGAGAATGGCCAGGAAAGAGGGATTGTTCGGAGAGCTTGAGCTGGTTGATGAAGCTTCATTGAATGGAACTGACATGATTCACACTTGGTTACTAGTGCCGTTGCATCCTGGAGGGTAGTGGGCTAGAAGAAACCTTGCCGGAATGCCTTGCCGGCAAGGGCCCTTGAACCTATGTGGGAGCCACATATGCCTCCGTGTATCTCTGCCATTAGCTCCAGTCCTTCCTCCCGGGGAATGCACTTCAAATTTCACGCCGTTCGGCCTTTTTCTGTACAAGACGTCATCGACGAACTGATACATGGCAGACCGACGGGCGACTTTCTCCGCTTCTTCCTGCTCCTTAGGAAGCTCCGCTGCTTGGAGAAATCGGACAGTATGTTGTGCCCATGCCGGAGCCTGGGGCTTGATGGTAAGGACTAAAGGCATCTCCTCTGCCATAGGAGCAGGTGTATCCACGGCCAGGGCTTGACGCCTACCGGAGTCTGTTTCCCGATGGTAGGCTCACCGTCCCCAGCAACATCTTTGCCGACGGCCGCTGGGGGCTCGACGGGAAAGTACTTGTCGGGGCCTGATTTCCTACGCTTGTTCTGCTCTGTCGATGGTTCAAGGGATGGTTGAGTTAATCGAAGCACAAAAGTATCTGGTTCCACAGGTATTTTGTGGGTGTCGCGCTTTGACAAGTAGTCGGCGATGTCGTTCTCCACTCGGGGAACATGCTCTGCTCGTATACCGTCAAAACGCTCCTCCAGCTTCCTCACTTCATCTACATAGGCTTCCATGAACGGGCTCTCATAATCCTTGTTAACTTGCTTGACGACAAGCTGCGAATCACCCCTGACCATGAGCTTCTTGATTCCAAGGTCTGCCGCAATCCTGAGACCAACAAGCAGTCCCTCGTACTCGGCAGTGTTGTTCGTTGACATCTCCCTGGGGAAGTGCATCCGGACCACATACTTGAGGTGCTCTCTAGTGGTCTCAATCAGCAGCACACCAGCACAGGCGCCTTGTAGCGAGAAAGCTCCGTCAAAGTACATAATCCAGTCGTGACTTGTTTCCTTGCCGGAGAGTGGTCTCCTGGATCTCTTCGTCGGGCGTTGAGGTCCATTCTGCAACGAACTGTCGGTGTATTTGGATCGACACCTATGGGATCACAAGAATACCTACTATGGTTGCGGGGCGCGGGGTTGAGAGAAGAGCGGATCTAACAGTTAGCACACGGTTCCTTTACCCAGGTTTGGGCCGCAAAGATGCGTAAAACCCTACTCCTGGTTTGGTGGATTATATGTTCGTGTTCTTCAGCTGGCTATGGGGCGTGAGGAGCTCCAAAAGCCGAGTCGTGAGGAGTTCTGAAGAGCCGAATCCTTCTCCTGGTCGCCTCAGGCCTCCTTTTATAGGGAAAAGGGGTTGCCACAGTGGCACACAGGAGGTGGAAAGGGTACAGTGATGCGAGGTTATCCCTCGCATTACATGACAAGGTGAATTTAATGCGCTTAGCTTAGGTGTCCTGGCTTTATCGGTGACATGGGAGACATCCGTCGTGTCCATCGCCGCTCCTTCTTGCGTCGACACGCGCCCTAGCCAGCGATGCCTGAGGTGCCATGTAGGCAGGCAGGCAGCTGAGGTGGCGAAATGGTGGGTCTCCACGAAGATCTGCATGTTGCCACATAGGTGCCTGCCCAGCTGGTTGGGTCGGCAGCTGCATGGGGCGGTGGAAACTCTGTTGGTGCGGGCCTGACGGTGGCCCTGCGGGTGTCCTCGGCAAGGGCCTTGTCGGGGCCCCGGCAAGGGTATTGCCGCAGCTCTGCTGTCATCCCCGGCAAGGTGCTTGCCGGGGGTCTTGTGGTCCTCCTTGGCTGGGATACCGCCAAGGTTCGTCGTCTTCTTTTTGTGTGTATCTGATCTTGAATGTCTTCACAAAGATTTGCATGCCACCATGGGGATATCTCCTGAATCCTTGCCCCATGGGGGCAGTGGACTCAAGGGTGATCCGCTCCGTGGGCGTGGGGCGAGCTACCGCGGCAAGGGTCCTGCCGGGGCTGCCAGAGCCGGCCCAGGCAAGGATCTTGCTAGGGCTGCTGAAACTGGCTCCCGACAAGGATCTTGCCGGGGAAAGCCGCTTCGTCCCTTTGCTTTTGAGGTCTTGTCCTTGGTGTTGCTCCAGTTCCATTGAGCTTCGGTCTTACCCTGGCTCACCTCCCTTGCCATGCTTGGTGTGGTGGTGCCCGTGGCTCAGACTACCCGTGCACAGTCATAGGGGTACAAAAAGTGTACCCCTCTTTTTGTACACCGACAGGAGCCCCCGGGCCTGGGCCACACATAAGCGCGACGCATTGTTGGGCTAGGCCCAGAACGGTGCGCAAGCAGGCGGGGCGGTTCTCACCGCGGTAAGATTTTTTGGGTGCTGCGCCTCCCACGACCCGTGCGCATGGCGCGGGGTGGAGGGGCGGGCGTGACGTGGGCGGCATGCGTGGGGCGGTTTCCACAGGCATGCGTCACGTTGCAGTAAAGAGGCTTCTTCGCGCCTTCCCCATAACCGGGGAGCCATGGAGACGTGGCCCTTTTACTGAATGGGGCCGAGGCGCGGTCCTCAAGGCGTCCATTCCTCACGATCACGGGGTGGGGAGAGGTCACCTCACCCGTCCCCTCGGTTCTGCATGTCTGCCACGTGCCTCCCATGCGCTTGGGGTGGCAAATGGTGGAGGCGGGAAACCGGGCCGTCGCTGGTTGGGGCGGTGGGTCGGTCCCGGCTCCCTGCGCCTTCTGCGTCTTTATTGGCCGAGCGGGGCAGTCGAGCTCCAGCCCCGCTCCTATATAAAGAGCGGGAGGGGAGGGACGGCGCCCCGCACTCCTCTATCTTATTTCTCCTTCAGCTTCTGCTCCTCTCTTCTGTTCGCCAGTGAGAGAGGAAATCCCGGCTCTTCAACGGTGGCGGCGAAGGTCGCTGCTCGACAACGCGTCCCTCCTTCTCCTGCACCTGCGGTGGCAGAACCGGCCACGAGGGGAAGAGGGAGGGGGCGAGGCCGGTTGCTCGGGGAAGAGGAGGACGGGGCGGCCCGCCGGCCTTGCCCCCGCCAGCAGCTCCTCCTCCAATGGAAGGCCATATTGGGGATGACCCTTGCGAGTTCTTCGTCAGGTTGCGGCGGCCGCCGCGCCGTCGCCTTCATCTCCCGACCCCATTTGCGCGGGAGATGGAGGTGGATCCACCGGAGTCACTGCGGCTGCACATGAGGGGCTACGGGATCAGTGGCACGCGGGTCCGCGTTGACTTCCCTGCTCCTCATGTGATGTATCTTCGTTAAGGATGGAAGACGTTCGTTCGCATCAACAGCCTAAAGGATGGGCTCACCCTCCATTTAAAGTTGATGGAGGATGGCCATCTCTCCGTCAAGGTCTTCGGGCACTTCGGGACTCGTGCAAGGTGCTACGTGGAGAGCTCCTCCGATGACGAAGACTCCTCCTCGAACGAGGGTGACGAGGAGGACAGTGGCAGCGACGACGAGGGCGGTGGACGGCAGGATGACGTGTCCGACTAGGTGTTGGGCGCCGCTCCTGGTGGCACCTGTGACCCCATCATCCGCGTCGCCGGCTCCTTGAACTTCTCGGGGCCATCTCCTTGGCGGCTGGCGTAGGGAGGCTGCGAAAGAGGAAGAGGAAGAAGGCGGACGGGAAGGTCGTCATGTCGGAGTACGCGGGCACCGACACCTTCGATGCGTACTGAGGTCTTGCCACCTCGTCTTCGAGCTATGCTTCCGGCGCCGTCATCACCATCGAGCCCTTGGGCGGCCAGCGAGATGTCCTCTTGGTGTCTTCTGCCACCCGTAGCTCGCCTAGGCGCCCCTTTTGCCCTTCACGCCTCCTTGGCCGACCTCCTGAGGAGAGGGACAAGAAAGGCATTACGGGCATCTTATCTCTTTTTAGTTTGTAAGCCTTCGGGCATCTGTTAAGTTTAAAACTTGTAATCTCCTTGTTCATATTTTTCATTCCCTATGGACTGTACCTGAGTGGAATGTTTTTAATGAAAAAGGAATGTTTGCCGGGTCATTTGCTCACAGGTAGAACCCACAACAGGGAACGAGTCCCTGATATCTCTAAGATAAACATTTTCTCGCCCGGCAACAGGCCTTGCCATCTCCCCACTCCGCTCGACCTTTATCACGCCTCTGGCGGAGGCAGGGATGAAGTGGGCTCAGGCTCCACGTTTCATCCTTTTGTCGCCACGACTACGACCAAACTTAGTCCCAGGAATGAGCCCTAGGGCCTAGAGTTATGGGAGCACGGTAGCTTAAGGAAAAGAACGAGGTTTCACATACCTCAGTCCATAATGGAATGCATGATAAGGGATGAAGAACTTATCTGGAGCTGCAGCCCCCGGCAACCCTGGTTTGCCGTGGGTGAATCTTTGCTCTTGTAGCCCCCGGCAACATTGTCTTGTCGGGGCCTTGATGCTGATTTGTTCCTCTTTCTTCTCCCCAAGTTGCTTCGGCAAGGATGTCTGTGCGTCCTGTGAACCAAAGGAGATAGAAGAAAGACAAAGAGACGCAAACTCGACCTCTAAGCTAGGGGTTAGCCGCCGCTAAGTACTATCTACCCTAACCAAGGACGAGACTCGACTCAGCATGCATGCTATAACTTAGGGCGCCAGCGCTTCATTTATTTATGCTCAGGGTCTGCGCCTGGCTTTGTACAAAGGGTTACATGCCTTGCCGGCAAGGCTTGTACAAAAGGGTGGCTTGCCGAGGGGCCCAGCAAGCCGCGCCTTATGGGTAAAACTTGCGAAGATGCTCAATGTTCCAGGAATTGCTCATCGGAATGGTATTTTCGGTCTCCAGGTGGACTGCGCCAGGCCTGGTGACTCGTATTACCCGATAAGGGCCTTCCCACTTTGGCGTCAACTTGTTTGTATTCTTGGCCGATTGAACGCGCCGAAGAACAAGGTCGCCTTCCTCAAAGCTTCAGGCATGGACCTTGCGGCTATGGTAGCGGCGCAAGGCCTGCTAGTAGCGTGCTGCTCTCACAGCCGCCCGAAGACGATCTTCCTCAAGGAGCATTGCGTCATCTTGCCGCAGTTGCTCTTGCTCAAGCTCGTCATAAGAGAGCACTCGAGGTGACCCGTATATGAGTTCAGTGGGGAGAACTGCTTCTGCCCCATATACTAGGGCAAAGGGTGTCTGGCCGGTGGCTCGATTTGGCGTCGTTTTGATCGACCCAAGAACCGCCGGCAACTCATCAATCCAGCGCCTCCCGCTCTTGTGCAGCCTGTCAAAGGTCTTTGTCCTTAATCCTCGCAGCACTTCAGCGTTTGCCCTCTCAGCTTGACCATTGCTTTGGGGGTGAGCAACGGAAGAGAAACAGACTTTGCTACCGAGGTCTTGGGTATATTGCATGAAGGTGTGGCTTGTGAACTGCATGCCGTTGTCGGTGATGATCCTGTCGGGTACACCTAAACGTCACACTAGTCCCTTGAAGAACTTGACGGCTGACTGAGCTGTGACCTTACTTACTGCCTCCACCTCCGGCCACTTTGTGAACTTGTCGATTGCAATGTAAAAGTACTCAAAGCCCCCGACAGCGCGGGGGAAAGGGCCCAGTATGTCGAGCCCCCAGACCGAGAAGGGCCAGGAGAGAGGAATGGTTTGAAGGGCTTGAGCTGGTTGATGAAGTTTCTTTGAATGGAACTGGCATGCTTCACACCTGGTGACCAGTGCCGTCGCCTCCTGGAGGGCAGTGGGCCAGAAGAAGCCTTGCCGAAATGCCTTGCCGGCAAGGGCTCCATGTATCTCTGCTAACAGCCCCAGTCCTTCCTCTCGAGGGTTACACTTCAATTTCACGTTGTTCGGTCTCTTTCTATACAGGACGTCGTCGACGAACTGGTACATAGCAGACCGACGGGCTACTTTTTCCGCTTCTTCCTGCTCCTGAGGAAGTTCCCTAGTTTGGAGGAATCGGACAGTATGTTGTGCCCACGCTGGAGCCTGGGGCTCGACGGTGAGGACTAAAGGCATTTCCTCCGCGATAGGAGCGGCTGTCTCGACGGCAAGAGCTTGACGCTCCGTAGGAGCTAGCCGTCAAGTGGCGGGCTCAGTGTCTTCGGGAACATCCTTGCCGGCGGCTCCGGGCAGCTCGGCGGGAAAGTACTTGTAGGGCCCTGATTTCATCCTCTTGTTCTGCTCTGTTGATGGATCAACGGATGGCTGAGAAAGATAAAGCACAAAGGTACCTGGTTCCACAGGTAGCTTGAGGGTAGCGCGCTTTGACAGGTAATCGGCGATGTCATTCTCTGCTCGGGGAACGTGCTCCGCCTGTATACCATCAAAGCGCTCTTCCAACTTTCTCACTTCATCGACGTAGGCCTTCATCAACGGGCTCTGGTAATCCTTGTTAACTTGTTTGACGACAAGCTGTGAGTCGCCCCTGATAATGAGCTTCTTGATTCCGAGGTCTGCCGCGATCCTAAGACCAGCGAGCAGCCCCTCGTAGTCAGCAGTGTTGTTCATTGATACCTCCCCGGGGAAGTGCATCTGGACCGCGTACTTGAGGTGCTCTCCAATGTGCGCGACGAGCAGTACGCCAGCCCCGGCGCCCTGCAAGGAGAAAGCTCCATCAAAGTACATGATCCAGTTGCAACTCGCCTCTTTGCCGGGGAGAGCATTTTCTTGGACTTCTTCATCAGGTGTCGCGGTCCATTCTGCAACGAACTTCGACAGGACTCGGCTTTGAATCATCGAGGTACTTTCAAACTTGAGGCCAAAGCTGGACAGCTCTAGTGCCCACTCTACAATTCTTCCCATTGCATCTGGATTATGCAATATCTGTTGTAGAGGGAGGCGAGTGACGACAGTGATCTCGTGCGCCTAGAAGTAGTGATGCACCTTCCTCGAGGCCATAAGAAGGCCGAAGAGCAATTTCTGCACACCGGAGTATATTGATCTAGCCCCCTGCAAGAGGGAGCTCACAAAGTAGACCGGGTGCTGCATCATTTTCTTCCTTAGTTGCACTCCAACCGGCCGTGTCGTGTCTGCACCAGTGGCATCAGGCTCTGTCGCTGCTATCACCTCATCATCAATTTCTCTCTACGCCACTACTGCGGCGCTGACCACCTGGTTTGTTGCCGCCAAGTATAGCAGCAATGGTTCTCGTGGCCTAGGCGCAACTACTATTGGCGTGGAGGAAAGATACCTCTTCAAATCTTGTAATGCTGCTTCGGCTTCTGGCGTCCATTCCATTGGGCCCGCCTTTTTCAAAATCTTGAAAAAGGGAAGGGTGCGCTCGGCAGACTTGGAAATGAATCTTCTCATGGCGGCAACGCAGCCAGCAAGCAGACGCACATCTTTGACCTGTTTGGGTGCTTCAATCTGTTCTATAGCTTTGATCTTGTCCGGGTTGGCCTCTATCCCACGCTGCGACACAAAGAACCCGAGAAGCTTGCCGGACGGGACGCCGAAGACGCACTTCTCAGGGCTCAGCTTGAGGTTGATCTTGTGTAGGTTGACAAATGTTTCTCGTAAATCTGGTATAAGGGTTGCCCTGTTCTTGGTTTTGACCACTATATCATCCATATAAGCCTCCATATTTCTATGGAGCTGGGGTTCAAAACCAATCTGGACTGCCCTTGCAAACGTCTAGCCAGCACTCTTCAACCCGAAAGGCATTCGTACGAAACAGTACATACCACATGGGGTGATGAATGATGTCTTCTCTTCGTCTTCTCTTGCCATGAAGATCTGGTGGTAGCCGGAGTAGGCATCGGGGAATGACAGCAGGTCACACCCAGCCGTGGAGTCAACAATCTGGTCGATGCGCGGCAACGGGAAGGCGTCCTTGGGACAAGCTTTATTGATGTCTGTGTAATCAATACACAGCCTCCACTTCCCATTTGCCTTGCGCACTACCACTGGATTGGCCAACCATGTTGGATGGAGAAATCCTCTTACCAAACCCGCAGCTTCCAATTTCCGGATCTCCTCTGTGATGAACTCGTGCCGTTCCAAAGCTTGCTTCCTCACCTTCTGCTTGACGGGCCGCGCATGAGGACAGACAGCAAGGTGGGGCTCAATCACCTCCCTGGGAACGTCGGGGATGTCGGATGCTTGCCATGCAAACACGTTGACATTCGCCCGCAGGAAGGTGACGAGCGCGTGTTCCTATTTGTAGTCAAGGGAGGAGCTTATGGTGAAAGCCCCTCCTATGCCGTCCTCTTTGACGAAAACCTTCTTAGTTCCCGGCGGCGTGGCCCTGGACCTCTTGTTTATGCCGGTGGAGCTCTCTGGCACGTCCTCGACGGGAGCGCGAAACTCCGAAGAGGTGCGCTTGGCGGAGTGGGTGTCCGAGGTCTCACCGGTCTTCTTCTTTCCGATGGAGCTCTCTGGCATGTCCTTGACGGGAGCACAGCACTCCGAAGAGGTGCGCCTGCCGGAGTGGGTGTCTGAGGTCTCACCGGTCTTCTTCTTCTTACCTCCCGGGGCTCCAGTGGCAGGAGCAAGTGCCCTCATAGCGGCAGCTGCTGCAATTGCTTACTGATACAGTTGGTCAGCGCAAATCAGCGCGTCTTTCTTATCGGAGGGGATGGTGATGATCGTCACAGGCCCTGGCATCTTCAGGGTGTTGTAGGCGTAGTGTGACGCTGCCATGAACTTGGCCAGCGCAGGGCGGCCAAGGATCCCGTTGTAAAGCAAGGGGATCTTGGCAACATCGAACACGATCCTTTCCGTCATGTAGTTCATATCACTCCCAAAAGTCACGGGCAGCGTGACCTTCCCCTTTGGTTGACTTCTCCCCGGGTTGACCCCCTGAAACGTGCCCATCTCTTCGAGGTCTCCCTCAGGAATTTGCAGCTTCTCGATCACGGTGGGCGAGAGTAGGTTCGGACCGGCCCCGCCATCGACTAGCATCTTTGTCACCTTGAGGTTGCGTATTTTCGGTGAGACCAACAACGGCAAGCCCCCGACCCCAGTAGTGCGATCAGGGTGATCCTCCGTGTCAAAAATTATAGGTGTGCTGGACCATTTCAGCGGCTTTTGGGCACCGGACGACGGCTCTGCCGCTGTAATCTCGCGCGCCACTGTTTAAGTTGGCGGTGAGAAGTATGCAGCGAGGCGCCGCCATCGACGCACATGGCCTCCATAGCCTTCTGAAATTCTTGGTCGCTGGACTCGTCATCCTCTTCATGATCGTCGTCTTTGGTCCTTCTGTCATGGCCCCGGGCGGGCCTCTCCTGCTGTTTATCCTTGCCGCGACGGTCGACTTGGCTGTCATGCTTCTTGCCGGACCCTTCAACACCATCCTGGCCCTTCTCCTTGTCCCGCCTCTCATATTCAGCCCTCTGCTTCTCAGCAAGGAGCTCAACCTGTCGGCACTCCTGGAGATCATTGCCCTTGGTCCGATGGATCTTGCCATATCGCTTGCCGGAGTTTCCTGGCTTCTCGGCAGCCGCCAAGGCCCGGCAGGCGACACACCCGGCAATTTCCTTGCCGGGGTCTCTCCCCTGGTTTTCTTGGCGGAGCCGGTGTCATCAGATCCCTCGACGTCAAGCATGGCTTTACCTTTGCGCTTCCTGTTGTGGCGCCGGCCTTTCTTTGCCGGGGCGGTGGTATCGTCATCTGAAGAGTCGGTTTCCGCGCCGGCATCTTCGCCGGGGTACTTCCTTCCCTCTTCAGCCCGGGTACATCTGTCAGCGAGAACATAGAGTTCTGCCACATCTTTCACCTTGGTCATCGACAGTTCTTCACGCATCTTGCGGTTACGCACGTTCTGATGGAACGCGCTGATGATGGAGGCAGGGTGAACATCAGGGATATTGTACTGTTCCCAGCTGAACCTCTGTATGTACTTGCGTAGACTCTCACCTTCCTTCTGGGGTATGACATGCAGATCACTTGCTTGGCCATGGGCTTGGTGACCTCCAGTAAAGGTGCCAACAAACTCATGGCACAAATCCGACCAGGAGGAAATAGAGTCTACTGGCAAGTGCATCAACCACGACATGGCATTAGGTTTAAGATCCAACGGAAAGTAATTCGCAAGCACCTTATCGTCGCTGGCTCCGGCAGCTTGCATCGCGATGGTGTAGATGCTCAGGAACTCTGACGGGTGGGTCTTGTCGTTGTACTTCTTGCCAACGTCGGGCTTGAAGGTGCGGTGAGTGGGCCACTGGAACTGCCGCAGCTCACGGGTAAAAGCCGGACAGCCTACCTCGTAAGGTAGATCTCCATGGCTCTCCGGTGTTGGGCGGTCCACAGCAGGCCCCGCACGCCTGTCTGACTGGTGGCGCGCTCCGCGCCGGCGCTCGATGGTGGTTCGAGCGTCGTCATGAGCTCTCTCCTGAAGAACTTGACGCTGGTCGCCGTGGGTCCGTGGGTCAAACGACGCTATGGAGATGGCGTCGCCCGTGACGTCCCGACGAGTCGACACACGCGGTACCAGGCGAGGGGGAGGCGAATGCACCGTAGCCACGGCGCTGCCGGTCCCCCTTCCACCGGTGCGTGGGACTCCATCGGAGCGTCGACCTGGGAGCTCTGCTGGATTTGATTCATCCTTGTTGGCGACTGCGACAAGGCTTCGGATGGTGGCTCTCCATTCGTCGAGTTTCCCAGTAACGGGAGGAAAGTCGAGGAGCAACTGCGCGCGCACCAGGGCTTCGGCCAGGGTTAGCAGTAGCGAAACCTGCACGGACCGCGACGCACATCGACCCCTGACCGTGTCAGGAGGAGCTCCGTCACGATCCCGCGGTTGCATGCCATTTCCACCAGCGCTCCGGCGAGTGGGCAGGCCATCTACGTCCCGGGAGTGGCGCTTGGGGCTCTTCCCGGGGCGATGCTCGGGATCTTCGGCGCGATGACGCCTCTCGTCGCGCGCTACATGGGAGGAGCGTGCTGTGGGCGCCGACGTGGGAGTCCTGGAGGCCCTTGCATTGCCTTCGGGTGATGCGGCAGCGACCTTTGAAGGCCCCGCGCCACTCGCGGAGGGCCCGGCTCCGCCCTTGGACCTGGCGGTGTGTGGCCCGTTACCGGGCACACAAACATCGCCACCTCCCAAACTCCGGCTGCTGGGATGGCGTTGGTGTTCGCGAGCAGCGCCCCGGGCCCTTTCCGCGACCGGTCCCCTGCTCGCCCGCGTCGGGACGGGCTGTCCGGCCTCCGACTGGCCAACCGCCACCGTCGTCTTCTTCTTGGGCGCCATGATGATGAAGAAGCGTCGAACTGACTCCTAAAGCCGATTCTCACAATTGCGCCCCCTACGTGGTGCGCTACAGATGTCGGGTCCTTTCCGCGACCGGTCCGCTACTCGCCCGCGTCGGGACGGGCTGTCCGGCCTCCGACTGGCCAACCGCCACCATCGTCTTCTTCTCGGTCGCCATGATGATGAAGAAGCGTCGAACTGACTGCTAAAGCCGATTCTCACAACTGCGCCCCCCTACCTGGCGCGCCAAAGATGTCGGTGTATTTGGATTGACACCTATGGGATCACAAGAATCCCTACTACGGTTGCGGTGCGCGGGGTTGAGAGAAGAGCGCATCTAACAGTTAGCACACGGTTCCTTTACCCAGGTTCGGCCCGCAAAGATGCGTAAAACCCTACTCCTGCTTTGGTGGATTATATGTTCGTGTTCTTCAGCTGGATATGGGGCGTGAGGAGCTCCAAAAGCC
Organism: Secale cereale; assembly: GCA_902687465.1. Classification (NCBI taxonomy): domain Eukaryota; kingdom Viridiplantae; phylum Streptophyta; class Magnoliopsida; order Poales; family Poaceae; genus Secale; species Secale cereale. The sequence goes on along the minus strand of LR738715.1, from coordinate 388,398,357 downwards.
GAGTCGTGAGGAGTTCTGAAGAGCCGAATCCTTCTCCTGGTCGCCTCGGGCCTCCTTTTATAGGAAAAGGGATTGCCACAATGTCACACAGGAGGTGGAAAGGGTACAGTGATGCGAGGTTATCCCTCGCATTACATGACAAGGCGCATTTAATACGCTTAGCATAGGTGTCCTTGCTTTATCGTGGACAGGGGAGACATCCGTCTTGTCCGTCGCTGCTCCTTCTTGCATCGACACACGCCCTGGCCAGCGATGCCTGAGGTGCCATGTAGGCAGGCAGGCAGCTGAGGTGGCGCAATGGTGGGTCTCCACGAAGATCTGCATGTTGCCCCGCAGGTGCCTGCCCAGCTAGTTGGGTCGGCAGCTGCATGGGGCGGTGGAAACTCAGTTGGTGCGGGCCTGACGGTGGCCCTACGGGTGTCCTCGGCAAGGGCCTTGCCGGGGCCACGGCAAGGGTCTTGCCGTAGCGTCTGCTGTCATCCCCGGCAAGGGGCTTGCCGGGGGTCTTGTGGTCCTCCTTGGCTGGTATCCCGCCAAGGGTCGTCGTCTTCTTATTGTGTGTATCTGATCTTGAATGTCTTCACAAAGATCTGCATGCCACCACGGGGATATCTCCCGAATCCTTGCCCCATGGGGGCAGTGGACTCAAGGGTGATCCGTTCGTAGGCGTGGGGCAAGCTGCCGCGGCAAGGATCTTGCCGGGGCTGCCAGAGCCGGCCCCAGCAAGGATCTTGCCAGGGCTGCTGAAACTGGATCCCGGCAAGGATCTTGCCGGGGGAAGCCGCTTCGTCCCTTTGCTCATTGTGGTCTTGTCCTTGGTGTTGCTCGAGTTCCATCGAGCTTCGGTCTTACCCTGGCTCACCTCCCTTGCCATGCTTGGTGTGTTGGTGCCCATGGCTCGGACTGCCCGTGCATAGTCATAGGGGTACAAAAAGTGTACCCCTCTTTTTGTACAACGACACGAACTCCGCCAAGACTCTACCCTGAATCGTCCAAGTGCTTTCAAACATCAAACCAAAGCTTGACAGATCCAAGGCCCATTCTAGAATCCTCCCGGTCGCGTCCGGGTTATGCAATATCCGCTGCAACGGGAGGCGGGCGACGACGGTAATTTCATGTGCTTGGAGGTAATGACAGAGCTTCCTCGAGGCCATAAGGAGGCCAAAGAGCAATTTCTGCACACCGGAGTACCTTTAGCTAGCCCCCTGCAAGAGGGAGCTAACAAAGTAAACTAGATGCTGCATCATCTTCTTCTTTTGCACTACTTCATTTGGTTGCGTCGCTTCTGCCGTAGTGGCGTCAGGTTCTGTCGTTGCTATTACTTCCGCATTGACCTCTCTCTGGGCTACTAGCGCACCACTGACCACTTGATTCGTCGCCGCTAGATATAGCAGCACTGGCTCTTGGGGTTTGGGTGCGACCAGTATTGGCGTAGAGGAGAGGTATTTCTTCAAATGTTGTAGTGCTGCTTCGGCTTCTGGGGTCCACTCCATTGGGCCTGCCTTTTTCAAGATTATGAAAAAGGGAATGGCGTGCTCGACAGATCTGGATATGAATCTGCCCATGGCGGCAATGCAGCCAGCAAGCCGACGCACATCTTTGATCCGCCTGGGTGCCTCAATTTGCTCGATAGCCTTGATCTTTTCTGGATTCGCCTCGATCCCATGCTGTGTCACGAAGAAACCAAGAATCTTGCTAGATGGAACACCGAAGGCACACTTCTCAGGGTTCAGCTTGAGGTTGACCTTGCACAAATTCACAAACGTCTCTTCTAAATCATGTATGAGCGTTGCCTTGTCCTTGGTTTTGACCACTATGTCATCCATATAGGCTTCCATATTTCTATGTAGCTGAGGCTCAAAACCAATTTGGACTGATCTTGCGAATGTTGAGCCAACACTCTTCAACCCGAAAGGCATTCGTACGAAACAATACGTACCACATGGGGTGATGAATGATGTCTTCTCTTCATCCTCTCTCTTCATGAAGATTTGATGGTATCCTGAGTAAGCGTCAAGGAATGATAATAGGTCACAACCGGCCATGGAGTCTACAATCTGTTCAATGCGCGGCAACAGGAAAGGATCCTTTGGACATGCCTTATTGATGTCTATGTAATCAATACACAGTCTCCACTTCCCATTTTCCTTGCTTACCACCACCGGATTGGCCAACCACATTCAATGGAGTACTCCTCTCACCAAGCCTGCCGCATCCAACTTCCTAATTTCCTCTGGGATGAACTCTCGCCGTTCCAGATCTTGCTTCCTAACCTTCTGCTTGACGGGCCGCGCGTGAGGGCAGACATCAAGATGGTGCTCAATCACCTCCCTGGGAACGCCAGGGATGTCGGATGCTTGCCACGCAAACACGTCGACATTAGCCCGCAAGAAGGTGACGAGCGCGCCTTCCTATTTGCTGTCGAGGGTGGAGCTTATGGTGAAAGAACCTCCCGCGCCATCCTCCTTGACGGACACCTTCTTGGTTTCTGGTGGTGCAACTCTAGATTTCTTGCTCTTGCCGATGGAGATCTCTGGCACGTCTTCGACGGGAGAACTGGACTCCGAAGAGGTGCGCTTGCCGGAGTGGGTGCGAGAGGTCTTACTGGTCTTCCTCCCTCCTGGGGCTTCAGCGGCAGGAGCAAGTGCCTTGGCGGCAGTCGCTGCAACTGCCTCCTGGTAAAGTTGACCAGCGCAGATTAAGGCATCCTTCTTGTCGGAGGGGATGGTGTCGGTGTACAAAAAGAGGGGTACACTTTTTGTACCCCTATGACTGTGCATGGGCAGTCTGAGCCACGGCGCCACCACACCAAGCATGGTGGGGGAGGCGAGCCGGGGCAAGACTGAAGCTCGATGGAGACTGGAGCGACGCCAAGAACAAGACCACAAAGAGCAAAGGGACGAAGCGGCTTCCCCGGGCAAGATCCTTGCCGGGGCCGGCTCTGGCAGCCCCGGCAAGACCCTTGCCGCGGCAGCTCGCCCCGCGCCTACAGAGCGTATCACCCTTGAGTCCACCGCCCCCATTGGGTGAGGATTTGGGAGATATCCCCGTGGTGCAATGCAGATCTTTGTGAAGACATTCAAGATCAAACGCAAGTTAAGAAGACGACAACCCTTGGCGGGATCCCAGCCAAGGAGGACTACAAGGCCCGCGACGAGCACCTTGCCGGGGATTACAGCATGCGCCATGGCAAGACCCTTGCCGGAGCCCCGGCAAGGCCCTTGCCAAGGACGCCCGCACGGCCACTGTCAGGCCCGCACCAACCTGGTTTCCACCGACCCACGCAGCTGCCGACCCAACCAGCTGGACAGGCTCCTTCGTGACGACCCACAGATCTTCGTGGAGACCCGCCGTTGCGCCACCTCAGCTGCCTGTCTGCCTACGTGGCACCTCACGCACCACTGGCCAGGGCGCGTGTCAACACGAGGAGGAGCGGCGACTGACAAGACGGACGTCTCCCCCCGTCCCCGATAAAGCAAGGACACCTAAGCTAGGCGCATTAAATGCACCTTGTCCTGTAATGCGATGGATAACCTCGCATCACTGTACCCTTTCCACCTCCTGTGTGCCACTGTGGCAACCCCTTTTCCCTATAAAAGGACGCCCGAGGCGACAAGTAGGATGATTCGGCTCTTTGGAACTGCTCACGACCCTCTTGGAGCTCCTCGGTAGCTGAAGAACACCAACATATAATCCACCAAAGCATGAGTAGGGTTTTACGCATCTTTGTGGCCCGAACCTGGGTAAATGAACCGTGCCCTGACCGTTAGATCCGCTCTTCTCTCAACCTCGTGCCCTACAACCGTAGTAGGGATTCTTGTGATCCCATAGGTGTCGATCCGAATACTCCGACATCTTTGGCGCGCCAGGTACGGGGCGCAGTTGTGACAATCGACTTTAGCGGTTAGTTCGACGCTCCTGCATCGTCATGGCGTCCAAGAAGAAGACGACGGTGGCGGTTGGCCAATCGGAAGCCGGACAGCCCATCCTGACGTGGGCGAACAGCAGACCAGTTGCGGAAAGGACTCGGGGCGCTGCTCGCGAACACCAACGCCATCCCGACAGCCGGAGTTTGGAAGGTGGCGATGTTTGTGCGCCCGGTAACGGGCCACACACCGCCAGTTCCAGAGATGGAGCCCGACCATCCGCGGGTGGCGCGGGGCCTTCCAAGGTCGCGGCCGCATCACCCGAGGGCGACGCAAGGGCCTCCAGAACTCCCACGCCAGCGCCAACAGCGCGCTCTTCTCAAGCAGCGCGCGACGGACGGCATCGTCACCCCGAAGATCCTGGGCGTCGCCATGGGAAGGGCCCCGAGCGCCACTCCCGGCACGTAGAAGACCTGCCCGCCCGCCGAAGCGCTGGTGGAGACGTTAGGCAACCGCGGGATCGTGATGGAGCTCCCCCTGACACGATCAGGGGTCGAAGCGCGTCACGATCCGTGCAGGTTTCACTACCGTTGACACCAGCCGAAGTTTTGGTGCGCGCGCATTTGCTCCTCGACTTTCCTCCCGTTACGGGGAAACTCGACGAATGGAGAGACACCATCCGAAGCCTTGTCGCAGTCGCCAAAAGGGATGACCTAAATCCAGCGGAGCTCCCAGGCCGACGCTCCGATGGGGTCCCACGCACCGGCGGTGGGAGAGCTGGCAGCGCCGTGGCTATGGTGCATTCGCCTCCTCCTTGTCCAGTGCCACGTGCGTCGACTCGTCGAGACGTCGCGGGCGACGCCATCTCCATAGCGTTGTCCGACCCACGGACCCGCAGCGACCAGCGTCAAGTTCTTCAGGAGCCAGCTCATGAAGACGCTCGAACCACCATCGAGCGCCGGCGCGGAACGCGCCACCTGTCAGACAGGCGACCAGGGCCTGCTGCGGACCGCCCAGCACCGGAAAGCCCTGGAGGTCTACCCTACGAGGTAGGCTGTCCAGCTTTCACCCGTGAGCTGCGGCAGTTCCAGTGGCCCTCTCACCGCACCTCCAAGCCTGACGTTGGCGAGAAGTACAACGGCAAGACCCACCCGTCAGAGTTCCTCAGCATCTACACCATCGCGATGCAAGCTGCCGGGGCCCGCGATGATAAGGTGCTTGCGAACTACTTTATGTTGGCTCTTAAACCTAAGGCCATGTCGTGGTTGATGCACTTGCCAGTAGACTCTATTTCCTCCTGATCCGACTTGTGCCATGAGTTTGTTGGCGCCTTTACCGGAGGCCACCAAGCCCATGGCCAACCAAGTGACCTGCATGTCATACCCTGGAAGGAAGGTGAGACTCTGCGCAAGTACATACATAGATTCAGCCGGGTACAGTACAATATCCCCGATGTTCACCCTGCCGCCATTATCAGCGCGTTCCACCAGAACGTGCGCAACCACAAGATGCCCGAAGAACTGGCGATGACCAAGGTGAAGGATGTGGCGGAACTCTACGTTCTCGCCGACATATGTGCCCGGGCTGAAGAGGGAAGGAAGTACCCCGGCGAAAGCGCCGGGGCAGAAACCGACTACTCGGACGAGGATACCGCCGCTCCAGCAAAGAAGGGCCGGAACCGTAACAGGAAGCGCAAGGGGAAGCCCATGTTTGCCGTTGAGGGATCTGATGACACCGGATCCGCCAAGAAAATCAAGGCGGGCGACCCTGGCAAAGAAATTCCCGGGTGTGTCGCCTGCCGGGCCTTGGCGGCTACCGAGAAGCCAGGATACTCCGGCAAGCGATACTGCAAGATCCATCGCACAAAGGGCCATTATCTCCAGGACTGCCACCAGGTTGAGCTCCTTGCTGAGAAACAAAGAGCTGAATACGAGAGGCGGGACAAGGAGAAGGGCCAAGACGGCGCTGAGGGATCCAGCAAGAAGCGTCACGGCCAAGCAGGCCGTCGCGGCAAGGAGAAACAGCAGGAAAGGCCCGCCCGGGGCCGCGACAGAAGACCTGAAGATGACGATCACGAAGAGGACGACGAGTCCGGCGGCCAAGAGTTTCAGAAGGCTACGGACGCCATGTGCGTCGATGGTGGCGCCTCGCTGCATGCTTCTCACCGCCAGCTTAAACAGTGGGCGCGTGAGATTATTGCGGCAGAGCCATCGCCCGGTTCCCAAAAGCCGCTGAAATGGTCCAGCACACCTATCATCTTTGACGGCGAGGATCACCCTGATTGCACTGCTGCGGTTGGGCGCTTGCCATTGTTAGTTTCACCGACAATACGCAACCTCAAGGTGACGAAGATGCTAGTTGATGGCGGGGCCGGTCAGAACCTACTTTCGCCCACCGTGATCGAGAAGCGGCAAGTTCCTGATGGAGACCTCGAGAAGACGGGCACGTTTCAGGGGGTCAACCCAGGGAGGAGTCAACCAAAGGGGAAAGTCACGCTGCCCGTGACTTTTGGGAGTGATCTGAACTACAGGACAGTGAGGATCGTGTTCGATGTTGCCAAGATCCCCCTACCTTACAACGGGATCCTTGGCCACCCAGCGCTGGCCAAGTTCATGGCAGCATCACACTATGCCTACAACACCCTGAAGATTGTAAGGCCCGTGACGATCATCACTATCCCCTTCAACAATAAAGATGCGCTGATTTGCACCGACCAATTGAACCAGCAAGCAATTGCAACAACTGCCGCTAAAAAGAAGAAGACCGGCGAGACCTCAAACACCCACACCGGCAAGTGCACCTCTTCGGAGTGTCGCGCTCCCGTCGAGGACGTGCCAGAGAGCTCCACCGGTAGAAAGAAGAGATCCAGGGCCATCCCGCCAGGAACCAAGAAGGTTTCTATCGAGGAGGACGGCACGGGAGGGGCTTTTATCATAAGCTCCGCCCTTGACAACAAATAGGAAGACGCGCTTGTCACCTTCCTGCGGGCGAATGTCGACGTGTTTGCCTGGCAAGCATCCGACATCCCTGGCGTTCCCAGGGAGGTGATTGAGCACCACCTTGCTGTCTGTCCTCATGCGTGCCCCGTCAAGCAGAAGGTCAGGAAGCAAGCTTTGGAACGACAAGAATTCATCACCGAGGAGATCCGGAAACTGGAAGCTACGGGTTTGGTAAGAGGGGTTCTCCACCCAACGTGGTTGGCCAATCCTATGGTCGTGCGCAAGGCAAATGGGAAGTGGAGGCTGTGTATTGATTACACGGATATCAATAAAACTTGTCTCAAGGACCCCTTCCCGTTGCCGCGCATACACCAGATTGTTGACTCCACGGCAGGGTGTGACCTGCTGTCATTCCTCGATGCCTACCACCAGATCTTCATGGCGAGAGAAGACGAAGAGAAGACAGCATTCATCACCCCATGTGGCACATACTGTTTCGTACGAATGCCTTTCGGGTTGAAGAGTGCTGGATCGACGTTTGCAAGGGCAGTCCAGATTGGTTTTTAACCCGAGCACCATAGGAATATGGAGGCTTATATGGATGATATAGTGGTCAAAACCAAGAGCAAGGCAACCCTTGTACCGGATTTATAAGAAACATTTGTGAACCTGCGCAAGATCAACGTCAAGCTGAACCCTGAGAAGTGCGTCTTCGGCGCTCCGTCTAGCAAGCTTCTCGGGTTCTTTGTGTCACAGCGTGGGATAGAAGCCAATACGGACAAGATCAAAGCTATAGAGCAGATTGAAGCACCCAAACGGGTCAAGGATGTGCGTCGGCTTGCTGGCTGCGTTGCTGCCATGAGCAGATTCATTTCCAAGTCTGCCGAGCGCGCGCTCCCCTTTTTCAAGATCTTGAAAAAGGCGGGCCCAATGGAGTGGACGCCGGAAGACGAGGCAGCATTACAAGATCTGAAGAGGTATCTTTCCTCTATGCTAATACTAGTTGCGCCTAGACCACAAGAACCAGGTGGTCAGCACCGCACTAGTGGCGCAGAGAGAAATCGATGATAAGATGATGGCGGCAACAGAGCCTGGTGCCACTGGTGCAGACGCGACAAAGCCGGTTGGTGTGCTGCCGAAGAAGAAAATAACGCAGCACCCGGTCTACTTTGTTAGCTCCCTCTTGCAGGGGGCTAGATCAAGGTACTCCAGCGTGCAGAAATTGCTCTTCGGCCTTCTTATGGCCTCGAGGAAGCTGCGTCATTACTTCCAGGAGCACGAGATCACCGTCGTCACTCGCCTCCCTCTGCAACAGATATTGCACAATCCAGACGCGACGGGAAGGATTGTAGAGTGGGCACTGGAGCTGTCCAGCTTTGACCTCAAGTTTGAAAGCACCTCGACAATTCAGAGCCGAGTCCTGGCAGAGTTCATTGTAGAATGGACCGCAACGCCTAATGAAGAGGTCCAGGAAACTGCTCTCCCCGGCAAAGAGGCGAGTTGCAACTGTATCATGTACTTTGATGGGGCTTTCTCCTTGCAGGGCGCCGGGGCTGGTGTACTGCTGGCCGCGCCCACTGGAGAGCACCTAAAGTACATGGTCCAGATACACTTCCCTAGGGAGGTATCAACGAACAACACTGTCGAGTACGAGGGGCTGCTTGCTGGTCTTAGGATCGCGGCGGACCTCGGAATCAAGAAGCTCATTGTCAGGGGCGACTCGCAGCTTGTCGTCAAACAAGTCAACAAGCATTACCAGAGCCCGTTGATGAAGGCCTACATCGATGAAGTGAGAAAGTTGGAAGAGCGCTTTGACGGTATACAGGCAGAGCACGTTCCCAAGCGGCGAACGACATCGCCGATTACCTATCGAAGCGCGCTACCCTCAAGCTACCTCTGGAACCAGGTACCTTTGTGCTTCGGCTTTCTCAGCCATCCGTTGATCCATCAACAAAGCAGAGCAAGAGGAGGAAGTCAGGGCCCGACAAGTACTTTCCGGCCAAGCTCCCTAGAGCCACCAGCAAGGATGTTGCCGAGGACACTGAGCCCGCCACCGGAGGGCTAACTCCGGCGGAGCGTCAAGCTTTTGCCGTCGAGATAGCCACTCCCTTGGCGGAGGAAATGCCTTTAGTCCTCGCCGTCGAGCCCCAGGCTCCAGCATGGGCGCAGCATACCGTCCGATTCCTTCAGACTGGGGAACTTCCTGAGGAGCAGGAAGAAGCGGAGAAAGTAGCCCGTCGGTCTGCCATGTACCAGTTCGTCGAAGACGTCCTGTACAGAAGGAGACCGAATGGTGTGAAATTGAAGTGCATCCCTCGAGAGGAAGGACTGGAGCTGTTGGCAGAGATACATGGAGGCATATGTGGATCCCACATAGGGTCGAGAGCCCTTGCCGGCAAGGCATTCCGGCAAGGCTTCTTCTGGCGCACTGCCCTCCAGGATGCGGCGGCGCTGGTCACCAGGTGTGAAGCGTGCCAATTCCATTCAAAGGAACTTCATCAACCAGCTCAAGCCCTTCAAACCATTCCTCTCTCCTAGCCCTTCTCGGTCTGGGGGCTCGACATACTAGGCCCTTTCCCCCGCGCCGTCGGGGGCTTTGAGTACTTGTACGTTGCAATCGACAAGTTCACAAAGTGGCCAGAGGTGGAGGCAGTAAGGAAGGTCACAGCTCAGTCAGCCGTCAAGTTCTTCAAGGGACTAGTGTGCCGTTTTTGTGTACCCAACAGGATCGTCACCGACAACGGCACGCAGTTTACGAGCCTCACCTTCATGCAATATACCCAAGACCTCGGCAGCAAGGTCTGTTTCGCTTCCGTTGCTCACCCCCGAAGCAATGGTCAACCTGAGAGGGCAAATGCTGAAGTGCTGCGAGGATTAAGGTCAAAGACCTTTGACAGGCTGCACAAGAGCGGGAGGCGCTGGTTTGATGAATTGCCGGCGGTTCTTTGGTCGATCAGGATGACGCCAAATCGAGCCACCGGCCAGACGCCCTTTGCCCTGATATATGGGGCAGAAGCAGTTCTCCCCATGAAACGCATATACGGGTCTCCTCGAGTGCTCGCTTATGATGAGCTTGAGCAAGAGCAATTGCGACAAGACGACGCAATGCTACTTGAGGAAGATCGTCTTCGGGCGGCTGTGAGAGCAGCGCGCTACCAGCAAGCCTTGTGCCGCTACCATAGCCGCAAGGTTCATGCGCGAAGCTTTGAGGAAGGCGACCTAGTTCTCTAGCGCGTTCAATCGGCCAGGAATACGAACAAGTTGACGCCGAAGTGGGAAGGCCCTTATCGGGTAATACGAGAAACCAGGCCTGGTGCTGTCCGCCTGGAGACCGAGGATGCCATGCCGGTGAGTAATTCCTGGAACATCGAGCATCTTCGCAAGTTTTACCCATAAGGCGCGGCTTGCCCCCCC
>LR738715.1:388360050-388388128 GCA_902687465.1 Secale cereale | reverse complement strand
CCCCCCCCGCAAGCCACCCTTTGTACAAGCGTTGCCGGCATGGCATGTAACCCTTTGTACAAAGCCAGGCGCAGACCCTGAGCATAAATAAATGAAGCGCTGGCGCCCTAAGTTTTAGCATGCATTCTGAGTCGAGTCTCGTCCTTGGTTAGGGTTGATAGTGCTTAGCAGCGGCTAACCCCTAGCTTAGAGGTCGAGTCTTTGTCTTTCCTCTGTCTTCCTTGGTTTACAGGATGCACAGACATCCTTGCCGAAGCCACTTGGAGGAAGGAAAGAAGAACATACCAGTGCCTAGGCCCCGGCAAGCCAGTGTTGCCGGAGGCTATAAGGGAAAGAATTCATCCACGGCAGACCAGGGTTGCCGGGGGCTGCAGCTTCAGATTAGTCCTTTATCCCTTATCATGCATTCCATTATGGACTGAGGTATGTGAAACCTCGTTCTTTTCCTTAAGCTACCGTGCTCCCATAACTCTAGGCCCTAAGACTCGTTCCTGGGACTAGATTTGGCCGTAGTCGCGACAGCAGAAGGATAAAACGAGGAGCCTGAGCCCGCTTCATCCCTGCCTCCGCAAAGGGCGTGAGAAAGGTCGAGCGAAGTAGGGAAACGGCAGGGCCTGTTGCCGGGCGAGAAAATGTTTATCTTAAGGATATCAAGGATTTATTCCCTGTTATCGGTTTTTACCTACGAACAAATGACCCGGCAAACATTCCTTTTTCATTAAAAACATTCCATTCAGGTACAGTCCATAGGGAATGAAAAACATGAATAAGGAGATTACAAGTTTATAACTTAATAGATGCCTGAAGGCTTATAGACTAAAAAGAGATAAGATGCCCGTAATGCCTTTCTTGTCCCTCTCCTCAGGAGGTAGGTCAAGGAGGCGAGAGGGGCAAAAGGGGCGCCTAGGCGAGCTACTAGTAGCAGAAGACATTGTGAAGGCATCTCGGCGGCCTCCCCAGGGCTGGACGGTGATGACGGCGTCGGAGGTAGAGCTCGAAGACGAGGCGGCAGGACGTCAGTACGCGTCGACGGCGTCAGTGCCCACGTACTCCGACATGACGACCTTGCCGCCCGCCTTCTTCCTCTTCCTCTTTCGCAGCCTCCCTACGCCAGCCGCCAAGGAGACGGCCCCGAGAAGTTCAAGGAGCCGGCGACGCGGATGATGGGGTCGCCGGTGCCACCAGGAGCGGCGCCCGACACCTAGTCGGACCCGTCATCTTGCCGTCCACCGCCCTCGTCGTCGCTGTCGTTGTCCTCCTCGTCACCCTCGTTCGAGGAGGAGTCTTCATCTTTAGAGGAGCTCTCCATGCAGCACCTCGCGTAAGTCCCGAGGTGCCCGAAGACCTAGACGGAGAGGTGGCCGTCCTCCATCAACTTGAAGTGGAGGGTGAGTCCATCCGTCAGGCTGTGGATGAGAGCGAACCTCTTCCATCCTTGGCGAAGATACATCACATGAGGGGCAGGGAAGTCGTCGCGGGCCCGCGTGGCACTGATCCCACAACCCCTCATGTGCAGCCGCAGCAACTCCGGCGAATTCACCTCCATCTCCCGCGCAAATGGAGTAGGGAGACGAAGGCGATGACAAGGCGACCCCCGCATCCTAACAAAGAACTCACAGGGGTCATCTCCAACATGACCTTCCAATGGAGGAGGAGCTGCTGGTGGGGGCGAGGCTGGCGGGCCGCCCCGTCCTCCTCTTCCCCGAGCACCCCGGCCTCGCCCACGGCCCCGCCCCCTCCCTCTTCCCCTCGTGGTCGGTTCGGCCACCGCAGGTGCAGGAGAAGGGGGCCGCGTTGTCGAGCAGCGACCCTCGCCGCCACCGTTGAGGAGCCGAGGTTTTCTCTCTTCATGGCGGACAGAAGAGAGGAGCAGAAGTTGAAGGAGAAAGAAGATGGAGGATTGCGGGGCACCATCCCTCCCCTCCGCCCCTTTATAAAGGGGGCGGGGGTGGAGCTCGGCCAATCAAGACACAGAAGGCGAGGGGTCTGGGACCGACCCGCCGCCCCAACCAGCGACGGCTCGGTTTCCCACGTCCACCGCTCGCCACCTCGAATGCATGGGAGGCACGTGGCAAACGTGCAGGACCGAAGGGACGGGTGATGCGACCTCTCCCCACCCCGTGATTGTGGGGAGTGGACGCCTAGCAGATCACGCCTCGGCCCCATCCAGTAAGCGGGCCGTGCCCCCACACCTCCCCCCGTTTATGGGGAAGGCGTGGGCCACCTCCTTTCGCATTTATTGCGACGTTACGCATGCCTGCGGAAACCGCCCCACGCATGCCACCCACGTCACGCACGCCCCTCCACCCTGCGCCGCGCGCGCGGGTCGTGAGAGGCGCAGCGCGCGGAAATTTTACCACGATGAAAACCACCCTGCCTGCTCGCGCACCGTTCTGGGCCTGGCCCAACAACATATCGTGCTTATGTGTGGCCCAGGCCCGGGGGCTCCTGTCGGTGTACAAAAAGAGGGGTACACTTTTTGTACCCCTATGACTGTGCATGGGCAGTCTGAGCCACGGCGCCACCACACCAAGGATGGCGGGGGAGGCGAGCCGGGGCAAGACTGAAGCTTGATGGTGACTGGAGCGACGCCAAGAACAAGACCACAAAGAGCAAAGGGATGAAGCGGCTTCCCCCGGCAAGATCCTTGCCGGGGCCGGCTCTGGCAGCCCCGGCAAGACCCTTGCCGCGGCAGCTCGCCCCGCGCCTACGGAGCGAATCACCCTTGAGTCCACCGCCCCCATGGGGCGAGGATTCGGGAGATATCCCCGTGGTGGCATGCAGAGCTTTGTGAAGACATTCAAGATCAGATGCAAGTTAAGAAGACGACGACCCTTGGCGGGATCCCAGCCAAGGAGGACTACAAGGCCCCCAGCGAGCACGTTGCCGGGGATTACAACAGGCGCCACGGCAAGACCCTTGCCGGAGCCCCGGCAAGGCCCTTGCCGAGGACGCCCGTAGGGCCATCGTCAGGCCCGCACCAACTGGGTTTCCACCGACCCACGCAGCTGCCGACCCAACCAGCTGGACAGGCTCCTGTGTGGCGACCCACAGATCTTTGTGGAGACCCGCCGTTGCGCCACCTTAGCTGCCTGTCTGCCTACATGGCACCTCAGGCACCGCTGGCCAGGGCGCGTGTCAACACGAGGAGGAGCGGCGACCGACAAGACAGACGTCTCCCCCCATCCCCGATAAAGCAAGGACACCTAAGTTGCGCGCATTAAATGCACCTTGTCTTGTAATGTGAGGGATAACCTCGCATCACTGTACCCTTTCCACCTCATGTGTGCCACTGTGGCAACCCCTTTTCCCTATAAAAGGAGGCCCGAGGCGACCAGGAGGAGGATTCGGCTCTTTGGAACTGCTTACGACCCTCTTGGAGCTCCTCGTTAGCTGAAGAACACCAACGTATAATCCACCAAAGCAGGAGTATGGTTTTACGCATCTTTGCGGCCCAAACCTGGGTAGAGGAACCATGCCCTGATCGTTAGATCCGCTCTTCTCTCAACCCCGCGCCCTGCAACCGTAGTAGGGATTCTTGTGATCCCATAGGTGTCGATCTGAATACCCTGACAGATGGTGATGATGGTCATCGGCCCAGGCATCTTCAGTGTGTGGTAGGCGTAGTGTGATGCTTCCATGAACATGGCTAACGCTAGGCAGCCGATGATCCCATTGTAAGGCATGGGGATCGCGACAACATCAAAAACAACCCTCTCTGTCCTATGGTTCAGCTCGCTTCCGAATGTCACGGGCAGCGTGACTTTACCCTTCAACTGACTCCTTCCCGGGTTGACCCCTTGAAACGTGCCCGTCTCTTCATGGTCTCCATCATGAATCTGTATCCTTTTGATCACAACAGGCGAGATCAAGTTCAGACCGGCCCCGCCATCAACCAGCATTTTCATCACCTTGCGGTAGCGTATTGTTGGTAAAACCAACAATGGCAAACACCCGACCGTAGTTGTGCGATCAAGGTGATCCTCTGTGTAAAAAATGATAGGTGTGCTGGAGCACTTCAGCGGCTTCTGGGCATCGAACGATGGTTCCACTGCTGTGATCTCTCGCGCCCACTTCTTGAGCTAGCGGTGACACGTGTGCAGAGAGGCACCACTGTCGACGCACATGGCCTCTGTAGCTTTCTGGAACTCTTGCTCGCAGGACTCGTAGTCCTCATCATGATCAACATCTTATTGCTTCTTGTCGCGGCCTTTCATATTCGGCTTTCAGCTTCTCTGCGAGCTGCTCGACTTGCCGGCAGTTCTGGAGGTCATGGCCCTTCGTGCGTCGTCCAATCCCTCGACGGCAAGCATGACCTTGCCCTTGCGTTTCATGTGGCAGCGTCAACCCTTCTTTGTCGAGGCGGCGACGTCTTTGTCTGAGGAATCGGTTTCCACACCGGCGTCTACGCCGGGGTACTTCCTTCCCTCTTCGGCCCGAGCGCATCTGTCGGCCAGAACATAAAGTTTGGCCACATCCTTGACCTTATTCATCGCGAGCTCTTCGCGCATCTTGCGGTTACACACATTCTGATGGAATGCGCTGATGACAGCGGCGGGATGAACATCTGGAATGTTGTACTACACTCGGTTGAATCTTTGTATGTACTTGCGCAGGTTTTCACCTTCGTTCTGGGGGATGACATGCAAATCGCTTGCCTGGCCATGAACCTGGTGGCCTCCCGTGAAGGTGCCAGCAAACTCATGGCACATATCCAACCAGGAAGAAATAGAATCTACTGGCAAGTGCATCAACCATGACATGACATTGGGTTTAAGCACCAACGGGAAGTAATTGGCAAGTACCTTATCGTCACGTGCTCCGGCGGCCTGCACCGCGATGGTGTAGTGTCACATCCCTAGTTAGTGCTTGCATTAGGACTAGCTAGAGTGTGCATCATGTCTACTTTTTAAAAGAAACTTGAAATGGGAGTGACAGAAACCCCAGCACCCCTCTTCTAACAACTAGGGTTTGATAAAATCTTTTCCAATGTACCCAAAATGCCCTTAAAAAATGTTCATCATTTCTGCCTTGGTCTTAAACCTCTGCCAAAAATGGTGCACAATTTTCTAGGACATCTAAGGTCTCTGGATTAAATTATATGGTATTTGCATTTGGGCATTTAAATGCTATAAACTATTTTATGTGCCCAAATAATCATAAACTAAAATGTTCCATGCTGTTCATATTATTTACAGTGGGCATGACTAGTTTTATGAGTTATAAAAATGTTCTGGCATTTTTATTAATTAAACAAAGTTGCAAAAGAAATGAAACAGAAAGAAGTAGAAAAAGAGAGAGAGAGAGAGAAAGGGTTACCTGGCGCCCAACCGGCCCACCTGCCGGCCCAGCCCAGCCGCCGCTCCAGCGAGCTGCTTGGCTCGGCCAGGCAGGCAGGCAGGTGCTCGACGGCGGCCGCAGCACGCGCCACGCAGCTGCCCCGCCGCCCTGCTTCCTCCCCTCGCCGCTCTGGAGGCTTGGATTGGTCATCCACTCCCTCCCCGAGCTCGCCGACACGTTCACTTCACCCCAGCTCCTCTCCTTCGCCCTCCCCACACCATGGCCGGCGCCGCCGTGCTCGCGCCGTTGTGGTAGCCGCGTCCACCGTCGTCCCTGAGCCCCGTCGTCGTGTCCGTCGTCTCCGCAGTCCTCAACTACATCGAGCAGGCTGAGCCCCGAGCGCTCGCCCGCCCTGGAGACGCCCCCGACCCCGTCTTCCCCAACTCCGGCCGCGGAGATCCCCCTCGCCGTCCCGCTCAGCTCCGACCGTCCCCAAGCTCGCTTCGGTGTCTACTGCAACCGCTGTGAGCCCAGCTTCGTCCTCCCCCTCTCCGTTGGCTCTCTCCTACATTGAACGCACCGCACGTAGCTCACATGCACGCGCCGCCGCAGAGCTCGTCGCCGACGAGGCTCCGGCCATCTAATGGTCCGGCCACCGTGCCCACCAGCTTCACTGTCACGCATAGGTGTTGTAGGATCACTCCACGGTCCTCTACGAGCACCGCACCGTTGTTTTCGACCCCGCCCGAACTCCAGCAGCCGCTGGACTCGTCGCCGGCGTCGATTCCGGCGACCCCGAGGCCAACCACCACCACCACTCGACGCGGTTTGCTCCCAGCTACCCGTAGGTGTGCTCCGCCGTCGTTTTGGCAGCCGGAGCACAAAACCCGAACCTCACCGCCGTGTTTGGCCTCGCCGGTGGCTAAATGTCGGTGACTTAGCCCTGTTTGACCAAGGGTTTGACCCTCCTGGGTCACTGACATGTGGGCCCTGCCTGCTAGTCAAACCTGGTTTAGTGTTTAATTAATTCTAATTAGTTAATTAACTAACTGTGACAGCATGATGTCATGCTGACGCAGTAAATGTTTGACCTGGGCCGCCCTGTTGGCTGACTGACGTCAGCATGATGTCATGCTGACGTAGTAAAGTATTTTCTGGGATTTTTAGATTTAAAAATAATTCAAGAAATTCTAGAAAATGATGTTAACTTCAAAAAATCATATAAATTCAACAGTAGCTCAGATGGAAAAGATTTATATATGAAAATTGATCAGAAAAATCCAATCTTTCCAATGGCACTGGTTTCATGCATGTTTGAGCAAGCTAACCTTGTTGTATACATTAAAACATGATAATGCACTTAATTAAATAATAGTTTGAATTTCAATTTGAATCTTTGATTCAAATAGGCTCAAACCCTTATGGTTATAGTTGCATTAGCCCAAAACACATGCATCTTGCCATATCATGAGCATGCATCATATTGTTGCATTTGTTTGTTCATTGATTGTATCACCGGTATTCTCCGTGTTAGGTCCTGCTCCCGAGGATACTTCTGCGTATCCAGCTGAAGAGCAGTACCCGACAACCACTCTGTCAGGCAAGCAATCATTGATCATTCCGATACAAACCCAATCTTCTCGCTCCTGCTCTATTTTACTGCATTAAGGCAACATCGTGTGAACTGCTACTTGCTGCGGTAGTTGAACCCTATTCCCTTGCATGACCTGTCATTGCCAGAGTAAATAGTTGAAACCCACTAGCATGTGTAGGAGTTGTTTCAGCCATGTGATGTGTGATCCACCATGCTATTTGTTTATGTTGCCTGCTATGCTTAGAGTTGTGTCAGGTCTAGTTCATCTGGGTGATGGATCAGAGTAAAATAACCATACCGGTAAAGAGAAGGAAGTGTGGAACATGTTTGGTAATGGTATCGATGAAAGGACATGTAGGAGTACGTGGTGGGTTGTTTCATTGGAACCGTCCATAGGACCCGAGATCTGTATGTGTGGTTCAAGTTTCAGCTACTACCACACATTGGGATCCTTAATTGACCCTCTCGACTTATTAATTATCCTTGATCTCTGTCCAGGAGTTGCCAGTAGTTTCTGGTGTTTATAGTTACTAGTGGTCGTGCACAGCGCTGACCCTCGGGGTGGGCTGTGATGCGACAGGTACGTGGCACGGTGTACCGGTTGCCCGTTTGGTGACTCGGGAACCCTGTACACATCGTTTGGGGCCGTGAGAGACACCCCGGCCGGATCTCCCCACGGATGGAACCCAAATAGGCGATAAACCTGGACGAGAGACTTGTGTAGTTAGTCAGGTCGTGGCCGACACCCTTGCTGGGCTTCCGCTTGAAGGTTGCCGAGTACATGTCGAGTAAACGGCGATAAGTGGTGGAAGCGTGTGTGAAGAAGTACACCCCTGCAGGGTTATCAATCTATTCGAATAGCCGTTGTTCGCGGTACGGACTACTTGGTTACTCTTACAGTTCATAGACAAGTTGATGGATAGTACTAAAAGCCTCAAGACAAGTGTGAGTGCCGTGGATGGCTGTCGGGACCCCGATCCTAAGTCACACCGGTCTAGCATGTAACACAACATATCATTTTGCGGCCTCACGCATGGTATCCCCACCGGTGCCACCTTACCTGGCCCGGGACCGTTTGCGCATTTTGGCTCACGTATATGATAGTGTCGCTAGCATCCATATGACAGAGAACCCGGGCCGACATGACCAGTTATAAACCAAAAGTGGCACTAAATTACAAAGACAGGCATTCATGACCCAGCAACGAACGTGTCGGTCATCAACGTATGAACTCAAATCGTAGCAAGCTACAAGGACTTAAAGGAACATCGCGTGACATTTCCCCTAAGGGACAGACACAGGAACGAAGAAGGACACATGCCGATCAGCCTAAGTGTTCCGGAGCAGTAGCAAGCTACCAAGGCTCAGTGGAAGCACTAGGAGACATTTCCCCATAAGATAGGCTACCAAGGGTAAACAACTAGGTGTCGGATCCCACACATATCAAGCATTTCAATAACATACACACAATATGCTCGATATGTGCAAATACAACATGGTATCACAACAAGACTCTAATAAACAAAGTATTTATTCATTAGGCTCCGAGGAGCCAGATATTACAAAAATGGGTCTCACGACCCAACATTCAGAGCATACAAGCAACAAGCGGAAGCACAACATGTCTGAGTACAGACATCTACAAATGAAAAGGGCTGAAGAGCCTGACTATCTACAACACTCGTCCAAGAACGTAGCTGAGGTACAAGCTATTTGTCGAAGTCCAAGCGGAACTACTAGTGAGACATCAATCTCATCTGCAAAACATAAATTAAGCAAACATGAGTACAAAGGTACCCAGCAATACTTACATCAGATCCTATTATACATGCACTTGTATCAAGAAGGCAAAGTGTGGTTTAGTTGCAGCAAGCCAGCTTTGACTCAGTGGCTATCCTATTCTACGACTGCTGGTAACTCTTTGAGGTGGCGCACACGAGTCCACTAAGCACCACACAATACACCACTATGGATTCATCCCCGCCTCCCTACGAGAAGGCCATCCATAGCACTCACACTTGTCTTGAGTATTTTAGAGTATCCACTTCAAGTTGTCTGTGTACCACGTAAGCATCCAAGAAGTCCATAACTGTGGACCCGGCTATTCGAATAGATCATGTTAACCCTGCAGGGGTGTACTTCTTCACACACGCTCTCGCCATTTACCGCCATGTACATCTCGTGTATCTCGGCAACCTTCAAGCGGAAGCCTGGCCAGGGTGTCGGCCACGACCTGACTAACCACACAAGACTCTAGTCCAGGTTTATCGCCTATTCGGGTTCCATCTGTAAAGAGATCCGGCCGGGGTGTCGCTCATGGCCCCAAATGATGTGCGCAGGGTTCCCAAGCCCACCTCGCCGAGTGGATCTACGCTTGGTACACCGTGCCACGGTGCCTAGTCTGTCCCAAGCCCACTGGACGAGTGCCACTTGGTAGACTACTAACACTACCTACAAACACCAGAAACTAGTTGCAACTCCTGGACAGAGACCAAGTCGGTTAATAAGTCGAGAGGGGCACTTAAGCATTCCAATGCGTGGTAGTAGCTGGTCATTGGACAACATACACAGAACTCAGTTCTTAGGAACGGTTCCAATGAGACAACCCACCATGTACTCCTACATGGCCTCTCACCGCTACCTTTACCAAAACGCGTTCACACACTTAACTCTCAGCATCAGAACATATCATTGCACTCCAATTCATTCCCGATGAATCAGACCTGACACACTCTGAGCAATAGCAAGCAAGGCATGGTAAGATCACAACATGGCTTCAATCAACTCCTACACATGCTAGTGGGTTTCAACTATTTACTGTGGAATGACAGGTCATGTAGAGGAATGGGTTCAACTACCGCAGCATAAAGTAGCAGTTGAAGTCGTTGTTGTCCTAATGCAATAACAGGGAGCAGGAGCGAGAGAGGGGTTGTATCGGAATGAACCAGGGAGTTTGCTTGCCTGGTAAAACAACGTGCAGAGCACTGCTCCTCTGATAGGTACTCTGAATCGGTCTCCGGAGTTGGACCTATCGAGAAAAATGGTGCCGACAATCAAACACAAGTATATGCAACAATATGATGCATGAATATGGCATGAAGTTATGATGTTGTTTGAGCTAATGCAACTAGCATTTTATTTGGTTGAATTCCATTTGAACCAAGGGTTCAAATGCAACTCTAAGAATAAGCATTTTTCAATGCCAATTATGTGTTTTCATATAAACAGTAGGTTTAACTTCATTTGTCATGCATGAAAATGGTACAGATGGATAGATTGAATTTTTCTGATAATTTTTCATATATAAATTATTTTATTCTGAGCTACGGTTGAATTTCTGTGATCTTTTGAAGTTTAAACAATTTTCTGGATTTTCTTAAACAAAAACAATTCGAGAAAGTGTTTATTGCGTCAGCACTGCATCATGCTTGCGTCAGCAAGTCAACAGCGCTGGCTCAGGTCAAACCTGACGTGTGGGGTCCACACGTTAGTGGCTCAGCAAACTAACTGAGTTAGTTAGCCCTAACTAACTGGCCAGGGCCCACTAGTCAGTGACTGTAGGACTAACCTAATTAGTTAATTAACACTAACTGGAATAATTAGCCGGGCGAGGCCCGCAGGTCAGTGAGAGGGGGGGGGGGTCAACTGGGCAGTGGGGGTCAAACCACGCCGGTCAGCGGTCAAACCCATCGGCGGCTCGACGCTGGCGTCCACAGACGCGGCGGAGGGGCACGGAATCGCTGTTCCGGCGGTCATTTGGGCAGCGGAGACCACGGGCGAGGAGCTGGAGCTCGTCCGCGTCCATTCCAACAAGCAGCAGCAGCTAGGGCGGCCGGAGCTCGCCGGAAACGAGCTCGCGGCGGCGCCGGAGTGCGGCCCTCATCGGATATGGGGCTACAGGGCACGGGGAGGCCAGGGAAGAGGTGCTACGGGCTCCTGGTGAAACGGCGAGTGTGGTGGCGTGCTCGATTTTGAGCTTGCGTGGCTGTGGCCACGGCGGTGGCATCACCGGCGGCGGTGAGGTCGGGCATCAGCGGGGATAAGACCTAGAGGTCGCAAACGACGGCAAGGACAGGGGGAAAAGAAGGAGAAGATCACAGTGATGCGGCGGAGTAGCTTAGTGGGCTCGGGGACGCGTCGGAGGCGGCGAATTCGTCAACGGCGTCCGGTGGCCGTGCGAAGAAGAAGAGCTCGGGGACGCGGTCTCAGGGCGTTCGTGGTCCTGCGGCTCGGCGTAGAGGTTCACGGTGGCGGGGCGGAGCTCTGAGGCTCGTCGGAGAGGCGAGGGAAAGGCAGTGGCTACGGTGGTTGCGATCGGCGACGACGGCGCTCGGGACCGAGCGGGAGAGAGAGCAGAGGAGAGGGGAGGGTTCCAGGGAGAGTGCGAGAGGGTTGGTGGGGCGCGTGGCTCGTCCAGAAGCGACCAGGCGGCGAGAGGGGTGAAGCAGGCTGGCAGGAGGTGGCGCGGCGCGGCGAAGCATGCGTCGGGCACGCGCCCCGGACTCCTGGCGTGAGGTTGAGGGTAACTGGCGCTGCCAGTCACCTGGGCCGGCTGCTGGGCCAAGCAGTTGGGCCACCAGGGTGGCACAGGTAAGTCCTTCCCTTTTATTTTCTTTTCTATTTTTCTGACATTTGTTTTGATTTAGTTTCTAAATTAAATCAATTATTTTCTTCTGACATTTTTATTTTGCAGGGACCTAGGAATTAATCCAAGCCCCTGAAAATAAAGAATCAGAATTTTGGACATATATAAAATATACAATAAATATATATCCAAGCAAATAACTATTGCATTAATTCCAAATGCCCAAAATAAATACTTATGAGCTCCTAATAATATTGGTTTGATTTTTATCTCTAACCAATATTTTTAGAGGGCCACATGAACATTTTCTTGGACCTTTTTGGAGCAATTTTTATTTGGGTCATTTTGAAAAAAGGTTTTTGAGGGTTTCACAAGTCCTCAATTCAATTTCATTTGAAAATTAAACATGATGCAAACAACAAGACTAACCTAGTGCATACCAAACTAGGGTTGTGACAATGGCCCTTCCGTAGGATGACGGAAGAGGATCCTCGGTGGTGTATTGTTGTGGTGACTAGAGGACTCGTGTACGTAGTAAATCTTGCAATCTGTTGAGGGTTGTAGTATAGGTTATCCAAGAGTCAAAGCTGGCTTTCTGCTATGAACTCCACTACCCCCTGTTGATAATGTTGCATGTATGATAGGTTCTGTTGTAAGACTTGCTGAGTACCTTTGTACTCATGTTTGCTAAATAACTGTTGCAGAGGAGAACCCTGCCCCTTTTGATGGGTTCTACATAGACGTTGACGTCGACGAGTAGCTTGTCACCCAGACGGAGATCTGGAGCTTGTGAAGGGCCTTGTAGATAGTCAGGCTACACCAAGCCTATTTTATTTTCTAAGTTGTCTGTACTCAGACATGTAGCATCCGCTTTTGCTTGTATGACTGTATGACTTGAGTGTTGGGTCATGTGACCCCTACCTGTATGGATATGTTATGTATGGCTCTTGGAGCCTTTTAAATAAAGTACTTTGAGTCATAGAGTTCTGTTGTGATGCACTGTTGTATTTGCACATATTGAGCATATTGTGTGTATGGTTGAAATGCTTGGTATGTGTGGGATCCCACACCTAGTTGTTTTCCTTTGGTAGCCTATCTTACAGGGAAATGCCTCCTAGTGCTTCCAATGAGCCTTGGTAGCTTGCTACTGCTCGGAACATGTAGGCTGGCCGGCATGTGTCCTTCTTCAATCCTGTGTCTATCCCTTAGGGGAAATGTCATGCGTTGTTCCTTTAAGTCCATGTAGCTTGCTACGACTTGGGTTCATACGTTGATGACCGACATGTTCGTTGCTGGGTCATGGATGCCTGTCTCTGTAATTTAGTGCCACTTTTGGTTTATAACTAGCCATGTCCGCCCGGGTTCTCTGTCATATGGATGCTAGCGACACTATCATATACGTGTGCCAAAATGCGCAAACGGTCCCGGGCCAGGTAAGGTGGCACCCGTGGGGATACCGTGCGTGAGGCCGCAAAGTGATATGACGTGTTACAGCTAGATCGGTGTGACGTAGGATCGGGGTCCTGACATGTAGATGCTGAGGAACTCTGACGGGTGAGTCTTGCCATTGTACTTCTCGCCGACGTCAGCCTTGAATGTGCGGTGAGTGGGCCACTGGAACTGCCGCAGCTCACGGGTAAAGGCTGGAGAGCCTACCTCGTAAGGTAAGCCTCTAGGGCCTCCCGATGCTGGGTGGTCCATAGTGGGCCCTGCACGCCTATCTGACTGATTGCGTGCTTCACGCCAGCACTCGATGGTAGTTCGAGCGTCTTCATGGGCTCGCTCCCGAAGAACTTGGTGCTGATTGCGATGGGTCCGCGAGTCGGACGATGCTATGGAAATTTCATCACAAGAGTCGTCTCGACGGACCGGTGCCTGTGGTAACTGGCATGGTGGAGGAGAATGCACCGTGGCTGCAGCGTCTTCGGTTCTTCCACCACTGGCATGCGGTGGCTCGACAGAGCGTCGGCATGAGGGCCCCGCTGGCCGCGGCTCGTCTTTGTTGGCGATGCAAATAAGGCTCCGGAGGGTGGCTCTCCACTCGTCGAGCTTATCCGCAACAGGAGGGAAGTCGAGGAGCAACTGCACGCTAAGGCCTCCGCCGATGTGGGCGGCGGCGAAAGCTGTGTGGACCGTGATGCGCTCCGACTTCAAACCACGTTAGAAGGAGCTCTATCATGGCCCTGCGGCTGTACGCAGTTTTCGCCAGCACCTCGGCGAGCATGTTGGTCTTCTACGTCCTGCGAATGATGTGCAGGGCTCTTTCTGCGGTGGCGCCCGGGGTCACCAGCGTGGCGACGTGCTCATCGCGCACGACCGGGGAGGAGCGCGGTGTGGGCGCCAGCTTGAGCGTCTTGGAAGTCGCCGCGTCGCCCGTACGTGGCACGACGCCACTCTTGGAGGGCCCCGCGCTACCTGCGGGGGGGGGGGGGAACAACGCCGCTTGCCAACCTTCGGCTGCTAGAGCGACGTGGGTGTTCCCGGGCCGCGCCTCGGCTTCCATCCGCGACCACCCCGCCGCTCGCCGGCACCGGAATGGGCCATTCGGCTCAAGATGAACCGATCACCGTGATCGTCTTCTTCTTGGGAGCCATGGCGATAAAGAACTGCTAGACTAACCGCTAGACCGGATTTTCACAACTGCGCCCCCTACCTGGCTGTGGGGACCCCGACTTAGAAGTCGAGATCACCGAATGCACGTGTACAGTGATCCCAGAGATCAATGCTCACTGAACACACAGAAGCTGAAATAACAAGAGTCTTACATCCATACAAATAGTCTTACACGAATTAAGGCCATTATGGCCAAGTCTTACATAGGTAGAGCCTCGCGGGCTAAATAGCAAATAACTCAAGTAGCGGAAGTCTTCGATAAACGGGTAGAACCCATGCCATCTGCCTTAACCCTACAGGCATTCTGACTGGGATAGCGTCCTAGTTCGCATGGTCGTCTCCAAAGAACTCTTCCTCATAATCTTGTTCTTCCATGCCTGGCCAATTAAATAACCAGTGGCAAGCCAATGAGTACTTTGAATGTACTCGCAAGCAACCCATGATGTGGTTCAAGTAACAATGCAATTGAATAATAATGAACTATCTAGCAGGAGGCTAGAACAATATGCTGTCATCAAGTTTATGCATCAATAACCTCGCGTAACCTCGAAGGCAGGTTACCGATATCAACATGATTAAGAATTCAACTCATCGTGTCAAGTCACCATCCTTGACTTGTCACACACAATTTATCACCAATGAAGTAAAATTCTAGACATAGTTTAAGTAGCACCACCCAACTGTCCATGACCGTGGACACGGCTATTCGAATAGTTTTACACTCTGCAGAGGTTGCGCACTTTACCCACAAGATCCGGGGAACTTCCGTGTCATCCACGACCCGCGGTACCTCAAGTACCCGGGGTAAGCACCCGGTCATTACCTTTCCTTAGACGACACTAACATAGAGTCCACTCGTTGGCACACGGCCCTCGGGTACAAACAATAGATCACGGGACTTGCCCTAATTTCAATGTTCACGCGTACCCGAAGGGACCAACGGTGTGTCCGGTGCCCTGTGAAAACTGTCATGGCCGCCTATCCAAGCACGACCCCGTCCCGGGAAAGACCTCAAGTCTTCCCGTCACTAGTAATGCGGGCACCATGCTAGTATCGACCTAAGTAATCAATAAAGCCTCGTCCCATAAGGGGTAGTGTGGTTGCACATGTTTGGTTGGGACGGTAGTCACACATAAATCTAATCCATCATTCCACCATGCATATGATATTACCGGCACATCACTTCTTTCTCAAGTGATGACCTAACACTTGATCACCCTCGGGCATTAGGGGCACCCTATGGGTTCATGCAAAGTTTTCAACTACGGGGGTTCATATCACACATGCATCATATAAGCATCAAGACCAACTATTTGCATGGCATCTAGCACATAGCAAGATCAACAATAAGGCATGCATCTTGTGGTGGTTCATCTAGGTTACCATCGTAACCCTATCATCATGTATCGGAAACAAACTTGTTCCGAGGAACAAGTGTATCATGGTCAAAGGGCTGCTTGCCTGGATTGGCTTGGTCTTCAAAGTCTTCAAGTCCTTCTCCTTCTTCTTCCACAGCAACTTCGTCAAATACGGGATCTATACGTCGCATAATAATAACGGAAAAATAAGAATATAAATAAAACAGAAAAACCAAAGTGCTCAGAAAAATGTCAACTCATTTTTGTAAAATACTAGAGGGATTTCTAAGATGGGGAAAAATCTTAGTTGGAGTTTTGGAGTTACAGAATAGGATATATTGATTTTTGAACAGGAGTTATACTGCTCAAATTTGAATTCAAATTTGAACAGTACAGAAAAGTTTCATGGATTTGAATGAAAGTAGTACCATTAAATAGGTTGGAAAATTACAAGATTTTAGGAGTTCGAATTATTTAATTTGGATCAATATTCTTTTCTGCATAAATGTTTAAAACATCAACAGAAAAGAAAAAGAGAAAAAGGGGTCCTGTGCACTGGGCCAGAAGAGGCCACAGTGCACGACCCAGACGGACTGGCCCAGCCGCATGGAGCCAGCGCGCGCGCACGTCAGGTTTCAAACCTGACGGGCGGGGCCCGTGGGTCAGCGGCACAGAGGAGGGGAGAGAGGTGGGGGGATGACAGGCGGGGCCCGCCTGTCATCTCTAACCCCTCGGCCACGGCGGCGGCGAGCTCACCGGCGACGATTCCGGCCACGGCGACGGCAACGGAGGCCAGGGACGGACTCAGTGGCGTGTTGCGGTTGCAGTGGTGGTAGCGTGGCACGGCGGGGAGCCCTGGTTCACCGGCGGTGAAGTGAGACGGCGGAGGTTCGTCGGAGGACGGTGGTCAGGGTCGTTTCCGACTGCAAATGGAGGGGGAAAGAGAGGGGAAAGTGTCAGTGAGGTGCGGCGGTTCCGAAATGAGCGGAAGGAGAGGCAGGGGAGGCCTGTACCTCGAGATCGCCGGCGGCCCGACGCGGCGGAGCTCCGGTCGATGCCGAGCACTGGGGCGTCCCGGGGTCGAACTAGTGATGCAGGAGGGATCAGTGGAGAGGTGTGAGGCTGGTGGTGGTGTTGGAGAAGCTCGGGGAGGCCTATTTATAGGGGCTCGACGAGGACCCGTGGTCCAGTGCACCGGCGAGCTCATCGGCGAGGCTACAGCGCACGGGAGGCTTGGGGAATGGGTCTGGGGAGTTCCTGGACGAGCTCTACGTCCAGCTGAGTTCAGTGGAGGAGCGGGGGAGCGATAGAGAGGCGCGCGCGTGCGAGGCAGAGGAGTGGCTGCCGCGGGCGGCCAGCGCGCGTGCGACGGCGGCTACTGGAGGGCGCAGGAGGAGGGGGGACAGCGCCGGGGAGGTCGCGGACGTCGAGACGCCTCCACTGGCGCGAGGGGGAGGCCCGAGGCTGTCGGGGAAGGCTGATTGGCCCGAGCCAGCGTGCGAGGTGCACTGTTCGCGCGCTCTGGAGCGTGCGTATGGCTGGCATCAGCATGCTCTCGCCGGCTTGGTCCGTTCCAGCGTGCCCAACAGTGTCTGGTGTGTAGAGGGAGGAGTAAAGAATTGCTCTGAGGCCTTGGATGCTCTGGGGTTGCAGAGAGAGAGGGGGAGGGCTGGTAACAAGGTGAAAGTTGGCTGTACAGCAAGGTAAAGTAGAGGTTTCACCCCTCAATCATGGAGCTGGGGTGCTGGGGGAGTTACTGGAGGTAGCTGGTAACTCAATGAGCCTGTGGTAAGAAGTTGAGGCTATGGAGAAAAGTGAAAGTGGTCAAGTTGGAGGTTTTAGAATTTCTGCAGAAGGTGTTTGATCTGTGTTTGATCAAGTAAATGAGGTCCACTTGACATGGCACTTGACAGGGTTGAAAGACATGAGAAAATAGGGTGCTTCACCAAATTTGGGCTCATTTGAAGAAACTAGCCAATGTAACTTTGGTGAACCCTAGAAATCAACAGAAACAGTTTCATCTTGATTGAGTCAAGCTAATCATCTCCCCTTGATGCACCACTTGGTGTAGCATCATCATTTGGGGTATTGATCATGCTCACAAAGTTTGAGGCTCCAGATAAAAAGTTGGTAATGTAAAGTTGTTCAAATTTGCATTTGAACAGAAAGGGTTTTGAGGTGATCTGATCAAGTTGCTCTATTCCAAATCTTGTGCCATTTGGTCTAGGTGCCTTATTAGGCCATTCTAGCATGTGCACCAAGTTTGAGAGCATTTGGACAAGTTTGGCAATGTAAAGTTGCTCAAACTCCAAATATGGACATAATGGTTATGAAGGGGTTTGAGGAGGTTTTCTTGCTTCCCAAGGCATGGGACTTGGCAAGATCATCAAATATGTCATATATGACACGATAGAATTTCCCTGGAATTTTTGGAGAAAGTTTCCTTTGTAAATATTTCAAAAGCTTGAAATATCCAGAAAGGGTTTTAGAGGGTTTAGCCCATTATTTTGAACATGACCAAGTGTTGAAACTCTCATATATGGACAATATATGTCCTATGAGTCTCTCTGAATTTTGGCAAATATTTTTGAAATAGTTAAATAATTTTCCCCTATTAAAGACCATTTCTGGCCTTAAGAAAATGCTTTTAAATAAAATAGGAAAATAACTTTTAAAATTATACCTTTGTGGTTTCTGGGAGTCCTATGACTACTAGGTCTCAAATAAACCTTTTGAAATAATTTTCACACCCTTAATCAAGTACTTGCAGTGCAAATCTCAATTCAGGGGTTTTTGGAAAACTAAATTTAAAAAATATTTTTGGCCAAATTAATTTTGTAAGAAAATACTATACTGTTATATATCACTTGGCATGATCATTGGGCTGAGGTTTTGGATAAGGAGATGAAATCTTCAAGAGATCATAGTTGACTTTAATGAGCACAGGAAAAAGCAAATGAAGAAAACTCAATTCCAAATAAAAGCCAAATGATGCTAAAAAATTTTGCTGGTCCAAATTTTCATGCTTCAAAGTTACAAACAACATGTTACAAAATGCAGGGTGTGACAGACCTACCCCCCTTACAAGAATCTCGTCGCCGAGATTCCTAAACTAGGGCTTAAAAGAGATCTGGAAACTCGGATCTAAGATAGTCTTCTCGTTCCCAGGTTGCTTCTGCTTCGGTGTGGTTGCTCCAATGGACCTTGAAGTACTTGATGGTACGGCTCCGCATACGTCGTTCTGCTTCGTCCGGAATACGAATGGGCTTCTCGCGGTAGGTCAGATCAGGCTGCAGATCAATGGCTTGGTGATCCACATCCTTGTAGAGACTGGGCTTGTCTGGAACCTGGAGACATTTCCGGAGTTGTGACACATGGAACACATTGTGCACATCGGATAGCTCAGGTGGTAGTTCCAACTGATAAGCCACTTCTCCTCGTCGGTCGGTGATCTTGAAAGGGCCAATGAACCTTGGTGCGAGCTTCCCCTTGACGTGGAAACGCTTGGTTCCCTTCAGAGGAGTTACCCGCAGGTACACATGATCTCCGACACGGAAACTCATGTCTCGGCGTCGAGTGTCAGCATAACTCTTCTGCCTTGACTTGGCTGCCTTTAATCGCTCTCTGACTAGTTGGACTTGCTCTTCTGCTGCGCGGAGAATATCTGGTCCAAAAACTAGTCCTTCTCCAGCCTCTGACCAGTTGAGGGGTGTGCGACATCTGCGTCCGTACAACACCTCAAATGGTGCCATCTGAAGGCTTGACTGGTAACTGTTGTTATAGGAGAACTCGGCAAAAGGGAGACAGTCTTCCCACTTGGCTCCATATGCCAGGACACAGGCTCGGAGCATGTCTTCGAGAATCGGATTGACTCGCTCAGTTTGACCTCCGGTCTGTGGGTGGAAAGCTGTGCTGAAAGACAATTTGGTTCCCAAGGCTTCTTGGAATCTCTTCCAGAACCTTGAAGTGAACTGGGTGCCTCGATCTGACACAATCTCCTTGGGAACACCGTGAAGACTTACGATTCGGTTGATATAGAGAGTTGCCAGCTGGTTGCCTGAGTAGGTAGTCTTGACAGGAATGAAATGGGCCACCTTGGTCAAATGATCGACTATGACCCAGATAGAGTCATGTCCTCTATTTGACCTTGGTAATCCAGTGATGAAGTCCATTCCGACTTTATCCCACTTCCACTCAGGAACCTTGAGTGGTTGAAGCAATCCAGCGGGTCGCTGATATTCAGCCTTGACCTTTTGGCACACATCACACTTTGCAACATAGGTTGCAATCTCTCTCTTCATACCGTGCCACCAGAATCGTGCCTTCAAGTCTTGGTACATCTTGGTTCCTCCGGGGTGGATGGAATATGGGGTGTCGTGGGCTTCTTGCAGAATCAGCGTCTTCAGCTCGGTGTTGTTTGGTACGCAGAGACGACCTTTGTACCAAACAATCCCGTGCGCGTCTTCGGAGAAACCTGGGGCCTTGCCCAGCTTCATCTTCTTCTTGATACCTTCGATGCTTGCGTGTCCATCTTGAGCCTTCTTGACGTCGTCCATCAGGGTCGGTCTGACTTCCAAATGATCCAGAAATCCAGGGGTGACCAATTCCAGACTGAATTGTTCGATCTCCTTAAACAAGGCTGGCTGTCTTTCTTGAATAATGACATTCAAAGAGCAAGCCTTCCTGCTTAAGGCATCGGCCACCACGTTGGCCTTCCCAGGGTGATACTGAACACTGAGGTCATAATCCTTGATGAGTTCCAACCATCTCCGCTGCCTCATGTTCAACTCTTTTTGGGTGAAAATATACTTCAGACATTTGTGGTCTGTGTAAATCTCACACCGTTTCCCTAGGAGGTAATGCCGCCATGTCTTCAAGGCATGAACTACTGCCGCTAGCTCAAGATCGTGAGTAGCGTAGTTCTCCTCATGGGGTCGTAGCTGCCTGGAGAGGTATGCTATGACGCGGCCTTCTTGCATCAGAACGCTTCCCAATCAGGTTCGAGAGGCATCACAATATATCACGAACTCCTTGTGAATATCCGGTGTTGCCAGAACTGGGGCGGTGGTCAATCTCTTCTTGAGCTCATGGAAGCTCTCTTCGCATTTCGGCGTCCACTCGAACTTCTTGTTCTTCTTGAGGAGCTGAGTCATTGGTCGTGCAATGCTAGAGAATCCTTCCACGAACTTGCGGTAATAGCCCGCTAATCCGAGAAAGCTTCTGACTTCCTTGACGGTCGTTGGAGATTGCCATTGGGACACATCTTCGATTTTTGCAGGATCAACAGATAATCCTTCCTCGGTCAAGACATGACCTAAGAATCCAACTTTGTGTAGCCAGAACTCACACTTGCTGAATTTAGCATACAGTTGGTGCTCACGAAGTTTGTCTAGGACCATTCTCAGATGTTGCTCATGCTCTTCCTCCGACTTCGAGAACACAAGGATGTCATCAATGAAGACAAGAACGAACTTGTCCAAATATTCCATGAAGACTTTATTCATGATATACATGAAGTAAGCTGGGGCATTGGTTAACCCAAAAGACATGACCGTGCACTCGTACAGGCCATATCTGGTTACCAATGCCGTCTTCGGAATATCTTGGGGTCTGATCTTCAGCTGGTAATACCCAGATCTGAGGTCGATCTTGGAGAATACCTTGGCTCCGCTGAGCTGATCAAACAGATCTTCGATCTTAGGAAGTGGGTACTTGTTCTTGATTGTAACTTCATTGAGGGAACGATAGTCAATTCATAAGCGGATGGTACCGTCCCTCTTTGCCACAAACAGAACAGGAGATCCCCAAGGGGAGGCACTCGGGCGGATAAATCCCTTCCTTAGCTGCTCTTCTAGCTGCTTCTTCAACTCGGCTAATTCTTCCGTTCCCATTCTATAAGGCTTCTTATAGATGGGTCCTGCTCCGGGCACGAGCTCGATGATGAACTCAATGTCACGGTCAGGGGGCATTCCCGGTAGTACATCCGGAAAGACATCAGGATACTCACATACCACCGGTACTTGATCTAGCCCAACTTCAGACATATAGTTGACTTTTGCGGCTTGAGCGGAAGAGGAGTTGGGGGCAAACTTGACTTCTACTCCTTGGTCATTGGTCACAGTGACTGTCCGATTGGCACAGTCTAACAAGCCTTGGTGCTTGCTGAGCCAATTCATACCTAGGATCACATCCAAGCCTTGCGATCTCAGGACGATAAGGTCTGCTAGGAAGTCTACACCGTTAATGGTAATACTGACTCCTTTACAGCCTATCTTGGCTCTCATCTCGGCTCCGGGGGTTTGTACCACCATAGGGTTATTCAGGGGTGTAGGGGTCATGCCACTTTTTAATGCAAATCTTTGAGTGACAAAAGAATGCGTTGCTCCAGAATCAAACAAGACAGTTGCAGGTGCTGAGTTGACAAGGAACGTACCCAGCACGACGTCCGGGTCTTCCTGGGCTTCTTCAGCAGTGACGTGATTCACACGCCCCTTCCCATAGTTCGGCGGATTGCGAAGAGCTGGGTTCCTTGGTGGCATTCCACGGCCTTGTCCCTGGTTCTGCGCATTGGGGCGCGGGGCATCAGGCTTCTTGTTGGGGCACACCCTGGAGATGTGTCCGGGCTGACCACACCCAAAACAGGTGACTTGATTTGGAGTGTTGATCTTGTTGCCACCACTGGTATTGGGGTTGAAAGCTGGCCTGGGGTTGGCACGAGGTACAGGAGCTCTTGGCTGCTGATAGGTTGGCTTAGCCGGGGCTGACTGCCACGGACGAGGCTTCTGGTTGCTGGAACTTCCCTTACTGACCAACTTGCGCTTGCGAGTGTCTTCAAAAGCATGCCGCTTGTCTTCAAGCATGAGTGCCTTGTTCACCAGGTCAGGGAAAGACGGGCAGTCGCACACGACAAGCGAGTATTGCAGAGTCCGATTAAGGCCTTCCATGAAGCGCTCCCTTTTGGCAGCATCAGTGCTGACATCCTCAGGGGCATACCTTGACAGAATGCTGAACTTCTGCATGTACTCCTTGACAGTGCCACTTCCTTGCTTCAGGGCTCGGAAATCACGCTTTTTGATAGCCATGACTCCAGAGGGAATGTGGGCCTTGCGGAATTCTGCCTTGAAGTTCACCCAAGTGATGTCTTGTTCAGCGTGCATGACCTTGAATCCATCCCACCAAGCTCTTGCGGTTCCCCCGAGGCAGTGGGCTGCATAAGCCACCTGCTCGCGATCTTCAGTGCATCCGACTAGTTCCAGGATTTCCTCAATGGAACGGACCCAGTCATCTACATCCAGGGGTTCAGCAGTCTCGATGAAGGTTGGCGGTGCATGCTTCCTGAACTCTGCCAACGTGGAACGTCCATTGCCATTCCCCGCCGGCTGGCGGTTGTTGGCGACAGCTTGAGCAATCAGCTGGAGAGCTGCAGTGTTGGCTTGGCGTTCCTCTCGGAAATCTTGGAGAAGCTGAGCCATGTCCATGCTTGGATGAGGTGGTGGTGGAGCTTGGTCATTGGTTTGGTCGTGGTCTGCCTCTGGCTGAGAGGATGCTCCGGCTTCGGGCTGCTGGGTAGAGGTACCAGTACGAGTTACAATAGGCATCCTGTTGGAGCGGTAAAAGGTCTCATGACCCGGAAGTGGAAAAGCAAGATAGATGGGTGCCTAGTAAGGGGGTGGGTGTGACACTAAATCAAATCATGCAAGGGCCGTAAGACCAAAACACATCCATTAAAATCCAAATGGGTGATGTAGTCATTTACACCTTCCCGAAGGAAGAATACGACATACATCCAGACACAACAAAAGCAAACGCTAGATGGTTTCATATGAACCATACAAGGACTCGACTGCGCATAGGGGTTACACGACCTATCCTACCGTAGGGGTTACAACGGGCATATCCGAGTAGCGAATAATGCCTAAGCGGCGGAATGCTCGGTCGTGAATTCTGGCTCTTCTGGGTCTTCCTCCTTGTCTTCATCCGTCTGGGCTCCATTGTCACTGGAGGGAGTGGGGGAGTGGAGGAGTTGGATACGACGGTGCTTCGACGGTGGTGCAGGGAAAAGCTTGCGGTATTCCCTTGCTGTCATCCGGCGTCGCCGAGGTGGTTCTTCACCCTTGGAAGACACATCCTCGGAGGGCCTTCCGCCTCGATATGAGATAGCGGATTGTCCAGAAGGTGCTCCTTCCTTCTTGATCCTTTTTGCCTTCTCTTGAGCTCGACGAAGAAGTGCCTTGGTCTTGTAAAGTTCTTCTCGAAGCTTCATTGATTCCGAGGCCAAGTCTTGTGCCAAGCTGTCGGCACATAGACTGAAGTAGGTCTGGAACTGAAGCGAGAGTCCATCCTTCAGTGGAGGGTCTAGTGCGCTGCTTTCTTCGTCACCTTCCTTCCGGTAAGGTAAGAAGCGTGTTGCCATCTTGGCTGCCATCTCCGGAAGAAGCTCGCGGAGACGGGTTAACGCCTTGAGTGCAGCAGCCTCGGCAGCAACTGGTAGTGTCGCCATCTGGGGTCCCTCGAAGAACAAACTTGTGGGAGGATCGTTTGCCTTCACGATCACTTCCACATGGTACTCCACCTCAGTATCGCTCACCCAATGCTCAAGGTAGGTGAGGATGGGTGCTCGGTGGAACTGACACTCCTGGAGGCTATCCTCGAGAAGTAGGGGAAACCCAGTGGTCAGGTGCCCTTCGGGATCAGCGGCCATCTACAAAGGTGGAATAGGAGGGGTTAATAAACTAAGAAAATCTCAGGTTTAGAAAAGAAGAGAGGTTCAGAAGGTTTTGAAAAAGGGGTCTCAACTAACTAACGCCCATGCTAACTAAGGCTTCCTACAGTCAGGATGGCTCTGATACCAGCTCTGTGGGGACCCCGACTTAGAAGTCGAGATCACCGAATGCACGTGTACAGTGATCCCAGAGATCAATGCTCACTGAACACACAGAAGCTGAAATAACAAGAGTCTTACATCCATACAAATAGTCTTACACGAATTAAGGCCATTATGGCCAAGTCTTACATAGGTAGAGCCTCGCGGGCTAAATAGCAAATAACTCAAGTAGTGGAAGTCTTCGATAAACGGGTAGAACCCATGCCATCTGCCTTAACCCTACAGGCATTCTAACTGGGATAGCGTCCTAGTTCGCATGGTCGTCTCCAAAGAACTCTTCCTCATAATCTTGTTCTTCCATGCCTGGCCAATTAAATAACCAGTGGCAAGCCAATGAGTACTTTGAATGTACTCGCAAGCAACCCATGATGTGGTTCAACTAACCATGCAATTGAATAATAATGAACTATCTAGCAGGAGGCTAGAACAATATGCTGTCATCAAGTTTATGCATCAATAACCTCGCGTAACCTCGAAGGCAGGTTACCGATATCAACATGATTAAGAATTCAACTCATCGTGTCAAGTCACCATCCTTGACTTGTCACACACAATTTATCACCAATGAAGTAAAATTCTGGACATAGTTTAAGTAGCACCACCCAACTGTCCATGACCGTGGACACGGCTATTCGAATAGTTTTACACTCTGCAGAGGTTGCGCACTTTACCCACAAGATCCGGGGAACTTCCGTGTCATCCACGACCCGCGGTACCTCATGTACCCGGGGTAAGCACCCGGTCATTACCTTTCCTTAGACGACACTAACATAGAGTCCACTCGTTGGCACACGGCCCTCGGGTACAAACAATAGATCACGGGACTTGCCCTAATTTCAATGTTCACGCGTACTCGAAGGGACCAACGGTGTGTCCGGTGCCCTGTGAAAACAGTCATGGCCGCCTATCCAAGCACGACCCCGTCCCGGGAAAGACCTCAAGTCTTCCCGTCACTAGTAATGCGGGCACCATGCTAGTATCGACCTAAGTAATCAATAAAGCCCCGTCCCATAAGGGGTAGTGTGGTTGCACATGTTTGGTTGGGACGGTAGTCACACATAAATCTAATCCATCATTCCACCATGCATATGATATTACCGGCACATCACTTCTTTCTCAAATGATGACCTAACACTTCATCACCCTTGGGCATTAGCGGCACCTGATGGGTTCATGCAAAGTTTTCAACTACGGGGGTTCATATCACATATGCATCATATAAGCATCAAGACCAACTATTTGCATGACATCTAGCACATAGCAAGATCAACAATAAGGCATGCATCATGTGGTGGTTCATCTAGGTTACCATCGTAACCCTATCATCATGTATCGGAAACAAACGGGTTCCGAGGAACAAGTGTATCATGGTCAAAGGGCTGCTTGCCTGGATTGGCTTGGTCTTCAAAGTCTTCAAGTCCTTCTCCTTCTTCTTCCACAGCAACTTCGTCAAATACGGGATCTATACGTCGCATAATAATAACGGAAAAAAAAGAATATAAATAAAACAGAAAAACCAAAGTCCTCAGAAAAATGTCAACTCATTTTTGTAAAATACTAGAGGGATTTCTAAGATGGGAAAAAATCTTAGTTGGAGTTTTGGAGTTACAGAATAGGATATATTGATTTTTGAACAGGAGTTATACTGCTCAAATTTGAATTTAAATTTGAACAGTACAGAAAAGTTTCATGGATTTGAATGAAAGTAGTGCCATTAAATAGGTTGGAATATTACAAGATTTTAGGAGTTGGAATTATATAATTTGGATCAATATTCTTTTCTGCATAAATGTTTAAAACATCAACAAAAAAGAAAAAGAGAAAAAGGGGTCCTGTGCACTGGGCCAGAAGAGGTCACAGTGCACGGCCCAGACGGACTGGCCCAGCCGCACGGAGCCAGCGCGCGCGCACATCAGGTTTCAAACCTGACGGGCGGGGCCCGCCTGTCATCTCTAACCCCTCGGCCACGGCGGCGGCGAGCTCACCGGCGACTATTCCGGCCACGGCGACGGCAACGGAGGCCAGGGACGGACTCAGTGGCGTGTTGCGGTTGCAGTGGTGGTAGCGTGGCACGGCGGGGAGCCCTGGTTCACCGGCGGCGAAGTGCGACGGCGGAGGTTGGAGGGGGAAAGAGAGGGGAAAGTGTCAGTGAGGTGCGGCGGTTCCGAAATGAGCGGAAGGAGAGGCAGGGGAGGCCTGTACCTCGAGATCGCCGGCGGCCCGACGCGGCGGAGCTCCGGTCGATCCCGAGCACTAGGGCGTCCCGCGGTAGAACTAGTGATGCAGGAGGGATCAGTGGAGAGGTGTGAGGCTGGTGGTGGTGTTGGAGAAGCTCGGGGAGGCCTATTTATAGGGGCTCGACGAGGACCCGTGGTCCAGTGCGCCGGCGAGCTCATCGGCGAGGCTACAGCGCACGGGAGGCTTGGGGAATGGGTCTGGGGAGTTCCTGGACGAGCTCTACGTCCAGCTGAGGTAAGTGGAGGAGCGGGGGAGCGACAGAGAGGCGCGCGCGTGCGAGGCAGAGGAGTGGCTGCCGCGGGAGGCCAGCGCGCGTGCGACGGCGGCTACTGGAGGGCGCAGGAGGAGGGGGACAGCGCCGGGGAGGTCGCGGATGTCGAGACGCCTCGACTGGCGCGAGGGGGAGGCCCGAGGCTGTCGGGGAAGGCTGATTGGCCCGAGCCAGCGTGCGAGGTGCACTGTTCGCGCGCTCTGGAGCGTGCGTATGGCTGGCATCAGCATGCTCTCGCCGGCTTGGTCCGTTCCAGCGTGCCCAACAGTGTCTGGTGTGTAGAGGGAGGAGTAAAGAATTGCTCTGAGGCCTTGGATGCTCTGGGGTTGCAGAGAGTGAGGGGGAGGGCTGGTAACAAGGTGAAAGTTGGCTGTACAGCAAGGTAAAGTAGAGGTTTCACCCCTCAATCATGGAGCTGGATTGCTGGGGGAGTTACTGGAGGTAGCTGGTAACTCAATGAGCCTGTGGTAATAAGTTGAGGCTATGGAGAAAAGTGAAAGTGGTCAAGTTGGAGGTTTTAGAATTTCTGCAGAAGGTGTTTGATCTGTGTTTGATCAAGTAAATGAGGTCCACTTGACATGGCACTTGACAGGGTTGAAAGACATGAGAAAATAGGGTGCTTCACCAAATTTGGGCTCATTTGAAGAAACTAGCCAATGTAACTTTGGTGAACCCTAGAAATCAACAGAAACAGTTTCATCTTGATTGAGTCAAGCTAATCATCTCCCCTTGATGCACCACTTGGTGTAGCATCATCATTTGGGGTATTGATCATGCTCACAAAGTTTGAGGCTCCAGATAAAAAGTTGGTAATGTAAAGTTGTTCAAATTTGCATTTGAACAGAAAGGGTTTTGAGGTGATCTGATCAAGTTGCTCTATTCCAAATCTTGTGCCATTTGGTCTAGGTGCCTTATTAGGCCATTCTAGGATGTGCACCAAGTTTGAGAGCATTTGGACAAGTTTGGCAATGTAAAGTTGCTCAAACTCCAAATATGGACAGAATGGTTATGAAGGGGTTTGAGGAGGTTTTCTTGCTTGCCAAGGCATGGGACTGGGCAAGATCATCAAATATGTCATATATGACATGATAGAATTTCCCTGGAATTTTTGGAGAAAGTTTCCTTTGTAAATATTTCAAAAGCTTGAAATATCCAGAAAGGGTTTTAGAGGGTTTAGCCCATTATTTTGAACATGACCAAGTGTTGAAACTCTCATATATGGACAATATATGTCCTATGAGTCTCTCTGAATTTT
>LR738715.1:388334394-388359050 GCA_902687465.1 Secale cereale | reverse complement strand
AGATAGTTTGATAGCAAGGTAATTTCTACCGAGCAAG
This sequence comes from Secale cereale, assembly GCA_902687465.1. Classification (NCBI taxonomy): domain Eukaryota; kingdom Viridiplantae; phylum Streptophyta; class Magnoliopsida; order Poales; family Poaceae; genus Secale; species Secale cereale. The sequence continues at coordinate 388,359,013 of LR738715.1, read as the reverse complement.
TAACGTTAACAGAAAATAATATGCAGCAACATAGCCCAATCCTCTTTTGACAAAGGACATGCCAAAATGGTTCCTTATAGTACGCAAAGTGTTCTTGAGGGTACACGGGAATTTCATCTAGTCACTCTCATCATGTTCGTTCAATTCGTGTTCGCTACTTTGATAATTTGGTATGTGGGTGGATCGGTGCTTAGGTGTTGTTCTTACTTGAATAAACCTCCTACTTAAGATTACCCCTCCCGCACGCATCCGCAATTACGGGAAAAGGTATTAAGAACAAATTCTAACCATATCATTAATCTTTTGGATCCAATCGGTCCTTTACGGAATAGCGCATACACTGGGTTTAAGCTTCTGTCACTTTCCAAACCCATCATCATACAACTCCACAATGCATTCCCTTAGGCCAAAATATGGTGAAGTGTCATGAAGTCGACGTTCACATGACACCACCATGGGAATCACAACATACATACTATCAAAATATCGAACACATGTCAAATTCACGTGGTTACTTGCAACATGATTTCTCCCGTGACCTCAAGAACAAAGGTAACTACTCATAAATGATAAAACTGCTCAAGATGAGAGGGATATTGAATAGCATATTGGATCTGAACATATAATCTTCCACCAAATAAACCATATAGTAATCAACTACAAGATATAATCAACACTACTAGTCACCCAAAAGCACCAATCTATAGTTCCGGTAACATCATAATTAACACTAAGAAAACATGATGCAAAATGGACATATCAGTGCCCAATCAGACACTCGTATCTCTGATGTCTGATGGGAAGCGCTAGTAATTGTATATTTTGTGCAAGCTATTCGGCCTTCAAGACAACCTCGAATCGAAAAACGTTCAACATGCAATTTGTTTGCCTCATTGACAGGGTTACATTTTCTTTTGCGTGCATCTTAATCCAACGTGATTTGTGTCCTGTGAGACCCAAAAACTGAAATAATGTCTCAGACTTACCTAAATCTGAGTTCGATTAATTTTGGAAAGATTTGTATGGGATTTGGAGTCCTTTTCTTGTACGAGAAATCCAGCCGCCTCATAAATAGATGAGAGGTGATGGCCGATTGAACGACACACAATCAAACAAATCATCTACCACTTGTTACCTTTACTTTCATCTCTTTACGTTGTTCTTCTTTTTCTCGTTCCTAGTTTGCAGGGTGGAAAACCTCGAGGACCTAGGGGCGATCAGGTTGACCTAGGGAAGCCCATAGCCGCCGCGCACCCTGACGGGGTCCCTCCCGGGCATTTGGGGTTTCGGGTCTACAAAAGCGACCGTCGGATTGCTTGCATACCACGCTTCCGGATGGGCCTCCTTCGGCGTGAGCTGCGATGCAACACCTCGGCGTCGAGGCTACACGGTGATGTGTTCGTGTGCGAACACACTTTTTCGTGACTCCACTAGGGAAGAAGCTTTGAACGGTCTCCGACAATTCTTTCTACGAAGAGATCATCATCTAGGGTTTGCAATCTACAATGGTATTATTAATACCCAATCCCCTTAGGTAGATGCAAGTAATTCATATGGTGTAACTATATCGTTCAATGAGTATACTCTATCAGCCAGCACTAGTTTTTTCAATCATGCATCTAACTACGTGCATGGGCCGATTCAAAGTAATTTACATGTTCTAACCTCTTATGACACTAGTAACATTCACCATATGTATTCCAACTTCCATGCATCGGCAACCCCACAAATGCTTATGCTGATGAACAACATGCTGAGTTCAGTTGATCAAGTCGAAACACCTCACATAGGAACTTCCAATAGTACACAACAAAGTGTTTCACCTTTTTATTCATCGGCAACTAACTTACAACATGTTAATCCAAACAAGCTGGCAGATAGGGGAATTGGCCATGCCATTAGTAGTTATGCGGCCAATTACCCTCCAACATCATATGCTACACCTCATGCTACTAATATTTTTTGGCACCATATGCAACTATAGGTATTCATAATTAGGCTTCGTACCTTCATGCTAATAGCAGAATAAGTGAAATTCTACAGGAGTACATGTTCCTTCACCTAGTGCCATAGCATATAATGTTGCCCCTGCACAATTTCAGAATTTCGGCAACATATCATTGCCGAACGCATCTAAAAGTATTGGGGGGCAATCTGATGAAGATTGGGCTGAAATTGGGCGAAAAGGGCTTAAAGATAGCCTAAATGCAATGTTTGTTCAATTTAGACAAGAACAATTAGCCTTGCAAATCAAAGAAAGAAAGAGTGGTGATTCGGGTAAAAAAGTTAATTCAGTTATTGAAAAATCCAAATCAAACATTACATGTGTTGAATCAATTAAAGAAAAAGAAGTCTTGCTAATTAGAGGAACTAATGAAAAGAATAATGATTGGGATAACAAATGTAATTCGTTTATTGAAAAGGCCAAATCAAATAGTACATGTGCCAAATTTATTATGTTACAGGAGGATGATAATGTGTTCGGGAGTTATTCAAAATAGGGAGAAGATATCATTCAAGTAACACAACCATCATGCTCTCCCAACGTTTTTGAAGAGGTATGTCTAGCAAGTGATTTTCCAATTTTCCGATTTGGTCTCAACTTTATTGTTGATGCTTCTATTAGAAAAAAAAATCATAAGTAGTTTTGAAAGACCAATGAAGAAGTGCAATTTATTTGTTAGCAATAAAACCATTGCAAAGCATATCAGTTAGTACCATTCATAGAGACTGATAGTGATTTATTGCAACCAAAGCTTTTTTTCCATTATTTAAAGTTCGTATCTAATTGGGTAGCTTTGCTTGTTTCATATTTGGCTTACACATGGTCTGAACTAAGACATTTATGTTCTAGCTATTTTGATTTCAGAAATTTAAAGTCAAGGTTAAATTCTGCTGAGAAAACTGATGCCAATATAATATCTTATCGAAAGGCATCTGATATAGAATGCGATCAAATATTTGATTTGTTTCTCAAAAATAATTACATAAGAATCCTTGATCACCATGTCAAACCATCAATTGAAGGATGAATGTATTGTCGGTCGCATCATTTGTTCAAACACAATTTTGAGGATTGCAATAAGTTTTGTCAAATAGTTAAATCGGCCATTGATAAAGGACGATTGAAATTTGTTGAGACGCCAAGAGATGGTCAGTCTATTCCGATTGGTCCTATTGGAAAACAATTTTTGCATCGGCTACTTCAAGTCGATCCGGTAAAAGTATGGATGACTGGATAAAGTTTTCAAGTAAAGAAGTTGTTCATCACAATGAAATAGTCTTGAAGGCGGGAATCTCATCAAGGTTGCACAGAACATTCCATGTACTTGTGGTAACAAGAAAATCCAAAGATCGGCGCAAGCACAACCAAAGGAAGCAAAGGCCTAGGTAAGCACAAAAGTAAAAGGCCGAAAGTCACTTTCGAGCAACTATTGCAAAAATATCAGAAGATAAGTGAGGAGAATAGTGCTTATCAGCCAAGTAATTCAAGAGCATCAAGTTCACCCCCTAGGTGCAAATCTGAGGATCGGTATTGCCAAATGAGAATTCTAATGCAACGTATGTATATCCATATTTTGGGCCGCCAATGCCAAAGCCATGGATACCTTTCTATGCTCATGTAAATCCATATCCATCATGGGAAAGGTATGATACAAGGGCGCATTCTCCATATTATTTTAGACCATCTCACAAAGATCATGCAGCTCCAAAAAGGCCCACATTCAATAAACAATCATATGTTAAAGATTGTTTCACTCAAAAAGAATCGATGCAGACCATAAGGAAGAATAAGCACGTGGTTGAGCAAGTCTATGCTACTTCTTAAGCTTGCGTTGATTTTTTCCATTGAGGAGGAGAGGGTGATGCAGCAAAGTAGATATAAGTATTTCCCTCAGTTGAGAACCAAGGTACCAATCCAGTAGGAGGCACAAGTAAGTCTCCAATCCATGCATCTGGTCAAAATAACAAACACTTGCACACAACGTGGAAAAGGGGTTGTCAATCCTTCACGGTCATGAAAAAGAGTGAGATCTGATAGAGGTAGATTTAAAACTAAAGTAAAAAGCTAAATAAAGTACACACAAAATAATTGCAGCAAGATATTTTTGGGTTTTTGGTTTTATAGATCTAAAAATATGTGAAATAATGTCAGGACCCCGATCCTAAGTCACACTGATCTAGCTGTAACACGTCATATCACTTTGCGGCCTCACGCACGGTAACCCCACGGGTGCCACCTTACCTGGCCCGGGACCGTTTGCGCATTTTGGCACACGTATATGACAGTGTCGCTAGCATCCATATGACAGAGAACCCGGGCCGACATGGCTAGTTATAAACCAAAAGTGGCACTAAATTACAGAGACAGGCATCCATGACCCAGCAACGAATGTGTCGGTCATCAACGTATGAACCCAAGTCGTATCAAGCCGCATGGACTTAAAAGAACAACGCGTGACATTTCCCCTAAGGGATAGACACAGGAACGAAGAAGGAGACATGCCGGCCAGCCTACGTGTTCCGAGCAGTAGCAAGCTACCAAGGCTCATTGGAATCACTAGGAGGCATTTCCCTGTAAGATAGGCTACCAAAGGAAAACAACTAGGTGTTGGATCCCACACATACCAAGCATTTCAATCATACACGCAATATGCTCAATATGTGCAAATACAACATTGCATCACAATAGAACTCTATGACTCATAGTACTTTATTTAAAAGGCTCCAAGAGCCATACATAACATAGTCATACAGGTAGGGTTCACATGACCCAACACTCAAGTCATAAAGTCATACAAGCACAAGCGGAAGCTACATGTCTGAGTACAGACAACTTAGAAAATAAAACAGGCTTGGTGTAGCCTGACTATCTACAAGGCCCTTCACAGGCTCTAGATCACCGTCTGGGTGTCAAGCTACTCGTCGACGTCAACGTCTATGTAGAAACCATCAGCAGGGGCAGGGTTCTCCTCTGCAACAGTTATTAAGAAAACATGAGTACAAAGGTACTCAGCAAGTCTTACCACAGAACCTATCATACATGCAACATTATCAAAGGGGGTAGTGGAGTTTATAGAAGAATGCCAGCTTTGACCTTGGCTAACCTATACTACAACTCTCAACAGATTGCAAGATGTTATTACGAATACGAGTCCTCTAATCACCACATCAATACACTACCGAGGATCCTCTTCCGTCATCCTACGGAAGGGCCATCCACGGCACTCACGCTTATCTTGAGGCTTTTAGCAGTATCCATCAACTTGACTATGAACTGTAAGAGTAACCAAGTAGTTCGTACCGCGAACAACGGCTATTCGAATAGTTTGATAACCCTGCAGGGGTGTACTTCTTCACACATGTTTTCACCACTTAGCGTCTGCACACGACATGTGCTCGGCAGACTTCTAGCGAAACCCGACGTGGGTGTAGACCACGACCTAACCAACCACTCAAGTCTCTCGTCCAGGTTTATCGCCTATTTGGGTTCCATCCGTGGGGAGATCCGGACGGGGTGTCGCTCACGGCCCCAAACGATGTGTATAGGGTTCCCGAGTCACCAAACGGGCAACCGGTACACCGTGCCACGTACCTGTCGCATCACAGCCCACCCCGAGGGTCAGCGCTGCGCACGACCTCCAGTAAACTATAAACACCAGAAACTAGTTGCAACTCCTGGACAGAGTACAAGGGCGGTCAATAAGTCGAGCGGGGTCATATTTCAGGGCCCAATGTGTGGTAGTAACTGTAACTTGAATCACACACACAGATCTCGGGTCCTATGGACGATTCCAATGAAACAACCCACCATGTACTCCTACATGGCCTTTCATCGATACCTTTACCAAGCGTATTCCACACTTCCCTCTCTTTATCGGTAAGATCATTTCACTCTGATCCATCACCCAGATGAACCAGACCAGACACAACTCTAAGCATAGCAGGCAACATAAGTAAATAGCATGGTGGATCACACATCACATGGCTCAATCAACTCCTACACATGCTAGTGGGTTTCAACTATTTACTGTGGCAATGACAGGTCATGCAAGGGAATAGGGTTCAACTACCGCAGCAAGTAGCAGTTCACACGCTGTTGCCTTAATGCAGTAAAAGAGAGCAGGAGCGAGAAGATTGGGTTTGTGTCGGAATGATCAATGATTGCTTGCCTGACAAGGTAGTTGTCGGGTACTGCTCTTCAACTGGATATACAGCTGTATCCTCGGGAGCAGGACCTAACACAGGGAATACCGACGATACAATCATTAACAAACAAATGCAACAATATGATGCATGTTCATGACATGGCAAGATGCATGTGGGTTGGCTAATGCAACTAAAACCAGAAGGGTTTGAACCTATTTGAATCAAGGATTCAAATTGAAGTTCAAACTATTATTTAAATAAGTGCATTATCATGTTTTTGATGTAAACAGCAAGTTAACTTATTCAAACATGCATGAAACCAGTGCCATTGGATAGCTTGGATTTTTCTGATCATTTTTCATATATAAATCTTTTCCATCTGAGCTATGGTTGACTTTATATGATTTTTAGAAGTTTTGGGTATTTTCTGGAATTTCCTGAATTATTTTAAATCTAAAAATCCCAGAAAAACCTTTACTGCGTCAGCATGACATCATGCTGACGTCAGCCAGTCAACAGGGCTAGTCCAGGTCAAACCTGACCAGTGGGTCCCTCATGTCAGTGGCACAGCTAATTAACTAAGTTAATTAGAGTTTAGTTAAACTAATTAGCTGTCAGTGGGGCCAGGGCCCACGTGTCAGAGACTAAACTAATTAACTAATTAAAATTAAAATAACAACTAAACTAAGTTTGACTTGCGGGCAGGGCCCACATGTCATTGACCCAGGGGGTCAAACCCGTGGTCAAAACAGGTCCAACTCGCCGGCGGCGGCCAAACGCGGCGGCGTGCCTCGGAAAACGACTGTGGGGCACAGCTCGAGCTGCGGCTGGGTGCGTTGGAGAGCTCTTGCTCTTCCGCATCGGATGGTGGTGGTCGCCGGACCTGGGGTGGCCGGAGACGACGGCAACGAGCTCGACGGCGGCGAGCGGCGTCGGGCGTGTGTGGAGATGCGGCTGCAGGGGCCTAGGCGATGCGTGCGTAGCACCGTTCGCATCTACGTGCTGTGGTGAGTGCGTTGGACGGGTGCCGGTGACCAAATGGTCACCGGAGCATCACCGGCGACAAGCACGGCGGCGGTGCGTGCGGTGGAGCTACGTGCAGTGGGTTACAGGGCAAGAGGGAGCCAACGGAGAGGGGGAGGAGGTAGCTAGGCTCAAAGCGGTTGCAGCAAGCACCAAAGCGAGCTCGGGGGTGGTCGAAGCTGAGCAGCACGACGAGGGGGATCTCCGCGGCCGGAGTTGGGGAAGAAGAGGTCGAGGGCGTCTCCAGGGCAGGCGAGCGCTCGGGGCTCGGCCTGTCCGAAGCAGTCGAGGACAGCGGAGACGATGGACAACACGGCGGAGCTCGGGGACGACGGTGGACGTGGTTTCTACGACGGTGCGATCACGGCGGCGTCGGCCATGGTGCGGGGAGAGCGGAGGAGAGGAGCTGGGGGGAAACGGAGGTATCTGGGGGGTCGAGGAGGTCGTGGACGTTCGATCCATCCCTCCAGGACGGCGAGGGGGCGAAGCAGGGCGGCGGGCAGCTGCGTGGCGCGCCGTGCGGTCGTCGTCGAGCACCTGCCTGCCTGCCTGGCCGAGCCAAGCAGCTCGCTGGAGCGGCAGTTGGGTTGGGCCGGCAGGTGGGCCGGGTGGGCGCCAGGTAAGTGTTTTCCTATTTTCTTTTCCTATTTTCTTTTCTGTTTCATTTCTTTTGCAACTTTGTTCATTTAATAAAAATGCCTAAACATTTTTATAAATCATAACACTTGTCATACCTGCTATATATAATATGAACAGTAGGAAACATTATAGTTTATGATTATTTGAGAATTTAAAATATTTTATAGCATTTAAGTGCCCAAATTCAAATACCATATGATTTAATCCAAAACCCTAGATTGTCCTAGAAAATTGTGCACCATTTTTGGCAGAGGTTTAAGACCAAGGCAGAAATGATGAACATTTTGAAGGGCATTTTGGGTACATTGGAAAATATTTTAGCAAACCCTAGTTGTTAGGGGAGGGGTGCTGGGGTTTCTGTTAATCCCATTTCAAGTTTCTTTGAAAGTAAACATGATGCACACTCTAATCAGGTCCTAATGCAAGTGCTAGCTAGGGATGTGACAAATAAAATAGACCCCGGGGCTATAGGTTTCACTGCAGGCTTCTCTCTTGAAGAAAGCATACGGTGGGTAAACAAATTACTGTCGAGCAATTGATATAAAAGCGCAAAGTTATGACAATATCTAAGGCAATGATCGTGAATATAGGCATCACATCTGTGACAAGTAGACCGACTCCTGCCTGCATCTACTACTATTACTCCACTCATCGACCGCTATCCAACATACATCTAGAGTATTGATAACCCACAAGTATAGGGGATCACAACAGTTTTCGAGGGTACAATATTTAACACAAATTTAAAGATTTGACATAAGGGGAGCCAAAGAATATTTGCATGTATTAGCAACTGAGTTGTCAATTCAGCCACACCTAGACATTAATTATCTGCATCAAAGATTTAAGTTGCACAGTATTATGATGGTTTTAATAGTAGCAGTAGCAGTAACATTAACGGTAATAGTTAGAGCGATGATTTCGTAGAAGCAACAATAGTAACAGTAGCAGTAGCAAGTTAGCAATATCAATATATAGGGAAGTCGTATGCATTGGATCGGCAACTTGTTGGATGATATGCATCATGTAACAGTCGCCACCTAGGGCGATACAAAACTAGCTCCAGTTCATAAATGTAATGTAGGCATGTATTCAGTAAATAGTCATACGTGCTTATGGAAAGAACTTGTATGCCATCTTTTGTCCTACACTCTCGTGGCAGCGGGGTCCATAAGGAAACTAAGGGATATTAAGGCCTCCTTTTAATAGAGTACCGAATCTATGGGTTGGTGATGACGAAGATCGAAGAGTCCTCTCTCCGGAGCCCCAAACAGACTCCAGATCTGGCCTCCAGATGAAGAACAGGAGGTGGCAGTGGATCCATATCGCAAAACAAGATAATTATTCCTCTCCTATTTTTATGGAAAATACAATTTTATAGCGTCGGAGATAGGGTCGGCGGAGCCACCAGGTAGGCTCAACCCACCCAGGTGCGCCTAGAGGGGGCGCGCCTTGGTGGGTTGTGCTCACCTAGGGGCCCCCCTCTGGTATTTTTCTTTTATTCCGAAATAATTCCCCAAAAAGATTCGTTGCATTTCAAGAACTTTTATTTCTGCACAAAAATAACACCATGGTAGTTCTGCTGAAAACAACGTCAGTCTGGGTTAGTTTCATTTAAATCATGCAAATTAGAGTCCAAAACAAGAGGAAAAGCGTTACGAAATGTAGATACGATGGAGACGTATCAACTCCCCAAGCTAAACCTTTGCTTGTCCTCAAGCAATTCAGTTAATAAACTAAAAGTAAAAAAGATAAACGTTTATGAACTCTTTTGCTCTTGTTTAGATAAATAAGCTTGAGTAGCACCCAAGTTTTCAGCAATCATCGTGACTAACCATGTCAACAATAACTCTTAGAAATTATATTAACGTGTCACATCCCCAGCTTCACCTTGCATTAGGATAGCACCTGTCTGTTGCATCATGTTTATTTTCTCAGAAACTAGAAATGGGGATGTTCAAACCCTAACACCAAATGAATTCAACTAGGGTCAAATTAAAATATTTTTCAATAAACCCAAAATGCCCTTTGGAAAAGTTCATCATTTTTGGATTGATTAAAAACCTCTGCCAAAAATGTTGCACATATTTCTAGGACCATTCTGGATTTTTGAATAACCCATATTGTATTTAAATTGGGTCATTTAAGTATTTTTAATATCTTTAAATGCTCCAACAATTCTGAAAATAGTTGAGGGCCTCTGTAATAATTTATTTAATGCCCACAATTATTTTTAGGATTTATTAAAATGATTTGGGCTATAAACTAAATCAAAACAAAATAACAAAAATAGAAAACAGAAAGAAAAATAAGGGAAGGGCTTACCTGGCCTTACCTACCGGCCCAGCTGCGGCCCAGCACTGCTGGCCCAGCCCACAGCAGCCACCACCGCTGCCAGTCATCGCCTACCTCGCGCCAGAAGGACGCGAGGCGCGTGGCCACCATGCGTCGGCCACCTCCTGCCTGCCTGCGTGCACCCCTCGACGCTCTGGATGTCCCTGGCATCACCACGCATCCCCCCTGGCCCCTTCCCTCACTCTCTTATTTCTCCCTCGTCCTCTCTCTCGTTCTTCCGCCATGGCCGAAACCACCACGGCCGGGCCGCCGAGCACCACCGTGGCCACGGCCTCCCCCTCGCCCCTCCGATGAGCCCCCGAGCTCCGCCGTGCCCCCCCTCTTCCTCTCCTTCATGTCACGCGGCGCCAGGAGCTCCCCCTCACCCGCAACGCCGTCGTTCCCCTCCTCTGCGTCCGGTGACCGCCGTCGACGATTCGCTGCCGTCAGGCCGCCCCAGGCTCGCCGTCTTCTTCAAACGAACCGCCGTGAGCCCCTCTTGCTCTTCCCCCTATCTCCTTGCCCACGCGCATGCCGTAGCTCCGACCCCCAGCATGCCCGCGAACTCCACGCCACCGGCGATGTCACCGCCGACGCTGCAGCCACCGGGGCTTGAAAACGAGCCCGGCATTGTGCTCCGCACCCTTCCACGAGTCGAAAACCCCCACCTGCTCGTCCTACGGTGCACCTCATCGCCGTTCCCGAGCACGCCCGAACTCCGGCCACCGCACTTCCCTCGCTGTCGTCGATCTGGTCCTCCCCGGCGCGAGCTGATGGCTCCGTTGGATGCGGACGAGGACCAGCATCACACCAAGCCCCTCCGCCGCTCTTTTCGTCGCCGGAGGCGGATTTCCGACGCCCTCCGCCACGCTCAGCCTCGCCGGCGGCTAGCCGCCGGTCGTTTGGCCTCTCTGACATGGGGTTTGACCTCCCCCGAGTCGCTGTCAAGTGGGCCCTGGCCCCTGCTAATTTAAATTAAGTTTTCTGTTAAGCTTAATTAACCCTTCTGACACTGACGTGTGGGCCCTTACGCCTAATTAGGTTAGTCTAATTTTCATGTTTAGATTAGTACTAATCCTGTGGACCCCACATGCCAGTTTTGACTTTGGTCAAGTCAATGTTGACTGGTCCCACCTGTCATGCACACAAACCAGCCCTTAGTCACTGACCAGTGGGCCCCACTGGTCAGGTTTGACTGGACCAGCCCCTGCTGACTTGCTGATGTCAGCATGACCTAGTGCTGACGCAATAAGTGTTTTCTGGAATTTTAAATAAATCATAAATGATTTATTTATTTCAGAAAATATCCAAAACTTCTAAAAATCATAGAAAATAAACTATAGCTCAGATGAAAATAATTTATATATGAATATTGATCAGAAAAATCCAAGGAATCTGTTTATGTCATTTTCACGCATGTTTGAACAAGTTAAACCTGCTGATCAGGTCAAATCAATTAAATGGCATTTGAATAATCACATATGGAGTTTGAATTTGAACCTTTGGTTCAAACCGACTCCATTTAATATGGTTGCTAGTTGCATTAGCTCAATCAACAGCATATTGCCATGTCATGATCATGCATCATATTGTCGCATTGCATTGATTGTGTTTCTTTCTCTGTTGCCGGTGTGTTCCCTTTCAGTGGACGTGTTCCGACGATGAGTTCGATAACACCGATGAAGACCCAATGTTATCTTCAGAAGTGCAAGGCAAGCAAAACCCCATTGAGCATTCCGATACAATCCCACTCTCTCGCTCTTGCTCTCTTTTACTGCACTAGGACAACAACGCTTCAACTGTTACCTGCTGCGGTAGTTGAACCCCCTTTCCACTACATGACCCGTCATTGCCATAGTAAATAGTTGAAACCCACTAGTATGAGTAGGAGTTGTTTGAGCCATGTTGTGCCTACTCATTCATGCTTTCTGGTTATACCTGCTATTGATTAGAGTTGTGTCAGGTCTGATTCATCGGGGATGAATTGGAATGGTGATGAATATGTCCTAATGTGTGTGAGCTAAGTGTGTGAACACGATTTGGTAAAGGTAGCGATGAGAGGCCATGTAGGAGTACATGGTGGGTTGTCTCATTGCAGCCGTCCTCAGGAACTGAGTTCTGTATTGGTTGATCCATGACCAGTTACTACCATGCATTGGGCCCGAAACCAAAGGACCCTCTCGACTTATTAACTGCCCTTGACCTCTGTCCAGGAGTTGCAACTAGTTTCTAGTGTTTGTAGTTTACTGGAGGTCGTGCGCAGCGCTGACCCTCGGGGTGGGCTGGGACGCGGCAGGTACGTGGCACGGTGTACCGATCGCCCGTTTGGTGATGCGGGAACCCTGTACATATCGTTTGGGGCCGTGAGCGACACCCCGGCCAGATCTCCCCACGGATGGAACCCAAATAGGCGATAAACCTGGACGAGAGACTTGTGTGGTTAGTCAGGTCGTGGCCGACACCCTCGCTGGGCCTCCGCTTGAAGGTTGCCGAGTACATGTCGTGTAAACGGCGGTAAGTGGTGAGAGCGTGTGTGAAGAAGTACACCCCTGCAGGGTTATATATAATCTATTCGAATAGCCGTGTCCGCGAAAATGGACTTCTGGGTTGCCTATAACAGTTCATAGACAAGTGAAAGTGGATACTCTAAAACACGCAAGATAAGCGTGAGTGCTATGGATGGCCTTCTCGTAGGGAGACGGGAGCGGATCCATAGTGGTGTATTGATTGGTGAATATGTGGACTCATGTGCGCCACCTCAAAAGTGTTACTTGCAGTCGTAGTTAGGATAGCCACCGAGTCAAAGCTGGCTTGCTGCAGTCAAACTCCACCACCCCTTTGTTGATACCGATGCATATGTAGCTAGTTCTGATGTAAGTCTTGCAGAGTACCTTTGTACTCACGTTTGCTTAACTATGTTTTTGCAGAGAGACTTCAGTCTTGCTAGTGGTTCCGCGTGGACTTCGACGTTTAGCTTGTTACCTCAGCTACGATCTTGTACCCTTGGGAGGGTCTGGTAGATAGTCAGGCTTCTCAGCCTTTTTCATTTGTAGTTGTCTATACCCAGACATGTTATGCTTCCGTTGCCTGTATGCTCTGTATGTTGGGTCATGTGACCTCTGCTTGTAATAAATGCTATGATGGCTCTTCTGGGCCTTATCTATATGAGTTGTTGAGTTATGTTGTGATGCCATGTTGTACAGCACATACTTGCATGTTATGCGTACGTGTAATGTGTATTGCTATGTGTGGGATCCGACACCTAGTTGTTTACCTTTGGTAGCCTATCTTACAAGGAAATGTCTCCTAGTGCTTCAACCGAGCCTTGGTAGCTCGCTACTGCTCCGGAACACTTAGGCTGGCCGGCATGTGTCCTTCTTCGTTCATGTGTCTGTCCCTTAGGGGAAATGTCACACGTTGTTCCTTTAAGTCCTTGCAGCTTGCTACGACTTGGGTTCATACGTTGATGAGCGACACGTTCGTTGCTGGGTCATGTATGCATGTCTCTGTAATTTAGTGCCACTTTTGGTTTATAACTAGTCATGTCGGCCCGGGTTCTCTGTCATACGGATGCTAGCGACACTATCATATACGTGTGCCAAAATGCGCAAACGGTCCCCGGCCAGGTAAGGTGGCACCCGTGGGGATACCGTGAGTGAGGCCGCAAAGTGATATGATGTGTTACAGGCTAGACCTGTGTGACTTAGGATCGGGGTCCTGACAGCTTTGGTATCAGAGCCTGACTGCCTGTAGGATTAGTAAGCCAAACTGGTCGAAGTCGTGTCTAGAAATTCTTTAGTTATGTAAGGGAATTGATTGTGAAAGGGAACGTAAGGCTCTTTTTATTCCTTTACCGTATGACCTTCTGATCTGAGTCACCTCCTTCTTTCTACGGGGATTAAGAACTAGGATTCTCATTCTATTTATCAGGATCACATTATTGTGGATTCAACCCTCATTTCAGTTTCTACTACTACTGTTTGTTCAACTGTTGGTCTCAGAACCTTGACATTATGATGTTAAGTGGATATGCTACCCTTTTTGCTTGGATCTCAAAAGTATTTTCGAGCATTTGCAGCCGTTATGCTGTCCGAGTCATCCCAAGTTTCTAAATAGTCCGATGCATTTGCAAATCATTCCTATCTGTTCTTAATGTCCTTTTAGGCTAGACTAAGCACACTAGTCAGTGTGTTGAGGTACTCTGTTACCTCGACATATATGTTGGACTTATTATTATGACCCTAGCTGTCTTAGAGGATCAACCAGTAATCCAGCAATGTTTTATATTCTCAGTGTGATCATTCTGGCCATTATTCTCGAAAGCATCCCGTGATGCCATTTAGTTAGTAGGCCTTCTATTTCTGGGTTCTTGGACCCGAGATTCACTCTACTTACTTCATGTGGACAGTATTGCTCGTTCCTTTAGGATATTAATAACCTTGTGATAGTCCTCATGGTCCGTGGTATATCCTTCTTCCAAATACCATGAACCATCCTTGGCAGAAGTTCTCCCAAACCAAAAGATCACAGCCAGAGTGTTCCTGAGTGGTACTCCATTCATATTGTGACTCTGCCAGTACTAATTTTCTGCATGGGTTATCTGGGAGAAATATGTTGAACTAGTTCGACATACTAATCCATGCATCCACAACTCAGAAAGATATATGTTCCTTGAGTTGTCTCCTTTTAGTTGTATTATGACCCTCGTCTATCAGTTGATAGTCAGGAGTAGTTGTGCACTCATGTTCATCGATTCCTTTTACTCTTGTGGTCTGTCAAGCCATTCTATTCTGGAATGACTAGGAGAAACAAACTCCAGTACCTTATCCATATCTAGGATTGGGTCAAAGAAGTTGTACTTCGCAGATAAAGAATGCTAATCCAGCTTCTAAACTGTTCTATCCTGGAGTATTACCATCCTTATGTCAAGAATGTCATGGGAATTGCACAACCTCCTATGAACTTTTGATAGGGTGATACTTCTCACCATCATCGTTCATTCCTCGGTCTCCGTGTTGTTGTAACCGGAATACTGACAAGTGAATCGTGATGTGTGAAATCAATACTCCTAGCAATTTCTTTGCTTGGTAGTAAATGGACGACAATGTCATTCTTAGCATGTTGACTATTGAATCACCATTCTAAGATTGATCGTGTTACCTAGTCCATCTTACTTGGTGCACTCTCCGATCAATGAGTTAGAATTGTGTCAATACCTCGCTCATTTGATCATATCGTCTTGCTCTGAAAAGCAAGATTGTTCTCGAGCTTAGTAACATATCGGTGGTTCGTAACTTTCCGAATATCTTCTCGGAAGTATTACCAGGCTGTCACCTGACCGCTATGTTGAGTTCGTGATCAAGTTGGTTCCTTATAAACCACCACTTCTCCAAGAATCTGTGTTGGATACCCTGAACTGGTTGGCTAAGCTAAAACAATAACTTGGAGAGTTGGAAGATAAAAGCTTGCCAGCTTAGTTCATCATAAGGGGTATATTTGCATGTGTTGAAGATAGATGATATCTTCATCAATTGGTCCCTGTGATCGGTTGTTGGATCTATTGTCTTGCCAAAACTTTGGTTGAGTGTGGGCTATCCTCAAATCAAATCAGAACCAACGATGTTCTTAATGTTGTCTTACTCGTGGGTGTTCCCCGAGCATACCTCATTATATCTCTTGGTCTGACCAATGCTACCACCTTGTTCATATAAATTGTGGAATTCCATTTCCATGGATATCTCGATGACCGTTGTTGAGCCCATCAACATCACTTGTCTTGACCATGATTCATGTTTGAACATTTAAGTTAGTATTGGGAATTTTCCAAGCATGGCCTTCGTGTTCCGTTCGCGAAGTATATGTTTGGATGAAAGAAGTGACTTCCTCCAATTCATGTGCAGTTGGTGCAAGTTGTCACCGTGAATTTGAGAAAGCTTGTTTTACTTCTATGGAATCATCCCAATTCAGTTATGCATACGTGCGAAGTATCCCATGGTCTGATAGACTGATCATCTTCATTCCATATGTATCCTTAGCACACCAAGCCACTGATTGATTTGTTCAAGGAGAAAAGTTCCATCATAAGAGCTAATCATATGACTTATGTAAGGACTTCGATATCCTAGACGATGGTTCCCAACCAGAACTCGGTAGTGTTTTATCATAAGACTGCTATGTGGTCATGCTTGTCTTGGACAACGTGTTCACGGGTTTGTAGCAGAACCAGCTCATTTTTTGGAGCTTGCTATCGTAGTTCACTCCCCAAGAATCTCGCAACGCCATCTCGTCGATTTGTGTTGTAAACTTTCATTTTTTCTTCTAGACTCGATGAGTCTGGAATATCCTGACACCAACCAGAACTCAATCTCAGGCAGTTATGATGGTTGGTGCATTTCCCAAGAGCTATAATATTGGTCTCTCGATTACCGGTAAAGTGGATGTCGTGGCCAACCCACCCAGCCGGAAGACCTATTGTTGTAGTATCTTGATTGAAGAAGTTGGTCACCTCCCCATAAGGACTTCCTAGGATTTACTCCCCAATTGTTCCTTATGGATTTTTGTGCTCCCGAAGTCCAACCTTTACTTGATGGCCATGTTGATGCTTTTAAGCATTGACCGTAGTACCTAGCACATCAAGGAGAACATTAGAAGCGGAGTGCTAAATGTCTCTCGGTCGATCATCCAGATTTTGCCCCTTGACTCCGCTAAGGTGAAATCTGAGAAAGTGTTGTCTTCCTTTGCATCTGCATCGTCCATTATTATTCATCATGGTAGTATGTGGTGTTGCCACGATCCTTGACACGGATATTGGTAAAACCTTGATGAATATGGGAATGCTCAAGTTCTTGAGAGCACGCACAAGCACTAGGTGTTATCCTCGACACTAACCGGGATTGCTTCTAGTGTTCTTAATTATATTATACCCTCGCAAAGAGTATATTTACTCTCTACTGTTGGGTTTCTTCCCAGTTACCAGAATCATTCCCAGCATTTGCATCTTGTTCCCAGCTTGCACCGCCAATGTTCCAATTTTCCATAGGTTACCGTTCTCAATCACTGTTGTTCAGGATTATCTTCAACAATGGACTTGCCATGGGTCCCATCCATTTCCGATGATAACCAAAATCATCCCTTGTGTTGTCTTCAACAAGGTAGTCCACATCATCCATTCTGGCCCGAGAATGTCATTATCTCGAACTCCCTCAAACGATCGATTATGTTTGCCTTAGGCTGGTAAAGGGAATTTCAATGATCTCTATATCAAAAGTAATTATTTTTGTCACTTAAGGGAGTAACTCTACGAGTCACCTTCTCTAAGGTACCCCGCCTGGTGACATCGATCACCCTCTTCTTAGGTGTGGAATTATTGCCATTAGGTAAACCTTCATCATTTATTTCACTACGTCCCTCTGGAGGTGTACTCCGTGTCTCAGCTCAAGAGATGTTACAACGTCTCACTCCATGGGTTGATCTTGAGTTGCTCAATCTTTTGGAAGATCAATTTTGTAGAGTTTCTCTCATCATCACCATTTGGACGAAGATCCCGAAAGCAAGGATGCCAGGATCAACATGAGGCAAGCAATCAACAATTATATGGAGGACACTTGGATCATGAAGTTTGTGTTAGTTAGTGTCCCCTCTGATTTCTTATCTCACGTCCTGAATCTCGGGACGAGATTCTTGTTTAGTGGGGGTGAGTTGTCACATCCCCAGCTTCACCTTGCATTAGGATAGCACCTGTCTATTGCATCATGTTTATTTTCTAAGAAACTGGAAATGGGGATGTTCAAACCCTAACACCAAATGAATTCAACTAGGGTCAAATTAAAATCTTTTTCAATAAACCCAAAATGCCCTTTGGAAAAGTTCATCATTTTTGGATTGATTAAAAACCTCTACCAAAAACGTTGCACATATTTCTAGGACCATTCTGGATTTTAGAATAACCCATATTGTATTTAAATTGGGGCATTTAAATATTTTTAATATCTTTAAATGCTCCAACAATTCTGAAAATAGTTGAGGGCCTCTGTAATAATTTATTTAATGCCCACAATAATTTTTAGGATTTATTAAAATGATTTGGGCTATAAACTAAATCAAAACAAAATAACAAAAATAGAAAACAGAAAGAAAAATAAGGGAAGGGCTTACCTGGCCTTACCTACCGGCCGAGCTGCGGCCCAGCACTGCTGGCCCAGCCCACAGCAGCCACCACCGCTGCCAGTCATCGCCTACCTCACGCGAGAAGGACGCGAGGCGCATGGACACCGTGCGCCGGCCACCTCCTGCCTGCCTGCGTGCACCCCTCGACGCTCTGGACGTCCCTGGCATCGCCACGCATCCCCCCCTGGCCTCTTCCCTCACTCTCTTCTTTCTCCCTCGTCCTCCCTCTCGTTCTTCCGCCATGGCCGAAACCACCACGGCCGCGCCGTCGAGCACCACCGTGGCCACGGCCTCCCCCTCGCCCCTCCGATGAGCCCCCGAGCTCCGCCGTGCCCCCCTCTTCCTCTCCTTCATGTCACGCGGCGCCAGGAGCTCCCCCTCACCCGCAACGCCGTCGTTCCCCTCCTCTGCGTCCGGTGACCGCCGTCGACGATTCGCCGCCGTCAGGCCGCCCCCGGGCTCGCCGTCTTCGTCAAACGAACCGCCGTGAGCCCCTCTTGCTCTTCCCCCTATCTCCTTACCCACGCGCATGACGTAGCTCCGACCCCCACCATGCCCGCGAACTCCACGCCGCCGGCGATGTCACCGCCGACGCTGCAGCCACCCGGGCTTGAAAACAAGCCCGGCATCGTGCTCCGCACCCTTCCACGAGTCGAAAACCCCCACATGCTCGTCCTACGGTGCACCTCATCGCCGTTCCCGAGCACGCCCGAACTCCGGCCACCGCACTTCCCTCGCCGCCGTCGATCTGGTCCTCCCCGGCGCGAGCTGATGGCTCCGTTGGATGCGGACGAGGACCAGCATCACGCCAAGCCCCTCCGCCGCTCTTTTCGTCGCCGGAGGCGGATTCCCGACGCCCTCTGCCACGCTCAGCCTCGCCGGCGGCTAGCTGCCGGTCGTTTGGCCTCTCTGAACGGTGGTTTGACCTCCCCCGAGTCGTTGACAAGTGGGCCCTGGCCCCTGCTAATTTAAATTAAGTGTTCTGTTAAGCTTAATTAACCCTTCTGACACTGACGCGCCTAATTAGGTTAGTCTAATTTTCCTGTTTAGATTAGTACTAATCCTGTAGACCCCACGTGCCAGTTTTGACTTTGGTCAAGTCAATGTTGACTGTTCCCACCTGTCATGCACACAAACCAGCCCTTAGTCACTGATCAGTGGGCTCCACTGGTCAGGTTTCACTGGACCAGCCCCTGTTGACTTGCTGATGTCAGCATGACCTAGTGCTGACGCAATAAGTGTTTTCTGGAATTTTAAATAAATCATAAATGATTTATTTATTTCAGAAAATAGCCAAAACTTGTAAAAATTATAGAAAATAAACTATAGCTCAGATGAAAATAATTTATATATGAAAATTGATCAGAAAAATCCAAGGAATCTGTTTACGGCGTTTTCATGCATGTTTGAACAAGTTAAACCTGCTGATCAGGTCAAATCAATTAAATGGCATTTGAATAATCACATATGGAGTTTGAATTTGAACCTTTGGTTCAAACCAACTCCATTTAATATGGTTGCTAGTTGCATTAGCTCAATCAACAGCATATTGCCATGTCATGATCATGCATCATATTGTCGCATTGCATTGATTGTGTTTCTTTCTCTGTTGCCGGTGTTGTTCCCTTTCAGTAGACGTGTTCCGACGATGAGTTCGATAACACCGATGAAGACCCAATGTTATCTTCAGAAGTGCCAGGCAAGCAAAACCCCATTAAGCATTCTGATACAATCCCAATCTCTTGCTCTTGCTCTCTTTTACTGCACTAGGACAACAACGCTTCAACTGTTACCTGCTGCGGAAGTTGAACCCCCTTTCCACTGCATGACCCGTCATTGCCATAGTAAATAGTTGAAACCCACTAGTATGAGTAGGAGTTGTTTGAGCCATGTTGTGCCTACTCATTCATGCTTTCTGGTTATGCCTGCTATTGCTTAGAGTTGTGTCAGGTCTGATTCATCGGGGATAAATTGGAATGGTGATGAACATGTCCTAATGTGTGTGAGCTAAGTGTGTGAACACGATTTGGTAAAGGTAGCGATGAGAGGCCATGTAGGAGTACATGGTGGGTTGTCTCATTGCAGCCGTCCTCAGGAACTGAGTTCTGTGTTGGTTGATCCATGACCAGTTACTACCATGCATTGGGCCCGAAACCAATGGACATTCTCGACTTATTAACTACCCTTGACCTCTGTCCAGGAGTTGCAACTAGTTTCTGGTGTTTGTAGTTTACTGGAGGTCATGCGCAGCGCTGACCCTCAGGGTGGGCTGTGACGCGGCAGGTACGTGGCACGGTGTACCGATCGCCCGTTTGGTGATGCGGGAATGCTGTACACATCGTTTGGGGCCGTGAGCGACACCCCGGCCGGATCTCCCCATGGATGGAACCCAAATAGGCGATAAACCTGGACGAGAGACTTGTGTGGTTAGTCAGGTCGTGGCCGACACCCTCGCTGGGCCTCCGCTTGAAGGTTGCCGAGTACATGTCGTGTAAACGGCGGTAAGTGGTGAGAGCGTGTGTGAAGAAGTACACCCCTGCAGGGTTATATATAATCTATTCGAATAGCCGTGTCCGCGGAAATGGAATTCCGGGTTGCCTATAACAGTTCATAGACAAGTGAAAGTGGATACTCTAAAACACGCAAGATAAGCGTGAGTGCTATGGATGGCCTTCTCGTAGGGAGACGAGAGCGGATCCATAGTGGTGTATTGATTGGTGAATATGTGGACTCGTGTGCGCCACCTCAAAAGTGTTACTTGCAGTCGTAGTTAGGATAGCCACCGAGTCAAAGCTGGCTTGCTGCAGTCAAACTCCACCACCCCTTTGTTGATACCGATGCATATGTAGCTAGTTCTGATGTAAGTCTTGCTGAGTACCTTTGTACTCACGTTTTCTTAACTATGTTTTTGCAGAGAGACTTCAGTCTCGCTAGTGGTTCCGCGTGAACTTCGACGTTTAGCTTGTTAGCTTAGCTACGATCTTGTACCCTTGGGAGGGTCTGGTAGATAGTCAGGCTTCTCAGCCTTTTTCATTTGTAGTTGTCTGTACCCAGACATCTTATGCTTCCGTTGCCTGTATGCTCTGTATGTTGGGTCATGTGACCTCTGCCTGTAATAAATGCTATGACGGCTCTTCTGGGCCTTATCTATATGAGTTGTTGAGTTATGTTGTGATGCCTTGTTGTACAGCACATACTTGCATGTTATGCGTACGTGTAATGTGTATTGCTATGTGTGGGATCCGACACCTAGTTGTTTACCTTTGGTAGCCTATCTTACAGGGAAATGTCTCCTAGTGCTTCCACCAAGCCTTGGTAGCTCGCTACTCCTCCGGAACACTTAGGCTGGCCGGCATGTGTCCTTCTTCGTTCCTGTGTCTGTCCCTTAGGGGAAATGTCACGCGTTGTTCCTTTAAGTCCTTGTAGCTTGCTACGACTTGGGTTCATACGTTGATGACGGACACGTTCGTTGCTGGGTCATGTATGCCTGTCTCTGTAATTTAGTGCCACTTTTGGTTTATTACTAGTCATGTCGGCCCGGGTTCTCTGTCATACAGATGCTAGCGACACTATCATATACGTGTGCCAAAATGCGCAAACGGTCCCGGGCCAGGTAAGGTGGCACCCGTGGGGATACCGTGCGTGAGGCCGCAAAGTGATATGATGTGTTACAGGCTAGACCTGTGTGACTTAGGATCGGGGTCCTGACAAACTCATATCAATAGCATAGGATATCTCAAATAACATCACTTTTTCAAAACAACCATGATATAATTTGACAAGAGTGGTATCTCGCTAGCCCTTTCTGAGACCGCAAAACATAAATGCAGAGCATCTCCAAAGTTCAAGAAGTGACTAAACATCTCAATTCATGGTAGAGAAGATCTAGTCATGCTAAAACCAAACATTAACGATACACAATGCAAGAGGATGACAATAGTGCTCTCAGATCTAGCGTTTATTTGAGAAGGTGATGACTCAACATAGAAGTAAATATCTAGTCCCTTTGCATAGGGAAGTACTGATTTGCGGAGGTGCCAAAGCTCAAGGTTTTAAAACAGAGATAATGTAATTTTGGGAGATGCACCTTTCATTTTTACTTCATGACCATCAGTTATCAATATCTTCCATGCTAAACACATTAGTAGCGGTTCCCAATCGGAAAAGTAAAGGTTTCACTACGTAGGTGTTTCGTTTGATTATTCGTAAGTCCTTTTTTTGAACTTGGGACTGTGAATCCCTATTACGCCCCTCTTGTGCAAGGACAAGTGAACAAACACTCGTCGTGAGAATAACCCGCTTAGCATGGAAGATACCGACTACATCCTGTCACTCTATGAACAATCTAGTCACACAAAAAGGATGTTTATTTGAAGTTTTTAGAGGTGGCACATGCAAATTTACTTAGGATGGCTTGGTAATATCGCATATAGGTAGGTATGGTGGACTCATATGGAATAACTTTGATTTTTGAATTTGATGCACAAGCAGTATTTCCTCTTAGTACAGGCAAAGGCGACGAAGTAGGTTGTGAAGCGGTTAGCTAGAGAGCAACAATGGTCATGAACATACAATATGCATAATAAACATTGGATATCACCATGAGTAGGATATGGACACCACGTAAATAAATATCATACATGCTATGTTGGTTTTGATTCAACTACATGCATGAACATGCGACAAGTCAAGCCACTTGAAACATTCAGAGGAGGATAACATATCATGCTATGACATCACAATCATTTTAGCACAATATTGACCTCCAAGACAAATCATTATCCACTCCTAGATACTTAAACATGGATGAGAAACTATAATCTCTAATTGTCATCACAAACATGTTTGATCATAATAGGCTGAATCATGGATACTAGGTTAGACATACTTACAAAAACAAGAACAAGTTGAGTTAATACCCGTTTCTCTCTGCCACAGCCAGTTCATGAAATATCATCATTATCGAGTTTCACATGCATGACCGAATGATATGAAAATAATAATAGTGCAAGAGTGCCATGGACTAAGCTATAATCTGCAAACATTTTATTCGTAAAGCAGAAGACAAGGAAATTTGAGCTCTTTGTTAGATAAATGATAATGCACATGAGAGCCACTCAACATTTTCATCGAGGTCTTCTCCTTGGTACGCTCGGAAAACCAGAAAAGCAATTCAGAGAAACACACTGAAATATTTTTTGGAGTTTCTGGTTTTTCTCAGAGAAGGCAAAATAAAGAAAGGAAACAAAAACGAGAAAACTATTTACACAGGAGAGCTCCCAACAAACAAAGAAAAGAAGCAAGAAATCTTTTTGGGTTTTCTTTTAGTACTACGGCTAATTAAACCAGAAAGAAAGACCGAAAAGAAACATGAAATATTTTTGGGTTTTCTCAAGGTTTTTTCAAGCACGTAAAGGAAAAAGCAAGAGAAAGATAAATCTAGCATGGATGATACAATGAAAAAGTGTGAACACTGACAATTGGAATGAAATGTGTGAACATGAATATAATGTCGGTGAAACACGTACTCCCCCAATCTTAGGCTTTTGTCCTAGCTAGCTTGGCAATCATCATCCGTAGTAGCCATCTAGTCCCATGTCGAAGTGTTGTGGTGGCGGCACCTGAGCTTCCTAGTCCTGAGGCTCCTCCTCGGCAACTACCTGGGCGTCCCGATAAGCAACAATGTCTAATGTCATAATCATGTATCTTCCCTTGGCAATAGGATCAAACAAGGCTGGTGCAGGCAACGGTATAATATCACGGGTAATTTCACTAAAGACTAAGTTATAAGGATCATCCACAGTAGTGTTCTCGCCAATAAAATGGTGAAGTGGCATAGCCTGACGGTCTAAGTAAACCTTATCCAACTGATAATCATGCTGGCATATCTAAATGTTAAAGTGACTAGCTAAGCGAGTAGCATAGATCCCACCATGAATTTTACACTTGGACCTATTGAGGGGATGGCGGCGTGCCACAATAGCCCCAAGCTATAAGTGTTGTCTCCCTCAAGTGCGCGACGTAAGACAGTGAAGTCTGGGACACCGAGCACACCAACCTTCTCTCTAGCAAGTAAACACTTCGCAATGAAAAGACCAAAATAATGCACAAAAGAAAAATGCAGTCTAGTGCAAGCGGCACTCGATGCCCCTCTCTAATGTCCCATTGACAGAGTACGATAAAAGTCTTGGAACTTTGCAGGCCTAGGCTCTCTTATTTCCCCGTCAGAAGGAATCTAGCATATATCATAAAATTTACTAAGTGGTAACTGACGGGACTAAGAATATAAGTTAAACTGAACCTCGGG
>LR738715.1:388291062-388334341 GCA_902687465.1 Secale cereale | reverse complement strand
GGGGGGGATCATTCCTACTCAGAAAATGAAAACTTAGGACAAATGAATTTGTAAGGAGATTGTACTATTCAAACTCAGCTGTGATGAAGTCGGCGAGGCCAACATTTGCAGCAAATTGTGCGAAGTCTTGATGGATTCTGGCTTTTTCCATAAATGGGTTGTGTGGCCACTCACACGCCTGTATCTCCGCCATTCTCCGAGTGCTGAGGTCATTGTCCGACTTCTCCCCAATAACTCCCTTGGAGTTCTTCTTGGAACCAAACTTAGTAAAGAAACTCATCTTATTCCTATAAATAAAATACTGAAATTTTTGGTCCATAAAAAATTTCGTCAACAAAACTTCACAATAGTGATAACAACTACTTATAGACATGCGTAGAGGCCATTTTGAGCATTCAAACTACTTAGAACTCTAAGAATTCAACATGCAAGCTCATCTACAGGAGCACCAAGAGTAGCTACTTATTCAAAATATAAACCACTATAGCAAAAACTAATTGGAGCAATGGGGGAGTCACATACTAAGTTGCAATCTCCCAAAACAGTTTTGAAAACAGAGCTACGAGCAAAGAGATCGAAATCTACGGGTTCGAGAGCAAGAACACGAGAGAGAGAGAGAGAGAGAGAGAGAGAGAGAGAGAGAGAGAGCAATTGTGATTTCTTTATGGAGGTAGGGGATGAAGTGGACTAAAGAGATAACTAAGGGCCCCATGTGGGGACCATAACCCATCAGGTCCCGCATGGGGTTGTTGGTGCGCCTAGGTGCGTTGTGCCCACCTGGTGTGCCTAGGCATGTTATTTGCACTAAAAAAAATCTAAAATAAACAGAAAAAATGTGTTAAATTTACACGGTATTCTGAGCACTTTTATTTTTGAGCTAATTTTTTTATTGTACCGAAAAATAGTAAACATGCAAAGCATGGCATCTCTGTTTTATTAAACTAACAAAACAGACAATAAAAGGTAGGGACATAGAGTTGTGCTCACTAGATTCCTCAACTTCATACCTCTCGAAAATGACTAATTAATATGGTTGATCAAGTCTTATTAAAAACCTCTTACAATTAGCATGAGACCGATGAATTTTCGTAAAACACTAAGTTACCTTTTTGGCAGTAGTGAGAGGGATCTGGAAACTCCCACTAGCAAGTGTTGGAGAGTTTTGAATAACATTAATACCATTAACTTGCAATTCTCTCTTCGGAAAGTGCACCATGTGCTCGTTACCATTGATATGAAAAGTGACCTTGATTTTATTGCAATCAATGCCACACCCTGCAGTATTTAAAAAGGGTCTACCAAGAATGATCGACATATTGTCGTCCTCGGGCATCTCAAGTATAACAAAGTCAGTTAAGATAGTGACATTGGAAACAATAAGGGGCACATCTTCACAAATACCAATAGGTATAGCAGTTAATTTGTCTGCCATTTGTAAAGATATCTGTCACATCCCTAGTTAGCACTTGCTTTAGTACCTAGCTAGAGTGTGCATCATGTCGACATTCAAAGAAACTTGAAATGGGATTAACAGAAACCCCAGCACCCCTCTCCTAACAACTAGGGTTTGCTAAAATATTTTCCAATGTACCCAAAATGCCATTCAAAAATGTTCATCATTTCTGCCTTGGTCTTAAACCTCTGCCAAAAATGGTGCACAATTTTCTAGGACAATCTAGGGCTTTGGATTAAATCTTATGGTATTTGAATTTGGGCATTTAAATGATATAAAATATTTTAAATGCTCAAATAATCATAAACTATAATGTTTCCTACTGTTCATAATATATACAGTAGGTATGACAAGTGTTATGAGTTACAAAAATGCTCTGGCATTTTATTTAAATGAACAAAGCTGCAAAAGAAATGAAACAGAAAAGAAAATAGAAAAAAAGGGAGAGAGAAAAGCTTACCTGGCGCCCCACCCGGCCCACCTGCCGGCCCAGCCCAGCTGCCGCTCCAGCGAGCTGCTTGGCTCGGCCAGGCAGGCGGGCAGGTGCTCGACGGCGACCGCACGGCGCGCCACGCAGCTGCCCGCCGCCCTGCTTCCTCCCCTCGCCGTCCTGGAGGGCTGAACCGGTCGTTCACGTCGTCCCCGACCCCGCAGACACCTCCACCTCTCCCCAGTTCCTCTCCTTCGCTCTCCCCGCGCCATGGCCGACGCCGTCGTGCTCGCACCATCGTAGAAGCCGCGCCCACCGTCGTCCCTGAGCCCCGCCTTGGTGTCCATCGTCTCCGCCGTCCTCGACTGCTTCGAACAGGCCGAACCCCGAGCGCTCGCCCGCCCTGGAGACGCCCCCGACCTCTTCTTCCCCAACTCCGGCCGCGGAGATCCCTCTCGCCGTCCCGCTCAGCTCCGACCACCCCCGAGCTCGCTCCGGCGCCTGCTGCAACCTCTATGAGCCTAGCTTCATCCTCCCCCTCTCCGTTGGCACTCTTTTGCCCTGGAACGCACTGCACAAAGCTCACCCGCACGCACCGCCGCCGTGCTCGCCGCCGGTGATGCTCCGGTGACCATTTGGTCACTGGCACCCGTCCATCACACTCACCGCAGCACGTAGATGCGAAAGGTGCTACGCACGCATCGCCTAGGCCCCTGCAGCCGCATCTCCACACACACCCGACGCCGGTCGCCGCCGTCGAGCTTGTTGCCGTCGTCTCCGGCCACCCCAGGTCCGGCGACCACCACCATCCGACGCGCAACAGCAAGGGCTTTCCAACGCGCCTAGCCACAGCTCGAGCCGTGCACCGTAGGCGATTTCCGAAGCACGCCGTCATGTTTGGCCTCGCCGGCGGCTAAACGCCGGCGAGTTGGACCTGTTTTGACCATGGGTTTGACCCCCTGGGTCACTGACATGTGGGCCCTGCCCGCAAGTCAATCCTAGTTTAGGTGTTAATTTAATTCTAATTAGTTAATTAGTTAACTGTGACACTGACCAGTGGGTCCCACAGGTCAGGTTTCACTTGGACTGGCCCTGTTGACTGCCTGACGTCAGCATGATGTCATGCTGACGCAGTAAAGGTTTTTCTGGGATTTTTAGATTTAAAATAATTCAGGAAATTCCAGAAAATACCCAAAACTTCTAAAAATCATATAAAATCAACCATAGCTCAGATGGAAAAGATTTATATATGAAAAATGATCAGAAAAATCCAATCTTTCTAATGGCACTGGTTTCATGCTTGTTGGAACAAGTTAACTTGATGTTTACATCAAGAACATGTTAATGCACTTATTTAAATAATAGTTTGAACTTCAATTCGAATCTTTGATTCAAATAAGCTCAAACCCTTCTGGTTTTACTTGCATTAGCCAACACACATGCATCTTGCCATGTCATGAGCATGCATCATATTTTTGCATTTGTTTGTTAATGATTGTATCGCCGGTATTCTCTGTGTTAGGTCCTTCTCCCGAGGATACTGCTGCGTATCCAGTTGAAGAGCAGTACCCGACACCTACCTTGTCAGGCAAGCAATCATTGATCATTCCGATACAAACACAATCTTCTTGCTCCTGCTCTCTTTTACTGCATTAAGGCAACAGCGTGTGAACTGCTACTTGCTGCGGTAGATGAACCCTATTCCCTTGCATGACCTGTCATTGCCACAGTAAATAGTTGAAACCCACTAGCATGTGTAGGAGTTGATTGAGGAATGTATGTGTGATCCACCATGCTATTTGTTTATGTTGCCTGCTATGCTTAGAGTTGTGTCTGGTCTGGTTCATCTGGGTGATGGATCAGAGTGAAATGGTCATACCGATAAAGAGAAGGAAGTGTGGAATACGCTTGGTAAAGGTATCGATGAAAGGCCATGTAGGAGTACATGGTGGGTTGTTTCATTGGAATCGTCCATAGGACCTGAGATCTGTATGTGTGGTTCAAGTTGCAGTTACTACCATGCATTGGGCCCGAAACCAATGGACCCTCTCGGCTTATTAATTACCCTCGATCTCTGTCCAGGAGTTGCAACTAGTTTCTGGTGTTTATAGCTTACTGGAGGTCGTGCACAACGCTGACCCTCGGGGTGGGTTGTGATGCGACAGGTACGTGGCACGGTGTACCGGTTGCCCGTTTGGTGACTCGGGAACCCTTACACATCGTTTGGGGCCGTGAGCGACACCCCGGCCGGATCTCCCCACGGATGGAACCCAAATAGGCGATAAACCTGGACGAGAGACTTGAGTAGTTAGTCAGGTCATGGCCGACACCCTCGCTGGGCTTCCGCTTGAAGGTTGCCGAGTACACGCCGAGTAAACGGCGATAAGTGGTGGGAGCGTGTGTGAAGAAGTACACCCCTGCAGGGTTATCAATCTATTCGAATAGCCGTTGTTCGCGGTACGAACTACTTGGTTACTCTTACAGTTCATAGACAAGTTGATGGATACTACTAAAAGCCTCAAGATAAGTGTGAGTGCCGTGGATGGCCCTTTCGTAGGATGACGGAAGAGGATCCTCGGTAGTGTATTGATGTGGTGAGTAGAGGACTCGTGTTCGTAATAACATCTTGCAATCCGTTGAGAGTTGTAGTATAGGTTAGCCAAGGTCAAAGCTGGCATTCTGCTATAAACTCCACCACCCCCTTGATAATGTTGCATGTATGATATGTTCTGTGGTAAGACTTGCTGAGTACCTTTGTACTCATGTTTGCTTAATAACTGTTGCAGAGGAGAACCCTGCCCCTGCTGAAGGGTTCTACATAGACGTTGACGTCGACGAGTAGCTTGACACCCAAATGGAGATCTGGAGCTTGTGAAGGGCCTTGTAGATAGTCAGGCTACACCAAGCCTGTTTTATTTTCTAAGTTGTTTGTACTCAGACATGTAGCTTCCGCTTGTGCTTGTATGACTATATGACTTGAGTGTTGGGTCATATGACCCCTACCTGTATGGATATGTTATGTATGGCTCTTGGAGCCTTTTAAATAAAGTACTTTGAGTCATAGAGTTCTGTTGTGATGCAATGTTGTATTTGCACATATTGAGCATATTGCGTGTATGTTTGAAATGCTTGGTATGTGTGGGATCCGACACCTAGTTGTTTTCCTTTGGTAGCCTACCTTACAGGGAAATGCCTCCTAGTGTCTCCAATGAGCCTTGGTAGCTTGCTACTGCTCGGACCACGTAGACTGGCCGGCATGTGTCCTTCTTCGTTCCTGTGTCTGTCCCTTAGGGGAAATGTCACGCGTTGCTCCTTTAAGTCCATGTAGCTTGCTACGACTTGGGTTCATACGTTGATGACCGACACGGTCGTTGCTGGGTCATGGATGCCTGTCTCTGTAATTTAGTGCCACTTTGGGTTTATAACTAGCCATGTCGGCCCGGGTTCTCTGTCATATGGATGCTAGCGACACTGTCATATACGTGTGCCAAAATGCGCAAACGGTCCCGGGCCAGGTAAGGTGGCACCCGTGGGGTTACCGTGCGTGAGGCCGCAAAGTGATATGACGTGTTACAGCTAGATCGGTGTGACTTAGGATCGGGGTCTTGACAATATCTCAGTGGGTGTGAGCTTGTTCAAATCATGTCTTTTATATAAAGAGAAAGACATAACACTAACACCAGCTCCCAATCACACAAAGTAGTTTTCACATTGTTTCTTTTTATGGAGAAGGGTATAGTTGGTATTCCAGAATCTCCATGTTTTTTAGGAACTCCATCTTTAAAAGAATAATTAGCAAGCATGGTGGAGATTTCACCTTATGGTATTTTACTTTTATTAGTGATAATGTCTTTCATGTACTTTGCATAAGGGGCCATTTCTAAGATATCCGTCAAGCGGGTACGCGAAAAGACTGGCCTAAGCATTTCAGCAAAGCGTTCAAATTCTTCATCATCTTTCTTCTTAGTTGATTTAGGTGGAAAGGGCATGGGTTTTTGTACCCATGGTTTTGTTTCCTTTCCATTTTTTCTAGGAACAAACTATCTTTTATTTTTGGGTTGTCGGTTATCAAGATGAACAGCAGGTTCTATCTCAACATCATTATCTGTCTGTTTATCATTGTCTGGTTGAGTGTATTTATGAACATCATCATTATCCTTTTCATTATCACTAGGTGAATGTTCATTACGATATTGACTTTCAGCATCAGAGATAGAGACGTCATTACTGTTGTCAGGAGGTTTTTCAGGTTCACTAGAGGTGTGCAAAGTCCTATCATTTTACTTTTTTATTTCTAGGAGGACTAGGTGCACTAGTGCTAAGTCTTTGTGAATCTTGTTCAATTCTCTTAGGGTGTCCCTTGGGATAAAGTGGTTACTAAGTCATTTTACCTTCTCTAGTTGCTACTCTAACAACAAAATCAGTTATATTATTATTCATCTCGTCAAGTAATTATTTCTGGGATTAAGCAACTTGTTCTCACTGAGTTTGAACCATGGAAGCGTGTTTTCCCACACCCCTAACATCGTTAGAGATTCTAAATAACAAGTCACTCAATCGAGCAATCATATCAGAGTTGTATTTCAATTGTTTCATGACATTGGCATTTAAGTCATCTTGTTTTCTAATGTAATTATTAAACTCATAAAGACAATGACTAGGATGTTTATTGTAACGGATATCACTTTCATAAAA
Organism: Secale cereale; assembly: GCA_902687465.1. NCBI lineage: Eukaryota > Viridiplantae > Streptophyta > Magnoliopsida > Poales > Poaceae > Secale > Secale cereale. The sequence goes on along the minus strand of LR738715.1, from coordinate 388,327,763 downwards.
TTTCATTAAATAATTTACCTCCACTACCTTTGGCGGTGGTATATCAAGTCCATGTATCTCTTCAATAGGTGGTAAATCATTGACATCCTCTATTTTAATACCTTTTTCCTTAATACTTCTCTTTGCCTCTTGCATATCATCCGGACTAAGATATAAGATACCCCTTTTCTTCGGAGTGGCTCTTGGCGGTGGTTCAGGAAGTGTCCCATCATCATAAATCTTCAATATATTATTCAATAATTCCTGCACTTAATTATCAGTTCTTTCCCTGAAAACACAACCAGCACAACTGTCTAGGAAATCCCTAGAACCATCGGTTAGTCCATTATAGAATATATCAAGTATTTAATTTTTCTTGAGTCCATGATCAGCCAAAGCATTAAGCAATTGGTGAAGCATCCCCCAAGCTTGAAGGAGACTCTCTCCTTCAATTTGTACAAAGTGAAATATTTCCTACAAGGCAACTTGTTTCTTATGAGCAGGGAAATATTTTTCAGAGAAGTAATAAATCCTATCCTGGGGACTACGCACACAACCAGGAGTAAGAGTATTGTACCAAGCTTTAGCATCACCTATTAATGAGAACGGAAACAACTTGAGGATATAATAAAAGAGAGTTTTCTCATCATGAGCAAATAGGGTGGCTATATCATTTAGTTTAGTAAGATGTGCCACTACGGTTTTAGTTTCATATTGGAAAGGATCAGATTCTACCAAGGTGATTAACTCTAGGTCGATACATATTTCATAATCCTTATCAGCAACACAAATAGGTGAAGTAGCAAACTTAGAATCGCACTTTGTTCTAGCATTCAAAGATTTTTCTTTCAGTTTGCATAATAATTTATTAAGATCATCTCTATCATTGCAAGCATGGAAGTATCTAGTTGTCTCTTCATCCATAACATAACCTTCCGATACTTTTTCGCAATTCATATCTAGGATGGCTAGATCAAATAGGAGTTTCAAGATTTTCAATCATGCACTTTGTTAGTAGCAGCATTCTCAATATGATTAAGTCTAGCAAGTTGTTCATCAAGTAGTTCACCCAATGGCATGGTCTTATCAAGCAAGGTACTAGAATCATCATAAACATCATTCATAGCAGAAGTAGCATCATCAATGACTTGCGACATATCAAGATTAATAGCAAAGTGTGGTGTTGCAAGCTTACTTATAACTGAAGGAGAATAAAGTGCATAGTGTGATGGAAATTCCTTACCTCCCCTTGTAGTTGAGGGAAAGATCTTAGTTGTGTCATCCTTCAAATTCTTCATAGAGATAAATAGATAATAATCCCAAGTGACTCAACAAATATAGCCATGCTCCCAGGTAACGACGCCAGAAAAAGGTCTTGATAACCCACAAGTATAGGGGATCCCAATAGTTATTGAGGGTAGAGTATTCAACCCAAATTTATAGATTCGACACAAGTGGAGCCAAAGAATATTTGCAAGTATTGGCAGCTGAGTTGTCAATTCATCCACACCTGGAGATTCATTATTTGTAGGCAAGTGTTAAGTAGCATAGTAGTATGATAGTCTTAATAGTAGCAGTAGCAGCAACAGTAACTGTAACAGTGATAGCAATGATTTTGTAGTAGCAACAATAGTAACAGTAGCAGTAGCAAGTTAGCAAGATCAATATCTAGGAAATTTGTAGGCATTGTATCAGTAATTTGTTGAATGATATTCATCATGTAAAAATCACAACCTAGGACGATAGAAAACTAGCTCCAATTTATAAGTGTATTGTAGGCATGTATTCCGTAAATAGTCATACGTGCTTATGGAAAGAACTTGTATGCCATCTTTTGTCCTACCCTCCTGTGACAGCGGAGTCCATAAGTAAACTGAGGGATATTAAGACCTCCTTTTGGTATAGTACAAGAACAAAGCATTAGCACATAGTGAATACATGAACCCCTCAAACTATGGTCATCACCGCAAAGTTTCCTGAATATTGTCACTATGGGGTTTACAAATAATAACACATAGTAGGTGACTACGACATGCAAAATCGGATCTTAAAACATAGATTTACAATGATAACATAGACAGTTCGAATCTGAAATCATGGCACCCGGGAACAAAGTGCCAAGCATTAAGCATAGCAAAGTCATAACAAGATCAATCTCAGAACATGGTGGATACTAGCGATCAAGCCCTTACAAAACTAAATCGATTACATGATGAATCCCATCCAACTCCTCACCGACTAGTGAGCCAACGAAAGAATTAATCACTCCCATTGGAGAGCATCATGAAATTGGTGATGAAGTAAAGTTGGTGATGACGAAGACCGATGATTCCCCTCTCCGGAGCCTCAAACAGACTCCAGATCTAGCCTCCTGATGAAGAACAAGAGGTGGCAGCGGCTCCCTATCGCGAAACGAGATAATTCTTCCTCCCCTATTTTTTCGGGAAAATAGGATTTTATAGCATCAGAGACAGGGTCACTGGGGCCACCAGGTGTGCACAACCCACCTGGGCGCGCCTGGAGGGGGTGCGCGCTTTGGTGGGTTGTGCTCACCTAGGTATTTTTCTTTCATTCTGAAATAATTTCCCAAAAAGTTTTGTTCCATTCTGAGAACTTTTATTTATGCACAAAAACAACACCATGGTAGTTCTGCTGAAAACAGCGTTAGTCCGGGTTAGTTTCATTCAAATCATGCAAACTAGAACCCAAAACAAGAGGTAAAGCGTTAGGAAAAGTAGATACGATGGAGAAAATATTAAGTTAAAAATAGATTAATGCCTAAAGTAAGATGACATGATGTAGAGGGATAAACTCATGCAATATGATATAACCCCCATCTTTTTATCCTTAATGGCAACAACACAATATGTGCCTCGCTACCCCTACTATGTCACTGGGTGAGGACGCCGCAGGATTGAACCCATCACACATCACCTCCCCCATTGTAAAATAAACAATCTAGCTAGCCAAACCAAAACGATAGATTTAAGAAAAATACAAAGCTATCTCAATCATGCATAAAAGAGTTCAGAGAAGACTCAAATAATATTTATAGATAATCTGATCATAAATCCATAATTCATTGGATCTCGACAAACACACTTCAAAAGAAGATTACATCAAATAGATCTCCAAGAACATCGAAGAGAACATTATATTGAAGATCAATGAGAGAGAAGAAACCATCTAGCTACTAGCTATGGACCCGTAGGTCTGTGGTAAACTATTCACACATCATCGGCGGGGCAGCAAGGTTGATGTAGATGGCCTCCGTGATCGAATCCCCCTCCGGCAGAGTACCGGAAAAGGCCCCAAGATGGGATCTCACAGGAACACATACCTGCGGTGGTGGAAAAGTATTTTTGTGGATGCCTCTAGGGTTTCTGAAATATTTCTAAATTTATAGGCCAAAGACTGAGGTCGGTGGACTCCCGAGCGGACCATAAGCCTAGGGGTACCGATACTTTTTGTCTCCTCGGGGATCTTCTGACTTGCACTCCAAGTCCTCTGGATGTCTTCTGGTCCACGAAAAATCATCGCGAGAGTTTTATTCCTTTTGGATTCCGTTTGATATTCCTTTTCTGAAAAAAATCAAAAACAAGGAAGAAATAGAAACTTGCACTGGGCTCTAGGTTAATAAGTTCGTCCCAAAAACAAAATAAAATAGGATATTCATGCATATAAAAAATCCAAAGTCAATAATATAATAGCATGGAACAATAAAAAATTATAGATACATCGAAGACATATCAAGCATCCCCAAGCTTAATTCCCGCTCGTCCTCGAGTAGAAAATGGTAAAAACAGAATTTTTTATGTGGAATGCTACCTAAGATATTTAGCAATATATTTCTACTTATCTTGGCATGAATGTTCAGATCCATAGGATTCAAAACAAAAGTTCATTGTTATAAAAACAATAATACTTCAAGCATACTAGAAATTAAAATCATGAAGCTTGAAATATAACATGGCCAAAGAAAGTTATCCCTACAAAATCATATAGTCTTGTTATGCTCCCTCTTCTCAACACAAAGTATAAATCATGTACCACCCCGGTGTCAGCCAAGCAATTGTTTCATACCTTTTAATGTGCTTCAACTTTTTTGACTCTTCACACAATACATGAGCGTGAGCCATGGAAATAGCACTATAGGTGGAATAGAAGGTACTAGTAGGCAAAAGTAGGGAGAAAGTCTCACATCAACTAGGAAAATTAATGGACTACGGAAATATCCATCAATTGATATCAATGTGAGTGAGTAGGGGTTGTCATGTAACGGGTGCACTAGAGCTATAAGTGTATGAAAGCTCAAAAGAAAACAAAGTGGGTGTGCATCCAACTTGCTTTCTCATGAAGACCTAGGACATTTGTGGAAGCCCATCATTGGAATATAAAAGCCAAGTTCTATAACGGAAATTTCTCACTAGTAATGTATGAAAGTGTGAAAATCGGAGACACTCTATCATGAAGAACATGGTGCTACTTTGAAGCACAAGTGTGGAAAAGGATAGTAACATTGTCCCTTCTCTCTTTTTCTCTCATATTTTATTTAGACTCCTCTTTTTTTGGACCCATTTTTCTTTTTTTCTTTTTTTGGAGATTCTTTTGGCCTCTCTCCTCTCTTTTTCATAAGCTCACATGGTACAATTTTGTAATAATGATAATCATCACACTCTCTTTGTAGACTCTTTTTTATTTACTTACAACTCAGAATTACAACTCAACGTAACTCGAACTCATAATGATGGAACGATGGAGTTACATGGCAATAGATCTCGGAATGGCTATGAAAATGCCATAATAGGTGGGTGTGGTGGCTATTTTGAGGAAGGGTATAAGAGTGGTTTAATGCACTGGCCAAAGTTGCGCGGTCTGGCTAGCAAAGATGGAAGGGTGAGAGTGCGTATAATCCATTAACTCAAGTATAGAGTGCGTATAATCCATTAACTCAGGTATATGTGCATGCTACGGGAATCACAAGCCTTAACACAAGTATTTCTTTAACTACAAAATTCACTACTAGCATAACTCTAATATAATGATCTTCATGTCTCAAATTAATTGCAAGGAATCAAACTCATATATTCAATGCTCTTTATGAAAGTTTATATTATATCCCCCTTGGATGCCTATCATATTAGGACTAAATTCACAACCCAACAAAATTACCATGCTGTTATTAGACTCTCAAAATAATATAAGTGAAGCATGAGAGTTCGTCAATTTATTAAAAATAACATCACCGCCGTGCTCAAAAAGATATAAGTGAAGCACTAGAGCAAACTACCCTAGCTCAAAAGAAATAAGTGAAGCACATATAGTATTCTAATAAATTCATGATTAATGTGTGTCCCTCTAAAAAGGTGTGTACATCAAGGATGATTGTGGCAAACTAAAAAGCAAAGACTCAAATAATACAAGATGCTCCAAGGAAAAAACATATCATGTGGTGAATAAAAATATAACCTCAAGTAAATTTACAGATGTATTGAAGACAAAAGAGGGGATGCCATCCGGGGCATCCCCAAGCTTAGATGCTTTGTTGTCCTTCAATATTACCTTGGGGTGCCTTGGGCATCCCAAGCTTAGGATCTTGCCACTCCTTTTTCCGTAGTCCATCAAATCTTTGCCCAAAAGATGAAAACTTGACAACACAAAACTCAACAGAAAACTCATGATATTCGGTAGTATAACTAATCCGATCCCTACTTATAGGTACTGTTGTGAACTCATTTTTATTTTATATTTGTGTTATATCTACTATATTCCAACTTTTCCATGGTTCATACCCCCTGATACAAGCCATAGATGTATCAAAATAAGCAAAAAACATGATGAAAACAAAATGTGTCAAAAACAGAACAATTTGTAAAGATGCGAATTAAAGTGAAAACTCTCTATCTCTAAAAATTCTGAAACATTAGGACAACGTGGGCAATTTTTAGATAAGTAACGTGTAAAAAAATCAGAGTTTTCTCACGTTCCAATAATCCGAAAGAATTCTCGCCCTTGGTGCAAAAGTTTCTATTTTTCAGCAAAACCAATCTACTATCTTCCACACCATCCCAAAGGTATTACTTGGTACAAACACTCGATTAAAACATGAAAACACATCTAACCAGAGGCTAGATGATAAATTTATTCAAAAACATAAAGAAAAAGATTAAAACAAAAATAAAATTGGGTTGCCTCCCAACAAGCGCTATTGTTTAACGCCCCTAGCTAGGCAAAAAGCAGCAATCTAGGTATTGTCATCTTTGGTATTCATCCCATAAGTAGCCCTCATAATATATTCATATGGTAACGTAATTTTTTTTCTTGAAAAGTGTTCCATGCCCTTCCTTAATGGGAATTTAAATCTAATGTTTTCTTCTTTCATATCATTACTTGGACCAATCATTCTAAGGCAAGGTCTACCAAGAATAATAGGGCATGTTGGATTGCAATCTATATCAAGAACAATAAAATCAATGGGAAAATAATTCCTATTTGCAACAATAAGAACATCATTAATACTTCCCATAGATTTTTTAATAGTGGAATCCGCTAGATGCAAATTTAAACAACAATCATCAAGTTTATGGAAATCTAGCACATCACATATAGTTTTTTGGAATTGTTGAAACACTAGCACCCAAATCACACAAAACATTGCACTCATAATCTTTGATTTTAATTTTAATAGTAGGTTCCCAATCATCATAAAGATTTCTAGGGATTGAAACTTCCAACTCAAGTTTTTCTTCAAAAGATTTCATCATAGCATCAATAATATGTTTGGTAAAAGCCTTATTTTGATTATAAGCATGATGATAGTTTAACATGGATTGAAAAAAGGAAATACAATCTATCAAAGAGCAACTATCATAATTAAATTCCTTGAAATCCAAAATAGTGGGTTCATTGCTAACTAAATTTTGACCTCTCCAATCCCACTTTTAATATATTTTTTCACTAAGATATTTATTCTCCAAATTATCGGGATGCCTTTTATTTAAAGTAAACTCATCTCCACTATCTTCCTTTTCAAGATATATATTAGAAAACAAATATTCGATAGAAGTCAATCCAAGCATCTTAAGATCTTCATCATTGTTCTTGCAAAAACTAGAAAAATGTGTTTTTTCTAGCAATTCTCTTTTAACACCCAAACTAGCCGCTCTCTCTTTACTATCATTAATAGAAATTTGCATAACTTTCAGAGACTCATTAATATAATGCTTTGGCGGCATAGATCTAATTTTCAAAGAATCAATCTCATGAGAAATTCTATCAATGTTCCTAGCCAAATCATCAATCTTTAGAAATTTTTCTTCTACCATAGCATTGAAAACTTATTGAGAATTTATAAATTCCGTAATTTTACTCTCATGATTGGAAGGTATTTTATTATAATTTCCATGATAAGTTCTGTAGGAATTACCATAATTATTAGAGGAAATTACTAGGAAATGGCCTAGGGTTGAAATTACCTCTATACGTGTTATTACCAAAAAAAATCATACCAACAAAATTCACATCCATAGATTGGTTATTATTATCAAGCAAAGTGGACAGAGGCACATTATTAGGATCTATAGGAGCACCCTTTTTAGCAATTAATTTCCTAATATCATCCATCTTTCCACTCAACACATTTATTTCTTCAATCGCATGCACTTTTTTACTAGTAGATGATCTTTCGGAATGCCATTGAGAATAATTCGGCCTTAATATTATCTAGGAGTTTAATATCTTATCGTAATGTGATTTCCATGAAAGTACCTCCCGCGGCGGAATCTAAAAGATTTCTAGATGCAAAATTTAATCCGGCATAATAAAGTGTATGATCATCCATAGACTTAGACCATGAGTAGGGCAATTTTTTATCATCAATTTCATCCTTTCCCAAGATTGTGCAACATGCTCATGATCTAGTTGCTTAAAAGTCATTATATCATTCCTAAGGGAGATAATCTTAGCGGGAGGAAAATACTTGAAAATAAAACATCTTTACACTTATTCCATCAATCAATACTTTTTTTAGGCAAACATGGAAACCAAGTTTTTAGCACGATCATTATCCAAATCTTTTTTATTTTTCATATCACACAATTCAACAAAATATTAAGATCGGATGCATGATATTCCTAGGACTACCAGCAAATTGTTCTTTCATAACAAGATTCAACATAGCGGCATTGATCTCATAAGATTCCGCACTATTGGCGGGACCAATCGGAGTACTAATGAAATCATTATTATTAGTATTGGAAAAGTCGGACAACTTAGTATTCTCTTGAGTCATGGTGACAAAAGCAAGCGATCTAGCACACAAGAAGACGAACGGAAAATGGGCGAATAAAAGGAAAATATTTTGGTATTTTTTTGAAAATGTTTTAGAAGTGGGGGAGATGAAAATGAGAGGCAAATGGAAAATAATGTAAGTGCAAGGGATGAGAGTTTATGACAAGTACTTGGTATGATTGATGTAGAACCTCCCCGTCAATGGCGCCAGAAATTTTTCAGGCTACTTCTTGAGCTTGCGTTGATTTTACCCTTGAAGAGGAAAGGGTGGTGCAGCAAAGTGGAGATAAGTATTTCACTCAGTTGAGAAGCAAGGTATCAATCCAGTAGGAGGCACCTGCACAAACTAACAAAAACTTGCACACAATGCGGAAAAGGGCTTGTCAATCCCTTCACGATCACGAACGAGAGTGAGATCTGATAGAGATATATTTAAAACTAAAGTAAAATAGATAAATAAAGTAAACACAAAAAATTGCAGCAAGTTATTTTTGGGTTTTCGGTTGAAAATATATGAAGGAAAATAGTCCTGAGGGCCATAGGTTTCACTAGACGCTTCTCTCTTGAAGAAAGCATACGGTGGGTAAACAATTTACTGTTGAGCAATTGATAGAAAAGCGCAAAGTTATGACAATCTCTATGCAATGATCATGAATATATGCTTCACTGTCCGTGACAAGTTGACCGTATCCTGCCTGCATCCACTCTTATTACTCTACTCGTCGACCGCTATCCAGCATGCGTCTAGAGTAAAAACAGAGTAATGTCTTAAGCAAGATGACATTATGTAGAGGGATAAACTCATGCAATATGATATAAACCCCATCTTTTTTCCTTATTGGCAACAACACAATATGTGCCTCGCTACCCCTACTATGCCACTTGGTGAGGACACCACAAGATTGAATCCATCACAAAGCACCTCTCCCATTGCAAGAAAAATAAATCTAGTTGTCCAAAACAAATTGATAGATCGAAAAGAAATGCAAAGCTATCTCAATAATGCATAAAAGAGTTTAGAGAAGACTCTTATTCATAGATAATCTAATCATAAATCCACAATTCATCTCATCTCGACAAACACAACGCAAATGAATATTACATCCAATAGATCTCCAAGAACATCAAGGAGAACATTGTATTGAAGATCAAAGAGAGAGAAGAAACCATCTAGCTACTAGCTATGAACTCATAGGTCTGTGGTAAACTACTCACACATCATCGGAGGGGCAGGAAGGTCGATGTAGATGCCCTCCATGATTGAATTCCCCTCCAGCGTAGTACTAGAAAAGGCTCCAAGATGGGATCTCACAGGAACAAAGACCTGCAACAGTGGAAAAGTATTTTCATGGATGCCTCTAGGGTTTCTATAATTTTTTCGAATTTATAGGCCAAAGATTGAGGCCGGGGACTCCCAAGGGGGCCACAAGCCCAGAGGCGCACCCATGAGGCTTGTTGTCTCCTCGGGGATCATCTGACTTGCACTCGAAGTCTTTGGATGTCTTCTGGTCGAACAAAAATCATCACGAAATTTTTATTTCGTTTGGACTCCGTTTGGTATTCCTTTCCTGAAAAACTCAAAAACAAGGAAAAACAGAAACTGGGACTAGGCTCTAGGTTATTAAGTTAGTCCCAATAATAATATAAAATAGCATATCCATGCATATACAACATCCAAAGTTGATAATATAATAGCATGGAATAATAAAAAATTATAGATACATTGAAGATGTTTTAGTCTACCGCGTCAAAAGAGATGGTCGTAAGAGTGTCACATCAGATATGATCTCAAATGAGAAAGAACCAATTAATGTGTTGAGATTGGCTACTAAAGATAATGAGCCAAGTCAATCAAGTGCTAAATCTGAATAGAAGAAGTTGAGAGTGCACAAGATAAAACAATAATTGCCATGACTTCAAACAAAATTATAGCTGGGGCACCCACTCGGCTGATCTTATTGAAAAAAGAAGAAATTGCAAAAGCTAACTACACAAGAACTTGAAAACAAGAACATGGCATGGGTTCGAAAAGGAGGCACTCAAAAAAAGAATGATATGCAAGCTTTTAAGAAGTTTGGCAAAGGTGAAGAAAGAGAAGAGAAAATGCTATGACCAACCAAGCCGAAGGTTAGCACATCGAAATCTTTGATTCAAACATTATCCATATTGTTCAACTACGTCATTGAGACCTATGCCATGTGATTCATCCTCTGGTATAATTGGTTATCCTCCATGGGATTATTCTGATCCGTGGATGCAATATAATTTCTTACATCATGCAAGGGTATTACCACATCATCATGTGTTTGATTAGCTGCACTTGTGTTGTAAATGGCCAATATAAAATTATCGCCCTAAGCAGAAAGATGGCTGATATAGAGGCTGTTTGGTTTGGTGCCCTAGCTGCCCTGCCAAAATATGGGTCGTTGACCAGGCTTCGAGGGGGCGTTCAGATCATCTCCAAAATATTGGTGCGCCAATCCGCCTCACCTCCCTCGAGCTTGTTTTGCGCCAAATCACTAGCTAAAATGCGGGCGCCAGAATCGTTCGCCTATTTTTTGGCACGCCAACTGCGCCAGCGATTTGGTAGGGCAAGCGAGGGAATGAACCAAAAAGCCCCATATACTTATATTCCTAATATCATGTAAATGGCTGGTGGATTGTTGACATCGTGCTAACAACAAACTTCGTGCAAGTTATTTTTTGGCACACATGTTTTTTCGAAAAACAGGGGGCATGTGTTGACACCCGATTTTGGTATTGTCAATAACTTTATTAAGATGGCATAAAATGGAGTATTTCTCTACATCAAAAAGTTCCATCTTGTCGAGGTGAACATCTTGAAGTTTGGTCCATCGCCATCTGATCTCATCTCAAGGGCCGACGTTGTGCTCGAAGTACTATGATTTTGTATGCAGAGTACTGTTCGGACGATTATGCCTCCAAGACTACCTCATATGAGAAAAGTTATACACTAACTTTCTTTTGTCTCATCGAAACAAGTGATTTTTATATTAAAAATCGTCTCAATCCGAGGTCGTATGCAAAAGTTAGAGCCAACGGAGTGCGGCCCTGTCACGAGTAAAAAAGTATCGCGCCCCATCACACTCGTATGGTTCATGTGTGATGGGTAGCGCCAGTAATTGTCTGTTTTGCGCGAGATATTCGGCCTTCAAGATGGCCTATAATGGGAAAATGTGCTACATGAAAGTTGTTTGCCTTGTCGAAAAGGTTAAATTATCTTTTCCGCACATCTTCATATTAGGTCATTTATGGCCTATGAGACCCAAAAGCTGAACTGATGTCTCAGATATAGCTAAATCCGAGTTCGGTTAATTTTGGAAAGATTTGGACGGGATTTGGAGTTCTTTTCTTGTATGGGAAGTCCAGCCACCTCATAAATAGATGAGAGGTGATGGCCCATTGAACAACACACAATCAAACAAACCATCTACCACATTTACCTTTACATTTATCTCTCTCTTTTGTTGTTCTTCTTCTTCTCGTTCTTCGTTTATAGGGTGGCGAACCCCCTGGACCTAGCGGCCATCAGGTCGACATAGGGCAGCCCATAGCCACCTCGCACCTTGGCGGGGTCCCTCCCGTGCATGTGGGGTTTCGGGTCTACAAAAGCGACCGTCGGCTTACTTACGTACCGCGCTTCCGGACGGTCTCATTCGACGTGAGCTGCGGTGTATCACCCCCGGCGTCGAGGGTACACGGTAACATGTTCGTGTGCGAATAAGATCTTGATCTCTTCAGGGTGTTTCATCACATCCAGAAGGTAAGTGATACGTCTTGAATTATCTATATTTTTTGATTGTTCCATGTTGTTATATTATCATTCTTGGATGATTTACAATCATTTTATAGCAAATTTATATCATTTTTTTGGACTAACCTATTGACATAGTGCCTAGTGCTAGTTGTTGTTGTTTTTTCATGTTTTTTACGTTGCAAAAAATCAATACCAAACGGAGTCCAAATGCAGCAAAAAAATTGGAGATTTTTTCTGGACCAGAAGACACAAGATGGGCCAAAGAAGTACCAGAGGTGGGCTCTAAGGGGAGCAAAAACCACCAGGGCGCGCTTGGGCCCCCTGGCGAGCCTATGTGGATTGTGCCCACCTCGGTGACCTCCCGCATCGAAATTATATCAGCCGCCACAAGTTCAAGAAGCACAAGATCCAATCTAGAACCCTTTTCTGGCACTTCGCCTGAGGGGAACACGATCATGGACGGGTTCATCATCCTCATTGGTGCCTCTCCGATGATGCTTGAGTAGTTCACCTCGGACCTATGGGTCCGTAGGCAGTAGCTAGATGGCTTCTTCTCTCTTTGTTTCTCAATACAACTTTCTCTTGGAGATCTATTTGATGTAATGACTTTGTGCGGTGTATTTGTTGGGATCCGATGAATTGTGAGTTTATGATCAGGTTTGCCTTGTTTTAGTATCCATACTTGATTATTATAGCCTCGTATTTCTTCTCCGATATTTAGATTTTGTTTGGCCAAGTTGATCTATTTATCTTGCAATGGGAGAGGTGCTTTGTGATGTGTTAGATCATGTGGTGTCCTTTCCCAGTGATAGAAGGGGCAGCACGGCACACATGTACCGTCGCTATTAAGGATAAAAAGATAGGGTCTATTCCTACATGAATAGATCTTATCTACATCATGTCATCGTTGTTATTGCATTACTCCGTTTTTCCATGAACTTAATACACTAGATGCATGCTGGATAGTGGTCGATGTGTGGAGTAATAGTAGTAGATGCAGGCAGGAGTCGGTGTGGGGACCCCAACTCATAAGTCGAGATCACCGAATGCACATGTAAAGTGATCACAGAGACCAATGCTCATTGAACACACAAAAGCTGAATAACAAGAGTCTTACGTCCATACATACCGTATTACACAAATTGTGACCATTATGGTCAAGTCTTGAGTATAAAACATCACAGCGGAAATCTTTGTTGACCACTTGGACCCATGCCATCTGCCTTAACCCTACAGGCATTCTGACTGGGAACTGTCCTAGCTCGCACGATCGCCACCAAAGAACTCTTCTTCGTACACATGTTCTTTCATCCCTGGCCAATAAAATCACCAGTGGCAAGCTAATGAGTACACCGAATGTACTCGCAAGCAACCCAAGAGTGATAACAGAGTAATTATGCAAGGCTCTGCTGCTAAAATTGGCAGTTTTGCGGAAAGCTAGTTTTTCTCATGCAAGTATGATCAATATTTATCAAGGACATGCATGCGTCTCCAACAATTATCAGGAGGTTACAGACATCATAATCGAGAAAGAGTTATAAACAACTCATGCTCAAGCTCACCGTGACTTCCTCAAGAATCACATCATCAAAATCACCGGACCGTGTTGTTTTCTTCACACACACACACACACACACAGACACACACACACACACATACACACACACAAACACACACACACACACACATAAACACACACACCAGGTTTCACAAACATTGGACGTAGCCCAAGAGCGATTACCCAACTGTCCTTAACCATGGACACGACTATTCGAATAGTTGTACACTCTGCAGAGGTTGCACACTTTACCCACAAAATCTGGGGAACATCCGTGTCATCCATGACCCGCGGTACCTCAAGAACCCGAGGTAAGCACTCAATCACTATCTTTCCCTAGACGACAATAACATATAGTCCACTCGATTGTTAGCAACCCCTGTGCGCAACATTTCACATCTTAAAATTGTGGAGCCCTATCACTAGTAATGCGAGCACCATGCTAGTATCTGCGTAGGTAATCAATAATGCCCTTTCCCATATAAGGGTAGAGTGGTTGCGCATGTATGGTTGGAATAATGGTCGCAACTTAAACCAATATGTTTTGAAAAGAACACAAACACTTGCCTCGGTACACCACTTCGTTATCAAGTGGTTACCCAACTCATCATCTCCCTCGAGAATAAGTGGCACCCGACGGTTTTTTGCAGAGTCTTTTAAAAGTACTCTGCCTCCATCGACATGCATATCCCCGTCCCATTTGCGTAGCTACTAGTACAACATCCTATTAACTCCCGCCTGCATGACCCTCATAGGAAGGTAGGGTCATGCTTGATGCAAGTTTCAATAGGAAAGTAACAAAGGTAACCAACCAAAGTGGTCACCTATCTCAACATGATTCCGATGCATCGATAATAAGGTGCTATATGACATGCATAAAAAGGGCTTCTTAAACATGGTCAAAGGGCTGATTTCCTGGTTCATCAGAGTCTTCAAAGCTTCTGGTCCATCTCCAAGTGCTCTGTATACTTCGTCAACTAACGTCGAAAACAATCTCAATAAGCAACACGACTAGGCAAAAATAAAAGTGCTCTAAAAATGTGAGTTAGACTTTTCTAAGATACCTTGGTCATATGAGGAATGACCAAAGTGGTTTCCTTGGGATTTGATCAATGGATATATCTGAACATTTCAATATGATGGAATCAAGGTATTTGTGGAGTTGCAAGAAGTGTACAGAAGAATTATTTTGGAAAATGAGCGAAAGCACCCACTTAACAAGGAATGATTTTAGAAGCATCTAGGAGTTGGTTTCACTGGATTTAGAGTTCAAATGATTTTCTTATGAATTTGCAAAGTTGGCAATACATGGAGAAATGGACCAATATTTCATGTGGCGTAGAAAGTACTTTATAAATGTTCAAAAACTAAGTTTTGATCTTATAAGTATCTAGGAATTTGAATCATGCCATTTGGATCAAAAGTGAGCTCTCTGTGATTTTCTAAAGTTCATCACGGAAATGGAATTATGGGTTTTCATAAATATTTGTGAAGGAAAGGTTTCTGGAAAAATGTGCAAATAGCACCATATGATAGATTGTGAATTTAGGAACTACTAGAAACTTGAATCGTCAAATTTGGAGATAATATGAATATTTGGGAGATTTTACAATTTACACGAAATGAAAAAGAAACGAGAAAGGGTTTTAACCCTTATACTATGCGAAGGGCGCAGTATAGCGCCGCAGCGCACTGGGCCGGCCCAGCTACACGGCCACGTGAGCGCAGAGGCGACGTCGAAGGCGTAACCCACGGAAGCCACGTTCTCTACGGAAACATGGGTAGGCCCGACCTGCCTCCACTTAAACCGCTGGGCCCGCCCCGTTAACCATAAGTCACCGACGAGCGGGTCCCACCGGCTGGGTCATCTCGCTCCTCCCACCCGTGATAGAGGATGCAGAGGCCTTGTCGGCAGGAGGTTTTGGCTCCCGCCCCCGGTGGCACAGGCCACCTCCGGCCAAGCCGTGGCCACCGGAGGGACCACCGGGGAGCGGCACATCAGGGAGGTATGTTGGGGTCAGCGGAAGATGGCCAGGTCACATCCGGCACGGGTCTCAGTGGTCGGCCATTCGTGCGACGGTGAGCAGGGGGGACAGTGCACCAGAGGATGGGGTGAAGAGGGGGAAAGGGTTGCCTGACCCTGGCGCCTCTTCTGGTGGGGAGAGGAGGAGCGGGGTGATACGTTCATTTTGCATCATGCTTATATGTTGATATTTATCGCATTATGGGCTGTTCTTACATATTTTGTCACAATACTTATGCCTTTTCTCTCTTATTTTACAAGGTTTACATGAAGAGGGAGAATGCTGGCAGCATGAATTCTGGGATGGAAAAGGAGCAAACTCTGGAAACCTATTATGCACAACTCCAATAGCCCTGAAACTCAACAGAACACCGTTTCAGAAAATATAAAAAATATCTCGCGAAAGAAGTCCACGAGGGGGCCACCAGCTGTCCACGAGGGTGGGGGGCGCGCCCCCCTGCGTCGTGGGCCAGCCGCAAGGCCCCCGAGGCCCATCTTCTCATATATGAGGTGTTTTGACCTGGAAAAAATCAGAAAGAGGCTTTGGGACCAGACGTCGCCGTCTCGAGGAGGAACCGAGGCGGAAACCAATCTAGGGCGTCGGCAGAGCTGTTCTGCCGGGGATACTTCCCTCCGGGAGGGGGAAATCGTCACCACTGTCATCACCAACTACTCTTCCATCTTGGGGAGGGCTATCTTCATTAACATCTTCACCAGCACCATCTCCTCTCAAACCCTAGTTCATCTCATTTATCCAATCTTTGAACCCAAACCTCAAATTGGTACATGTGGGTTGCTAGTAGTGTTGATTACTCCTTGTAGTTGATGCTAGTTCGTTTATTTGGTGGAAAATCATATGTTCAGATCCATTATGCATATTAATACCCCTCTGATCATGAACAATATTATGTCTTGTTAGTAGTTATTTTTATTCCTGAGGACATGGGAGAAGTCTTGCTATTAGTAGTCATGTTAGTTTGGTCTTCGTTCGATGTTTTGATGAAATGTATGTTGTCTCTCCTCTAGTGGTGTCATGTGAACATCAACTACATGAAACTTCACCATTATTTGGGCCTAGAGGAAGTCATTTGGAACTAATAAGTAGATGATGGGTTGCTAGAGTGACAGAAGCTTAAACCCTAGTTTATGCGTTTCTTCGTAAGGGGCTGATTTGGATCCATATGTTTCAGGCTATGGTTAGGTTTACCTTAATATTTCGTTTGTAGTTGCGGATGCTTGCATTAGAGGTTAATCATAAGTGGGAGGCTTGTCCAAGTAAGGAAAACACCCAAGCACCGGTCCACCCACGTACCAAATTATCAAAGTACCGAACGCGAATCAGATGATCGTGGTGAAAACTAGCTTGATGATAATTCCCAAGTGTCCTCGGGAGCGCTTTTCTTTATATAAGAGTTTGTCCAGGCTTGTCCTTTGCTACAAAGAGGATTGGGCCACCTTGCTGCACCTTATTTACTTTTACCTTTTGTCACTTGCTACCAATTACATTATCACAAAACTATCTGTTACCGATAATATCAGTGCTTACAGAAAATACCTTACTGAAAACTGCCTATCATTTCCTTCTGCTCCTCGTTGGGTTTGACACTCTTACTTATTGAAAGGACTATGATAGATCCCCTACACTTATGGGTCATCAAGACTCTTTTCTGGCGCCGTTGCTGGGGAGTGAAGCGCCTTTGGTAAGGAAAAATTTATATAGTGTGCTGAAATATTGTTACTTGTTACTATGGCTCAAAATCATTTGATGGGCTTGTTCGGGGTATCTTCACCCCGAACAGAAGAGCAAAGAGTTGCTTCTCAAACTACTGCACCTATTGAAAATGTTTGCTTTAAGATTCCTTCGGGTATGATAGAGAAACTGCTTGAAAATCATTTTACAGGAGACGGAAGACTTCATCCTGATTTACATCTAATCTATGTGGATGAAGTTTGTGGATTATTTAAGCTTGTAGGTATGCCCGAGGATGTTATCAAGAAGAAGGTATTCCCTTTATCTTTGAAGGGAGATGCATTGACATGGTATGGCTATGCGATGATATGGGATCATGGAACTATAATCGTCTGAAGTTGGAATTTCATCAGAAGTTCTACCCTATGCACCAGGTTCATCGTGATCGTAATTATATTTATAATTTCTGGCCTTGCGAAGGAGAAAGCATCGCTCAAGCTTGGGGGAGGCTTAAGTCAATGTTATATTCATGCCCCAATCATGAGCTCTCAAGAGAAATGATCATTCAAAAATTTTCTGCTCGGCTTTCTCTTAATAATCGCTCCATGCTCTATACTTCTTGTTTTGGCTCTTATATGATGAAGACTATTGAATTCAAATGGGATTTATTAGAAAAAATTAAACGCAACTCTGAAGACTGGGATCTCGATGAAGGTAAGGAGTCAGGTATGACCCCTAAGTTCGATTGTGTAAAAGCTTTTACGGATACTGATGTTTTTCGTGAGTTTAGCACTAAATATGGACTTGGCTCTGAGATAGTAGCTTCGTTCTGTGAATCTCTTGCTACTCATGTTGATCTCCCCAAGGAGAAGTAGTTTAAATAACATCCCCTATAGAAGTAAAAGTAATTGAACCTATTAAAGTTTAAGCAAAGACTATCACTTATAATGTTGATCCTGTTATTCCAACCGCTTATATTGAGAAACCACCTTTCCATGTTAGGATAAAGGATCATGACCAAGCTTCAACTGTAGTTTGTAAGAGTAATACTAGAACACCTACACCCTCTGAACAAATTAAATTTGAACGTAGTGTTGCTATGGTTAAGGATCTCTTGGTAGAAGATTTAGATGGACATGTTATTTACCTCCAAGAAGAGTCTGCTAGTATAGCCAAACCCAATGCTAGGAATAAACATAAACCGGTTGTAGGCTTGCCTGTTATATCTGTTAATATAGGAGATCATTGCTATCAAGGTTTATGCGACGTAGGTGCTAGTGCGAGTATTATCCCTCTTGATTTGTATAACGAAATTATGCATGATATTGCACCTGTTGAGTTAGAAGAGATTGATGTTACTATTAAGCTTGCTAATAGAGAAACTATTTCACCAGTTGGGACTGTTAGAGATGTTGAAGTCTTGTGTGGGAAGGTTAAATACCCTGCTGATTTCCTTATTCTTAGTTCCCCACAAGATGAATTATGTCCCATTATATTTGGTAGACCCTTTTTGAATACTGTTAATGCCAAGATAGACTGCGTGGAAGACATTGTCACTATGGGGTTAGGGGATATGTCTCATGATTTTAACTTTGCTAAATTCCATAGACAACCCCTTGAAAAGGCACCACCCAGTAAGGATGAAATTGTTGGTCTGGCTTCTATTGCCGTGCCACCTAATGATCCATTAGAACAATACTTGCTAGACCACGAAAATGATATGCATATGAATGAGAGAAGGGAGATAGATGAAATATTCCTTACACAGGGACCCGTATTGAAAAACAACTTGCCTGTTGAAATCCTAGGGGATCCTCCTCAACCCAAGGGTGATCCCGTGTTTGAACTTAAACCTTTACCTGATAATCTTAAATATGTTTATCTTGATGATAAGAAGATATATCCTACTATTATTAGTGCTAACCTTTCAGAGCAGGAAGAAGAAAAATTATTGAAAACTCTGAAGAAGCATCGTGCTGCTATTGGATATACTCCGGATGATCTTAAGGGCATTAGTCCCACTATAGGCCAACACAAGATAAAATTGGAAGAAAATGCTAATCCAGTTATTGATCATAAGTGGCGGTTAAATCCTAAGATGAAAGAAGTGGTAAGAAAGGAAATACTAAAGCTCCTAGAGGCAGGTATTATCTATCCAGCTGCTGATAGCGAGTGAGTATGTCCTATCCATTGTTTTCCTAAGAAAGGAGGTATGACTGTCGTTCCTAATGATAAAGATGAATTGATTCCGCAAAGAATAGGTACAGGCTATAGGATGATAACTGATTTCCATAAGTTAAATAAAGCTACTAAGAAAGATCATTACCCCTTGCCATTTATTGATCAAATGCTAGAAAGGTTATCTAAACATACTCATTTCTGCTTTCTAGATGGTTATTCTGGTTTCTCTCAAATACCTGTGTCAAAAGGGAATCAAGAAAAGACCACTTTTACCTGTCCTTTCGGTACCTTTGCTTATAGATGTATGCCTTTTGGTTTATGTAATGCACCTGCTACCTTTCAAAGATGCATGATGGCTAGATTCTCTGATTTTTGTGAAAAGATTGTTGAGTTGTTCATGGATGATTTCTCCGTTTACGAAACTTCTTTGGATGATTGCTTAAGTAACCTTGATCAAGTTTTGTGGAGATGTGAAGACACTAACCTTGTCTTGAATTGGGAGAAGTGCCACTTTATGGTTAATGAAGGCATTGTCTTGGGACATCAAATTTCTGAAAGAGTTATTGAAGTTGACAAAGCTAAAGTTGATGCTATTGAAAAGATGCCATGCCCTAAGGACATCAAAGGTATACGAAGTTTCCTTGGTAATGCCGGGTTTTATAGGAGGTTCATTAAGGACTTCTGCAAAATCTCCAGGCCTCTGACTAATCTCTTACAGAAAGATATTCCTTTTGCCTTTGATGATGATTGTCTAGAAGCATTTGAAATACTTAAGAAAGCATTGATCTCTGCACCTATTGTCCAGCCTCCTGACTGGAATTTACCCTTTGGGATTATGTGCGATGCTAGTGATTATGCTGCAGGTGCTGTTCTAGGGCAAAGAGTTGATAAGAAATTGAATGTTATGCAATATGCTAGTAAAACTCCAGATAGTGCCCAAAGAAATTATGCCACTACTAAGAAAGAATTTTTAGCAGTTGTATTTGCTTGTGATAAGTTTAGACCCTATATCGTGATTCTAAAGTAACTATTCACACTGATCATGCTGCTAGCAAATACCTTATGGAAAAGAAAGATGCTAAAACTAGACTTATCATATGGGTTCTCTTGCTGCAAGAATTTGACTTGCATATTATTGATAGAAAGGGCGCTCAGAACCCCATTGCAGATAACTTGTCTAGGTTAGAGAATATAATTGATAACCCACAACCTATTGATGATAGCTTTCCAGATGAACAATTAGCTATCATAAATACTTCTCGTATTTCTCCATGGTATGCTGATTATGCTAATTATATTGTTGCTAAGTTTTGTGGGGACCCCGACTTAGAAGTCGAGATCACCGAATGTACGTGTATAGTGATCCCAGAGATCAATGCTCACTGAACACACAGAAGCTGAATAACAAGAGTCTTACATCCATACATACCGTCTTACACAAATTATGACCATTATGGCCAAATCTTACATAGATAAAGCCTCAAGGGCTGAATAGCAAATAACTCAAATAGCGGAAGTCTTCGAAGGTAAGTAGAACCCATGCCATCTGCCTTAACCCTACAGGCATTCTGACTGGGATAGCGTCCTAGTTCGCATGTTCGTCTCCATAGAACTCTTCTTCATATTCATGTTCCTCCATGCCTGGCCAATTAAATAACCAGTGGCAAGCCAATGAGTACTTTGAATGTACTCGCAAGCAACCAATGATTTGGTTCAAAGTAACAATGCAATTGAATAACAATGAGCAATCTAGCTACGAGCTAGAATAAATATTCTGCCATCAAGTATATGCATCATTAATTTGTCGTAACCTCGAGGACAGGTTATCGATATCGACATGAATATGGTTCAACTCAACGAGTCAAGTCACCACCTTGACTCAACATACAAACAGACAAGGTTTCGCAAACATTGGACGTAGCCCAAGAGCGGTTACCCAACTGTCCTTGACCGTGGACACGGCTATTCGGATAGTTTTACACTCTGCAGAGGTTGCACACTTTACCCACAAGATTCGGGAAGCTTTCGTGTCACCCACGATCCCGCAGTACCTCAAGTACTCGGGGGAAGCACCCGGTCATTATCTTTCCTTAGACGACACTAACATAGAGTCCACTCATTGGTACACGGCCCTCGAGTACAAACAATAGATCATGGGACTTGCCCTAATTTCAATGTCATGCGCACCCGAAGGGACCAACGGTGTGTCCGGTGCCCTGTGAAAACAGTCATGGTCGTCTATCCAACCACGACCCCGTCCCGGGAAAAGACCTCAAGTCTTCCCGTCACTAGTAATGCGGGCACCATGCTAGTATCGACCTAAGTAATAAATAAAGCCCCGTCCCATAAGGGGTAGAGTGGTTGCACATGTATGGTTGGAATAACGGTCGCAACTTAAACCAATCCGTTTGAAAAACATCACAAACACTTGTCTCGGTACACCACTTCGTCATCAAGTGGTTACCCGTCTCACCATCTCCCTCGGGCATGAATGGCACCCGACGGGGTTTTCGAAAAGAATGCAACCACGAAGGTATCATGGCACACATGCATCTCTGAGCATCACTACTAGTCATTTGCAATGCATCTAGCAAGATTATGAGTAAAGCATGCATCATGGGGTGGTTCTTAACTAAGCCACCACCGTCATTCTTATCATCATGCATTTGGAAACTAACGGGTTCCGAAGAACACAAGTGTATCATGGTCAAAGGGCTTCTTGCCTTGATTGGCTTGGTCTTCAAAGTCTTCAAATCCTTCTCCACCTTCTTCCTCAGCAACTTCGTCAAATATGGTATCTAATCGTCGCAAAATAACAACGGAAAAATAAGACCACAATAAAAACAGAAAAATCAAAGTGCTCAGAAAAATGTCAACATATTTATGTTAAATACTAGAGGGAAAACTAAGATGGCAAAAATTCTTAGTTTGAGTTTTGGAATTGCAGAATGGGATCTAAGGATTTTTGAACAAAAGTTTTAATGCTCAAATTTGAATTTAAATTTGAACAAAACAGAAAAGGTTCATGGATATGTGTGAAAGTGACACCATTAAATAGGTTGGAATTTTACAAGATTTTAAGAGTTGGAATTAATTCATTTGGACAATTATTTATTTCTGTGAAATTATTTGAAATATTCACAGAAAAGAATAATAGGAAAAGGCCCTGTGCCACTGGGCCAGAACGGCCACAGTGCACGGCCCAGGGCTAATAGCCCACCGCTCGGGAGCCAACGCGTGCACGTCGGGTTTTCAAAACTGATGGGTGGGGCCCGGCGGTCAGTGGCAGAGAGGGGAGAGAGAGAGAGGTGAGGACGACAGGCGGGGCCCGCCTGTCATCTTCAACCTTGCGGCCAAAGCGACGGTGAGCTCACCGGCGGTGATTCCGGGCACGGCGGGGCAAGCGGAGGGTAGGAACGGGCTTAGCAGTGAGTCGCGGATGTAGTGGTGCTGGAGTTGGCCGCCGGGGAGGCCTGGTTCGCCGGCGGCGAGGACTTGCGGCGGAGGATCGTTGAGAGGTCGCTGCTCCAGTCGATTCCGGCAGCTGCAGAGGGGGAAAAGAGAGGGGAATGCATCAGTGGAGTGCTACGGTGCTAGATCGAGTGAAAGGAAGAGCTAGGGCGGCCTGTACTGGGCTGGCGACGGGAAGCCGCTGCGGCGGAGCTCGAGCTCGATCTCGAGCTCGGGCGGGTCTGGGGAGAGGCGAGTGGCTCAGGGAGGCGATTGAGAGGGAGAGGAGGCTGTTGGTGAAGAGAGGACGGGATCGGAGGCCCTATTTATAGGGGAGCGGTGAGGTCCCGTGGACCTGTGCGCCGGTGAGCTTCTGCTCGACGCCACAGTGCAAGGGAGGCGATGGGATTGCGTCTGTGGCGTTGCTGGACGAATTCCAGGGCGGAGGGAATAAAGAGGGGTAGCGGGGGATGCTCCAGAGGGTGCGCGTGTGTGAGGCCGACGAGTGGAGCTTGCAGGCGGCCGGCGCGCGTGCGAGGGCGGCCACTGGAGGGAGGAGGAGGAGGGGGACAGCGCCGGGGAGAGTCGCAGATGTCGAGGCGCATCGGTAGGCGCGAGGGGGGAGCATGAGGTGGTCGGGGGCGAGCGATCAGGCGAAGCAACAGTGCGGGTCCGCACTGTAGCGCGCTCTAGGGCGAGCTTATCGCATGCCATGGCATGCCATTGGCCCTCTGGGCGTGTCTGTGACGCCCCCGATTTCCCGTACACTAATCATGCACGCAAATGTGTACGGCCAAGATCAGGGACTCACTGGTAGATATCACGACACAACTCGAAAAGTAAAAATAAGTCATACAACCTTCATATTACAAGCCAGGGGCCTCGAGGGCTCGAATACAAGTGCTCGATCATAGACAAGTCAGCGGAAGCAACAAATATCTGAGTACAGACATAAAGTTAAACAAGGTGCCATAAGATGGCTAGCACAAACTGGGATACAGATCGAAAGAGGAGCAGGCTTCCTGCCTGGGATCCTCCTAACTACTCCTGGTCGTCGTCGGCAGACTGCACGTAGTAGTAGGCGCCTCCAGTGTCGTAGGAGTCGTCGTAGGTGGCGTCTGGCTCCTGGGCTCCACCATCTGGTTGCATTATCCGAGAAGAAGGTACAGAAGGGGGAAAGGGGGAGCAAAGCAACCGTGAGTACTCATCCAAACACTCGCAAGCAAGGATCTATACTACATATGCAATGGTAACAATGAAATGGGTAGTATCGGTGGACTGAACTGCAGCAAGCGGGAATAAGAGGGGGATAGCTAATCCAAAACAAGACTACGCTTCTGGCAGCCTCCATCTTGCAGCAGTAGAAGAGAATAGATGGTTAGTTCACCAAGTAACATCGAATAGCATAATCCTACTCGGCGATCCTCCCGCACATCACCCTGTGAGAGAGCAACCACCGAGTTATATCTGGAACTCATCTGGGTGTGTTTTATCAAGTGTCCGGTTCTAGTTATCATGAGGTCGGAATACAACTCCGGGTCGTCCTTTAAATGAGGGACACAGCTATTCGAATAGATTAACTTCCCTGCAGGGGTGCACCACATAACCCAGCACGCTTGATCCCATTTGGCCGGACACACTTTCCAAGGTCATGTCCGTCCTCGGAAGATCAACACGTCGCAGCCCTACCTAAGCACAACAGAGAGGTCAGCACGCCGGTCTAAGTCCTAAGCACAAAGGGGTCTGGGCCCATCGCCCAATGCACACCTGTATGTTGCGAGGGCGGCCGGTGAGCAGACCTAGCAACCTCCATTACTAAGGAAGTTACGTTACGCGGTCCAACCCGGCGCGCGCCGCTAAGCCGCCGACGTCAAGAAGGCTTCGGCTAATACCACGACGTCGAGTACCCATAACTATTCCCACGTAGCTGGTTAGTGCGTATAGGCCAATGGCCAGACTCAGATCAAATATCCAAACTCATTAAGCGTGTTATTATGAAATAATCGCGGACAACGACCAGGGCCAGGCCACCTCTCCACTAGGTGTCTCAACCTGCCCTGTCGCTCCGCCACAAAGATCCACACAGAGGGCCGTCGGGAAAGTATGTCCTTTCAGCCCCCAATCCGTGAATCAACCGCGGGTACTCAACGAGCCGACCCGACTTTAGTCACATCAAGTATCATGTATAAGTGTATGCAGTATATACCCGTGATCATCCCCAAGTGATCACGGCCGGATAGAATAGCAGGGCAAACGGACAAGGGTGTAGGGCAACTGATGGAATACTAGCAACCTATACTAAGCATTTAGGATTGCAGGTAAAGTATCAATAGTGGTATCAACAATGACAGGCTATGCAACAGAATAGGAGTATCGAAAGCAGTAACATGCTACACTACTCTAATGCAAGCAGTAGAGAGAAGAATAGGCGATATCAGGTTGATCAAGGGGGGGGGCTTGCCTGGAAGCTCGGCAGCCAAAGTGGGGTCGTCAACACCGTAGTCGATCGGGGCAGCAGCAGCGTCGGTCTCGTAGTCTACCGGAGAGAAGAGGGGGAAGAAACAGTGAATACAATGCAAACAGATGCATGACGATGCATGACATGACATATAACGGTGCTAAGTGTGCCCTAACGCAGTATCGGGTGATACTAACGAAGGGGGGAAACATCCGGGAAAGTATTCCCGGTGTTTCGCGTTTTCGGGCAGTTGAAACGGAGGGGGAAAGTTGCGGGTTCGGTATGCTAGGGACGTGTGGTTGACGAACGGTCTGCGTATTCGGATGCGTCTCGAAATTCTGAGCAACTTTCATAAACAAAGTTTTTACATCCGAGTTACGGTTTATTTTATATTAATTTTTAAAGTTTTTAAATCATTTTCTAATTTATTAACTATTAAATAAAACTACATTATCCAGAACATTGCCTGCTGACATCATCATGACGTCAGCAGTCAACTGTGAGTTGACTGGGTCAAACTGACGTGTGTGTCCCGCATTTCATTTACCGTTTAGTTAATTAATAACAGTTACTTAAGTTAATTAGTGTTTAGGTTATTCTAAACAGAATTAATTAAGTTAATTAAGTAATTAATTAATTAAACCTTTTAATATTTATTATTACATTTATTTTATTTATTTATTCATTTATTTATTTATTTATTCATTTATTTATTTATTTATTTAATGTCTTTAAAAAAACGTTCTGGGCAGCGGGCCCCGGCTGTCATAGGCACAGGGCCTTTACGGGGCGGGCGTTGCGGGTAACAGGCGCAGAGCGCACGCGTCTAGCCCGTTTGGGCGCTGCGGGCGCCACGGGGAGCAGCAAACGGCGAGGGTGGGTCACGGTGGCCGGCGTCGAGGCCAGCTGCGGCAGCCACGCGAGGGGAGGAGCGGCGTGGCCCGCGCGGGCCTGAAAGCGTCCGCGGTGGCGGCTCCGGCGGAGGGCCGTGCACGCACGGGGCGCTGGGGGTGTCCGTTGCCGCGAGCGAGGGAGGTTGGCCGTAGTCAGGCCGGCGGGCGAGGAGATTCGATGAGCGGAGGCGCGCGGGGCTGTGCGAGCGCGCGTGCTGAGGGACCAGCAGCGGTGGCGGGGCTCGCGGCCAACAAGGCCAAGGGACGGCCGGCAGATGCCGGCGGGGCGGAGACGGCGGCAAGCAGGGGAGGCGGCCGAGGCATGGCGAACGGCGGGCGAAGCGGGGCCGCGCGAGGGGGCACGTCTGACGAGGCACGGCGCACGGCGGTGGCTGACTGCTTTTGCGGCAGTAGCAAGGCAGCACGGCGGGGCGGCGTTGGCAGAGAGCAGCGGCAGCGCAGCCACGTGCTCGTGAGGGCGCGCCTGGGCGCGGGGAACGGCGTGTGTGAGGAAGGCACAGAGGAGGAGGGGGGATTCGCTCACAGCGTTGGAGAGAGGTGGCGGGGCAGTACGGCGGTCAGGCGGTAGTCCGGTGGCGGCGGAGTGGAGGCAGTCCGGTGGCGGTGGAGGGGCGCGCTGGCCACGGGCGGTGGGCGTCGGGGCGATGGGGATCGCTCGCTCCCGATCCAGTCGAGAGAGGGGGGGGAGTGTCGGTGGGGGTGGAGAGGGGATATTTTCCCCCACTGTGGGTTGGCTGGTTATAGGCTGAGGGGGGTAGTGGGCCGAGGCCCAGTAGGTTAGGGTAGGTTAGTTTATTTTTGTTACCCTCTTTTTTTTGTTTTTGATTTTATTACTTTCTGTTTTCTATTTACTTTATAATTAAGTTTAGTTTTATAAAATACAATATTAATACCTAAATTAGTGCTATACATTAGAACACCCCTACAAAGGTTTGCCTCCCAAATAAATTAGTTTAATACTTTATAAAATTATAAAGACAATTAACTAATTATTTGTGATGTTATTTTATTTATTCTAGTACATCTAAATACTTTAATTAAGGTTGATTTCTTCACCGATATTCTTTAAGGATTATTTGCCACTTTTAGAACATTTTATTTTTGACTTTTGAGAACTTTAATTACTTGACTTTGTTTTAAATTTGAATTTTGAATCGGTTTGAATCATCGTGAGATTAACAACGGGTAATTGTGATGACGTGGCATCATTAGCAGGGAATTACTGTAGCGTGATTACCCGGGCGTTACAAATCTCCTCCACTACAAGAAATCTCGTCCCGAGATTTAGGAGGTAGAAGGAAACATTGCGGGGTATTCTTCACGAAGACGATCCTCGCGTTCCCAAGTGGCTTCGTCTTCAGAGTGATGCGACCACTGGACTTTGAGGAACTTGATCACCTTCTGACGTGTGCGACGTTCAGCTTGGTCGAGAATGCGGACCGGATGTTCTTTATAGGAGAGGTCCTGTTGCAACTCGAGCACTTCGTGATCCACTGCGAGGACTGGGTCCTTGAAGCAGCGGCGGAGTTGAGACCCATGGAACACATCATGAACCTGAGAAAGGTTCGGTGGCAGCTCGAGTTGATATGCCACCTTTCCATGCCTTTCAAGAATAGTGAATGGACCAATATAGCGAGGAGCTAATTTGCCCTTGATCCCGAAGCGGTGAGCACCCTTCATTGGTGTAACTCGAAGATAAGCCTTTTCGCCAGGTTGATAGACCATGTCTTGATGATGACGATCATACTGACTTTTCTGACGTGACTGAGCAGTCTTCAGATTCTCGCGAATGACGCGGACTTGCTCTTCAGCGTGTTGAATAATATCCGGACCGAAGAGTGAACGTTCCCCAGTTTCTGACCAGTTCAGAGGGGTTCGGCACTTTCGTCCATATAACACTTCGAAGGGAGCCATCTTCAGACTAGCTTGATAGCTATTATTATAAGAGAACTCAGCATACGGGAGAGATTCCTCCCATTTCTTGCCGAAGGAAATAACACAAGCTCGAAGCATGTCTTCGAGAACTTGGTTGACGCGTTCAACTTGCCCTTGCGACTGAGGATGAAAGGCAGTACTGAATGACAGATGTGTTCCCATAGCTTCTTGGAAACTTGCCCAGAATCTTGAAGTGAATAAACTGCCATGGTCTGAACTAATAACCAGTGGAATACCGTGAAGTGAAACAATTCTGGACATGTAGAGAGTTGCCAGCTGACTAGCAGTAATTGTTTCTTTGACTGCTAGAAAATTTGCAACTTTAGAAAGCCGGTCAATGACAACAAGAATTGCATCATTACCTCTCTACGATTTGGGAAATCCAGTGACGAAGTCCATTTCAACATGGTCTCATTTCCATTCAGGAATAGAGATAGGTTGCAAAGTTCCAGCAGGCCTTTGATGTTCTGCTTTGATACGACGGCAAACGTCACACTCAGCAACATAACGAGCAATGTCTTGCTTCATATTAGACCACCGGAATCTCTGACGAATGTCCTGGTACATCTTGGTACTACCGGGATGGATAGTCAAAGGTGTATCATGAGCTTCTTTCATAACCTCCTGCGTCTTGTCCAGGTTTTCTCTCGAACATGGTACCACTAAGCGGCCTTTGAAGTATAAGGCGCCATCATCGGCAATAGTGAAAATGAGAGCTTTCCCCTTTTGAGATAGTGTTTAATCTTCTCTACTTCGTCGTCCGCCTTCTGAATCCACTTGATGGCATCCACGAGATCTGGTTTAGCAACCAGGGTATTGAGATAACCCTGGGAAACAACATGGAGGTTCATTTTAGGGAATTCTTCAGGAGGGGGAGCGAGTGCACCAGGAGGAACAATATGGAGGTTCAGCCTTCTGAATTCCTCTACAAGCGAGGGTTGAACCTTCCGAACCTCGAGGTGGTTGCAATATGACTTGCGGCTCAAAGCATCAGCCATCACATTAGCCTTGCCCGGGGTATAGGAAATACCCAAGTCAAAATATGCTACGGTCTCCATCCATCTCTGCTGACGGAGGTTCAAGTCTGGTTCAGTAAACAAGTACTTCAAGCTTTGGTGGTCGGTGAATATCCCGCAACGATTACCGAGAAGGTAATGTCGCCACTGTTTTAGCGCATAAATGACAGCAGCAAGCTCAAGGTCGTGAACTGGGTAGTTCTCTTCATGAGGACGCAATTGACGAGAGGCATAAGCAATTACTCTACGCTCTTGCATTAGGACACAGCCTAATCCTTGACTAGAAGCGTCGCAGTAAATGACGAAGTCCTTCTTAGTATCAGGTGGAGCAAGCACTGGAGCAGAAGTCAGCTTGTCCTTAAGCGCCTGGAAACTTTTCTGGCCCTTGTCTGTCCACTCGAACTTGACGCCCTTGTGAAGTAGACCTGTCAGAGGCTTCGCGATCTTGGAGAAGTTCTCGACAAATCGACGGCAATAGCTGGCGAGACCGAGAAAACTTCTGACTTGCTTGACATTCTTCGGGGGAGTCCAATCTAGAATGGCCTGAACTCGTTCAGGGTTGACGGCAATACCATCCTTGGAGATGACATGACCAAGGTAGGTTACTTCAGGAAGCCAGAACTCGCACTTGGAAAACTTAGCATAAAGTTGATGCTCTCGAAGCTTTTCCAGTACAAGGCGAAGATGTTCAGCATGTTCTTCCTTATTCTTGGAAAATACAAGGATATCATCAAGATATACCATGACGAATTTGTCAAGGTATTCCATGAATATGTAATTCATCAGGCGAGAGAATGTGGCTGGAGCATTGGTCAAGCCGAATGACATGACGGTGTACTCGAATGAACCATATCGAGTTACAAAGGCGGTCTTTGGAATATCCTCTTCACGAACACGGATCTGGTGGTAACCCAACCTCAAGTCGAGTTTAGAGAACACTGATGAACCAGCCAGTTGATCATACAGATCATTGATCCGAGAAGCGGATATTTGTTCTGAATAGTTGCTTGGTTGATAGGACGGTAATCATGGACCAATCGGTTTGTCCCATCCTTCTTCCTGACAAAGAGGGAAGGTGCTCCCCAAGTAGAGCAACTCGGGCGAATGAAACCACTAGCAAGAGATTTGTCGATTTCCTCCTTAAGCTCAATGAGTTCATGAGGCGGCATCTTGTAGGGTCGTTTGGCTATAGGAGTGGTGCCTGGTTTCAAGTCGATGATAAACTCGACAGCTCTAGCAGGGGGAATCCCTGGAAGTTCCTCAGGAAAGACGTCCTGGAACTCGCGGATGATGGGAATGTTTTCGATGCCCTCGAGTGGTGAAGCGTTCAATGCATTCAATGCATAAAGACGTGCTTCAGCATTTTGAACCAAACAAGCTTGATAGCTTACTATCTCATTAGAAGGGTGTAAAAGGTGGACGGTTTTTGTGCCGCAAGCGATAGAAGCCGTATGCGCTTTCAGCCAATCCATTCCCAGGATGAGGTCGATGTTACAAGACCCCAGTATGATGGGAGAGGCATAGAATTCCAGTCCATCGATTTCAATGAGGATGTCGTGGCAAACCATGGAGGTTCGACATTGGCCCGCAGGGGTGTGTACTAATACCGAAGTTTTCATGTTCTCACTTCTAATGCCATGCTTGTATGCAAAATCTTCTGATATGAATGAATGCGATGCTCCTGAATCAAATAAAACAGATGCAGGTACTGAATTAACAAGAAGAGTACCCATCACAGTAGCAGGTTGGTCTTGAGCCTCATTGAGATCAACGTGGTTGGCCTGAGCACGACCGTAAGGCTTGGCATTGTTGTTGCGGGGCTGATTGTTCCCATGACCAGATGTAGGCAGTGCAAGCTGGTTCTGATTCTGGAAGCAGTTCCTGGCAAGGTGTCCTGGCTGACCACACTTGTAGCACAGACCATCATTGGGGGCAGAAGCAGGAGCTGGGAGTGGTGCAGCTGGAAGTCTTGGCTGCCTAGGTGGTGGAGGCAGACGAGGTGCAGCTTAGGACTGCCTTGGAGCTGGTGCTGCTGGACGATACACATTGTTGGGAATCCAGACCCTACGCTTCTATGAGGGAGGTCCCAAGGATGAACTTGGTTCACGGTTGCGCCCGATAGTGCTGTGGTGTTCCTGCAGACCAGTTTCAACCTGGATGGCTTTGTTCACCAAGGTGGCGAAATCTCCAAAGTCATGCACAAGAAGTGCGAGCTTGATGTCAGCTTGAAGTCCGTCACGAAACTTTTCCTGTGTACGAGCATCAATGGCAATGTCTTCTTCAGCATAGCGGGATAAGTCCAGAAACTCCCGCTGATAAGCATCCACAGTCTTGTTGCCCTGGGTGAGGTTGCGGAACTCACGCTTCTTCCTATCCATGATTCCCTAAGGAATGAAGTGGGCACGGAAGACAGCTTGGAATTCCGGCCAAGTGAAGATTGTTCCAGCAGGCAGTGTATGCCTGTGGCTGTCCCAACATTGAGCAGCGGGACCCTTCAGATAGTATGCCGCAAAGGTGACATAGTTGGCAGCGGCAACTCCAGCAGACTCCAGTTCAAAAGCAATGTCTCGGAGCCAGTCATCAGCATCAAGAGGCTGAGTTGAGCTGCGGTAGACGGATGGGTTGAGGCGAGCAAAGTCATTCAATGTCACTGCGCCAGGCTGCTGACCCATGTTGGGATGAGGGAACTGAGCCATGACAGTCTCCATGAACTGGCGATTCATCTCCAACTGTTGGATCATACCGGCCATGTATTCGGGCGGTGGTGGGGCATTGCCACCACGGCCAGCTGGTCTAACCATCCTGCTAATATATAACAGGGGTAGTTCAGCATTGAAAATTTGCAAACACAAGAATCATTTATGAATGAAGCATGCATAATGAAAGGAGCACGTAAAATACCACATAGTAGTCGGCATATATGACAAAAGGGGTGCAAGTATAGAGTTCGATACACAGAGTTCAGTACATAACTAAGGACAACATAGGCGGCACGCAGGCTCGCGGCGAATGCATCTAGTACTAGTAAGCAAGACTACATCAGTCCCAGGCGGAACTGTGGAGGTAGAGGTAGTCTGACAGTTGGCAGTGCTGCAACGAGAAGTCATCCACGCCATCAACCTGAGGGCCGTGGATACTCTGGTGCAGGACCCGACGTCCAGGTGGCAACAGAGGACCAGGTGTGGGAGTGTCGCCTCCCACATCTGGCCAACCGACACCAGGAGGCATCACGGTCCTAGCTGGGTAGATCACAGTAGGTGGCAGCTGTCCAGATAGGACAAAGGGGTGCAACAGCGTCAAGGAGCGGTACAGGTGCTGACGGGTGGTGTACAACTCGTGGCGAAGAGCTCAGTTAGCTCGATCCAGCCCATCAGCATGCAAAACAAGGTTCCGATGATGGAAGGGCTCTCGGGTGAGGGTGGAGTAGGCAGCAGTGTAGTATCCCTCCGCTCCATCGTCGGAGGCGATAGCAACGTGCCTGAAAGGGGAAGTGTCCAATGCCCGATACTCTCCACGAAGGCGTGTCAGAGCAGCGTAAGCAGCAT
The DNA here is from genome assembly GCA_902687465.1 of Secale cereale. Lineage (NCBI taxonomy): Eukaryota > Viridiplantae > Streptophyta > Magnoliopsida > Poales > Poaceae > Secale > Secale cereale. The sequence goes on along the minus strand of LR738715.1, from coordinate 388,294,947 downwards.
CGTGAACTGCCATATCGATGGTCACTCCAACACCATGAGCGGTGTGCAGCACAGTAGAGGAGTTATCTGCACGCGAGTAGAGGCGGACGATGGCACGATACTGCTCCTGGTTAAAGTCCTGGTACAGCTCGTACACGGTATACTCAGGGTGCCAGCGATAACCCAGATAGGTCATCATCTCAACTAGCACGGCAGGTGATCCCGAGGCACCAAGGGCCTGCGTGTGGCGCACGACCTGCCTCGTGGGTTCCATCTGAAAACAAAGATGTTTCAAAGGAGTCAAATGACAATGTGGGGACTATACAAAATTCTAGTCTAAGCAATAACTATGGCTAATCCAACTTTGGGGTGAGGGGTCTCGGGGATCCTAATGTTCGAGTTAGTAAAATTGTTTTACCCGAAATAGGAGAGTGTTCAGAATCCCGGAGTATAGATCGAGGAGTAAAAGAATCTAGTACCACCCAAATGGCGACGTGGGCCCGTAAGCCACACAACCATGTTAGTAAAAGTTTTGCAATGTCTAGACTCGACTTCGGCCAAGGAGTGTGGAAGTGGGATTCCTACAGGCAGTCGGCTCTGATACCAACTTGTGACGCCCCCGATTTGTCCGTACACTAATCATGCACGCAAATGTGTACGGCCAAGATCAGGGACTCACTGGTAGATATCACAACACAACTCTAAAAGAAAAAATAAGTCATACAAGCTTCATATTACAAGCCAGGGGCCTCGAGGGCTCGAATACAAGTGCTCGATCATAGACAAGTCAGCGGAAGCAACAAATATCTGAGTATAGACATAAAGTTAAACAAGGTGCCATAAGATGGCTAGCACAAACTGGGATACAGATCGAAAGAGGAGCAGGTCTCCTGCCTGGGATCCTCCTAACTACTCCTGGTGGTCGTCGGCAGACTGCACGTAGTAGTAGGCGCCTCCAGTGTCGTAGGAGTCGTCATAGGTGGCGTCTGGCTCCTGGGCTCCACCATCTGGTTGCATCATCCGAGAAGAAGGTACAGAAGGGGGAAAGGGGGAGCAAAGCAACCGTTAGTACTCATCCAAAGTACTCGCAAGCAAGGATCTATACTACATATGCAATGGTAACAATGAAATGGGTAGTATCGGTGGACTGAACTGCAGCAAGCGGGAATAAGAGGGGGATAGCTAATCCAAACGAAGACTACGCTTCTGGTAGCCTCCATCTTGCAGCAGTAGAAGAGAATAGATGGTAAGTTCACCAAGTAACATCGAATAGCATAATCCTACTCGGCGATCCTCCTACACATCACTCTGTGAGAGAGCAACCACCGAGTTATATCTGGAACTCATATGGTTGTGTTTTATCAAGTGTCCGGTTCTAGTTATCATGAGGTCGGAATACAACTCTGGGTCGCCCTTTTACCGAGGGACACGGCTATTCGAATAGATTAACTTCCCTGCAGGGGTGCACCACATAACCCAGCACGCTTGATCCCATTTGGCCGGACACACTTTCCAGGGTCATGTCCGGCCTCGGAAGATCAACACGTCGCAGCCCTACCTAAGCACAACAGAGAAGTCAGCACCCCGGTCTAAGTCCTAAGCACACAGGGGTCTGGGCCCATCGCCCAATGCACACCTATACGTTGCGAGGGAGGCCAGTGAGCAGACCTAGCAACCTCCATTACTAAGGAAGTTACGTTACGCGGTCCAACCCGGCGCGCGCCGCTAAGCCGCTGACGTCAAGAAGGCTTCGGCTGATACCACGACGTCGAGTACCCATTACGATTCCCACGTAGCTGGTTAGTGCGTATAGGCCAACGGCCAGACTCAGATCAAATATCCAAACTCGTTAAGCGTGTTATTATGAAATAACTGTGGACAATGACCAGGGCCAGGCCACCTCTCCACTGGGTGTCTCAACCTGCCCTGTCGCTCCGCCACAAAGATCCACACAGAGGGCCGTCGGGAAAGTATGTCCTTTCAGCCCCCAATCCGTGAATCAACCGCGGGTACTCAACGAGCCGACCCGACTTTAGTCACATCAAGTATCATGTATAAGTGTATGTAGTATATACCCGTGATCATCCCCAAGTGATCACGGCCCGATAGAATAGCAGGGCAGACGGACAACGGTGTAGGGCCACTGATGGAATACTAGCAACCTATACTAAGCATTTAGGATTGCAGGTAAAGTATCAACAGTGGTAGCAACAATGACAGGCTATGCAACAGAATAGGAGTATCGAAAGAAGTAACATGCTACACTACTCTAATGCAAGCAGTAGGGAGAAGAATAGGCGATATCAGGTCGATCAAGGGGGGGCTTGCCTGGAAGCTCGGCAGCCAAAGTGGGGTCATCGACACCGTAGTCGATCGGGGCAGCAGCAGCGTCGGTCTCGTACTCTACCGGAGAGAAGAGGGGGAAGAAACAGTGAATACAATGCAAACAGATGCATGACGATGCGTGACATGACATGTAACGGTGCTAAGTGTGCCCTAACGCAGTATCGGGTGATACTGACTAAGGGGGGAAACATCCGGGAAAGTATTCCCGGTGTTTCGCATTTTCGGGCGGATGAAACGGAGGGGGAAAGTTGCAGGTTCGGTATGCTAGGGATGTGTGGTTGACGAACGGTCTGCGTGTTCGGATGCTTCTCGAAATTCTAAGCAACTTTCATATATAAAGTATTTTCATCCGAGTTACGGTTTATTTTATATTATTTTTTAAAGTTTTTAAATCATTTTCTAATTTATTAACTATTAAATAAAACTACATTATCCAGAACAGTGCATGCTGACATCATCATGACGTCAGCATGACATCAGCAGTCAACTATGAGTTGACTGGGTCAAACTGATGTGTGGGTCCCGCATGTCATTTACTGTTTAGTTAATTAACAGTTAATTAAGTTAATTAGTGTTTAGGTTATTCTAAACAGAATTAATTAAATTGATTAAGTAATTAGTTAAACCTTCTAATATTTATTATTACATTTATTTTATTTATTTATTTATTTATTTATTCTCTTTTAAAAAAACGTTCTGGGCAGCGGGCCCCGGCTGTCATAGGCACAGGGCCTTTACGAGGCGGGCGTTGCGGGTAACAGGCGCAAAGCGCACGCGCCTAGCCCGTTTTAGCGCTGCAGGCGCTGCGGGCGCCACGGGGAACAGCACACGGCGAGGGGGGGGGGGCGCGGTGGCCGGCGTCGAGGCCAGCTGCGGCGGCCACAGGAGGGGAGGAGCGGCGTGGCCCCCGCGGGCCTGAAAGCGTCCGCGGTGGCGGCGCCGGCGGAGGGCCGCGCACGCACGGGGCGCTGGGGGCGTCCGTTGCCGCGATCGAGGGAGGTTGGTAGCAGTCAGGCCGGCAGGCGAGGAGCTTCGATGAGCGGAGGCGCGCGGGGCTGTGCGAGCGCACGCGCTGAGGGAGCAGCAGCGATGGCGGGGCTCGCGGCCAGCAAGGCCAAGGGACGGCTGGCAGATGCAGGCTAGGCGGAGACGGCGGCAAGCAGGGGAGGCGGCCGAGGCGTGGCCGACGGCGGGCGAAGCGGGGCCGCGCGAGGGGGCACGTCTGACCAGGCGCGGCGCGCGGCGGTGGCTGACTGCCGCGGCGGCAGTAGCAAGGCAGCACGGCGGGGCGGCGGTGGCTGACTGCCGCGGCGGCAGTAGCAAGGCAGCACGGCGGGGCGGCAGCACGACCACGTGCTCGTGAGGGCGCGCCTGGGCGCGGGGAACAGCGTGTGTGAGGAAGGCACATAGGAGGAGGGGGGATTCGCTCACAGTGTTGGAGAGAGGGGGCGGGGCAGTACGGCGGTGAGGCGGCAGTCCGGTGGCGGCGGAGTGGAGGCAGTCCGGTGGTGGCGGAGGGGCGCGCTGGCCACGGGCGGTTGGCGCTGGGGCGATGGGGAT